>CM068382.1:48883925-49526425 GCA_034770075.1 Aralia elata
GCTAATAGATAGTTGATTATTGCTTAATTACTATTAAACAATAATCAAGTATGAATTAAGTTAATAATTTAATTATTTGTCAGTAAGTGATAAATAAAGATAACAAATATTTAATTATTATTTAAATTTAAATAATAATTAAGTATGGATGAAGTTAATAAAGTAATAATTTATTATTGAGTAATAAATAAAGATATTAAATATTTGATTGTTATTAAAGATCTAATGTGAGTAAAGTAAATTAATTATTATTCCTCATTTAATAATAAATAAAGATAATAACAACTTAATTATTATTAACAATTAAGTATGGGTAGAGTGATACATTAATTTTCTAGTTAATGTTAAATAAGGGAAATAATTTCGAAAGTGAATGATAGCTAAGCAACCTATTTAGTTGTTGCCACTGTTAGCTAGTGATGCCTTAATTATTTAGTGCAGTAAATAATAACTTGGGTTACTAAACATTGCTAAGTTGAATAAGCATGATTAGTTGTCGAAATAATAACTAAAGGTCATTAACTTAATTTCTTTTAGTTAATGATTAAATAGTAATTAAAGGTATTCGGTGAATTGTTTATCTGCTAAATAAATAACCTAAATGAGTATAGTTACGCAATGCTAATGGATAAACCAACTCTACCAACTGATAGGTTATCCAAGATCAATTAATTAAAGCTAGATCTTATCTGTAGCTGAGCAATCAGGCAAGTTCTTCTCACTCAATTTTTGCATTGAGCAAACTTTTAAACCTTATGCATTGTTTTAATTCGTGCAAAAAGGTATATATTGTTGCAAGTTATTCTATAAGCTTGAATCTTATTTCCGAGCACGCTTTAAGTGGTCTAATTACTTTTAAAATTATTCCACATCTGTATAGACATTCGCACTCGCGCATTTGATTTCATATAATTATTTAAATTCAGAAATTTTTGAACTACTCATGGTTAAGTCTGAACCCTTGTTTCGGTCAGGCAAGTATGAATTTATAAAAAGCTATCCGAACCAATCAATGGTAAGGATTCTTAGACTGTATGAACACCCCTTTACTTATAAGGGGAGTAACCCCACGTACCGTATATAAGGTATATAAATAGCAGAATTAAGTGTTATGCATATACATCGGGTACGCGAGCTGATCCCCTCAAGTACGTTATTCTGTAGCCAGTAACCAGAGGGTCAACTAGCTATTGACTCCTCTGGAAGTTATCGTTCAAAGTCTATTTGACTATCAATTGTTCTAAAAGCATTTAATATTCTTGCTTCTGATTATTCTATTGTTGAAATCCCTTTAATATCCCTTCATCATGATATATCTTTATTGTTGCACTTTAAACTTGCTGGGCAAATTCGTTGCTCATTCTTGCTATATCATGACTTCATTGCAGCTAAACCCGAGACGTCAGGGAAGAACAAAGGGAAAGAAAAGATGAAATGATAGACTTCTCGTAGCAGATTTTAGTTTCATGTGTTAGTTAATTACTGTTAATGTAATTTAGACCCTGATAGCTATTTAGGGTATGGATTGTGTAAATGTTTAAGGTTAATCGTATTCTGGGACTAGTAACACCTTGTAATGAACAACGTATGTTTATATATTCCGCACTTTTAGATATCATATGTTGTTAGAGGTGAATGTTTGTATTGGATCGTGATGACCAGATCCGGGTATTTGGAGACTCGAATTTGGGGGCGTCACAGGTTGGTATCAGAGCTGTAGGTTATAAACTTTAGGATCGCAAAACCTAGGTTATAACCTTCATAGTAAACTCGTATTGAGTGTTAGGGGATAAATCGAGGAGATTTAATTATGTGGTTTTGATGAATTGGGGAATTCATCGAGTCGAGTAGTACCCAATGAAATATAATTTCATTTCTTCAATGAATATATTTTATTGTTGTACTAATGTTAGTTTTTGTGTGTTTGTAGGATGGCTGCCGTAGGGGAGACTAGTGGAGCCCGTGAGGAGGAGGAGATATACAGACATACCAGTAGTTTCGGAGCAGCTGGTGGGCTATGCTCCTATTGCCCCGGGATTGCTACAGGAGGAGTCCGAGTCGGAGGAGGACTACCAGAGGGAGCTACCAGAGCCAGTGGTAGGTGGGGTGATGAGGTCCGGTAGTCAGGACCCAGAGGCTGAGGAGGAGGACCCCGAGGCCGAGGAGGAGGAGCCACCTGCTACTGTTGATGGCATGGGGTCCACTGCTGATGATATCATCGAGGGGTTGACTGACAGAAATGAGGAGCTGGAGGTTCGGATTGCTCATTTGGAGGAGCAAAACCAGACCCATCAGTTTATGGAGGACCAGTACAGAGACCTGGCCTACCAGCTCGAGCATGACTTAGGGGTGGCTAAGGTGCAGCTGCAGGGCTACGAGTCCTCAGCACAGCAGGTCGGACCACTGCTACATCAGCTAGTGGCCTGAAACGCTGAGTTGAGGGAGAGACTGGAGCAGAGGGACTTACAGATCGCCCACTTGAGGGCGAAACAGGAGGCTATGAGGTTCGAGGCTGGACTGGAGGTGGCTGCGAGGATGCGCGTCAGGGAGGCCTGGGCCAGGGAGGCTAGGAGGGTCGATCAGCTAGAGGACCAGCTAGAGGCCAGATCTGTGAGGATAGAGACCCTAGGCCATGCCCTAGATGCAGCCTACAGGAGACCCCGGACCGAGATAGGAGAGTCCAGTCGCTCTGTTCGTCGCAGGGTCGGGGATGGAGCATTCTCTGGTCAGCAGGCTCGGATCCGTCGTGATGAGCAGTGATTTGATGGGGCAGTTGAATTTCCTTAGTACAGTCAGTCCCACTTTTGTTATATTAGGGACGTATGCATATTTGTATTGTGAAACATTATATTTGTTTTCTTGTTTGGGGTAGTAGTCAAACCTCAACTTTTGTTGCCTTAGAGGATGGGCAGTATCATTCCCCACCTTTTGTTTCAGGGGAAGTGATGATAGGGCACACGGTGGCGCATTTATAGCAGTATGCCACAGGTTTCGTCTTGTATCAAACAGTGGTATATGAATATAAATGCAGATGTTTCACTTAAATCAATGTATTGATAGATATTTTACCTTTAATTGTTTATTTTAATAACATGTCATGTAAAATATAAAACTATAGGTAAAAGTCAGCGGATTTTCCTTATCCAAACATGCCGCCAAGAGGACGACCACGAAACCGACAGGTCGAAGAGTCAGAAAGTGAGGTTGGAGACCAAACCAACCCAATGAGAATGTTTGCGGAATTGCTGGCAGAGGCCATGCAATCAAGACCGCCACCTGGAAGAACCCAAGCCGCAGCTGAGCCAGCGCATCATCTGGCAAACTTTAAAGATTTCAAATTGGTCGGACCACCTGAGTTCAAGGGAACTCTTAACCCAATCGAAGCGCAGACCTGGATAGAAGAGATAGAGAAGGTCTTTGAAGTGGCAAGGGTGGCAGAGGAACAGAAAACAAGTTTTGCTACCTTCATGTTAAAAGGCGAGGCAAACTACTGGTGGAAGGCCAACAGAGGCCGAGTGGAAGAAGGCACTGTCGCTTGGGATCGTTTTAAGGAAATGTTCTTGGAAAATTATTTTCCAGAGAGCATGAAACAGGAGATGGAGATCAAGTTCCTAGAACTAAAACAAGGGAACATGTCTGTGGCTGAGTACGCGGCTAAGTTTAATGAGTTGGCACGGTTTGCAGCTCACCAAGTCAGCACAGAGGAAAGGAAAGCTCGTAGGTTTGAGCAGGGGTTGAAACCATGGTTATACCGTTCTGTGGCGGTATTGAAAATCAGAACATTTGCAGAATTGATGGAGAGGGCAATCATTGCAGAGGGTGGCAGTGAGGCCCTGGCCAAATATAACCAAGAGAAGAAGAAAGGACATGAGGGCCCGAAGGCAGGGAGCAGCGGGGGCAGCAACCCCAATAAGCGCAAATGGAGTGAGAGCCAATCTTTCGGGAGCAATAAACCCAGAGGAAACCAGTCTGGAGGGGAGGCAAAGAAACCAGGCAGGTGCAATAATTGCGGCAAGAGCCACACCGGGGAATGTATGAAGGGAAGGAGTGTGTGTTACCGTTGTGGTCAACCGGGGCACATGGCACCCCAATGTCAGAATAAGCCAAAGGGAGGGTGTTTTTCATGTGGAGCTCCCGACCACCAAATCAAGGATTGTCCGAAGAAGAAAGGTGACGCCGGGAGCGGCAACCGGAACAACAACAACAATGGAAACAGCAACCGGTTAAACTACGGGCCACCAGTCAGTCAAGCCAACAGGCCAACAGCCCGCACGTTCAACATGACTGTGCAGGATGCCATGGAATCCAAAGACGTGGTGTCAGGTATCATCCCAATCAATGATATAAATGCATATGTGCTATTTGATTCGGGTGCTACTTGCTCTTTTATTTCCGAAGAATTTGCTAGTCAGTTAAATGTATCTTGTGAAAAGTTAGAACACCCTATGAACGTAGAAGTAGCAAACAAAGAAATTGTCCCTGTAGAGTACATTCATAGGAATTGTTGTGTTGAATTGCGAGGATTTAAGCTCAATGTGGATTTGATACCAATTCGGTTGGGAGAGTTCGATGTAATCTTGGGAATGGATTGGCTCTCAACCCACGGAGCATTTATTGACTGTAAGGAAAAGTGTGTACACCTGAAGACTTCTAATAAGTCTAAGGTGGTATTCTATGGCAGCAAATCACCAAAACCATCTTGTTGTCTTACTATGATGCAAACAAGGAGGTTATTGAAGAAAGGTTGCGAGTGTTATTTGGCCCATGTGGTTGATACCCGTCGAGTAGGGGATGAGATGAGTCAAATACCGGTCGTGAGAGAGTTCACCGATGTTTTCCCCGATGAACTTCCGGGACTGCCGCCGGACAGGGAAACCGAGTTCGTTATCGATTTGGCACCGGGAACCGCACCAATATCGAAGCCGCCGTATCGAATGGCACCGGTAGAAATGAAAGAGTTGATGGTGCAACTGCAGGAACTGTTAGATAAGGGTTACATCAGACCAAGCGTGTCCCCATGGGGAGCGCCCGTTCTGTTTGTAAAGAAGAAAGACGGTTCAATGAGGCTTTGTATCGACTATCGGGAGTTGAACAAAGTTACTATTAAGAATAGGTATCCACTTCCTAGAATTGACGATCTGTTTGATCAACTCAAGGGAGCGAAGTACTTTTCAAAAATCGACTTGAGAACAGGCTATCATCAGCTGAAGGTGAGATAGGAAGATATCCCGAAGACTGCATTCAGAACTCGTTATGGGCACTTCGAGTTTCTGGTAATGTCCTTTGGACTGACAAATGCACCAGCAGCATTCATGGATATGATGAACAGAGTGTTCAAGCAGTACTTGGACAAGTTCGTAGTTGTATTCATCGATGACATCCTGGTGTATTCAGGGACAGAGGAGGAGCATGCTGAACATTTAAAGATTATATTAGAAGCTCTCAGGAGGGAGAAATTGTATGCAAAGTTTTCTAAGTGTGAGTTTTGGTTGCAGAGAGTGCAGTTTTTGGGTCATGTCATAGACAAGAATGGTGTTTCGGTGGACCCAGCAAAAGTAGAAGCAGTCATCAACTGGGAACAGCCGAAGACGCCGACAGAGATCAGGAGTTTCTTGAGATTAGCAGGATACTATCGGAGATTCATCCAAGATTTTTCAAAGATAGCATCGCCATTGACCAATCTCACCAGGAAAACAGTCAAGTTTGTTTGGTCGGAGAAGTGTGAGGAGAGTTTCATGGAGTTGAAGAAGAGGCTCAACCAAGCACCAGTGTTGACCTTACCGGACAACACTGGGGGTTTCGTAGTGTATAGCGATGCATCACACAAGGGTCTTGGCTGTGTACTGATGCAACACGGCAAAGTCATGGCGTACGCATCACGGCAACTGAAGGATTATGAGAAGGGTTACCCGACTCATGACCTGGAGTTAGCCGCGGTGGTGTTCGCTTTGAAGATTTGGAGGCACTACCTATATGGGGAGAAGTGTGAGATATATACAGATCACAAAAGTCTGAAATATATCTTCACTCAGAAGGAGCTAAACATGAGGCAACGCCGATGGTTGGTATTGATCAAGGACTACGACTGTGAAATTCTGTACCATCCGGGCAAAGCAAATGTAGTGGCTGATGCCTTAAGCAGGAAAGGCAAGGTGAAACTGATGCAGCTGACAGTCCAGGAGGAATTGATACGGGACTTTGAACGTCTAGAGCTGGAAGTTAGGTATCCAGTGGAGGTGGACGAAAAGGTGTTCGCCGTAACTACAGGTCCGACTCTACTGGATAAGATAAAGGAGGCTCAAGAATTTGACGAGGAATGCATTGACATTAAGAAACAGTTATCGGAGGGAAAAGCCTCGAAGTATAAGGTTGACAGCACAAGATTGCTGAGGTTCGAGGGAAGGATCTGGATACCCTACGTACCCGACTTAAGGGAAGAAATTTTGCATGAGGCCCATAATACTAGGTTTTCGGTACATCCAGGTAGCACCAAAATGTATCAAGATCTTCGTCAACATTATTGGTGGCCGCATTTGAAAGGGGAAGTTGCAGAGTTCGTTAGTCGGTGTTTAACCTGTCAGAGGATCAAGGCGGAGCACCAACGGCCGAGCGGATTGTTGCAACCCTTAGAGATTCCCGAATGGAAGTGGGAACACATCACAATGGATTTTGTGGTAGGACTCCCGACCACACCAAAAGGTCTAGACGCTATCTGGGTAATCGTAGATCGTTTGACCAAGTCTGCCCATTTTCTACCGATTAAGATCAGGTACAAACTGGAACAGCTGGCGAAACTTTACGTGAAGGAAATAATATCGCGACATGGAGTGCCGGTATCTATTGTGTCTGACAGGGATCCACGCTTCACGTCAAATTTTTGGAGAAGTCTACAGGAGAGACTGGGAACACAGTTAAGGATGAGTACGGCGTATCATCCTCAGACTGATGGTCAGAGTGAGCGAACAATTCAGACTCTAGAGGATATGCTCCGGGCAGTTGTGATGGACTTAAGTGGCAGCTGGGACGATCATTTGCCACTAGTAGAGTTCGCCTATAACAATAGTTACCATGCTAGCATTGGTATGCCACCGTACGAGGCGTTATATGGAAGGAAGTGTCGAACGCCGTTGTGTTGGGACGAAGTTGGTGAACGGAGATTGTTGGGACCAAAATTGGTACAACAAACCGTGGAAATTATTAAAGTAATAAGACAGCGGTTAGTAGCAGCCCAGGATCGCCAGAAGAAGTATGCCGACTTACATCGTCAGAAACGAGATTTTGAAGTTGGTAGCTTTGTGTTCCTGAAGGTATCACCCTGGAAAGGGAAGATCCGTTTTGGGAAGAAGGGTAAATTGAGCCCTAGGTTCATAGGACCGTTCGAAATTTTGAGGCGGATCGGTGAAGTGGCGTACGAGGTAGCCTTACCTCCTGAACTTGAGCACATTCACAACGTGTTTCATGTGTCAGTGTTGCGTCCGTATAAGCCAGATTACAAACATGTTATTTCCTATGAACTAATTCAAGTCGAAAGGGATCTATCGTATGAGGAGATTCCTGTTCAAATACTGGATAGAAAAGAGCAGAAGCTGAGGAACAAAATCATTCACTCGGTGAAAGTTCTCTGGAGAAATCACGCGGTGGAAGAGGCCACGTGGGAGCTCGAAGAAAAAATGAGAGCAAATTACCTTCAGTTATTTGAGTAACCTTAGATTTAAATTCCGAGGACGAAATTTTTATAAGGGGGAGAGGATGTAATGTCCAGGAATTTTCAAAACATTGTATCAAATTATTTTGATAAATAAAATTCATTTTATATAATTTTACGAATTTAATGGGACCCATGTAAGAATTTTTATTTAATTATATGGTCCAATAATTTTCTTGCATTAAAGGGGCTCATTAATAGTGCGATTTAAATTAGTGGGTTAACCCTAAGAATTTAATTGCAAGAGAAATTGGAAGAAGATTAATAAATTCCTTAAAATAAAGAATTTTGGTTTTAAAAAAAAAATAATAATAAATATTTTAAATAAATAATGGGTTTAGTTATTTAATTTTAAAATGTTAGAAATGCATTGTGGTTATATTAAACTGGACTGGCCCAATTTCTATCTTGTTAAGCTGAGCCCATAATTATTTTTCCTTTTTGGGCCGCCCCTTTATTAATTCAGCTGGCCCAACCCTATTGGGTTGAGCCCAAATTTCTTCCTAGCTAAATGACCCGTTTCCTTTTCTTTAGCCGGCTTGAATCCATTTTGCTTAATAAGGGATAACCGGCGAAATTCGTTTGGGAAGGGTTCATATCGACCAAAATCAAATTGGGGAAAACCCCAAATCCTCCAGCTAAGACTAGCCAAACGAGACTCAAACCTACGATCCAATCGGACGAGACAAGCGCAACTGGCAGAAGAGAGTGTCGCCAGGCGTGCGCCGGCGACGACACGGAGCAACCAGCGGTTGAAGTGGGGAAAAACCTCGGCGACCGAGCAAGCGTGGCAAGGACCAACGGTCCCAGAAATCCGGCGACGCGACCGGCGGGACTACGCGGCTCGAGGTGGTGACGACAAATCACAGCTGGGTTGATGTGAAACGACCGACCGCCTGTTTCCCCTCAAACCCTTAGGTATTGTCTGAAGCAATTAGGGTATTAACCACAAATTGGGCAAATATTGCCCTATAAATTGAGACCCCAAGTTCTAAACCCTGTAGTTGCTGATTCCTTGATTTTGTGAGTTTCCGATTAGAATTTAGGGTTCCAATTTCAGACAGAAGAGAGAAATCGCAGCAAGGAGGGGAAACAGGGGAGGCCAATAGGGGATGTCCAGCGCGATAGATTATTTTGGGAGAAGAAGGAAAACAGCCACCCGATCAAACCCAAGGTATAGCCATTGTCGACGCCGGTTTTTTCTCTTTCTCGGTCTCTTCCAAATTTTAGCCTTTTGATTTAATGATTTTTTGGAAAAGGTCGGCATTGATGTCGACGAGGTTTTGAAAGATCGTTTTTTTTTGATGAGCCAATTAACCAGAGTCGCCAGTTGGTATATTTGAAATGGATGTACCAACTCATCCGAGTTTTCGTTCTTTTGTAAATCGCTGGCTCATATGTGACTCCGAATTAATTTGGTCTGCGAATCGAGATTCATAGAGTTCGGGGGCTTGCTTAAGTGAGGGGAAGGTGTTAGGCACCCCTCGACTTCCGTGAAACACGGTTACCGCAATCTTGATGCTTTTCCTATCCTTTAATTCATGAAATGTGTGTGTGTGCGTGTGCGTGTGTGTGTGTGTGTGCTTATGTGAATGTTGTGGTGAGTTTGTATGAAAGAATCATTTGGATTTTAGGGAAAATCGTGTTTTACTTTGAGAATACTTCGGAACGTCTTTTCGGCATACACGAGAAAGCTTTATTCTTTATGAGAAAGGTTTGATTTTAATTGTCCAAAACTATGGGATTTTCATTAAGTGTCGTTTTAACAAAACAAGAGTTTTAAACCTTCGTCAAAATAGGAATCGAGATCTATACGTTGCTTTCATAAAATGATGGGCAATTTCTAGGATCTCTTTCACCCTATGCACAAAGATTTAATAAAACGTTACTTATTGGCAAAATCATTTTGTGTGGTGTTTTGGAAAACGATCTTTCTTTAGCTTCCTCGTTAGATAGGAATCGACATTCATTAACATTTCTCAAATTTTAACCTCGTGATTCTAATATCCTACTTTGCTTGATTTTTATGAAAATCTTATCATTTAGCTTTGAAATCAATTTCGCGTCATAAATCGAATCGAGCATAAACACGCGTCGGGGCTATTTATGGGCATGTAAGCCATCAAAATGTCCCCGAACGCCAACAATCACAAATTTCACTATTTCGGGGCCTTAAACCCGATTCTCGCCTTAGCGTCGTTTTAAGGCCCAATGGTTACACACTACAAAACAAGCCTCTTGAATCTATTACATACACCAAACGTCCATCATCGGATTTGAACCACGGGGTCGCTTTCCTAGGCTCACAACCACGATTGCTACACACTCTCAAATTGAATACTCAATTATAACAACGTAGATTGCCTAACACATCCTACAAATACACTCAATTAAATTACGCCTAATATACATCCATAAACAAACTAGAAATTTCACCAATTAGATATCATCGGATTATTAGGAAGAATTGTGTTCCAATGGAACCCTCACCAATAATCCCTAATCCATGATTGCTCAATAATATTCTTGAAAATTTCAATTAAATTTAGCCAAATAACATGATAGAAGTTGCAAAAATAATGAGATTTTCACCTTGCAAATTATACCAAAATTGTGTAGAAACTTGTGTATTGAGGGAAATATGAGATGTATATGATATAATCTAACAACAAAGGAAATTTCTCTCTTTTTCTCTCAATTGTTGCAAGAATTTTTTGCTATTTCTCTCTATTTCCGAGCTAAAACTGCTGCTGATTTCTTCTTCTTCCGCAAACTGCCCACCCCCTGTATGCTGCCTGCTGCCGAGCTTAAATAGGCTGGCCAAAGCCAGCCGCAGATCTATCTGCGGCTGGCCGCAGATAGATCTGCGGCTGGCCAGCTGGCACGCCTCCCATCGCACTCAGCTGCTGAGAGCTGATGTCCCGGTTTTCGTGCTGGCGCACCCACTTGGCCGCAGATCTATCCGCGGCTGGCGGGCTTGACTTTCTCGATTTTCGTGCCACGCCTCGATTTTCGTACCGCAACGTCGGTTTTCGCTGACAGGCCCGTATTCCGCAGTCCGGGAACTTCCGGGAGACGCGCCACCTCATTCGGAAATGCCTGCCTCGGACGGTCATGCTGTCACGTCGACTTGGGCTGCCCAAATCATTGCGGCGGTGCCGGGCGCTCGCCCTGGTGCCCGCTCCTTTGCTCCCGCAAGCCGGTTCAATTGACGATTTCGCCCTCCTGTCATGGTTAGTAGAAGGAAACGCAAAATTTGGGTGTCTACAGCTGCCCCTCTTTATCATGTTTATGAAATGATAAATGAAATGAACAGGATAAAGAATAGACACTCGATGCATGAATGACAGTGTGTAAGAATGACAGTGCATACATGATGCCACACATATAGCTTATGATGCAACACAAGATGTAATGCATGCAAGACACTTGTAAGAGTGTCAATGTATTAACCCCTTGACCGTGTTTGTTAGTCCTTGGGTTCACTCTTTCAATCTATCGTCTCGTTTGGGGCCGGGTATCGTCGCCGGTCACCCATCGCGTAACCACCGGTTATCGTCGCTGGTTGGTTATCTGTCGGAGCCGGTTATCGTCGCCGGACATCCATCTCGTGATCGCCGGTTATCGTCGCCGGTCGATCGTCATGTCGGGGCCGGGTATCGTCGCCGGTCAGCCATCGCGTAACCCCCGGTTATCGTCGCCGGTCGGTTATCTGTCGGAGCCGGTTATCGTCGCCGGTCATCCATCTCGTGATCGCCGGTTATCGTCGCCGGTCAATCGTCTCGTCGGGGCCGGGTATCGTCGCCGGTCACCCATCTCGTAACCCCCGGTTATCGTCGCCGGTTGGTTACCTGTTGGAGCCGGTTATCGTCGCCGGACATCCATCTCGTGATCGCCGGTTATCGTCGCCGGTCGATCGTCTCGTCGGGGCCGGGTATCGTCGCCGGTCACCCATCGCGTAACCCCCGGTTATCGTCGCCGGTTGGTTATCTGTCGGAGCCGGTTATCGTCGCCGGTCATCCATCCATCTCGTGATCGCCGGTTATCGTCGCCGGTCGATCGTCATGTCGGGGCCGGGTATCGTCGCCGGTCACCCATCTCGTAACCCCCGGTTATCGTCGCCGGTTGGTTATCTGTTGGAGCCGGTTATCGTCGCCGGACATCCATCTCGTGATCGCCGGTTATCGTCGCCGGTCGATCGTCTCGTCGGGGCCGGGTATCGTCGCCGGTCACCCATCGCGTAACCCCCGGTTATCGTCGCCGGTTGGTTATCTGTCGGAGCCGGTTATCGTCGCCGGTCATCCATCTCGTGATCGCCGGTTATCGTCGCCGGTCGATCGTCATGTCGGGGCCGGGTATCGTCGCCGGTCACCCATCGCGTAAACTTTTCACTTCAACACGTCAAATGGCTTCAAAGGAGCAAGGTGGGTCCCACCAGGGCCAGCCGCAGATGGATCTGCGGCCAGCCGCAGATACATCTGCGGCCATGATCGGACCTTAAATCCAACGCGGCTCCTCCAGATCTGTCACTTTCAACTTGTAATCCAAAGAGATTCTCTCGATTCTTTTTGTTCGCAAGGGCTTTTTGTCGATTTTTTCAACTTGCCTGCAAAAACTGTTCCGGTAGGATTGATCTACACGCTACAGGTAACACTTTGACCGGTCACTTTTCAATTTCATCAATGTTTTGCTATACATTTGACTATTTGCATGTTTAGAGATAAAATGTATGCTTTACAATGCTATGTAATGTACCATCATATATACATGCTATGTATCAACTATGTGAGTCCTATTTTATGTTCATGAGGCGGTCCCACATATTGTTATTCCTTTTCTGCAATAAAATCATGCATTACATGCTGTAATTACATATATGAATGCAATTTAGATCTGTTTGAGACTTTGATTGATGGAAAACATGTTTGGCTTAGGCCTGGGACGTCCATTTTACAAACGGAACTCTGCCGATTTTTTTTTTTTTTTTTTTTTTTTTTTTTTTTTTTTTGACATGCATCATGTTGCATTAATCATATGATGAGGCTAGAAATTTAGAATGCTCATTACATAATTTTAAAAGGAAACTTACCTTCTTTCTCGCCCGTTCTATTCCAGCTATGGATCGTGATGCGCCCAGCAGCTCCTCCGCCTCTCGGACTTCGGGTGTTCGCCGTCGTAGGGCTGCACCCACTCCTGTTCCTCCTCGGACCCGTCAGGCTCGTCGTTTGACGGAGGCTGTTATTCGTCCTGGTCATCCGGACGTTGAGGAGGCTGTCCCTCCGGAGGTCGCGGCAGAGGGGCCATCCTCCAGCACACCGGCTCCATCTACTCATCAGGCTCCTTCTGGCGCCTCTGTGCAGATACCCGATCTTTTGGGTCGGGATCTCAGTCGTCACCCCTCAGCATCTCTCGTGGCTAACGAGGTATATTTCAGCTCTATTCTGATTTCACTCTCAATTTCTCCATTCTCCTTTTATACGGATTGACCCCTTGGTGATTGCCCCAGGTACCCGAGTTTACCCAGCCGAGGGGTAACTGGTTCAACATCTACTCCCTTTACGCGGCCCTGCACAGTGATTATCGGGCGATGGTGGACTCTTGGGGCTTCCGACATTTCTTCACTATCATCCCCCGCCAGTGCCCCTGGGGTTACATGAGGGCTTTATCCGAGCGATGGTTCCACCAGACGCAGTCTCTTCATCTCCTCGACTGCGAGGTCGTGTTGACCCCATGGGACTGGAGGTACATTACTGGCATTGAGTTCACCGGGTCCCGCGTCCCCTTGGATCTTGATATCACTCCTGTGGAGGTTCGAGCTTTGCTGGGCTTCGCTGCTGAGGACCGGGTCTTTAAGGCCCGCAGTATCCGATCTGGTGCCTTGGCTGTTGATGCAGTCGGGGGTCTCTATGCGATGCCCATTCCAGCGGATCAGGGTACCCGCGACATTCTACTCCGCCGCTTATTCCTGACGATCATGAGGGGTTGTTTCCTAGGGAACAACTCCTCCACCATTCATTTCAGCGTCGTGGGAGCGGTTAGAGACGTGGATCGCATCAGTGACTATGACTGGGGGTCATTCACCTTTGCCTATTTCCTCCACGGCATGCGCCTACGCTCGGAGGGACAGACTGATGCCTGGCTCGGTTTCTACCACTTTCTGCTGGTGAGTCCCTTCCTCCTCTCTCTTACTGTATTTCTTTTCCTTTCATCTCTTTTCTGTATTTGATAGTGACTCATGCCTTGCCTTGTTTCTATTCACAGTTCTGGGCTTACGAGCGGCTGCCATGTCTGAGGCCTCTCACTACTCTGGGCCCGGACACCTATCCTCGGGGTCGGCGATGGCATCACAGTACTCTGGAGGAGGTCCCCGTGTCGGGCAGCTTTGCACATTGTCGTATTCAGCTGGAGTTGATCACGGCTGCCGACGTCGTCTGGATTCCCTACCTCTCCGAGCATTTGACTGTGGGGTTTGCTGACGGGCATCCTTCCGGCCCGGAGTTCGAGCTTTCTACCCGTCGCCTCACTTTGCAGAGTGTTGGAGGCTGGGTGATGTATCTGGGAGAGCGCGCATTCAGATGCGTCATTGGGGAGATCCGCATCCCGCACTCCCTTTCTTTCACTACTTTCTGGCCGCTGGATTCTCAGCCTTCAGAGATCATGCTTGCCGGGGAGGATGGTCGGATGCTTTCCACAGGTCCCACTACGAGTGATGCATTCCGTACATGGTGGGTGCCCCGTACCATCGGTCCTCAGACTCGGGCCACTTTCTTCCTTGGAGACATGGTTCCAGGCTCGGTGACGATGACCGATTGGGCTGCCTGTGTTCGGACCCCTACCCATGCTGAGCAGATCGCCTCATTGACCCGTCAGGTAGATCAGTTGTCGCTGTTTATTCGGGGGTTGGGCCGGACCCCGGAGGAGGCTTACACCTACGATCCTGACGGTGCAGGTTATGATGCAGGCCCGAGTTCATCTGATGCCACAGCGCATCCCTACATTCCTGATATGAACTTTGGTCCTCCGAGCTCGGCGACTCCAGGGGATCAGTTCGAGGATCCTGCTTTCATAGATGATACTGATTTTATTTAGACCAGGATAGGATAGGGTCTTTTGTATCAGCACCTGCTTAGATTTCTTTTTCATTTATGCACTATGTACATGAACTCATTTATTTATTTATGCACAGCTTTCTTTTTCATTTTTATGGGATTCACCTGCTTTATTATTAACTGTATGATGCATGCTCTTTTATTTATGGATAGAGAATGACCCCTGTACAGTCTTTTTGATACTATTTTCCCACAGATGTCGTCCTCGGATGCCGTGGCTCGTTTGGATTCCATTCCTCCCACAGGGTTGGTTGGCAGTCTCTTTCGCTGGTTGGACAGTTTACTGCCGGCAGACAGGATTATCGCAGATGGTCTTTTGGGACATTCTTGGTCCTTACTGACCTTTCAGGTTCCAGCGGGCTTTGTGGATGGTCTTCTGAGCTATTGGGCCCCTGCCCGTCAGGTGTTTAGGTTAGGGACAGTAGAGCTGACCCCCACCCTTGAGGAGTATGCTCGCTTTACCGGCTTGCCGTTGGACGGCCCTTGTGCCAGGGTTACCGTTGGTTCCATGCGCCGTCAATTCTTGACTTTTACCGGTTTGCGGAGGGCTGTCTTATCACCGGTAATCACATCAGACCATATGGTTCCTCTTCAATTCTTGATTGACCGATTTGGCTCACCTGACAGTTTCCGTCTTTTCCTCGGTGATTTTTCCGTGTCCGAGGAGCGCTGGGATGCCTTGAGAGTGGACGTTCTGATGGCCTGTGTCATCTCAGTTTTGTATTTGCCTGCAGGATCCGATCATTTGGACATGCGGATTGTTGCGGCCGTTAGGGCCCTTCAGGAGGATTACACCATTCTCCCCATGGTATTGGCGGATACCTACATGTCGGCCACATATTGCCAGTCCTTCCGAGGGAGATTCTTCAGAGGGAGTTCGACCTTGTTGTACATATGGTTCATGAGTCATCTTAGCCCCATCGGTCATTTCCGTCGCCAAGGGTTCTGCTTCAGCCATGACATAACCACGCAGTTTTCGCTTCGTCCTGCGAGTTGTACTGATGTGGCCTCCTGGACATCATTTTTGTCTATCATTGAGGACCCTTTTCATCTATTGGTTTACTCGGGCTATTGCTCCTTCATGAGCTTCTTGACTCATGTGCCTGGCATGGATTTCATTCCCATTGCTGGGTTAAGGGGTGTGACGACCTATCATCCCCTGGCGGTTATGGGGCAGTTTGATCAGACACAGGATTTACACCCCTTCGCGGGTGCAGCCTCATACCGATTCCTTATATCATCCTGTACAGAGAGGGATCTATTGCAGGTATACGAGCTTTGGGATCGCAGGATCTTTGCCGAATATAGTGCGAGCTGTCACATCCAGACATTTGCCTACGTACAGTGGTTGCGTGGAGACCTGGATTCGGCTAGTTTGAGTCGGACTGGGGCCTTTGATGACCCTGGAGTGATTTTCACAGAAAATACCACAGACCATTCCATTTCAGCCGAATCTGCCCCGAGTCGGGTCGCTGAGGATTCCCGACTTCTCCTGGCCCTGATTACTACTGAAGCCGAGAGGGATGCCGCCCTTGCCGAGAGAGATGAGGCCATTCGGGCTAGAGATGCTGCCATTGCTGATAGAGAGGCCATTGTACTTCAGACCAGGGCAGTGGTAGATGCTCATTTTGGGACTGTCAGCCGAGCTACTGCTTTACTGGATCGTATTGATATGATGGGTGGTTAGCAGCAGATTGCAGGAGATGCTGATGCTTCAGATCTATCCACCACCCTGTCCATCCTGCTTCGGCTGCTAGTTTCAGATTTGTAGATTATTTTATTTCCTGCATAGACTATGTTGGTTTCATCAGTTATTGAAAAAGAAATCTTGTAATAAAACGACTTATATATATAGACATGCATTTAAATTTAGTCATTTTCCCTTTTGTCGTATCATTGCCATCCATTGGGTCATCATTTTATCCAAATGACCATGATTTTGACATCTCGCCTTCTTTCTTTTCTCAAGACTTGATGGAGATTTGACAGAGATTGCCGCACACCTTTTGATTTCGTCGGATTGAATCTCAGATTTTGGATAACTGTTTGGTTGGATCAGGGTATGTATTCTGGGATGAAACTGGTTAGACAGTTGGTTTCGGGAAGGTTTTGAGGGTGTAGGAAGGTTTTATCTGGCTATCGAAAATTGGTTTTGGTCAGGGAAAGGATTATTTTTAAAGGATCGGACCGCGCCATGACGGCTGCCTACGTACCCCCACAAGTTGGAAGATCAGGTCCTACGTAGTTCGCTCTCAAGGAAAAAGGACCTGATGATTCAAGCGTAGAACCGCTTCACCGAGTCAGAATTGAGGGGTTGGGGAAATACCTCACCATCCATTTCTTGCAATATGAGGGCTCCTCCGGATAGCACTTTCTTAATCACGAATGGTCCTTCCCAATTCGGGGCAAACTTCCCTTTGGCTTCGTTTTGACAAGGCATGACTCTTTTTAGCACCAGATCATTTTTCTTGAACTTCCGAGGTCCGATCCTTTTGTCGTACGATCGAGAGATCCTCTGTTGATATAGCTGGCCGTGCCAAACAGCAGCCACCCTCCTTTCATCAATTAGGGCCAACTGGTCGTATCGGCTTTGCATCCAATCCTCCTCGCTTATCTGAGCATCGATCACTATTCTGAGGGATGCCATCTCAACTTCAACTGGTAGGACAGCCTCCATTCCATATACCAAGGCGTAAGGGGTTGCCCCTGTGGAGGTACGCGTTGACGTTCGGTAGGCTAGCAAGGTGAGGGGTAACAAATCCGGCCATCCCCGATGATTAGCAGACATTTTTGCCATGATCTTCTTGATGTTCTTATTGGCAGCCTCCACTGCCCCATTCACCTTAGGACGGTAAATGACGGAATTGAGATGCTTGATCTTGAACTGGTCACACAGTTCCTTCATGAGGGCGTTGTTTAAATTCTTGGCATTGTCGGAGACCACAACCTCAGGTTGCCCATATCGGCAAATGACATTATTCCTGATGAAGTTGACGATGACCTCCTGAGTTACTTTGGGGAAAGAAGCTGCCTCTACCCATTTGGTGAAATAATCGATCATGACGAAAATGAATCGGTGCCCGTTGCTTGCTTTGGGCTCTATTGGTCCGATTACATCCATTCCCCACATTGAAAATGGCCACGGGGAGGTCATACAGTGCAGTTCATTGGGAGGCGTATGGATCACATTACCGTGCGCCTGGCATTGATAACATCGCTTGACATGATCATCGCAATCGGCTTTTAAGGTCAACCAATAATGCCCTGTTCTCAAAATCTTCCTGGCCAGCATCGGTCCACTCATGTGTGGCCCACACACTCCGCCATGGATTTCATTCATAATCTTTTGGGCCTGCGTTTCATCCACGCACTGCAACAGTCCCAACCCAGCATCCCCTTTTGTAAAGTGAATCCCCACTCAGGTAAAATTTCATCGCCATCTTTTGAATTCTCATCCTCTCAGTCCGATTTGCCTGATCGGGAAGGGATCTGTCCCTCAGATATTCCCTGATGTCGTGATACCAGGGCTGCCTTGTCAACACCACCTCGTTTGACAACACTGCCACATTTTCCTCATATGCCGGGGCATTCTGTACGGTGATCTCAATCTGTGGACTGTCCCTACTCCTGATCACGTGGATTAAGGAAGCCAAAGTCGCCAACGCATCGGCAAAATCATTTCGTCCCCGAGGAATATGGCGGAAGGCGATATCTTCGAACTCTTGCATAAGCTGGGTGACACAACGATGGTATGGAAGTAACCGAAGCTCCTTAGTGTCGTATACCCCGATTGCTTGTCTGATTACCAATTCTGAATCCCCGAACACCGCTAGTCTTTTTACTTCCATGTCACGGGCCAATCGGAGTCCCAAGATACACCCCTCGTATTCAGCGGTGTTGTTCGAATTGCTGAAACGAAGTTTAGTGGCCACGGGGTATTGTTCTCCGGTGATAGAGACTAGGACCGCTCCGGCTCCTGCCCCCTCGGCATTCATGGCACCATCAAAATACAGCTTCCAGAATTGTCCCTCGTCATCACATTTTTCGCGCGATACCCAAAATATATCCTCGCCCGGGAGAGGGGTTTCTAACGGCTCCATCCCTCCCGTTGGGGCTTCTGCCAACTGATCTGCAATTCCCTGCCCTTTCATGGCCTTCTGGGTTACGTACACCATGTCAAACTGTTGTAAAATCAACTGCCATCTGGATAATCGACAATTCAGCATGGGTCTTTCAAAAATATATTTCAAGGGATCCATTCTTGATATCAGGTACGTTGTATGCCCATGGAGGTAGTGCTGTAATCTCCCTGCAGCCCAGGCCAGAGCACAACAGGTCTTCTCAATGGGAGTGTAATTCTGCTCACATTGGCTAAATCTTTTGCTGAGGTAATAGATGGCCTGCTCTTTTCCCGCCTCATTTTTCTGTCCCAACATACATCCCATCGCGATGGCATTTACCGATATATACATAAACAGAGGGATCCCATCCTTCGGGGGTACCAGCACTGGTGCCTCCGTCAATTGTTTCTTAATGATCTGAAAAGCCCTCTGACACTGCTCATTCCATTCTTGGGAAGCGCCCTTTCTTAACAATTTAAAAATCGGCTCACATGTGGTCGTCAAGTGGGATATAAAACGGCTGATAAAGTTTATCCTCCCGAGGAATCCTCTTATCTCCTTTTCTGTGTGAGGTGCCGGCATATCCACAATGGCCTTAATCTTTGCTGGGTCCAACTCAATGCCCCGATTACTAACCAGGAAACCCAAGAGCTTACCCGACTGTACTCCGAAAGCGCACTTGGCTGGATTGAGCTTCAAATTATACTTTCTGAGCCGATCGAATAGCTTTTTGAGATGAATTATATGATCGGATTCTACCTTCGATTTCACAATAATGTCGTCCACGTAGACCTCTATCTCCTTGTGCATCATATCGTGGAATAAGGCCATCATGGCTCTCTGATAAGTAGCCCCCGCGTTTGTGAGGCCAAAAGCCAGTCGTCTATAGCAGAAAGTGCCCCAAGGGGTGATGAATGCGGTCTTTTCCCGATCTTCCTCCGCCACCATTATCTGATGATATCCCGCGAAGCAATCCACAAAAGAATACATTTCGTACTGGGATGTGTTATCTACCAGGATGTGTATGAAAGGCACCGGGAAGTTATCCTTGAGACTGGCCTTGTTTAGATCTCTGTAGTCTACGCATACCCTCACCTTTCCTCCAGGTTTAGCCACTGGGACCACATTGGATAGCCATTCCGGGTAAGTGGACACCATAATGATTCCCGCCCTGAATTGTTTGATGATCTCTTCCTTCACCTTTAAACTCCACTCAGGTTTCAACTTTCTTAGTTTCTGCTTGACAGGCCTGAAACCCTCCTTGATGGGTAACCGGTGCACCACAATGTCGGTGGACAATCCGATCATATCCTCGTGCGACCAGGCAAAGACATCCTCATATTGTCTTAGTAACTCAATTATTTCTGCTTTTTGGCTGGGGTTAAGGTCTGTCCCTATCTTGAGTTCTTTTGGATTGTCAGGGGTTCCGATATCTATAGTGATGGTTTGGTCCAAATTGGGTTTGGGTTTATCCTCGACCCATCCTTTGATCTCATCAGGTGCGTCGTCGTAATCTGTCTCGTCTTGTTCAATGCCCATTAAATCGAAATCCAGCTCAATGTCAAAATCATAATCATCATTCAAATTTGAAAGACCATTTGTTAGGCAAGGATTACTCAAATTGGTACACCTGACATGAAACAAAATACTTGTCATATATAAATCATTTTTCCACGATGATCGCATTTTCAAATAACAAGAAGAAACGACATAATGATGCAGAATTAAACGACAACAAAAATAAACTTCTTCATTCCCCCATCATCTGGGGTCAATCACCCTGACGTCGAGTTTTACCCCTGTTTGGATATCACGGGTTTCTGGGTCCAATTGTCGATGGTCAGGTCAGCTGGAATGCGCTGGATAAAGGAGGGCCTCACATCGGACACCTCCCCGATGATTACGGATACGTCGCCTGAATCCTTCTCCATATCTTTTCCAGGAATAATCAGCCCTGCCCAATCGATGACAGACACAACTTGTTGGGCTCCCGGTGGCGCGATAACATTCGTCCCCTCCTTACTGCTTGTTGATTGTCCGGGGATGTAGCATTTGGTTTCAAACTCCTTTGCGACCTCCTGCAGGAAACTTTCCCTCCGGGCCGACTCACTATGTGTGGGGGTTAACTCTTCATTCCCTGCCCCAATCACAGGTCCGCTGATCCCCTGCTCATTGTCGGCTCTGGTCGCTGGACTGCCAACTAGTAGAATCGGAGTCGCACCCTGACGGTGTCCTCGTACTGCGCCCACATGGTATCCCAATCCTGCTTTGCCTATCTGCTGTGGTAGGTGGATGGGCTCGGTGATTCCCTGACTGCTTCTCCCTAGTCCCTGTCCAGGTTGGAAGTTCATTTTAATCATTTCCTTTGCCACAAAGGTGAGTTCCGGAGAGACCCTTGGTTTCACAGCTGGAGCCCCCAGGCATCTATAATGGGGAGTGCTAATCTCTAGTGCTTGAAAGCTGGCAGGCGCCGCCGACTCATCCACATTGATTACTGGTAGGCCACTCCTGGGAGGAGAAGGGTCATCACATTCGGCCGAGATTGTTACCAGATTCCCATCGATGATCAACTTGATTTGTTGGTGGAGCGTGGAAGGAACTGCCCCGGCCATGTGTATCCACGGCCTCCCTAACAGTAGGTTGTAGCTTGCTGTGATATCTAGGACTTGGAAGGAGATATCAAAAGTACAGGGTCCTATCTCCACTGGCAATTCTATCTCTCCGATGGTGTCCCTCCGGGATCCGTCAAAAGCCCGAACCACCACATGACTGGCCCGCAGACGCTTGGGACTGACGTTCATTTTCTTCAGCGTACTGAGAGGACAAATATTCAATGCCGATCCCCCGTCGATCAGCACCCCATTCATGACATATCCTGAGGAGATTACCGCGATGTGTAGCGGTTTTCGGTGCCCCCTTCCCTCTTTGGGAATGTCTTCATCCGTAAAGGATATTGCATCGGTTTCCAATAGGTGGCCTACCAGTCGGCCGAAAGCCTCCTCACTAATTTCTTTGGGCACAAATGCCTCCTCCAGAACCTTCATCAGGGCTTTGCAATGCTCACTGGATGACAACACCAAGTCCATGACTGATGTTAGGGTTGATTCCTCATTTAAAATCTGGATCCCCCTCATTTCTGGGTGATCCATCCTTTTCAAAAACTCTATGGCCCTTTCCTCGGAAACCTCTTCATTTTTTCTCTTTTGGCTCTCAAGGACTCGCCCGGGAAGATATAAGGGGTTCCCCTTGGTCGTCACGGAAGCACAACTGGCCGCTTCCTCGGGTATTCCCCCGTAATTCCAGGGTACAGTCTTCAGACTATTGATAGGGAGTTGCGGCCTTGCTGCAAGGATGACGGGCCTCGGGGCTGTCAGCTTGACAGGTCCCTCTATGTTATTTGTACTTACCCCTATCAACCTGATGGGCGCTACCCGTGCATCCCCATGATCATGTATCACGTTGATCATCTCCTCAATTTTCTGCACATAGTTCAACCTTGGCGGCCCCCCAGCCTCACTTGCCTCCGTCACATTGACTTCCCCCCCATCATGTCTTGGCAGGGGATTTGCTTTAACATTCGGGGAGTCCGGTTGCTCCACCACAATTTCCCCGTTGTCGATCATGTTCTGAATTATATGTTTCAATGTCCAACAATCTTGTGTATCGTGACCCGGGGAACCCGAGTGATAGGCGCACCGTTTGCTTGGATCAAATCTCCTTCCCTTCGGGTCGCTTGGGGGAGCCAAATTGATTATCTTCTTTTGGGCTACTAATACCGCTAATACTCGTTCAAGCGGCTCCCCGAGCGGGGTGAACACTCGGTTTTGCGAGGCCTCATATCTTCTTCGCCCCTCTGCTCTTTGATCTGTGAAATTGGGCGGTCGGGATGGCCCTCCCCTCTGTGCCTGTACCGGAAGATGGCTTTCTGCTTTTCTGGATGACCCCTGTAAGATGAGGGAAACATCCTCTTCCTTCTTCTTTTGGACCCTCCGGGAAGTGCTGCCATAGTTTCCATTCTGTATTTGCTCGGCGGCAGCAGTTTCTAAAGCAGTAAGATCCCGGATTTTATTACCCGGACTTCAACCCCATGTCTACCATCTCTCCATGTTTAATCATTTCAGCAAAAGGTCTTCCAATCCCCGAGATGACCCTCTCATAATACGGTGCCTCCTGGATGTCTACAAAGGTCATCACCATCTCTGATTCGTTCATTGGGGGGGTCACCTGTGCGGCCATGCCCCTCCACCGTTGTGCATATTCCCTGAAGGATTCCCTAGGCTGTTTCTTAACCTTTGTCATTTGGTACCTGTCAGGGGCCATCTGGGCCTGAAAAGCTGTATTGGGTTAAGAAGGTTATGGGCCAATTCCTCCCAGTTGTGGATTCGGGCGTTGTCGAGGCGGGCATACCAGATTCTTGCCTCCCCTGTAAAGATTTTCTGGAATAGTAGAATTATTAACCCCTCGTCCTCTGCATAAGCCCCGAGTTCTCCAATTTATATTTTCAAGTGTCTATAGGGTTCTCCCTTTCCATTGTACTTTTCAAACTCGGGAAACTTTGAACTTTTCTTGATATCTGGATCCGGGGAAAACACATAAATCCGAGTAATTAACCCTGCCCAGGGATCCTATGCCCTTTAGAGATTGGATGGTTTCCTCCATGTGTTTCATTTTTCTCCGAAGGTCGTCATTATCCCCCTCTTCTGGGATAGTAATCACTGTCCTGCTAGGTATGGGAACGGGCTTTGGGATGACTGGCTCGTCCTTGAGTCGGGGTTGGTCCTCTTTCAGCAAGTTTGTACCATTTTTAGGAGGATCCTGGTCATCCCCTGGTGGTGGAGTATTATGCGATCCCTGGTTTACCGGATCCTGTCTGATTAAGAACTGTTCCTTTAACATTGTGGCCATTTCCATCATCTGTCTTTTAAAATCATCAAACTCCTCCCGAGATATGGAATTATGGTTAGGAAGATCAGCCATTTCAGATGTAGAGACCTGGGCTTTCTTAGACTGCGAACGGGTTTGAGGAGCAATCCTACAGAGACAAATGGTTCGAAGTTTAGTCCCGGGGAGATGCAAAAAATGGATGCATGCTAAAACTGTAATTTTTTTTGTGTTTTGGGGTTCTTTAATCTTTCCCTGCAAAAGAGAAAGTTAGTAGTCCTTTAGTGCCATAACCAATGCTAAACATGCTTTATTATGCTCCCCCAACTATTCCCTGTAATTCACAGCGGTTAGTAATCTCTTTCGACATAGAAAAGGGATGTATGAATATTGAATGAGATCATGACATTTAGACATATAAACGTAAAAAGGCATGAAGAGACTTTTCCCTGCGTTGGGTTATTCTGAGGATGACCTATCCTAGGGTTACTCTCACGGGCTTTTCGGCATGAAGGTTCCCAAATCTTCGCAATCTACTCGTTTGAGCCCTTTCGATTGGAGCGGATTTGAGTGGTGCGTTTCCTGAGCCATCTCCGGGGAGCAGCCCCATCGAGTCCAGTAATAAGCAACCGACAGGTTCGCCTCAGGAGGAGGTACTCTCTCAACATACATTCACATTCATCGTCCTCACCGTATGCAAATGATTTCTTTAAAGTAAAGCCATTCCATTCAATCATTCATTCATTGGACAACAACACACATTCGCACGACAAAAGTAAAAAATCAAAATATCGCACACACACACATTTTATGAATTTTAAAGGATAGGACAGCATCAAGATTTGAACGCGGCTTAAGCCCTCTAATGTCCCCAGCAGAGTCGCCAGCTGTCGACGCCGGTTTTTTCTCTTTCTCGGTCTCTTCCAAATTTTAGCCTTTTGATTTAATGATTTTTTGGAAAAGGTCGGCATTGATGTCGACGAGGTTTTGAAAGATCGTTTTTTTTTGATGAGCCAATTAACCAGAGTCGCCAGTTGGTATATTTGAAATGGATGTACCAACTCATCCGAGTTTTCGTTCTTTTGTAAATCGCTGGCTCATATGTGACTCCGAATTAATTTGGTCTGCGAATCGAGATTCATAGAGTTCGGGGGCTTGCTTAAGTGAGGGGAAGGTGTTAGGCACCCCTCGACTTCCGTGAAACACGGTTACCGCAATCTTGATGCTTTTCCTATCCTTTAATTCATGAAATGTGTGTGTGTGCGTGTGCGTGTGTGTGTGTGTGTGTGCTTATGTGAATGTTGTGGTGAGTTTGTATGAAAGAATCATTTGGATTTTAGGGAAAATCGTGTTTTACTTTGAGAATACTTCGGAACGTCTTTTCGGCATACACGAGAAAGCTTTATTCTTTATGAGAAAGGTTTGATTTTTAATTGTCCAAAACTATGGGATTTTCATTAAGTGTCGTTTTAAACAAAACAAGAGTTTTAAACCTTCGTCAAAATAGGAATCGAGATCTATACGTTGCTTTCATAAAATGATGGGCAATTTCTAGGATCTCTTTCACCCCTATGCACAAAGATTTAATAAAACGTTACTTATTGGCAAAATCATTTTGTGTGGTGTTTTGGAAAACGATCTTTCTTTAGCTTCCTCGTTAGATAGGAATCGACATTCATTAACATTTCTCAAATTTTAACCTCGTGATTCTAATATCCTACTTTGCTTGATTTTTATGAAAAATCTTATCATTTAGCTTTGAAATCAATTTCGCGTCATAAATCGAATCGAGCATAAACACGCGTCGGGGCTATTCATGGGCATGTAAGCCAACAAAATGTCCCCCAACGCCAACCAACAACAAATTCACTATTTCGGGGCCTTAAACCCGATTCTCGCCTTAGCGTCGTTTTAAGGCCCAATGGTTACACACTACAAAACAAGCCTCTTGAATCTATTACATACACCAAACGTCCATCATCGGATTTGAACCACGGGGTCGCTTTCCTAGGCTCACAACCACGATTGCTACACACTCTCAAATTGAATACTCAATTATAACAACGTAGATTGCCTAACACATCCTACAAATACACTCAATTAAATTACGCCTAATATACATCCATAAAAACAAACTAGAAATTTCACCAATTAGATATCATTCGGATTATTAGGAAGAATTGTGTTCCAAAGGAACCCTCACCAATAATCCCTAATCCATGATTGCTCAATAATATTCTTGAAAATTTCAATTAAATTTAGCCAAATAACATGATAGAAGTTGCAAAAATAATGAGATTTTCACCTTGCAAATGATACCAAAATTGTGTAGAAACTTGTGTATTGAGGGAAATATGAGATGTATATGATATAATCTAACAACAAAGGAAATTTCTCTCTTTTTCTCTCAAATGTTGCAAGAATTTTTTGCTATTTCTCTCTATTTCCGAGCTAAAACTGCTGCTGATTTCTTCTTCTTCCGCAAACTGCCCAACCCCCTGTATGCTGCCTGCTGCCGAGCTTAAATAGGCTGGCCAGCTGGCACGCCTCCCATCGCACTCAGCTGCTGAGTGCTGAATTTCCCCCGGTTTTCGTGCTGGCGCACCCACTTGGCCGCAGATCTATCCGCGGCTGGCGGGCTTGACTTTCTCGATTTTCGTGCCACGCCTCGATTTTCGTACCGCAACGTCGGTTTTCGCTGACAGGCCCGTATTCCGCAGTCCGGGAACTTCCGGGAGACGCGCCACCTCATTCGGAAATGCCTGCCTCGGACGGTCATGCTGTCACGTCGACTTGGGCTGCCCAAATCATTGCGGCGGTGCCGGGCGCTCGCCCTGGTGCCCGCTCCTTTGCTCCCGCAAGCCGGTTCAATTGACGATTTCGCCCTCCTGTCATGGTTAGTAGAAGGAAACGCAAAATTTGGGTGTCTACAGCCATGGGTTTACTAAGCTACTGTAATAGTTTTATGGTTTGTACAAATTTCATTCTTCTGTACTTGGATTGGGTTGCCGATTTTGTTAGGATGTTTATATTATACACGGTATTGCATTGGGATAATTATTTCTTTGATTTGGGCTACACAGTGTATAGTAGTTGAATTATTTGGTGAAATTAGGAACTGTATTACATTGACTGGTTTAAAAGAAAAATCTGGTATTTAATTGTGTTAATCCTTGTTTTCCTTTTTCTTTTGTGTTTATTGTTGGGAAATCTGTGTATGGTATCAAATTCAAAACTTACTTTGTATTGGGTTGTTGCTTTGGCTGGGAATCTATGTACTGAAGGACCAAACTCAGTTCCATTAGCTAAACTGTTCTGTCGGCAAAATAGCTATAAGATCAAACATTGTTATTCTTTTGATGTGTTAATGGCAGCCGTGTGTGAGTCCCAACCGTGGTATTGGGTGTGTTTTGTTGCTGTGCAAACCTTGGAAAACAGAGGAAGGATGCACGTCATAAGGCAGTACTCTGCCAAAATTTTTCCTTGTAACTGGGTAGTAATTTTGTTAGCTAAAACCACAATGAATAAGTGTGAACAAAGTTAATTATTTAATTATTAATTAATTAGTATTAAATAATAACCAAGTATGAGTAAAATTTGTAATTTGATTATTTACTATTTAACATTAAATAATAAATAAAGATAAAAAAATATTTTAATTATTATTAATATTAAATAATAAAGTTAATTAAATAATTACTTATCGGTTTGTAATAACTAAAGGTAATAAATATTTAGTTATTATTTAATGATAACTAAGTATGAGTAAAGAGAATTATTTATTATTTGTTTATCAATAATAATAAATAAAGCTGATAAATATTTAATTATTACTTAATATTAAATAATAACTAAATATGAATAAAGTTAATATAACAAATTATTTATTATCTAATAAATAATAAATAAAGACAATAAATATTTAATTATTATTTACATAATAATTAAATATGAATAAAGTTAATAAGATAATTATTTACTAGTTATTAATTTTCCAATAAATAATGAATAAAGATAATAAATATTTAATTGTTATTTGATTAAATAATAATTAAATATGAGTAGAGTTAATAAATAATTGCTTATCCTTTTCCCAATAAATAATAAGTAAAGAACACAAATATCTAATTATTATTTGATTTATAATAATTAGGTATGAATAAAGCTAATAAGGATAATAACTACTTAATCATTAATGAAATAATGATTAAGTATGAGGGAGATTAATAAGTTAATTATCTGTGGCCCTTAATAAATAAAGATAATAAATATTTAATTATTATTTAATAATAATAATAATTAAATATGAATAAAGTTAATAAAATAATTATTTATTATTTATTAATAAATAGTAAATAAAGGTAATAAGTATTTAATTATTATTTAATAATAATAATAATTAAGTATGAATAAAGTTATTGAATAATAAGGATGAGAATTACTAAAATAATGACTAAGTATAAGGGGGATTAATAAGCTGATTTTTATGTTGGTCCTTACTAAATAATGAGGATAAACACTTAAAGATTATTTTATTAATAGTAAATAGTAATTAAGTGTAATTAAATAAGTAACCAGCTATTAGTTCGTTGTCATTAAACCATGATGAATTTATTATTCTAATAATAAATAAAGATTATTGACCCGTATTTAGGGACAAGAAGGGTAATAATCTGAACCTTCGAGAATAGTAATCATGATTAGCTAACAAATATTATTTTTATATAGCTAAAGATCATCAATAAATTCTATGTAGCTAATGTTAATTAGTAATTAAATATAGATGGTGAATTTTACCTGTTGAGTAAAAGGTATAGTAAGAGGTGCCAATATACAACTGTTAATTGATAAATCGACTTTACCCGATGATAGGTCACTCGAGATCAATTAATTAAAGCTAAGATTTAAATTGTAGCTGAGCAGACAGGCAAGTTCCTAACCCTAAACTTCTTTCATTTTTGCAAGTTCTTCTCACTCAATTTTTGCATTGAGCAAACTTTTAAACCTTATGCATTGTTTTAATTCGTGCAAAAAGGTATATATTGTTGCAAGTTATTCTATAAGCTTGAATCTTATTTCCGAGCACGCTTTAAGTGGTCTAATTACTTTTAAAATTATTCCACATCTGTATTGACATTCGCACTCGCGCATTTGATTTCATATAATTATTTAAATTCAGAAATTTTGAACTACTCATGGTTAAGTCTGAACCCTTGTTCGGTCAGGCAAGTATGAATTTATAAAACCTATCCGAACCAATCAATGGTAAGTATTCTTAGACTGTATGAACACCCCTTTACTTATAGGGGAGTACCCCACGTACCGTATATAAGGTACAAATAGCAGAATTAAGTGTTATGCATATACATCGGGTACGCGAGGCTGATCCCCTCAAGTACGTTATTCTGTAGCCAGTAACCAGAGGGTCAACTAGCTATTGACTCCTCTGGAAGTTATCGTTCAAAGTCTATTTGACTATCAATTGTTCTAAAAGCATTTAATATTCTTGCTTCTGATTATTCTATTGTTGAAATCCCTTTAATATCCCTTCATCATGATATATCTTTATTGTTGCACTTTAAACTTGCTGGGCAAATTCGTTGCTCATTCTTGCTATATCATGACTTCATTGCAGCTAAACCCGAGACGTCAGGGAAGAACAAAGGGAAAGAAAAGATGAAATGATAGACCTCTCGTAGCAGATTTTAGTTTCATGTGTTAGTTAATTACAGTTAATGTAATTTAGACCCTGATAGCTATTTATGGTATGGATTGTGTAAATTTTTAAGGTTAATCTTATTCTGGGACTAGTAACACCTTGTAATGAACAACGTATGTTTATATATTCCGCACTTTTAGATATCATATGTTGTTAGAGGTGAATGTTTGTATTGGATCGTGATGACCAGATCCGGGTATTTGGAGACTCGAATTTGGGGGCGTCACAGGAAGCCCGTGCTTAGATATCCGTGCCCGAATGATAACACGGTGAAAATTTATGTTTGGCGATGTCCGGGGCTTAATTTGATGACATTTGGAAGTTGGGCGTGCACGGCGTTGGAAAGCGTGCACGGCGTGCGGCGTCGACCAAGCCGCGGGCACGGCGTGCGGCAGACGGGGCGCCAGCGTGCGGCCCAGGCGCTAGGCGCGGGCGCATGGGCGCGGCGTGCGGGCGCGCGCTGGGCGTGCGGGCGTGTTGGCGCGCTGGGCGTGCGGGCGTGTGCGGGCGTTGGGCGTGCGGCGTGGGCGTGCGGCCCAGGCACTGGGCGCTGGCGCGCGCGATGGCGTGCGGGCGCGCGGCGTGGGCGTGCGGACGTGGGCGTTGGGCGTGCGGCCCAGGCGCTGGGCGCGGCGTGCGGCGTGGGCATTGGGCGTGCGGCCCAGGCGCTGGGCGCGGGAGCGCGCGCTGGCGTGCGGACGCGGCGAATCGCCCGAGTGCGATTCCAGCTGGACTTTTTGTGCGATCTAAGCTAATTTTTGACCAAATAATCTGATTTTTGCTAGGGTTTCATAGAGGCACTATATAACATCTCATTGGGGCTTCATGTTTGACATCTAGGTTTTGGGAGGCTACAACAAAAACACCAATTTGAGAGCCAAATGTGCTGCAATACAAGGAAAATTCAGCAAAATCAAAAGAACCAAGAAGGAAAGGATTGTCAAAGGCATATCTAGACCTTGGGAGGCTGTACATGCGTCATCAAGAGGGGCTTGAGGGCTGCAATTGAAGAAGATTTCCAACAAAAAGCCAAGGAGCAAAAAGAGAAAAGAGTGTCAAAGGAAGAGGAAAAGCTAGAGATTGACACTCAACCAAGCAAGCAACATATGAAGATCTTCTAAATGGGTTTTATCATCTCTTATTTTCCTTTGAATTTGTAACTCGAATTTATGATGCACACCATGTGTTTGATGTTTTGCTTAGCTACCATGAACTAGACCTTAATTTCTAAGATTTCAATGGAACCCAACACATAGTTTGAATTGATTTCTCTCTCTTTGTTATTAATTACTCATTTGTGAATTGTATGTCATAATTTATGCTTCATATATTAATTGCTTGGCTCGTAATTACCGTGGGAACCTATATGAACTTGACGAACGGATTATAGTGTTTAGACCTTGTTGTGATATCATGCGAGAGTTAAAGATTGTTGTGGGTAATTAATTGAGATTTAGTGACGTGTGTCTTGTTGATTATCCTCAATAATAGGTAACTTGATAGTATTTAGGATAGACCTATACCTAGACACCGTGTGCAACCAATGGAGAATCTATTCTTAATGACTTCCTATGTGAAAGTTGATAATTGAAAGGATGTTTAATGAGATTTAGTGACACGTGTCTTGTTATTGTTCTTGAAATTGGTCTCTTAATAGTGTGTAGGATAGACATATACCTACATGCCGCAATAGGAAGATTCGAATTTGACCATCGACAGAGGCTTATAAGTAGCTTTGATTTCTCGGTTGACATTTCTATGTTGTTAATTAGTTCAAATGAGAGAGTTAGGATATTCAAACGAAGTGTTGGGGGAAATTGCAATCTTAGACTTGTTAATATTAGATTTCATTATCTTTTACTTGATTATTATTATCTTATTCACTACCAACAACAAAAATATCAAATCATCATTTGTCTAATTAAAATCAAGACGATATATAGTTGGTACTTGGGATACACTAGAACAATTCTCTGTGGGTTCGATAACTCTCTTATCACTTTATTACTTGTTGACCGCGTATACTTGCGCGTATTTATCGGTTGCGAAATCGACCAACAAGTTTTTGGCGCCGTTGCCGGGGAATTGTTTCTAATAATTTTACCAATATTAATTTCAATCGAATTGATCTTGATTTAAACTTGTATATAAATTTATTTTTAACATTTTTTTTTTCTATTTAATGCTTTCTTCGTTACGAGGTACACCATGACCAACTATAATTATCAATGGCCTCACACGGGAATGACCCAATCAGGAGCGGCATGGATGGATGGATTTGATGAGGTGGTGGCTCATTTAGAGGAGCTGTCAAGGAATGTTAACGCTCTAGTGGCCCAACATACTCAACGTCTTGCGGTGAATTGTGATTATTGTGATGGAAACCATCCGAGTCATCTATGCACCATTAATTTCGAGTCGGCATGGTATGGTAGCAACGTCGGTGATTACTCCAACAGTTATAACTGTTCTAATGCTTATCACCAAGATTGGGGGTATCACCCAGATTCTACACGGAGCTACAATTATGAAGATCAATACTATGCTCCGAGTCCTGCATATGCACCGGAATTCTCATGTCCACCTTCATTGCCACAAGAAGAAAATTCAAATGTGAAGGAACTTGGGTCCCAGAACATAACTTCGATTGAGTAGATTGTGAAAAGTCAGCATATGTCGATTCAAAATCTTGAGAACCAGATGGGAAAACTTATTATCGCCTTCAACGATAGATATCAAGGCGAATGGCCCAATGACTTGGTTCCCGAAACTAATGGATTTCACATGCCAAAGCTGCAACCAGAGGTGCTAATTGATGATGATTCTGATACGGAAGAGACATGTGGGAAACAAGAAAAGGAGGTCAAGGATCCAGCCTTGAGTCCCGATGATGATGATGAGCTAATTTCGATTGTATCCCATAGACCTTCTCCTCCAAAGCTCAAGGATCTGGGTGGTTTTGCTGTCCCATGCCCATTGAGTAGTCATGTCGTAGGAAAAGCCCTATGTGATATGGGAGCTACTTTACAGTTTGAGCCATGGCGTGATGAAGTTGAGGTTCATGAAAAGATCGATGAGGATCTAATTGTGTTTGAGAAACTTAATTTCACTATGTCATTCATATACACAATTGAGCAAGCTCCTAGCTACTTTCAGTGCATATATGAGGATTTATATAAGAACAATAAGCTAGGTGAGCTTGAGACTATGGACCTCACCGAAGCAATGCCCTCAGATGTTTCTCCCCTACTAAAAGATGAAGCGAATGAAGAAAGTTTCTTTTTGCTGATAGAAGAAACTGAGTTTGGGAGTCGTCTAGTATGTATGCATGCCATGCAAATTAAGGAAATGACAGCACGAAGGCATGCTAAGGTCATTTTTGCAATCTAGCCGGACTAAAAGGAAACAGGAAGCTAGTCAGGCTGAGGACTTTAACTCAAGCACTATTTGGGAAGCAACCCAAATCTCCATTTTATTTTTCGAGCTATTTTGTTTTTATTTTATTTTTTATTTTTTTTTATTTTAATCTCCAAAAAAAAAACGTTTGGTGTGTTTTGTTTTTTATTTTATGTTTAATTGTGTTTAATGTGTGTCATATTTCTTGCTGCAGTTTGATGCTTACGATCACTAATGAAAACTATAGCAGAAGCACAACATCAACACGTTGAGCAACATGCACCAGCACGCTCAGCAGCACACTCAGCAGCAACACACTCAGCAGCGCGCAAGCTAGCCATGACAGCCACCAGCAGCTTATATGCACCCATCATCTCATTTTTATAGTCCAACTTATATCTCTCTCCTCCCACTCCAAAGCCAACTTACATGCATTGTCGACGCCGGTTTTTTCTCGTCTTATCTTTCCCTTTTCCTATTTTTAGCCTTTTAGGTGATTTTGGGAAAAAGGTCGGCATTGATGTCGACGGGGTTTTGAAAGATCGTGTTTTATGATGAGCCAATTAACCAGAGTCGCCAGTTGGTATATTTGAAATGGATGTACCAACTCATCCGAGTTTTCGTTTTTTTATAAATCGCTGGCTCATATGTGACTCCGAATTAATTGGTCTGCGAATCGAGATTCATAGAGTTCGGGGGCTTGCTTAAGTGAGGGGAAGGTGTTAGGCACCCCTCGACTTCCGTGAAACACGGTTACCACAATCTTGATGCTTTCCTATCCTTTAATTCATGAAACGTGTGCGTGTGCGCGTGTGTGTGTGTGTGTGTGCCTACGTGAATGTTGTGGTGAGTTTGTATGAAAGAATCATTTGGATTTTTTAGGGAAAATCGTGCCTTGATTTGAGAATGCTTCGGAATGTCCTTCGATTCATACGAGAAAGCTTGATTCTTTATAAGAAAGGTTTGATTTTAATTTGTCAAAACTATGAGATTTTCATTAGGTGTCGTTTTGGTGAAACAAGAGTTTTAAACCTTCGCCAAAATAGGAATCGAGATCTATACGTTGCTTTCGTAACTCAAACGATGGGCAACTTCTAGAATCTCTTTAACCCTATGCACAACGATTTAATAAAACGTCAATTATTTGGCAAAATCATTCCTTATGATATTTGAAAACGATTTTCTTTAACTTTCTCGTTTGAAATAGAAATCGACATCCATTAGCACTTCCCATTTATTAACCTCGTGATGCTAATAGCCTAGTTTGATTGATTTTATGAAGATCTTATCATTTGGCTTTGAAATCAATTTCGTCTCATAAATCAAATCGAGCATAAAACAACGCGTCGGGGCTATTCATGGGCATGTAAGCCATCAAAATAACCCCAAACGCCTACAATCACAAGTTTCACTATTTCGGGGCCTTAAACACGATTCTCGCCTTGGCGTCGTTTTAGGGCCCGACGATTACATATTTACAATGAAAGGTACATCGAATTTATTACATATATCAAAAGATGTCCATCATCGGATTTGGACCACGGGGTCGCGCTCCTAGGCTCACATCCGAAATCGCTACACACCCACAAGATCCTAAAAATAGCAATCTAAACAATCTATGCACATTTCATCATTACAACGAGCTAAAAATTCACCAAATGGATATCATCGGGCCATTAGGAGGAATTTCGTTCCATTTGGGAACCCTCACTAATAACCCTCAATCCATGGATTCACAACAATATACAAGAACAACTACATTTAATATAATTTGGATGACAAAAAGCTTAACAAAAATGGTAAAACAAAATGCTAAAACAAAGGATTTTTCACCTTGTAAATAATCGCCACAATATGTATGAGTTTGTGTATTGAATAGAGTAGAAAATATGAGATATAATCTCACAAAATGAGTACAATTGCTCACTATTTCTCCCTCTTTTCTCTCTTAATTTCTCTTATTTTCTGCTGTTTTCTCCTTCTTTTTCCGCTGCTGCCGCCTCCTTCTCTTTGCTGCTGAACCTCTCCTGGATGAAATGAAGAAACTGAGCTGAAATAGGCTGCTTTAGGGCAGCCGCAGATAGATCCGCGGCTGGCCGCAGATAGATCTGCGGCTGGCTGGCCCACCCCCATCGCACTCAGCTGGTTTCCTGGTTTCGAGTCCCGTGCGCACCACCATTATTTTAATCGTTTGGCCGCAGATCAATCCGCGGCTGGGTGGGCTGATTTTCTCGAATTTCGTGCTATACCTCGATTCTCATATCGTGACATCGGTTTTCGCCGACAGGCTTGTATTTTGCAGTCCGGGAATCACTGGGAGACGTGCCACATCATTCGGGCATGCTCATTTCGGACGGCCCTGCTGTCACGTCGGTTCTGATTTGCAAATCGTTGCGGTGGCGTCGAGTGTTCGCACTTGTGCATCCCTCGCTCTCACAGGCCGGTTCATTTGACGATTTCGCCCTCCTGTCATGGTTAGTATACGAAGCACAAAATTTGGGTGTCTACAGCTGCCCCTCTTTATCATGTTTATGAAATGTTAAATGAAATGAACATGATAAAGAAGTAGACACACGATGCATGAATGACAGTGCATAAGAATGACAGTGCAACACATACAACTTATGATGTAACGCAAGATGTAAGGCATGCAACACATTTGTAAAGGTGTCAATGCACCAATCCCTAACCTGTCGCCCGTCTCGTAATCGCCGGGTCTCGTATCCGGTCGATTGTCGTGTGAGTGCCGGGTCTTGCATCCGGTCAACCCTCTCGTAATCACATTATTCCATCCCATTGTCATCAAAGGAAGTTATTCTCTTGACTAGCTTTGAAGGGCATCCTTGGAATTCGTCCTCGCACATCATTCTTGGCAACCATTGCTTTTGACTCTGATAGGCTAGGACCTTGCCACCTAACCTGCATGGATCACGTACAGAATTATCACTTATTCAATGCATGTGACACAACATTTAAAAATGAAAAATGACCCCTGTACAGTCTTTTGATACGATTCTACAGGTGTCACCGCTTGTCGGAGCCGGTTTTCGTCGCCGGACATCCATCTCGTAATCGCCGGTTATCGTCGCCGGTCAATTGTCTCGTCGGGGCCGGGTATCGTCGCCGGTCACCCATCTCGTAACCCCCGGTTATCGTCGCCGGTTGGTTATCTGGTCGGAGCCGGTTTTCGTCGCCGGACATCCATCTCGTAATCGCCGGTTATCGTCGCCGGTCGATTGTCTCGTCAGGGCCGGGTATCGTCGCCGGTCACCCATCTCGTAACCCCCGGTTATCGTCGCCGGTTGGTTATCTTGTCGGAGCCGGTTTTCGTCGCCAGACATCCATCTCGTAATCGCCGGTTATCGTCGCCGGTCGATTGTCTCGTCGGGGCCGGGTATCGTCGCCGGTCACCCATCTCGTAACCCCCGGTTATCGTCGCCGGTTGGTTATCTTGTCGGAGCCGGTTATCGTCGCCGGTCATCCATCTCGTGATCGCCGGTTATCGTCGCCGGTTCGAAATCGTCATGTCGGGGCCGGGTATCGTCGCCGGTCGCCCATCTCGTAACCCCCGGTTATCGTCGCCGGTTGGTTATCTTGTCGGAGCCGGTTATCGTCGCCGGTCATCCATCTCGTGATCGCCGGTTATCGTCGCCGGTCGATCGTCATGTCGGGGCCGGGTATCGTCGCCGGTCGCCCATCTCGTAACCCCCGGTTATCGTCGCCGGTTGGTTATCTTGGATCTCAGCCCTTCCCAGGGTTTGTTGTTTTTTTTTTGTCTTTTTTCCTTGTGTGGATATCAGCCCTTCCCAGGGGTGCTCACCATCTTTGTTGTGGTTCGCGTGGATCTCAGCCCTTCCCAGGGTTTGTTGTTTTTTTGTTTGTTTTTCTTTTGTGGATATCAGCCCTTCCCAGGGGTGCTCACCATCTTTTTGTGGTTCGCGTGGATCTCAGCCCTTCCCAGGGTTTGTTGTTTTTTGTCTTTTTTTCTTTTTGTGGATATCAGCCCTTCCCAGGGGTGCTCACCATCTTTGTTGTGGTTCGCGTGGATCTCAGCCCATCCCAGGGTTTGTTGTTTTTTGTCTTTTTCTTTTTGTGGATATCAGCCCTTCCCAGGGGTGCTCACCATCTTGTCGTGGTTCGCGTGGATCTCAGCCCTTCCCAGGGTTTGTTGTTTTTTGTCTTTTTTCTTTTTGTGGATATCAGCCCTTCCCAGGGGTGCTCACCATCTTTTGTGGTTCGCGTGGATCTCAGCCCTTCCCAGGGTTTGTTGTTTTTTGTCTTTTTTTCTTTTTGTGGATATCAGCCCTTCCCAGGGGTGCTCACCATCTTTGTTGTGGTTCGCGTGGATCTCAGCCCTTCCCAGGGTTTGTTGTTTTTTGTCTTTTTTCTTTTTGTGGATATCAGCCCTTCCCAGGGGTGCTCACCATCTTGTCGTGGTTCGCGTGGATCTCAGCCCTTCCCAGGGTTTGTTGTTTTTTGTCTTTTTCTTTTTGTGGATATCAGCCCTTCCCAGGGGTGCTCACCATCTTTTGTTGTGGTTCGCGTGGATCTCAGCCCTTCCCAGGGTTTGTTGTTTTTTATCTTTTTTCTTTTGTGGATATCAGCCCTTCCTAGGGGTGCTCACCATCTTTGTTGTGGTTCGCGTGGATCTCAGCCCTTCCCAGGGTTTGTTGTTTTTTTTTTTTTTGTTTTTTTTTTTTTTCTTTTGTGGATATCAGCCCTTCCCAGGGATGCTCACCATCTTGTTGTGGTTCGCGTGGATCTCAGCCCTTCCCAGGGTTTGTTGTTTTTTTTTTTTGTCTTTTTTTTTTTTTTTTTTCTTTTCTTTTTTGGATGGGATGTGTTATCGGCTTCATGTCCTGGATCACCCACCAACATCGTCCACGTATCATGCCGCAAAAGCCATCACAGTTTGTTCATTCGTGAGGTTGAAAACGACGTGCTTGTACTTTCCTGAAGATTTTCATTTTGATCGTACCTGCATGCATGAAAAAGATGTTATGCATGATCTGGCAGATATGTTATGGACAGATGCATGTGCACAACATATGTTTAGATAGAGATGACCCCTGTTCAGTTCAAATGATACGATTCGACCGTCCGTCATTGTTTGCCAACATTTGATTGGATCACGCCTCGTTGTGAAGTGTAGTTTCTAGACTTCAATCCTGGTCTGGTGCTCTGTCTTTTCTTGGTCGTCTTCATTTCATCGAGTTGAGGCAGTCTGTTTCGCTCTCTGTGATGATCGACAGCTATGTCGGCTCCTTGGCCTTTTGATCATTTCTGCTGGCCGATATGCTGTTGTCTTGCATTATATCACCCTTGTATATGCTCATGCACGTGGATCATTCGGACGTCGAGGCAGTGATAGTCAGGATTGGGGAGAGGCCCAATGAGAAGTTCTGTGCAGCCTCAGCTTCCTTCCATTTCACGATTCTTAACTGCCCCAGCCTTGGCGCGTGTTATTATCAAGAATTTCTGTTGAAGACTCGCGAGGCTGACCGTGCTGAGTTATCCACAGCTCTGCTAGATCCTGCATATCAGATGACTAACAAATGCCAAAACTTGAAGGCTCGGGCCGTTAGTGTTAGTTCAAACACAAAGATATTACAATCTCGACAACAATGCAGTTAAAGCACATGAAATTGAATATCTGTTGATCGCACCATCTAGCAAGTTGTGAACCGTGAATGTACTAGATTGAAATTTCATTTTTTTTTTTTTTTTTTTTTTTTTTTTTAAATCCCTCGTGAGTTGATGATTTTCTATTTGACGAGTTATGAAATCGTAAGAACCCCTTCAAGCATTCATGGTCATTGCACGTGAGTAAGGTCGAATTCAAAAGAACTACCTTCCCTCGTCAAAGGTATCCTGTCTCCATTCTCGACAACGTTCTTAGCAGGATTGACGTCATATGACAAATGCACTGTGCGATGCAACACTCAGTAGGGATTTCTCTTCTATGACTTCTTGTTTAAGGCCGAGAGCTTTTTCGTATTATCTTTTTCTTTTCATTAGCCCACTTCACTTGTCTCGTTTTCTTAGGCTATTCAAAGTTACCCATTTAACGAGTTTTGGACCAATGACTCCCAAACCAGACGATTTTGGGGCACTAGGTGTACAAACACCCCTTCGGGTTTATTCACTCGAGTAACAAAGGCCACGGTTCGAGACAAGCTGGTGGTCTGCACCATTCATTTTTTGCTTGACCTTGCGCAAGATTCGTTTTCTTAGGCTTGAGTTACCCATGTAGCGAGTGTTAGGCCGGTGACTCCCAAACCAGACGGCTTTAGGGCACCAGATGCAGAGACACCCTTTAGGCTTAATTACTCGAGTAGCCCATGCCACGATTCGAATCTGCTCGGGCCTCCCCTACTGTAATGCTCGTTTTCTTAGGCTCTGAGTTACCCATGTAACGAGTGTTGGGCCAGCGACTCCCAAACCAGATGACTTTAGGGCACTAGATGTAAAGACACCCCTCGGGCTTAATTACTCGAATAACCCAGGCCACGATTCGAGACATTAGCTTGATAATCATTTATCGTCTGACTTCTTGATATTGATCATTATTGACTGTCTGACTACGTATTAATGGCCATCAACATCGTCATAGTTTTATACCCCACAACTGAAAGTTTGTGCAAATGCAAAGTGAAGGCTGTCATATGAGGTCGATTCTGTCGCAAACGTTGCTTTGAATTAAGGCTTTGTACCCGATCAAAAGGTTGAATAGCCTTCTTCGTCTAATCATACTCACGATCGTGCTCCACGGTTGCTCGTCAGAATTAATCCGATTCCTATCAAGCCAAATAAAATCCCCCTTTCACGCGGATCATCGTATCCTGGGAAAACTACGCTTGATAAATACCAGATGATCGTACCGTTGAAGATTGAATTGACATGAGTTAGCATTTAATGATGATGGTGCATGTTGATGGGATTGTTGCATGGGTGCCAACTTGCACGTCATCATTTCCTGGGTAGTTGACAAATGCCCCAGTGTTAAGTTGCTTTTCTTGTGATCTCCCTTGTACTGGTCGCATCGGTATCTCGCTGGGCTGACAAAAGATCCGGTCCTTTGACTTGTTGAAAGATTTGGGGTTTTTTTTTTTTTTTTTTTTTTTTTTTTTCATTTTTTTTTTGTGGTCGAAAATGCCCCTACTCCGGGTTCTTTGTGATCGTTAGGGGCTCTGATGTTTGATGGCGATGGTTTGGTCTAAGTTGGGTTTGGGTTTACCTTCGACCCATCCCTTGATCTCGCCAGGCGTATTGTCGATATCTGTCTCGCCCTGCTCAATCCCCATCAGATCGAAATCTGGCTCTATACCAACATCGTGATCCTCCTTCAAATTTGGCCTATTGCTTGTCAGGCTGGAATGCCTCAAATCGGGGTACCTGAAATAAAACAGGGATGTTTGTCATAGATATAAAACATTTCGGCACATGATCTTCTTTTTGGATAACATGACAAAGTGACATGAGCGTGCCGGGATTTGAAATAAAACTCAGAATTTTAAAACCCATTGATCTTTTATTGGCCGGGATTCACTGCTATCATCCTGGATTTACCCCTTCCTTGATATCACCTGCTGCACGGTCCAACCGACCACGGTGAGGTCAAGCAATGGGGCTCATTAGGGGGTGCATGGATCGCATTGGCATGGATCTGGCATTGATGGCATTTCTTGACATGAGTATCGCAATCGGTTTTCATGGTTAGCCAGTAGTGACCCGTTCGCATGATTTTCTTTGCCAAAATGTTCGGCTCATATGGCACCACACACATCGCCATGTACTTCGTTCATTACTCTATGGGCCTCTTCGGCTTCCAGATATCTCAACAGTCTCGTAGCTAGGTCCCATTTATGCAAATCGTCTCTGCTTAGGGAGAATTTCACTGCCCAATCTTTGGATTCTCCTTTCTCGGTCAGATCTGCATTTTCGGGAGAGGAGCCGTCTCGAAGGAACTTTTTACTGTTTTGATACCAAGCCCATTTATGAGGGGCGTCACTATGGGAGATCCCTCCGATCTGATCCTCATAGGCCGGACAAGTCTGTACCGCAATTTCCCCCTTAAAGCTCATCTCGTACCATGATGTGTGAATTAGGGAAACCAATGTGTTTCATGGCTACCGGCTTCTGCCATTTGGATGGATGGAGTATGGACTTTGCGGCCTCTCAGTTGGGTCCTAGGGGCAATCTCACAAAACAAATAAGGGCCGTAGTTTAGTACTGTGCCAGTTACAAGTTGGCAGATGCATGTCAACACTGATGCCTGATTATTATTCATTTTTTTTTCGGTTCTCTAATCTTATCCTGCAAAACAAGGTCAGTGTTTGATGACAGGATAATATTCAGAAGTTTTTAGAAAACCTTGGTACGTGGTATGGATGGCCTTCCTGCAAAACCAAGTCAGTATTCTCTTTATATGTGCAGGTTATGCAATCACATGATACAGGACATATTTATTATGATGATGCCGGTATGACAGTTGTATGCCATTTACATGACATTTATTTATTTGACTGAACGATAAAAGAGCATGAAGAAGCTTCCCTTTCGTTAGGTTTATCAGAGGCTGACCTACCCTAGGGTTACTCTCGCGGGCTTTTCGGCATGAAGGTCCCCAAATCTTCGCAATCTACTCGTCTGAGTCCTTTCGATTGGAGCGGATTTGGGTGGTGCGTTTCCTGAGCCATCTCCGGGGAGCAGCCCCTTCGAGTCCAGTAATAAGCAACCGACAGGTTCGCCTCAGGAGGAGGTACTCTCTCAACATACATTCACATTCATCGTCCTCACCGTATGCAAATGATTACTTTAAAGTAAAACAAATCCATTCAATCATTCATTCATTGGACAAAAGGCACACATTCACACACAACAATAAGTAAAACAAGTCAAAATATCGCACATACATACACATTTATGAATTTTTAAAGGGTAGGATAGCATCAAGATTCGAACGCGGCTTAAGCCCTCTAATGTCCCCAGCAGAGTCGCCAGCTGTCGACGCCGGTTTTTTTCTCGTCTTATCTTTCCCTTTTCCTATTTTTAGCCTTTTAGGTGATTTTGGGAAAAAGGTCGGCATTGATGTCGACGGGGTTTTGAAAGATCGTGTTTTATGATGAGCCAATTAACCAGAGTCGCCAGTTGGTATATTTGAAATGGATGTACCAACTCATCCGAGTTTTCGTTTTTTTATAAATCGCTGGCTCATATGTGACTCCGAATTAATTGGTCTGCGAATCGAGATTCATAGAGTTCGGGGGCTTGCTTAAGTGAGGGGAAGGTGTTAGGCACCCCTCGACTTCCGTGAAACACGGTTACCACAATCTTGATGCTTTCCTATCCTTTAATTCATGAAACGTGTGCGTGTGCGCGCGTGTGTGTGTGTGTGTGCCTACGTGAATGTTGTGGTGAGTTTGTATGAAAGAATCATTTGGATTTTTTAGGGAAAATCGTGCCTTGATTTGAGAATGCTTCGGAATGTCCTTCGATTCATACGAGAAAGCTTGATTCTTTATAAGAAAGGTTTGATTTTAATTTGTCAAAACTATGAGATTTTCATTAGGTGTCGTTTTGGTGAAACAAGAGTTTTAAACCTTCGCCAAAATAGGAATCGAGATCTATACGTTGCTTTCGTAACTCAAACGATGGGCAACTTCTAGAATCTCTTTAACCCTATGCACAACGGTTTAATAAAACGTCAATTATTTGGCAAAATCATTCCTTATGATATTTGAAAACGATTTTCTTTAACTTTCTCGTTTGAAATAGAAATCGACATCCATTAGCACTTCCCATTTATTAACCTCGTGATGCTAATAGCCTAGTTTGATTGATTTTATGAAGATCTTATCATTTGGCTTTGAAATCAATTTCGTCTCATAAATCAAATCGAGCATAAACACGCGTCGGGGCTATTCATGGGCATGTAAGCCATCAAAATAACCCCAAACGCCTACAATCACAAGTTTCACTATTTCGGGGCCTTAAACACGATTCTCGCCTTGGCGTCGTTTTAGGGCCCGACGATTACATATTTACAATGAAAGGTACATCGAATTTATTACATATATCAAAAGATGTCCATCATCGGATTTGGACCACGGGGTCGCGCTCCTAGGCTCACATCCGAAATCGCTACACACCCACAAGATACTAAAAATAGCAATCTAAACAATCTATGCACATTTCATCATTACAACGAGCTAAAAATTCACCAAATGGATATCATCGGGCCATTAGGAGGAATTTCGTTCCATTTGGGAACCCTCACTAATAACCCTCAATCCATGGATTCACAACAATATACAAGAACAACTACATTTAATATAATTTGGATGACAAAAAGCTTAACAAAAAATGGTAAAACAAAATGCTAAAAACAAAGGATTTTTCACCTTGTAAATAATCGCCACAATATGTATGAGTTTGTGTATTGAATAGAGTAGAAAATATGAGATATAATCTCACAAAATGAGTACAATTGCTCACTATTTCTCCCTCTTTTCTCTCTTAATTTCTCTTATTTTCTGCTGTTTTCTCCTTCTTTTTCCGCTGCTGCCGCCTCCTTCTCTTTGCTGCTGAACCTCTCCTGGATGAAATGAAGAAACTGAGCTGAAATAGGCTGCTTTAGGGCAGCCGCAGATAGATCCGCGGCTGGCCGCAGATAGATCTGCGGCTGGCTGGCCCACCCCCATCGCACTCAGCTGGTTTCCTGGTTTCGAGTCCCGTGCGCACCACCATTATTTTAATCGTTTGGCCGCAGATCAATCCGCGGCTGGGTGGGCTGATTTTCTCGAATTTCGTGCTATACCTCGATTCTCATATCGTGACATCGGTTTTCGCCGACAGGCTTGTATTTTGCAGTCCGGGAATCACTGGGAGACGTGCCACATCATTCGGGCATGCTCATTTCGGACGGCCCTGCTGTCACGTCGGTTCTGATTTGCAAATCATTGCGGTGGCGTCGAGTGTTCGCACTTGTGCATCCCTCGCTCTCACAGGCCGGTTCATTTGACGATTTCGCCCTCCTGTCATGGTTAGTATACGAAGCACAAAATTTGGGTGTCTACATGCATTTTTCCCAAACTCAAATTCGTGTCCCATCACTCCAATTGGGCATCCAATCTCTGCAATCCATTAGCATTGTCATCTTCTAACTTGAAATTCAACAAGGATTTAGCAGATTTTGATGAATTCCCATGGCTTTTCATTAGTTTTCCAAGAAAAGGTAACAAGGTCTGTTAATTTCAAATTTTACTTGCTTGGGACTGTGCTTGGGTTGAGTTTTATTGCAGGAACACTCCAATTCTCCCATTGCAAGACTTTGTGGAGGGCTAGCCCTGCTTCCCAATGCATTGACAACTGAGATTTTGGGAGGTGCACGCCACGTGTTTGATATTTGGCCTGAGAGAGTTTCTTAACTAATATGGGATGTTCTTCATGAGGCATTGTTCTGGTATGGCTTCCAAGCAACAAGTGGGGCGAAGCTTCATCGTCCAAGCCAATCATAGACCATGACAAGAATTTTGTTAGTTCGAAAGCGTCCAAGCGACACCACACTATAATGATGTTGCTTGATTACCCTCAGTGTAGTTCTCTATTTTAATTCTGTCTATTATAAACATCGAGGACTATGTTTATTTTAAGTTTGGGGGTCTGGTAGTTTAATGGAGTTATCCTTGTCTATCTAGTCATGTTGTGATGTGTGGTAGTCAAATTTAAGTTTGCGGGTAGTACTAAGTTTTTGCGTATTTGTGTGTTTAATTTAGTTTTTTTTGTGATTTAAGTATGTTTTCTTTTTATTTAAAAAAAAATTCAATTATTTTTAGGATGTGTCCCTTAAGCATTGTTTTAATTTGATTTGAACTATAATCCAGGGTCTATGATAAGGGCTTGTTTGAAGAAATTCTAACTCATGAGAAGTAGAAAATTGTTGCTTAGCCTTTGTGCTCATCGTTTATTGGTTATTATTTTGCTTATGCGTCTTTTCACTTTCATGCACTTACCCATGAGTATTAAGCTAGTTGTATGCTTAGAGAAGGCTTTTATAACCGAATGCTTGTGAAAAATATCTATAAACTCTAGAACTCGTTTAAACATCACTCGAACCAAGGTGTCCACATTTGTTATATTTGAATTGATGGTCATGTGGTGAGTTGAGATGGAGCGTAAAACGCACTCACTCATGGACACATGCGTAGGAGAGATAGAGCGTAAAACGCACTCTCTTATATTTGTGATTAAAGAAAAAAAATTGTTTATTGCAAATTTTGCATGGGGTTGAGGTTGAGCGTAAAACTCACTCGCCCATATGAGCGTGCTTAAGGATTGAGATGGAGCATAAAATGCACTCACCTAGCGCCCTTAGTTCTCAAAATTTTTGGAATTGTGATTTGTACACCTTTGTATTGAGTGATGTGTTAAGCATGTTGTTTTGGGGTTTATTTTGATTATTTCATAAGGTAATGTGGTTGCATAGTTTCATTCGAGCTTGATTGGTTTAGTGCTATTGGGTACTCACACACACACATACGGAAGAGGCCTTAAGCAAAGTATGACTAGCTAACTGAAATTTTAGACTTGCAACGCTTTGTTTGTTCTCTTGAGTTCTATGCGTTGATGGCTTTGAGACCATTTTCGGCTTATTAACTCATTGCTCAAGTTAGGTTGGAAAGGAAGTTTTTGAATTGTTTAGTTTAGATTTGTTTTGCTTGAGGACAAGCAAAGATTTAAGTTTGGGGGTATTTGATGAGTGTATTTTATACACACAATTTGGGTACTTTTGGCCTTGATAATTTGCAAGTCTTTAGGTATTTTATGTGGTTTTTATATATTTTTATCTTATTTCTACATAAATTAGTTTTTAGTTATTTTTACATGTTTTTATGTTACTTTGATGCATTTTCATTATGTTTGTAGGAATTGAAATAAATACTGCTCGGATCGTTGTTTGTATTGACTCAATGTCCGTGCCTGGACGTCTGTGCCCGAATGGTAGTATGATGAAAATTTGTGCTTGGCGACGCTCAGTGCTTAATTTGATAACATTTGGTAGTTGGGCGTGCACGGCGTCGGAAAGCGTGCACGGCGTGCGGCGTCGGCCAAGCCACGAGGGGAAGCCCGTGCTTAGATATCCGTGCCCGAATGATAACACGGTGAAAATTTATGTTTGGCGATGTCCGGGGCTTAATTTGATGACATTTGGAAGTTGGGCGTGCACGGCGTTGGAAAGCGTGCACGGCGTGCGGCGTCGACCAAGCCGCGGGCACGGCGTGCGGCAGACGGGGCGCCAGCGTGCGGCCCAGGCGCTAGGCGCGGGCGCATGGGCGCGGCGTGCGGGCGTGTTGGCGCGCTGGGCGTGCGGGCGTGTGCGGGCGTTGGGCGTGCGGCGTGGGCGTGCGACGTGGGCGTGCGGGCTGGGCGTGCGGCCCAGGCGTTGGGCGCGGGCGCGCGCGATGGCGTGCGGCGTGGGCGTGCGGCGTGGGCGTGCGGCATGGGCGTGCGGGCTGGGCGTGCGGGCTGGGCGTGCGGCCAGCGTGCGGCCCAGGCGCTGGGCGCGGGCGCGCGCGCTGGCGTGCGGGCGCGCGGCGTGCGGCGTGGGCGTGCGGACGTGGGCGTTGGGCGTGCGGCCCAGGCGCTGGGCGCGAGCGCGCGCGCTAGCGTGCGGACGCGACGAATCGCCCGAGTGCGATTCCAGCTGGACTTTTTATGCGATCTGAGCTAATTTTTGACCAAATAATTTGATTTTTGCTAGGGTTTCATGGAGGCACTATATAACATCTCATTGGGGCTTCATGTTTGACATTTAGGTTTTGGGAGGCTACAACAAAAACACCAATTTGAGAGCCAAATGTGCTGCAATACAAGGAAAACTCAGCAAAATCAAAAGAACCAAGAAGGAAAGGATTGTCAAAGGCATATCTAGACCTTGGGAGGCTGTACATGCGTCATCAAGAGGGGCTTGAGGGCTGCAATTGAAGAAGATTTCCAGCAAAAAGCCAAGGAGCAAAAAAAGAAAAGAGTGTCAAAGGAAGAGGAAAAGCTAGAGATTGACATCAACCAAGCAAGCAACATATGAAGATCTTCTAAATGGGTTTTATCATCTCTTATTTTCCTTTGAATTTGTAACTCGAATTTATGATGCACACCATGTGTTTGATGTTTTGCTTAGCTACCATGAACTAGACCTTAATTTCTAAGATTTTAATGGAACCCAACACATAGTTTGAATTGATTTCTCTCTCTTTGTTATTAATTACTCATTTGTGAATTGTATGTCATAATTTATGCTTCATATATTAATTGCTTGGCTCGTAATTACCGTGGGAACCTATATGAACTTGACGAACGGATTATAGTGTTTAGACCTTGTTGTGATATCATGCGAGAGTTAAAGATTGTTGTGGGTAATTAATTGAGATTTAGTGACGCGTGTCTTGTTGATTATCCTCAATAATAGGTAACTTGATAGTATTTAGGATAGACCTATACCTAGATACCGTGTGCAACCAATGGAGAATCTATTCTTAATGACTTCCTATGTGAAAGTTGATAATTGAAAGGATGTTTAATGAGATTTAGTGACACGTGTCTTGTTATTGTTTTTGAAATTGGTCTCTTAATAGTGTGTAGGATAGACATATACCTACATGCCGCATTAGGAAGATTCGAATTTGACCATCGACAGAGGCTTATAAGTAGCTTTGATTTCTCGGTTGACATTTCTATGTTGTTAATTAGTTCAAATGAGAGAGTTAGGATATTCAAACGAAGTGTTGGGGGAAATTGCAATCTTAGACTTGTTAATATTAGATTTCATTATCTTTTACTTGATTATTATTATCTTATTCACTACCAACAACAAAAATATCAAATCATCATTTGTCTAATTAAAATCAAGACGATATATAGTTGGTACTTGGGATACACTAGAACAATTCTCTGTGGGTTCGACAACTCTCTTATCACTTTATTACTTGTTGACCGCGTATACTTGCGCGTATTTATCGGTTGCGAAATCGACCAACACCAAGTCAGCCATACTATTCAAAGTCGTAGAGTCACTAGGGTTGACATCATGATCGTAGAGTACGATTGACTCTACGACCACAGCTTATTAAACACCACTCAAGTACTTTATATCTAACCAAACCCAAGGAGTACAGTGATGACATTGTATACACCATATCCAAATCGTCTTTCTTCAGACAAACGCCTCAGAGACAAACCAAACCCTAAGTTGTTAAACCTAGAGGCCTGCCCTTTCTGAGCTACCGGTGTCCTGTCAAAAGACTAAATGAGAATGCATCACCAAAATTTCTCCAGAGCTTAAAGAGTAAGAGAAACAAAGGAGAAATGTTGATCCCTTAGAAGAGAGTTAATCATGAGACTCTCTAGAAGAGAAAGAAGCTGGTCCTAAGGGAAAATCTTCACCTAGCAAATGACTCTACTCTACTACAAGGTCAGATATAATTCATGAAGATTATCATCTCGGATGCCAAGAGAAAACAGGGTTCTTCAATGATTACTTATTTCTGAAGGAAGCAACCACAAGCCTAAATGGAGATTCTCTCATCAAGATCTGCAAGATAAGAGCAAGACAACATCTGGCCAGCATTAGGTGTGACTAAGCTGAACATGTTCGTAGAGTTAAGGACAATGACATCAAGCTACTCTACGAATGGACTAAGTCAAAAGTCAAACGGACATGGGCTACGTACTTAGTAACTGACATACAACAGTTATGGAAGTTTCAACAGTTGGCCACATTGAGCAAATTGGATTCTCACACATGTACTTGACAGAAGGAGGGAACTAATATAAGTCAGATTTCAAATACTGACGGTTGCTCTTCTCTATCAGTTACCAACATCACTCCTCTCACAAAGCTGTGCTGATATCTCGAAACCCTAGAATCATCAAAACCAGCAACCTCCAAAAGCTTCAAAACCCTAATCACTTCAAATCTCCATTCTCAGTCATTATGGAAAACTGTCAAATCGTATCAGGTATTCAACTTGGTTTTAACAAGTTTGGAGAATCAGATGAAAAATTCAAGGAGATTCTGGAAAGTGTGAAGCAAGCGGGATTCTCGAAATGCTTAGGATCAAACACCAAGATCCTCTCCGATCTTATTAAGGAATTCTACCAGAATATAGCAATCAATGGTGATGTTCTAACTACTAAGGTTCGTGGAATCAAATTGAAGATAAATGCCGCAAAAGTCAATTAGTGTTTGGGATTCACCAACCATGGTCTGACATCCCTAGAAGGAATCGATTCTGATGAAGGAAAGGAATTGATGGGCTATGTGAAAAATCCCCATGTAAAAGGAATGAAGAAAAAGGAGTTTTACTGAGAAGTTTGAATTTCTAGCTGAGATTGTGGGCAAGTGCATCCTGTGCAAAGACACTGCTCATGACACTGTGAGCGATCTACAACTAAAGATTATGACCGCCATTGTCATGGACAAGAAGATGAAGTTTGTAGCTATACTATCTGACTGGTTAGTTAAAGAGGCCAGGAAAGTGAAGACATCAGATAAACCAAGCCTAAAGATCTACTATGGAAGGTTCTTGAGTATCATACTGAAGAAAAAGCTGAAAAGCAAAATTAGGGATAATGAAGGAGAAACCCTAAATGTCCACAAAATTATATCGCCCAAACTGTTTGACAATTGGAAGAAGAATCCCATGGAGAATAAGAAGTTAAGAACGTCTGGTAGCAGCAGGAGAGGAACTTCAAGAGCTGGCAAAGGAAAGAGGAAAACTTATACACTAAAGGAGGAAGCATCTCAATCTGAAGACTCTTCATCACCTAAGCCCATTCCCTCAAAATCACTCAAGAAGAAGATCAAAGTTGAAGCAGCCCCAGTGAAGAGTTCCTCTTCCTCCCAAGAAGAATCTAAGGAAGAGAAAGTAGCATCAGAAGCACCTATGGTCAAATCCTCAAGGAGAAGACATAGTGCAAGACTGAAGCAACTGATGAAACCTTCAAGCCGAAAAGAGATTCCTCCTGTAGCAGTTGACCTTGGAGGTGATGATGATAAGAGTAACAAAGCTGAGGATGCAGAGTTAAGTAAAGATGTGGCATCTAGTGATGAATCTACTGAAAAGGATGTAACCCCAAGTGACTCTAGATCAGGAAGTAAGGATGTAGCCATGTCTGTTGAAAACAGTCTCATCAAATCAACAGAAGATGGTGATGACATGGAAACAAGTTATGAAGAGAATCCAACTGATGAGTCAGTTGAAGAATCAAAGGAAGTATCTGTGGGAGAAAACAATTCAGAGGGAAATAATATCAAGGAGACTGACATTGATAAAGGGAAAGGAGCAATGGATGATGATGAAGCACGGAAGGATTCTGATACTGACAACAATGCATCAGAAAATCACTTCAAGCCTGCAACCATTAGAATACGAAGAAGGATTGTGCTGGAGGCCTGTGACAAACCAGGTGCTGTGTTGCCAACAAAATGGATTGATCATGGTGACAGTCAAATAAAGGTAACATCAATGACCATTGAGGATCTTTTCAATAATTTTCAAGACATTGAGCTTGATCGTACTACAGTGCTATATGATCCTGAAGGCGAACAACTGACATGGTTCTATCCATGGATGCCTTGGTTAAAGGCCATTGAATTTGGAAATACAAGCTTCATCAGCTGGTGTTATTCACAGTTTCCAAATCTGAAGCTGATCTCTCAGAACCTCCCAAGAGTTCAAGCGTATCTAAAGTTGCTAATCAAGGATACTCAGCATTTCAAAGTCTATCGCGATGCTGAAGGTATTTACATTCCATACTATATGTTGGAAAACAGGGATAAAGGCAAAATAGCAAACCAGTTTGTAGAGTCAGTGATTAAGGAACCTCCCAACTCTACGACTGCAGCCTTTCAAACTCAGCCAAATACCAAACATCCTGATATCACCACTGACATGCCTTCTGATATGTGACGGCCCCAAATTCTCTACTCTTTCTGTAGCAGAATTTGTGTTCACGTGGAACTATACAACTATAAATACTCAATAATATATGACTTCTATCTATCCAAGATTCACAGTATCCCATAACAGGTACTAGTTCTGGCCAGAACGTTGTCTGTGTTTAGATACCCTCACTTAGATGTATAGATTCATATCTTATGAATATCTCTTTCATATCAATATTCCCTATCTATCTGACATTCACAGTATTAATGATAAGATTATCCATAGAACTGAGGGGCGCATTCCGGTAAAGATGGCACCTTACTGGCGCTCATTAAGTGTAACCCCAGAGCTTATAGGACTCTCCACATCATTTAGATACCCTCATTCAGATGTATAGTTCATAAAGACACTGCATTTAACTTAGTACAACTATTCTAAAGAATTTAAAGATCAGAGTATAACGCATTCTATGACATAAAGGATCATAATATATTACATAACATTTTGTTCGGTTACATCATTCGTTATAGTAAGTTATTACAACAACAAGTCTTTAAAAGACTTAAAGTATTCAACAACAGAATTAAAACTTAATAAGCATGGCTTTTCCCCTTAACAGTCCCAGACGAGCCAGGAATATCATTTAAAGCTACAAAAGAAGATATGCGGAACAATGAGCTACAAATGCTCTGCAAGTTCATTTGAATATGTAAACACCATGTGTTTGATTTGAAATATGTCAATGATGTATACTGAGGGTTCTGTATAAGAACCATATATTTTATTTAGTTCTATCAGTCTTTAATGACTTAGAACCATTTGAGTTTTGGATATCTGGTAGGTGATCAGCCTCAGCAATATCCTAGGAGTATGCATATCATCCTACCATTTGTGGTCAATATATTATCGACATTTATTGGCCTTCTTATGAAGGCATTTCCATTTACTCAGTATAAGATGTCTTAACAAACAATTTGGTTTGACACAACAATTTACACTCGAATAAACAATATATGAATAATGATTCATTTCTTAAGTTATGCTGAACAAGAAGCAATAACTTCACAATAATTGATAGCAAGATGTATAATACTTGCATAATATAAGTTGAGTAAGGTTAGGACACTTGCCTTAGCGTAGTTCGTTTTATTCTAGTACGATCGGTCAACGCACGTAGTCTACGTATACCAATAATAAGCGTTAGCACGTATATAAACATGTATCACGCTAATCTAGACAAGTTTCATTAAGGTTCGACGTTGATTCGGTATCTCGGTCGCGTCCTTAATGGCTAAACACATAGATTGTTCGATAAAACTTCATTTGGAAGTCTAATTATTAGTCTAAATAATTTAATTATTATTTATAATACTTTTAGAAGCTTAATATTATTTTTAAATAATTTTTATAAGCCTTGGAAGTATTTTTAAATAATTTTACAAGTTTTATAAATATTTTTAAATGATTTAATTATCATTTAGAATAATTTTAAAAATATTTAATATGTTATTTAAATAATTTATTTGTCATTTAGAATATTTTTAGATTACTTAAAATATTATTTAAATGATTTAGTTTATAATTAATAATATTTTTAGAAATTTATTTTATCATTAAAATAATTTATTGTATTATTTATAATAATATTTCAAAACTTAATTTGATATTTAAATGATTTAATTATCATTTTATAACATTTTAAAATACTTAATATATTATTTAAAATGATTTACTTATCATTAATAATATTTTTAAATATTTAATATTTTATTTAATTATTATATATAATAATTTTTATTTACCTTAATATCATTTTTAAATAATTAATATAATTATTTAATAATTAAATACCATTTTTAAATAATTAAAACAATTATTAAATGATTTATTCATAATTATTATTTATTATTTAATTAAATTAAATAATATATCAGAATATATAAAAAATATTAAAAATAATTTTTTATAATTTAAAAATGAATTTTCGAATTTATTTATTAATTATTAATAATTATTTAATAATTATTTATTATTTTATAATTTAATTAATTAATTTTTATTTTATTTTTATTAAAAATTCGTCGCTAAAGGGCTTTAGCGACGGTCTGCATAGAATAATAGGTTTCTGGGTTTGCTTATGAATTTCGTCGCTAAAGTTGTTCTTCATGAAGAACACTTGGTCAATGTCCAATAGTGACTTTTGACCTCAAATTAATCTCAGCTCGTTTGATGTTTGTTCTTGATTTTTGTTTGTTGTTATAGCCAACATGGCAGTGTACAACGACATATCAAATTTCATCTCAAATTATATCATATCATGCTCTAAATTTCATGGTCAAACTACCCCGTTTGACCACTTATAGCTTTGATTCTGTGTTTGCTAAATGTGTTTTGATGATTCAAGATTGTAGTTTACATACCAAAGAAAATGTCTATAACAAGAAACAACATTTTAAATATCATCTAGGCCATTTCTGGGTTCATCAAAAGTCTGACATCACACTGTCAGACCTTCATATGATTTCCGGGTTACCCAGAAATCAGTTTCCCATGGTCGGTCAACGTATTTTGACCACTTATAACTCCCATCCTAGAGATAATTTATCCACTCTACAAGTCGGGGCTTAAAGTTAACATGGCATACTACTGATTCATGCTTTAAAACACATCAAACAAACATTTTAAGCCGATCAAAAGCTCTGACAAAAAGGCTTGTCAGACTGTTCTTGACTGCCAAGAACAGTTTGAGTTTTTGGCTTGATTTTCATATCTAGATGCTATGTAAACATGTTTTAACCGTCCAGATCACTAAATAACATATTAACAAGTATTCCTAAACATCTAAAACAGAACATTTTTGCAGGCTTGAAGATCAAACATAAATTAGGGTTTTATGCACCTTTTTCATTAAAATTTGATTTCTGGCTTTTGATTCTGGGCTTGTGATTGCAGAGGCTTGTTTAGGCTTTGATTATAAGTGTATAGGTTCACAATTTCGTAGGTTTAAAGCTCAACATCTCATTCTACTTATAACAACTTGGATTTAGGGTTTCCTAGGCTAATTTCCAAATCTTGCCTCCAAAAATATCTAACCACTTAACTTGTGCTGCTTATGATCTGGCCTAATTCACCTACTTGTGCTGGAGTGTGTCAAGCACAAGCTTGCACACTCCTAGCTTCATTTTCATTGGCTATGATTTTATTTTTGATTTATTTTACTTACTAATTAAACCTAGATTTTTGCTAATCATGATTAGTATGTTAATTTAAGTTTAGTAATACCCTAATTATGGTTATATATCATAATTAAGGTTTTACATTTCATAAATTAGGGTTATTGAACCAAATTAGGGTTTTAGGATTTTAAATTAGGGTTTAGGGTTTTCAATCATACAATTAGGGTTTTAATCTTTCGTTTAGGGTTTAGTTTAATCTTAATGATTCATAATTAAAATTATGATTCATTATTCAAATCTTAATTATATTAATTAAGATTATTGTACGATAATTAAGGTTTTCATTAATCAATTCGGACAATTATTACCAATTAGCGTTTTCAATTTAGGGTTTCTATTTGAGTTTAACATTTTAAACCCTATTTAACTTATTTTAGAATTTTATGAGTTAATATAATATTATATTAATGTCGAAGCACGACAAAGCACTTCGTCATTTCCAAGCACGACACAGCAGCTTACAAAAATAATTTGCCTAGACGCTTCTCGGTGAATTCGCCGGAAGCACGACAAATCATTTTGTCCGATTAAGCACGACACAACTGCTTGGCGAATTTTTTTTTATTTGACCTAATTGTTTAATAAAATACACAATCACATAATATCAAGTCAGAACAAGAAATTTTATTTCATAAACACATAATTTACATTTACAAATCTTATTAGGGTTCGGAATCTCACATTCCCCCCCCCCCACTAATAAGAATTTCGTCCTTGAAATTTACAGTGCAGTCTATGAAAATAAATGTGGGTAGTTATCTCGCATTTTACTCTCGAGCTCCCACGTAGCTTCCTCGATATTCTGATTTCTCCAGATAACCTTAACTGAAGGTACCTTTTTATTTCGTAAATTTTGTTCTTTCCTATCCACAATTTCAATAGGAACTTCCTCATAAGATAAGTCCTTCTCGATTTGAATGGGCTCATAATCGATAACGTGTTTATAATCAGGTTTGTACGGTCGTAACACGGACACATGAAATACGTTATGAATATGTTCTAGTTCAGGAGGTAGGGCTACCTCATAGGCTACCTCAATTATTCTCCTCAATATTTGAAATGGCCCAATAAATCTCGGACTCAATTTGCCTTTCTTGCCGAAACGTATTTTTCCCTTCCACGGAAATACTTTTAAGAACACGTGACTACCGACTTCAAAATCTTGTAACTTTCTGTGTTGATCGGCATATTTCTTCTGTCGATCTTGTGACACTTGTAATCTTCTCCGTATAACTCGAACTACCTCCGTGGTTTGTTGCACTATTTCAGGTCCTAACATTTGTCGCTCTCCGACCTCATCCCAACATAAAGGTGTTCTACATTTTCTTCCATATAGGGCTTCAAATGGTGGCATCCCTATGCTGGCATGGTAGCTATTGTTGTATGCAAATTCTACCAAAGATAATGGATCTTCCCAACTTCCCTTGAAATCCATGATGCAAGAGTGCAACATGTCTTCCAATGTCTGGATGGTTCTCTCACTCTGACCGTCAGTTTGTGGATGGTATGCTGTACTTAGTCTTAACTGAGTTCCTAAATTTTTCTGGAGACTTGTCCAAAAATTTGAAGTAAATCGTGGATCTCTGTCTGATACTATAGAAACAGGGACTCCATGTCTAGAAATAACTTCATTGATGTAAAGTCTGGCTAACTGGTCTAGACCGAAGTTGATTTTGATGGGTAGGAAATGAGCTGATTTGGTAAGACGATCTACAATTACCCAAATGGCATTGTGACCCTTTTGTGTGGTTGGAAGGCCAACTACGAAATCCATGGTAATATGCTCCCATTTCCATTCAGGAATTTCTAAGGGTTGTAATAATCCACTTGGTTTCTGATGTTCAGCTTTAACCCTTTGACACGTTAAACATTTACTCATCCACTCCGCTACTTCTCTTTTCATGTTAGACCACTAAAAATGTTGGCTCAGGTCTTTATACATTTTTGTACTCCCTGGATGTACAGCGAATTTAGAATTGTGGGCTTCATTCAGTATTTCGTCTTTTAGGTCTTGTACTGAAGGCACCCAAATTCTATTTTCGTATCTTAGTACTCCATCCTTATCCACTCTAAACTTAACATTCTTTTTATGAGTTATGTCAGCCTTACACTTTTGACATTCTGCATCCGTTTCCTGTAGTTCTTTGACTTTATCCAATAAAGTCGAACTACCCTCCATGACAAATAACTTCTGGGTAGAGTTAATTGAAACTCTTACTTCTATCTCAAGTTTGTCAAACTCTTTTATCAGTACCTCGTTATTAGTCATCACATTCAATTTCTCCTGGTTCTTCCTACTTAGTGCGTCTGCTACGACGTTGGCTTTCCCTGGATGATATAAGATCTCAGAATCAAAATCTTTTATCAATTCTAGCCATCTCATTTGTCTCATATTTAACTCCTTTTGTGTGAAAATATATTTAAGACTTTTATGGTCTGTATATATCTCACATTTCTCCCCGTATAGGTAATGCCTCCAAATCTTCAAGGCAAACACTACCGCGACTAACTCAAGATCATGCGTAGGATACCTCTTCTCATAATCTTTGAGTTGTCTTGATGCATATGCAATCATCTTCCCATGTTGCATTAACACACACCCTAACCCCTTGTGTAATGCATCACTATAAACAACGAGACCTCCTGTATCATCTGGTAAAGATAATACTGGTGCCATACTTAACCTCTTCTTCAACTCTTGGAAGCTTTCTTCACATTTATCTGTCCAGACGTATTTTACTGTCTTTCGAGTTAAATTAGTTAGCGGGGTTACTATCTTTGAAAAATCTTGTATAAAACGCCGATAGTACCCTGCTAAACCGAGAAAACTTCTTACTTCCGTTGGAGTTGTTGTTAGGTTTGTATATAACGCGAGCATGCAATCAAATTACATAAATAGAGCGGAAGTGCGATAAAACGGATTTTAAAATTTTATACAAACCATCACCATGATCGATCAATGTGCTCAATTAACGATATAAACGAAAGAGAAAGAGAATAAGAATTATACCCTCGTAGAACAAAGCTTCCTCGGGTACAAGTTCAACTCCTAGTCCTTCGTGGTTTCCTCGAATGCTACGGTGTGATTCCTTCCTTTGATCAACGTTAGCCACCCAAGTGTTTGGCCTCTAGAGGTGATCCACCAAGGAAGAACAAGTATTCAAGAAGTTGGGTATTTGGCAAAACCCTAGTTTCTATCTCTATAGAATTTGTAAGTACTCTCCACAATCTAATACAAGAGTTTGTAACCCTAATCTATGATAAGACCCCTCTTATTTATAGATGTAGGAATAACCCTTCCCTAAACTATTTAGGATTAGGGTTTGTATTATAATTAAACTCCTTTAATTAATAATGCTCCTAATCCAATTAGGAATCCATGGGAGAGTACTTCTATTAATTAATTCCCAATCCCTATTAGGAATTAAATAATAGTAAAAGTAATAATAATAAGACTCCTCTTATTAATTTATATTTAATATTTCTAAAATATTAAATAATAAATATCAAGCTATTTAATTTATCTATCTCCATAGAGTAAATTAAATACACTTAACTTATTATTACAATTATGCCACTTACTTCTTAAATAAATATTTTTCTTTCGCGGTGTGACCCTTTAGGTTCTCCATATTAAACCGGTTGTGAATAAATCAATTAGAACAATTCTAATCTTATTTAAATAAATAAATTAAACTATTTAATTCATTTAAATAAATAATATTTATTCTATAATAAGGGTAAACCCCCTTAGCGATCAACGACTTTCCAGATAATATAGATTTCAACATTAATCACAAAAGAACCTTTGAGTAAATAGTTACCATACAATTTAATCCTTCTACCATACAATGTCCCAATTAAATATAAGACATGGATTTAATGTCAAGTCTTATTTCATTTAATTATATGTATTTCTATTCCCAAATGCACAACTCTAATTAATGCAAATTAAAAACTCCTTTCTAATTTCATTCTGCCTTGGCCAAGGACTACTGAGTTATCATTTATCGAATCACATAGGGCATTCACATCTTTTACTAGACGTGGTAGATTCTTTGTTAATCATTCACCTATCTCCATGTACAACTTATTATACCCAATCATACCCTTTGATATACCCTAAAGGTCTTAAGGGACATGTCAAAGTATAACTTATCATACACAAGATACTATGATGATCTCAAGTCTAAGGATCACTTGTACTACTATCACTAGAGGAATTCCTATTGACAGCCGAGTAAAACTCCATTACGTATTCCTTAGCGAGTCACGTTCAGTGAACTTATTCTCCAATAGGCACCTACATACTTGCTTTAGTGTCTCCACACAAATGATTATGAGATCAGTCATCCTCTTCATAAGAGCAAGCAACGTATGTACTAATCTATCCAGATTCACTAATCCCCAATTTAGTAATCCAACGATTAGGAACAATTTTAGTTTGTGAGCTATCTAGAATTTAGATCTCATTAGCATGATCACCATCATGATTCTAAAAGCATTGCTCAAAACTATGGGTTTATCACATTTAATATAACAACACTATGTAGATAATATAAAATGCCTTTTAAGAAAATCAATTCTTTTATTAATAAATGAATAAGATTACAAAGTATATCCTACATCATATCAAATATGATTGGCTTGTGTGCATACTACTTTCAATCTCCCACTTGCACTAAAGTCAATCGCCTTGGTATCTAATACCCATCTTCTCTAAGTGACGATCAAACTGTTGTTGTGTTAAAGCTTTAGTAAATGGATCTGCAATGTTGTCTTCAGAGTCCACACGCTCTAGGGCGATATCTCCTCTTTCAATGATCTCTCTAATCAAATGAAACCGCTGCAACACGTGTTTGGATTTCTGATGAGACCTGGGTTCCTTAGCCTGTGCAACAGCTCCGTTGTTGTCACAGAATAAAGGTACGGCTCCTCTAATGCTAGGAACCACTCCAAGTTCAGTTATGAACTTCTTCATCCAAACAGCTTCCTTTGCAGCTTCACTTGTAGCTATGTACTCTGCCTCTGTCACTGAATCAGTAACTGTTTGCTGCTTGGAACTCTTCCAACTCACTGCGCCATCGTTTAAGGTAAACACGTACCCTGAAACGGATTTATAGCCATCTTGGTCCGTTTGAAAACTTGAGTCTGTATAGCCCTCTAGTTTCAATTCAGATCCACCGTAGACAAGAAATACATCCTTAGTTTTTTTCAAGTACTTTAGGATATTTTTCACTGCCTTCAAGTGCTCTTCTCCTGGATTTGACTAATATCTGCTTGTTATACTAAGTTCATGAGCGACATCTGGTCTAGTACATATCATACCGTACATGATAGATCCTATTGCTGAAGCATAAGGAATCTTACTCATTCGGTTTCTCTCCTCAGGTGTCTTTGGGGCCTGTTTCTTGGAGAGATGTATTCCATGGCTCATCAGCATGAGACCTCTCTTGGAATCTTCCATGCTAAACCTCTTTAGCATCGAGTCAATGTACTTTCCTTGGGTCAAGCCTAGCATCCTTTTAGATCTATCTCTATAGATCTTTATCCCCAAAATATAGGATGCTTCACCCAAGTCCTTCATGGAGAAGTGTTTAGATAACCAAATTTTGATCGCCTGTAGCATAGGAACATCATTCCCTATCAGTAATATGTCATTAACATATAATACAAGGAATGCCTCATTTTTGATAAAATCAAACCTTTTGATTATCTCATCAAAACGGATGTTCCACCTTTGAGAAGCTTGCTTCAATCCATAAATGGATCGTTGTAGCTTACAGACTTGGTTTGTTCCAACCGTTGAAACAAAACCCTCTGGCTGTATCATATATACATTCTCCTCAAGCTCTCCATTGAGGAGCCGTTTTCACGTCCATTTGCTAGATCTCATAGTCATAATAAGCTGCAATCGCAAGCAAAATCCGAATGGACTTGAGCATAGCTACTGTAGACACCCAAATTTTGCGCTTCGTATACTAACCGTGACAGGAGGGCAAAATCGTCAAATGAACCGGCCTGTGAGGGCGAGGGATGCACAAGAACGAACATTCGACGCCACCGCGACGATTTACAACCGAAACCGACGTGACAGCAGGGCCGTCCGAAATGAGCATGCCCGAATGATGCGGCACGTCTCCCAGTGATTCCCGGACTGCAAAATACAAACCTATCGGCGAAAACTGACGTCACGACACGCGAATCGAGGTGCGGCACAGAAATCGAGAAAATCAGCCCACCCAGCCGCGGATTGATCTGCGGCCAAACGATTAAAATAATGGTGGTGCGCGCGGGACTCGAAACCAGGAAACCAGCTGAGTGCGATGGGGGTGGGCCAGCCAGCCGCAGATCTATCTGCGGCCAGCCGCGGATCTATCTGCGGCTGCCCTAAAGCAGCCTATTTCAGCTCAGTTTCTTCATTTCATCCAGGAGAGAGAGCAGCAGGCGGCGAGAGGAGAAAAAAATAGCAGCAGCAGCTCGGGAAAGGAGAGAAAAAGAGAGAAAATAGTGAGGAATTGTATCCATTTGTGAGATTATATATCATATATTTTCTACTCTACTCAATATATAAGTTCATACAATTTGTGAGGATCATTTGCAAGGTAAAAAACCCTTTGTTATAGCATTTTGTCATACCATTTTTGTTAAGCTTTTATCACCCGAATCATATTAAATGTAGTTATTCTTCTATATTGTTGTGGATCCATGGATTGAGGGCTATTAATGAGGGTTCCCAATGGAACGAAATTCCTCCTAATGGCCCGATGATATCCATTTGGTGAATTTTAGCTCGTTGTAACGATATATTGTGCATAGACTGTTTAGATTGCTATTCTTAGGATCTTGTGGGTGTGTGGCGATTTTGGATGTGAGCCTAGGAAAACGACCCCGTGGTCCAAATCCGATGATGGACATCTTTTGATATATGTAATAAATTCGATGTACCTTTCATTGTAAATATGTAATCGTCGGGCCTTAAAACGACGCCAAGGCGAGAATCGTGTTTAAGGCCCCGAAATAGTGAAACTTGTGATTGTAGGCGTTTGGGGTCATTTTGATGGTTTACATGCCCATGAATAGCCCCGACGCGTGTTTATGCTTGATTTGATTTATGACACGAAATCGATTTCAAAGCTAAATGATAAGATTTTCATAAAATCAATCAAACTAGGCTATTAGCATCACGAGGTTAATAAGTGAGAAGTGCTAACGAATGTCGATTTCTATGTCAAACGAGAAAGTTAAAGAAAATCGTTTTCAAATATCATAAGGAATGATTTTGTCAAATAATTGACGTTTTATTAAACCGTTGTGCATAGGGTTAAAGAGATTCTAGAAGTTGCCCATTGTTTGAGTTACGAAAGCAACGTATAGATCTCGATTCCTATTTTGGCGAAGGTTTAAAACTCTTGTTTCACCAAAACGACACCTAATGAAAATCTCATAGTTTTGACAAATTAAAATCAAACCTTTCTTATAAAGAATCAAGCTTTCTCGTATGAATCGAAGGACATTCCGAAGCATTCTCAAATCAAGGCACGATTTTCCCTAAAAAAATCCAAATGATTCTTTCATACAAACTCACCACAACATTCACGTAGGCACACACACACACACACGCGCACACACGCACACGTTTCATGAATTAAAGGATAGGAAAGCATCAAGATTGCGGTAACCGTGTTTCGCGGAAGTCGAGGGGTGCCTAACACCTTCCCCTCACTTAAGCAAGCCCCCGAACTCTATGAATCTCGATTCGCAGACCAATCAATTCGGAGTCACATATGAGCCAGCGATTTATAAAAAACGAAAATTCGGATGAGTTGGTACATCCATTTCAAATATACCAACTGGCGACTCTGGTTAATTGGCTCATCATAAAACACGATCTTTCAAAACCCCGTCGACATCAATGCCGACCTTTTTCCCAAAATCACCTAAAAGGCTAAAAATAGGAAAAGGGAAAGATAAGACGAGAAAAACCCGGCGTCGACAGCTGGCGACTCTGCTGGGGAACATTAGAGGGCTTAAGCCGCGTTCAAATCTTGATGCTATCCTACCCTTTAAAAATTCATAAATGTGTATGTATGTGCGATATTTTGACTTGTTTTACTTATTGTTGTGTGAATGTGTGCTTTTGTCCAATGAATGAATGATTGAATGGATTTGTTTTACTTTAAAGTAATCATTTGCATACGGTGAGGACGATGAATGTGAATGTATGTTGAGAGAGTACCTCCTCCTGAGGCGAACCTGTCGGTTGCTTATTACTGGACTTCGAAGGGGCTGCTCCCCGGAGATGGCTCAGGAAACGCACCACCCAAATCCGCTCCAATCGAAAGGATTCAGACGAGTAGATTGCGAAGATTTGGGGACCTTCATGCCGGAAAAGCCCCGCGAGAGTAACCCTAGGGTAGGTCAGCCTCTGATAAACCTAACGAAAGGGAAGCTTCTTCATGCTCTTTTATCGTTCAGTCAAATAAATAAATGTCATGTAAATGGCATACAACTGTCATACCGGCATCATCATAATAAATATGTCCTGTATCATGTGATTACATCACCTGCACATATAAAGAAAATACTGACATGGTTTTGCAGGAAGGCCATCCATACCACGTACCAGGGTTTTCTAAAATTTCTAAATACTATCCTGTCATCAAACACTGACCTTATTTTGCAGGGTAAGATTAGAAAACCGTGAAGGCGTGGCATAGTGATCACAAAGAACTCGGAGTAGGGGCATATTCGACCACAAAAAAAAAAGAATAATCATCATGCATCAGTGTTGACATGCATTTACCAACTTGTAACTGGCACAGTACTAAGAGGCCGTAAAGTCCATACTCCATCCATCCAAATGGCAGAGGCCGATAGCCATGAAATTACAGTTCTGTCACTCCAACAATACGGTCGAATACGAGGGATTCATCCTAGGACTGAGATTAGCCCTGGGAATGGGAATCAAAAGGATGATGGTAGTTGGAGACTCCGAATTGATCATCAGGCAGGCCATGGGAATATACAGCACCAAAGGCTTTGGCTATGGCCCTACCATCGCCTCATCATCAAACTTGCCAAAACAATTCAAAGATATTGCCTTGCGGCACAACTTCGCGGATACTCTGGTAGCACTGGTTTCCCTGATTCACACATCAAGGTACGAGACGAGCTTCAAGGGGAAAATTACAGTACAGACTCGTCCGGCCTATGAGGATCAGATCGGAGAGATCTCCCATAAATGACGCCCCTCATAAATGGGCTTGGTATCAAAACATTAGGGAGTTCCTTCGAGACGACTCCTCTCCCGAAAATGCAGATCTGATCGAGGAAAGAGAATCCAAAGATGGGCAGTGAAATTCTTCCTAGCTACGGGACTGCTGAGATATCTGGAAGCCGAAGAAGCCCACTGATTAATGAACGAAGTACATGGCGATGTGTGCGGAGCCCATATGAGCGGAACATTTTGGCAAAGAAAAGCGTGTGAACGGGTCGCTACGGGCTAACCATGAAAACTGATTGCGATACTCATGTCAGGAAATGCCATCAATGTCAGATCCATACCAATGTGATCCATGCACCCCCTAATGAGCTCCATTGCTTGACCTCACTGTGGCCAGTTGGACCATGCAGCAGGTGATATCCAGGAAGGGGTAAAACCAGGAATATGGCAGTGAATCCCGGCCAGTAGAAGAACAATGGGTTTTAAAATTCTGAGTTTTATTTCAAATCCCTGCACGCTCATGTCACTTTGTCATGTTATCCAAAAAGAAGATCATGTGCTGAAATGTTTTATATAATATGACAAGCATTTCTGTTTTATTTCAGGTACCCCGATTTGAGGCATCCTAGACTGGCAATCGATAGGCCAAATTTGAAGGAGGATCACGATTCTGGTATAGAGCTAGATTTCGATCTGATGGGGATTGAGCAGGGCGAGACAGATATCGACAATACGCCTGACGAGATCAAAGGATGGGTCGAAGACAAACCTAAACCCGACTTAGGCCAAATCTTCGCCATCAAACATCAGAACCCCTAACGATCACAAAGAACCCGGAGTAGGGGCAAATTCGACAACCAAAAAAAAAAAAAAAAAAAAAAAAAAAAAAAAAATAAAAAAAAAAATCTCAAAAAAAAAAAAAACAAAAAAATCCCCCAAACCTTTCAACAAGTCAAAGGACCGGATCTTTTGTCAAGCCCAGTGAGATACCGATGCGACCGGTACGAAGAAGATCACAAGAAAAGCCACTTAACACTGGGGCATTTGTCAACTACCCAGGAAATGATGACGTGCAAGTTGGCACCCATGCAACAATCCCATTAACATGCACCATCATCATCAAATGCTAACTCATGTCAATTCAATCTTCAACGGTACGATCATCTGGCATTTATCAAGCGTAGTTTTCCCGGGATACGATGATCCGCGTGAAAGGGGGATTTTATTTGGCTTGATAGGAATCGGATTAATTCTGACGAGCAACCGTGGAGCACGATCGTGAGTATGATTAGACGAAGAAGGCTATTCAACCTTTTGATCGGGTACAGAGCCTTAATTCAAAGCAACGTTTGCGACAGAATCGACCTCATATGACAGCCTTCACTTTGCATTTGCACAAACTTTCAGTTGTGGGGTATAAAACTATGACGATGTTGATGGCCATTAATACGTAGTCAGACAGTCAATAATGATCAATATCAAGAAGTCAGACGATAAATGATTATCAAGCTAATGTCTCGAATCGTGGCCTGGGTTATTCGAGTAATTAAGCCCGAGGGGTGTCTCTACACCTGGTGCCCTAAAGCCATCTGGTTTGGAAGTCGCTGGCCCAACACTCGTTACATGGGTAACTCAGAGCCTAAGAAAACGAGCATTACAGTAGAGGAGGCCCGAGCAGATTCGAATCGTGGCATGAGCTACTCGAGTAATTAAGCCTAAGGGGTGTCTTTGCATCTGGTGCCCTAAAGCCGTTTGGGTTGGGAGTCACCGGCCTAACACTCGCTACATGGGTAACTCAAGCCTAAGAAAACGAATCTTGCGCAAGGTCAAGCAAATAATGAATGGGGCAGACCACCAGCTTGTCTCGAACCGTGGCCTTTGTTACTCGAGTAAATAAACCCGAAGGGGTGTCTGTACACCTAATGCCCCAACACCGTCTGGTTTGGAAGTCATTGGTCCAAAACTCGTTAAATGGGTAACTTTGAATAGCCTAAGAAAACGAGACAAGTGAAGTGGGCTAATAAAAAGAAAAGATTAAAAAAAAAAAAAAAAAAAAAAAAAAAAAAAAAAAAAAAAACGGCCTTGAACAAGAAGTCGTAGAAGAGAAACCCCTACTGAGTGCTGCATCGCACAGTGCATTTGTCATATGACGTCAATCCTGCTAAAAACGTTGTCGAGAATGAAGACAGGATACCTTTGACGAGGGAAGGTAGTTCTTTTGAATTCGACCTTACTCACGTACAATGACCATGAATGCTTGAAGGTGTTCTTACGATTTCATAACTCGTTAAATAGAAAATCATCAACTCACGAGGGATAAAAAAAAGAAAAAAAAGAAAAAAAAAACAAAACTTCCAATCTAGTACATTCACGGTTCACAACTTGCTAGATTGTGCGGTCAACAGATATTCAATTGCATGTGCTTTAACTGCATTTTTGTCGAGATTATAATATCTTTGTGTTAAACTAACACTAACGGCCCGAGCCATCAAGTTTTGGCGTTTGTTAGTCATCTGATATGCAGGATCTTGCAGAGCTGTGGATAACTCAGCACGGTCAACATCGCGAGTTTTCGATAGAAATTTTTGGCAGCGACACGCGCCAAGGCAGGGGCAGTTAAGAATCATGAAATGGAAGGAAGCTGAGGCTGCACAGAACTTCTCGTTATTGGGCTTCTCCCCAATCCTGACTATCCCTGCCTCGACATCCAAATGATCCACGTGCATGAGCATATACAAGGATGATATAATGCTGGACAGCAGCATATCGGCCGTCAAGAATGATCAAAAGGCCAAAGAGCCCAACATAGCTGTCGGTCATCACAGAGAGCGAAACAGACTGCCTCAACTCGATGAAATGAAGACGACCGAGAATAGACAGAGTACTAGACCAGGGTTGAAGTCTAGAAACTACACTTCACGACGAGGCGTGATCCAGTCAAATTTTGGCAAACAACGACGATTGTCGAAACGTATCATTTGACTGAACAGGGGTCATTTCTATCTAAACATATGTTGTGCACATGCATCTGTCCATAACATATCTGCCAGATCATGCATAACATCTTTCTCATGCATGCAGGTACGATCAAAATGAAAATCTTCAGGGGGAAGTACAAGCACGTCGCTTTCAACCTCACGAATGATCAGACTGTGATGGCTTTTGCGGCATGGTACATGGACGATGTTGGTGGGAGATCCAGGACAGAAATAAAACAACAAACCCTGGGAAGGGCTGAGATCCACGCGAACCACAACAAGATGGTGAGCACCCCTGGGAAGGGCTGATATCCACAAAAAGAAAAAAGACAAAAACAACAAACCCTGGGAAGGGCTGAGATCCACGCAAACCACAACAAGATGGTGAGCACCCCTGGGAAGGGCTGATATCCACAAAAAGAAAAAGGACAAAAAACAACAAACCCTGGGAAGGGCTGAGATCCACGCGAACCACAACAAGATGGTGAGCACCCCTGGGAAGGGCTGATATCCACACAAAGAAAAAGACAAAAACAACAAACCCTGGGAAGGGCTGAGATCCACGCGAACCACAACAGGATGGTGAGCAACCCCTGGGAAGGGCTGATATCCACAAAAAAGGAAAAAAAGACAAAAAACAACAAACCCTGGGAAGGGCTGAGATCCACGCAAACCACGACAAGATGGTGAGCACCCCTGGGAAGGGCTGGTATCCACAAAAAGAAAAAAGACAAAAAACAACAAACCCTGGGAAGGGCTGAGATCCACGCGAACCACAACAAGATGGTGAGCACCCCTGGGAAGGGCTGATATCCACAAAAAGAAAAAAGACAAAAAACAACAAACCCTGGGAAGGGCTGAGATCCACGCGAACCACAAAAGATGGTGAGCACCCCTGGGAAGGGCTGATATCCACAAAAAGAAAAAAGACAAAAAACAACAAACCCTGGGAAGGGCTGAGATCCACGCGAACCACGACAAGATGGTGAGCACCCCTGGGAAGGGCTGATATCCACAAAAAGAAAAAAAGACAAAAAACAACAAACCCTGGGAAGGGCTGAGATCCACGCGAACCACAACAAAGATGGTGAGCACCCCTGGGAAGGGCTGATATCCACACAAAGAAAAAAGATAAAAAAAAAAAAAAAAAAAAACAACAAACCCTGGGAAGGGCTGAGATCCAAGATAACCAACCGGCGACGATAACCGGGGGTTACGAGATGGGCGACCGGCGACGATACCCGGCCCCGACATGACGATCGACCGGCGACGATAACCGGCGATCACGAGATGGATGACCGGCGACGATAACCGGCTCCGACAAGATAACCAACCGGCGACGATAACCGGGGGTTACGAGATGGGCGACCGGCGACGATACCCGGCCCCGACATGACGATCGACCGGCGACGATAACCGCGATCACGAGATGGATGACCGGGCGACGATAACCGGCTCCGACAAGATAACCAACCGGCGACGATAACCGGGGGTTACGAGATGGGCGACCGGCGACGATACCCGGCCCCGACATGACGATCGACCGGCGACGATAACCGGCGATCACGAGATGGATGACCGGCGACGATAACCGGCTCCGACAAGATAACCAACCGGCGACGATAACCGGGGGTTACGAGATGGGTGACCGGGGACGATACCCCGGCCCCTGACGAGACAATCGACCGGCGACGATAACCGGCGATTACGAGATGGATGTCCGGCGACGAAAACCGGCTCCGACCAGATAACCAACCGGCGACGATAACCGGGGGTTACGAGATGGGTGACCGGCGACGATACCCGGCCCCGACGAGACAATTGACCGGCGACGATAACCGGCGATTACGAGATGGATGTCCGGCGACGAAAACCGGCTCCGACAAGCGGTGACACCTGTAGAATCGTATCAAAAGACTGTACAGGGGTCATTTTTCATTTTAAATGTTGTGTCACATGCATTGAATAAGTGATAATTCTGTACGTGATCCATGCAGGTTAGGTGGCAAGGTCCTAGCCTATCAGAGTCAAAAGCAATGGTTGCCAAGAATGATGTGCCGAGGACGAATTCCAAGGATGCCCTTCAAAGCTAGTCAAGAGAATAACTTCCTTTGATGACAATGGGATGGAATAATGTGATTACGAGAGGGTTGACCGGATGCAAGACCCGGCACTCACACGACAATCGACCGGATACGAGACCCGGCGATTACGAGACGGGCGACAGGTTAGGGATTGATGCATTGACACCTTTACAAATGTGTTGCATGCCTTACATCTTGCGTTACATCATAAGTTGTATGTGTTGCACTGTCATTCTTATGCACTGTCATTCATGCATCGTGTGTCTACTTCTTTATCATGTTCATTTCATTTAACATTTCATAAACATGATAAAGAGGGGCAGCTGTAGACACCCAAATTTTGCGCTTCGTATACTAACCGTGACAGGAGGGCAAAATCGTCAAATGAACCGGCCTGTGAGGGCGAGGGATGCACAAGAACGAACATTCGACGCCACCGCGACGATTTACAACCGAAACCGACGTGACAGCAGGGCCGTCCGAAATGAGCATGCCCGAATGATGCGGCACGTCTCCCAGTGATTCCCGGACTGCAAAATACAAACCTGTCGGCGAAAACTGACGTCACGACACGCGAATCGAGGTGCGGCACAGAAATCGAGAAAATCAGCCCACCCAGCCGCGGATTGATCTGCGGCCAAACGATTAAAATAATGGTGGTGCGCGCGGGACTCGAAACCAGGAAACCAGCTGAGTGCGATGGGGGTGGGCCAGCCAGCCGCAGATCTATCTGCGGCCAGCCGCGGATCTATCTGCGGCTGCCCTAAAGCAGCCTATTTCAGCTCAGTTTCTTCATTTCATCCAGGAGAGAGAGCAGCAGGCGGCGAGAGGAGAAAAAATAGCAGCAGCAGCTCGGGAAAGGAGAGAAAAAGAGAGAAAATAGTGAGGAATTGTATCCATTTGTGAGATTATATATCATATATTTTCTACTCTACTCAATATATAAGTTCATACAATTTGTGAGGATCATTTGCAAGGTAAAAAAACCCTTTGTTATAGCATTTTGTCGTACCATTTTTGTTAAGCTTTTATCACCCGAATCATATTAAATGTAGTTATTCTTCTATATTGTTGTGGATCCATGGATTGAGGGCTATTAATGAGGGTTCCCAATGGAACGAAATTCCTCCTAATGGCCCGATGATATCCATTTGGTGAATTTTAGCTCGTTGTAACGATATATTGTGCATAGACTGTTTAGATTGCTATTCTTAGGATCTTGTGGGTGTGTGGCGATTTTGGATGTGAGCCTAGGAAAACGACCCCGTGGTCCAAATCCGATGATGGACATCTTTTGATATATGTAATAAATTCGATGTACCTTTCATTGTAAATATGTAATCGTCGGGCCTTAAAACGACGCCAAGGCGAGAATCGTGTTTAAGGCCCCGAAATAGTGAAACTTGTGATTGTAGGCGTTTGGGGTCATTTTGATGGTTTACATGCCCATGAATAGCCCCGACGCGTGTTTATGCTTGATTTGATTTATGACACGAAATCGATTTCAAAGCTAAATGATAAGATTTTCATAAAATCAATCAAACTAGGCTATTAGCATCACGAGGTTAATAAGTGAGAAGTGCTAACGAATGTCGATTTCTATGTCAAACGAGAAAGTTAAAGAAAATCGTTTTCAAATATCATAAGGAATGATTTTGTCAAATAATTGACGTTTTTATTAAACCGTTGTGCATAGGGTTAAAGAGATTCTAGAAGTTGCCCATTGTTTGAGTTACGAAAGCAACGTATAGATCTCGATTCCTATTTTGGCGAAGGTTTTAAAACTCTTGTTTCACCAAAACGACACCTAATGAAAAATCTCATAGTTTTGACAAATTAAAATCAAACCTTTCTTATAAAGAATCAAGCTTTCTCGTATGAATCGAAGGGACATTCCGAAGCATTCTCAAAATCAAGGCACGATTTTCCCTAAAAAAATCCAAATGATTCTTTCATACAAACTCACCACAACATTCACGTAGGCACACACACACACACACGCGCACACATGCACACGTTTCATGAATTAAAGGATAGGAAAGCATCAAGATTGCGGTAACCGTGTTTCGCGGAAGTCGAGGGGTGCCTAACACCTTCCCCTCACTTAAGCAAGCCCCCGAACTCTATGAATCTCGATTCGCAGACCAATCAATTCGGAGTCACATATGAGCCAGCGATTTATAAAAAACGAAAATTCGGATGAGTTGGTACATCCATTTCAAATATACCAACTGGCGACTCTGGTTAATTGGCTCATCATAAAACACGATCTTTCAAAACCCCGTCGACATCAATGCCGACCTTTTTCCCAAAATCACCTAAAAGGCTAAAAATAGGAAAAGGGAAAGATAAGACGAGAAAAACCCGGCGTCGACAGCTACTGGTGAGAAGGTTTCATCATAGTCAACTCCTTGTCTTTGTTTGAAACCTTTTGCAACCAGTCGGGCCTTATAGGTCTCTACCTTGCCGTCCGCTCCAGTCTTTCTCTTAAAGACCCATTTACACCCAATAGGCTTAATGCCCTCAGGTGAAACCAAAGTCCATACTTGGTTTTCATTCATGGAGTCCATCTCGGATTTCATGGCTTCTAGCCATTTCTCTGAGTCTTCACTACTCATAGCCTCTTCGTAAGTCAATGGATCATCATCATCTATGATGCGTACCTCATCATCATCCTCTATGATGAATCCATACCTCTCAGGTATTTTCGACACTCTTCCAGATTTACGAATAGGTAGTGGTACAATAGGTTCTTCTACTTGGTCAGGTACCTGACTTTGATCCGTAGTATTTTGTGGTTCTTGAACTTCTTCAAGATATATCTTACTCCCACTAACCCCTTCAAGGATAAACTCCTTTTCCAAGAAGGCAGCGTGTTTCGCAACAAACACTTTTTGATCAGTAGGATGATAGAAATAATACCCTGATGTTTCTTTAGGGTATCCCACGAATCTACATTTGTCGGATCTAGTCTTCAGCTTATCATGCTCAAACCTTTTGACATAAGCTGGACAACCCCAAGTCTTAACATGCTTACGATTTGGTTTCCTCCCTGTCCATATCTCATATGGGGTCTTTGGGACGGATTTGGTAGGTACCTTGTTCAGTAGGTATGCAGTCGATTCTAGGGCATAACCCCAGAAGGATACAGGAAGGTCGGTAAAACTCATCATGGAACGAACCATGTCCAACAATGTTCGATTTCTCCTTTCAGATACACCATTCAACTGTGGTATCCCTGGTGGAGTCCATTGTGAGATTATACCATTTTCTTTGAGACAATTGAGAAACTCATTGGTCAAGTATTCTCCTCCTCGATCCGATCGAAGAATCTTAATACTCTTACCATTTTGCTTCTCTACTTCACTTCTAAATTCTTTGAACTTTTCAAATTATTCAGATTAGTATTTCATTAAATACACATATCCAAATCTAGAATGATCATCAGTGAAAGTAATAAAATAAGAATACCCTCCTCGTGCAATCGTTGTCATAGGTCCACAAACGTCTGTGTGTACCAACGCTAACAACTCTGTAACTCTTTCTCCTTTTCCAGTAAAAGGAGATTTAGTCATTTTACCCATGAGACAAGATTCACAAGTTGGATATGATTCGTAATCAGATAGCTCTAAAAGCCCATCTTTATGCAACTTGGATAATCTTGTTTCATTGATATCACCGAGTCTACAGTGCCACATAAAGGTATAATTAACATCATCTCTTTTTCTCTTCTTAGTTTGTTCAATTTGAAGTATATTTTCATGCAAGTCAAGTATGTAAAGTCCATTTAGTAAGTTCTCAACACCATATAAAACATTTTTATTATAAATAGAACAACTGTTGTTCTTTATTATAATATCAAAACCATCCATATCCAATACAGAAATTGAAATAATATTTTTAATGAGTGTTGGAACATAATAACAATTATTTAAACTAATGGGCTTGCCCGTAGGCAGTGCTAAACGATAAGTTCCTACAGCTAATGCAGCAACCTTTGCTCCATTTCCCACTCGTAGGACGACTTCATCCTTGTTCACCTTTCTACTTCTGCTTAGTCCCTGCATATTATTACATATGTGAGAACCACAACCGGTATCCAATACCCAAGTAGGATTTTGACTTTCAGAAAAATTAATTTCAATCATGAACAAACCTAGATCAGAAGTCGAAGCTTCTCCAAACTTCTTTTGGTCCGCAAGATACTGCTTGCAGTTCCTCTTCCAATGTCCCGGCTTGTTGCAGTGGTAGCAAATTCTTTTGCTATCTGGATCAAGTTTCTTATTATCCTTTTTCTTCGCGTTGCCCTTAGCCTTCTTGTTTTTCTTCTTTTCAGAAGATACATTGGGCCTCTTCTTTTTCTTGGAAGAATCATCCACTAGTAAGACTTGGTTCTTGTTGGACGAGAAGTGACCTTCAGCAGTTTTCAGCATGTTAAGTAACTCAGGCAAGCTGACGTCCAACTTATTCATGTGAAAATTCACAACAAATTGTGAGAAGGTGTCCGGGAGTGACTGCAAGATCAAATCTTGGCTTAACTCCCCGTCCATCACGAACCCAAGTTGTCCAAGTTGTTCAATTAGATTGATCATCTTAAGGACATGAGTCTCAACAGCAATGCCCTCGGTCATACGAGATCGGAAGAGCTCCTTAGATATCTGATATCTAGCAGACCTACTTTGCTCACCATACAACTCTTTGAGGTGCAGCAATATAGTAGGTGCATCCATAGTTTCATGCTGACGCTGAAGCTCGTTACTCATGGATGCGAGCATGATGCATTGAGCCAAGATTGCATCATCTTGCCACTTTCTAAAAGTAGCAATCTCTTCCCCAGAGGTTGTTTCTGCAACATTTGCAGGGACTGGCGAATTTAGGTTAGAAGAAATCTTTTCAACAGTGAGAACAATTCTCAGATTCCTTAACCAGTCCGTGTAATTCGGTCCGGTTAGTTTGTTAGCATCAAGTATGCTACGCAGTGATAGTGAGTTTGACATTTTTTAAATTCTGCATGTGAAATAGACAACATTTTAGCATACATTCAATTTATTAATTACCAAAATAAATTAAGTCTTTATTTTAAATTGGTACCTTCCACTATTTTCATCAAACTATATTACCCTCATTATATAGTACGACAATTCTAATTAAAGATTTGCTAGTGAGATTAAGGATCCCATTTCAAATGTATATAGCCTTGTGGTAACACAACAAGCGATATATAAATAAATAGGTAGACAACTATTGTCAATTACATCACTATGTAACTCTTTGTATTTTGCCTCTTAGATAATTTTGATCAAGTGGTGACACATCCGAATCAAAATTATCCAAGTTAAGTCCAACCTAGCACTTTCATATATTCGAAAGAAAAACACTGTCCTTGTGGTGACACAACAAAACAGCATCGTTCAGTCTATTTATAAGCATCAAATGTGATAAAGCAACATCTTAAATATTTAATACTTGCCTTGTGGTGACACAACAAACTCATATTAAATATTAATACTCTATTGTTTTACCATGCTAGAAGGCGACGTTCGATATTCCAAATATCTTTGAATGCTTAGGACTTAATATTTTACTTTGAGGGGTTTGTTATTATTAGTGTCATCCTGTTTAGCGCGCATGCACATATATATATAAAATACGCGTCATACTATTTAACATGCGAAGCATGTTGTATAATATATATATATATATAGTAAACATGTGAGATTCCGAACCCTAATAAGATTTGTAAATATAAATTATGTGTTTATGAAATAAAATTTATTGTTCTGACTTGATATTATGTGATTGTGTATTTTATTAAACAATTAGGTCAAATAAAATTTTTTTCGCCAAGTAGCTGTGTCGTGCTTAATTGGACAAAATTATTTGTCGTGCTTCCGGCGATTTCACCGAGAAGCGTCTCGGCAAATTATTTTTGTAAGCTGCTGTGTCGTGCTTAAAAATGACGAAGTGCTTTGTCGTGCTTCGACATTATTATAATATTATATTAATTGATAAAATTCTAAAATAAGTTAAATAGGGTTTAAAATGTTAAACTAAAATAGAAACCCTAATTTAAAAACCCTAATTGGTAATAATTGTTCGAATTGATCAATTAAAACCCTAATTATTGTACAATAATCTTAATTAATATAATTAAGGTTTAAATAATGAATCATAATATTAATTATGAATTATTAAGATTAAATTAAACCCTAAATGGTAGATTAAAACCCTAATTGTGAAATTGAAAACCCTAAACCCTAATTATAAAACCTTAATTCTATTTAGGTTATTTAAACCTTAATTTATGAAATGTAAAACCTTAATTATGATATTTAACATTAATTAAGGTATTACTAAACCTAAATTAACACCCTAATCATGATTAGCAAAAATCTAAGTTTAATTAGTAAGTAAATAAATCAAAAATCAAATTTTAAACCAATCAAGAGAAGATAGGAACACAAAATCAGATATTTATAAATATCTAGCTTAAGTAGGTTAATAATATCTGATTCTAAGCAGCACAAGTAACTAGGTTAGATATTTTTAGGGCAAAAATGGAAATTAAAGTCTAGGAAACCCTAATCTAAGTTGCTATAAATAGGAAAAGGTTCTGATAATTTAACCTACGAAATTTTGAAACCTATACACTTATATTACCAGCCTAAACAAGCCCTAGCAACCGCAAGCTCAGAATCAGAAAGAAGAAATCAAAAATTTGAAGAAAAAGGTGCATAAACCCTAATTTGTTGCTAGATCTTCAAGCCTGGAAAATTTTTGTGTTTTAAATGTTTAGGAATACTTGTTAATATGTTATTTAGTGATCTGGGCGGTTAAAACATGTTTACATAACATCTAGATATGAAAATCAAGCCAAAAACTCAAACTGTTCTTGGCAGTCAAGAACAGTCTGACAAGCCTTTTTGTCAGAGCTTTTGATCGGCTTAAAATGTTTGTTTGATGTGTTTTAAAGCTTGAATCAGTAGTATGCCATGTTAGCTTTAAGATCCAATTGGTAGAATGGTAAAATTATCTCTAGGGTGAAAGTTATTGATGGTCAAAACCCATTGACCGACCATGATAAACTGATTTCTGGGTAACCCAGAAATCATATGAATGTCTGACAGTTTGATGTCAGACTTTTGATCAACCCAGATCATGCCTAGATGATATTTAATATGTTGTTTCTTGTTTTAAACATGTTATTTGGTATGTAAACTACAATCTTGAATCATCAAAACACATTTAGCAAACACAGAATCAAAGCTATTAGCAGTCAAACTGCGTTGACCGTTATGACTGGGTGAGTTTCTGGGTTACCCAGAAACTCAAGAACAGTTATGAACGGGGTAGTTTGACCATGAAATTTAGAGCATGATATGATATAATTTGAGATGAAATTTGATATGTCGTTGTACACTGCCATGTTGGCTATAACAACAAACAAAAATCAAGAACAAACATCAAACGAGCTGAGATTAATTTGAGGTCAAAAGTCCCTGTTGGACATTGACCAACTGTTCTTCATTGAAGAACAACTTTAGCGACGAAATGCATAACCAAACCCAGAAACCTATTATCCTATGCAGACCGTCGCTAAAGCCCTTTAGCGACGGATTTTTAATAAAAATAAAATAAAATTAATTAAATAAATTATAAAATAATAAATAATTATTAATAATTAATAAATAAATCCGAATATTCATTTTTAATAATAAAAAAATTATTTTTAATATTTTTATATATTCTGATATATTATTTAATTTAATTAAATAATAAATAATAATTATGATAAATCATTTAATAATTGTTTTAATTATTTAAAAATGATATTAAATTATTAAATAATTATATTAATTATTTAAAAATGATATTAAGGTAAATAAAATTATTATATATAATAATTAAATAAAATATTAAATATTTAACTATAATTAATGATAAATAAATCATTTAAATAATATATTAAGTATTTAAAAATTACTTTAAATGATAATTACACCATTTAAATATTAAATTAAGTTTTAAAAAAATTACTATAAGTGATAATTAAATTATTATAATGATAAAATAAATTCTAAAAATATTATTAATGATAAAATAAATCATTTAAAATAATATTCTATCTTTCTAATAATATTATAAATGATAAATAAATCATTTAAATAATATTTTAAGTATATAAAAATATTCTAAATGGAAAATAAATTATTTAAATAACATATTAAATGTTTTAAAATTATTCTAAATGATAATTAAATCATTTAAAAATATTCCTAAACTTGTAAAATTATTTAAAAATACTTCCAAGCTTCTAAAAATTATTTAAAAATAATATTAAGCTTCTAAAAATATTATAAATGATAATTAAATTATCGAAGCTAATATTTAAGCTTCCAAATGAAGTTTTATCGAACAATCTATGTGTTTAACCATTAAGGAGACGACCGAGATACCAAATCAACATCGAACCTTAATGAAACTTGTCTAGATTAGCGTGCTACATGTTTATATACGTGCTAACACTTATTATTGGTATACGTAGACTACGTGCGTTGCCTGATTATACTAAATTATAGTGAGCTACGCTAAGGCAAGTGTTCCAACCTTACTCAATTTATATTAAGCAAGTATTATATATCTTGCTATCAATTATTGTGAAGTTATTGCTTATTGTTCGGCATAACTTAAGAAATGAATCATTATTCATATATTGTTTATTTGAGCATAAATTGTTATGTCAAACCAAATTGTTTGGTAAGACATCTTATACTGAGTAAATGGGAAATGTCTTCAAAGGGAGACCAATAAATGTCGATAGTATATTGACCACAAATGGTAGGATGATATGCATACTCCTAGGATATTGGTGAGGCTGATCACCTACCAGATATCCAAAACTCAAACGGTTCTAAGTCATTAAAGACTGATAGAACTAAATGAAATATATGGTTCTTATATAGAACCCTCAGTATACATCATTGACATCTTTCAAATCAAACACATGGTGTTTACATATTCAAATGAACTTGCTGAGCATTTGTAGCTCATTCTTGCGCATATCTTCTTTTGCAGCTTTAAATGATATCCCTTGCACTTCTGGGACAAATAAAGGGAAAGGACATGTTTACTAGCTTTATTAACTGTTTTTTGAATAATCTAAGTCTTTTAAAGGCTTTTGTTGTAATAACTTAGTACTGCGAACAATGTAATCAAATCAAATGATATGTAATATATTATGATCCTTTACTTCATCGATTGCGTTATACTCTGATCTTTAGTTTATCTAGCATAGTTGTACTACGTTAAATACAGTATCTATATGAACTATACATCTGAATGAGGGTATTTGAATGATATTGAGAGTTCTATAAGCTCTGGGGTTACACTAATGAGCGCCGGTAACGTGTCGTCTTTACCGGAATGCGCCCCTCAGTTCTAGGGACAATCTTATCATTGATACTGTGAATGTCAAATGGATAGGAACTATTGATATGAAAGAGATATCCACAAGATATGAATCTATACATCCAAGTAAGGGTATCCAAACACGGATAACATTCTGACGAGAACTATTATCTGTTATGGGATACTGTGAACCTTGGATAGATAGAAGTCATCTTTTATTGAATATTTATAGTTGTATAGTTTCACGTGAGCACCAGATCTGCTACAGGGGAGTGTAGAGATTTGGGGGCGTCACAGGATGGTATCAGAGCTGTAGATTATAGCTCTAAGGTAGTTAGGAAATATCTTAGCATATAATCTTTGAGTCCGTAAAATACTTAATACACATAAGATAACCTTAAAAGCCTTATATTTTTGTGTAAACATGCTTCATCATAATACTAAACTAGTAAAATTCTTTTGTAGGATGACAGACCCAGATCGGGGAGATAGTTCAGAGGAGATAGGTTCACATGTGATAGAGCTTCAGCAGGGCAGTAATCCTGAAGGACAAGAAGTTCAATATAACTTAGAATTCTATGATGCGGTAGAGGCAGAACCTAATGAGGATACTGCAGAGGTTCAGATTATAGAAGAAGGAGAAGATGAGGAAGGACCAATATGGAGGGATATATCAGAAGTTCGAAATCAATCTGTAGAAGAGCTAGAAGAAGGAAACCCAGAGGAAGAAAACCTACTAGAACAAGCCCAGATGGAAATACATACCTTAAACAATAGGGTGACGTACGTGGAAGAAAGGTTGGAGAACGAAGGACGATTAAATATCCGACTTCAGACACTGTTGTCAAGAAAGGAAAGAGAAAGATATTAAATCCAAGCAAGGCTTGATAGAACTAATAAAGAATTTCGTGAAACACTTGTGGCTCTGGATAAGCGAGTAGAGGATTATCCCGTAGAGAATGGAAATACTGGATACGGCATCAATAGGTGGGTGGTATCCAGTATGTTGTGTGATGAGTATCGTAAGATTAAGCTTTAGATAAACCTTGTCACCAAAGTGTGTATGTAAATAGTAGTATCTAAACTACTTTACCCAAGTTTTGAGAAACTAGTTTGGGAATGCTAGTAGTACTTATATAAACTACTAGCCGAATATGTAAACCTTTTGTATGAATATACAAATTATGTTTGAACAGTATGTGCATTATATACTTGTAATTATACTAGTTTTCTTACTTATATAACTTAACGCCGCTTGAAAGAAGACTATAGACATTAGTAGAGGCAGAAAATAGAGAAGTAAACCCAACCAACCGTTAATAGATTCAGATATACCTTTTAATCGTAAAAATTACAAATCGAGAGATAATTTCCATTAAAACCATATGTAGAAATTGTAACGTAGAGACTAAGGAACACAAATTTCTTGTGAACTTTATTCCTATACCGTTAGGAGATTTCGATATAATCTTAGGCATGGATTGGTTGTTAATCATAATGTAATGATTGACTGCCATTGAAAGCATGTAAAACCTATTGAATGCGTCGAAGTCAAAGGTAGCGTTCAACGGTGGTTGTGCACCTAAACGATCTCGATGTCTGACAGTAATGTAAGCAAAGAGATTGCTTAGGAAGGGTTGTACAGATTATTTGGCATATATAATAGATACCCGAAAGGAAGGAGTAAGATTGGATTAAACACCTGTAGTTAGGGAATTTCAAGATGTATTTCCGATGACTTACCAGATCTACCTCCGGACAGAGAGATCGAGTTTGTTATCGATCTTGCACCTGGTACGATGCCAATTTCGAATGCACCGTACAGGATGGCACTAATAGAGTTGAAGGAGTTAATTGTATAGTTACAAGAACTCTTCGATAAAAAGTACATATAACCCAGTGTTTCACCTTGGGGAGCACCGATGTTATTTGTAAAGAAAAAGGGTGGAACGTTGAGGTCATGTAATTGGCAAGAACGGAATCGCGGTACATCCAGCAAAGATAGAGACGGTTGTGAATTAGGAACAACTAACAACTTCAACATAAGTATGAAATTTTCTCGATTTAGCAGGGTACGATTGGCGTTTTATACAAGATTTTTTTTCAAAAATAGTGATCCCGCTAACCAGTCTAACTTGAAAGCTGGTAAAGTACGTCTGGACAGATAAATGTGAAGAAAGCTTTCGAGAGTTGAAGAAACGATTGAGCATGACACCAGTGTTGTCTTTACCAGATGATACAGGAAGCCTTGTTGTTTATAGTGATGCATCACACAAGGGATTAGGTTATATGTTGATGCAACATGGGAAGGTGATTGCGTATGCATCACGAAAACTCAAAGATTATGAGAAGAGGTATCTTACACATGATCTTGAGTTAGCCGCTGTGGTATTTGCCTTGAAAATTTGGAGGCATTACTTGTATGGGGAGAACTATGAGATATACACAGATTACAAAAGTCTGAAGTATATATTCACACAAAAGGAGTTAAACATGAGGAAAAAGAGATGGCTATAGTTGATAAAGGATTTCGACTGTGAGATCTTATATCATCTAGGTAAAGCCAATGTCGTAACAGACACGTTAAATAGGAAGAATCAAGAGAAGTTACATGTAATAACCGACAACGAGGTACTGATAAAAGAGTTTAATAAACTTGAGATCGAGATAACAGTTCCAGTTAACTCTACCTAGAAATTTTTCGGCATAGAGAATAGTTCGACTTTATTGGATCGAGTTAAAGAACTACAAGGGGTAGAGGAAGAGTGTCAGAAATGTAAGACCGAAATAACTCATAAAAAGAATATCAAATTCAAAATGGACAAGGATGGGGTGATGAGGTACGAAGATAGAATTTGGGTATCCTCATTACAAGAATTAAAAATATAAAATACTGAATGAAGCCCATAGTTCTAAGCTCTTCGTGCATCCAGGTAGTTCAAAAATATATAAAGATTTAGGCCGACATTTTTGGTGATCTAACATGAAAAGAAAAATAGCATAGTGGGTAAAGTAAATGTTTAACGTGTCAAAGGATTTAAAGCTGACCACCAGAAGCCGAGTGGATTACTATAACCCTTAGAAATTCCGTAGTGGAAATGGGAACATATTACCATGAACTTCGTAGTAGGTCTTCCAAATACACCGAAAGGTCACAATGCCATTTGGATAATTGTAGATCGTCTTACCAAGTTAGCTCATTTTTTTTTCCTATAGAAGTTAACTTCAGTCTTGACCAGTTAGCCAAACTTTATATCAATGAAATTATTTTTAGACATGGAGTCCCTGTTTCTATAGTATCCGACCAAGATCCCCGATTTATTTCAAATTTTGGGACAAATCTCCAGACACACTTAGGAACCCAGTTGAGATTAAGCACAATTTATCACCACAAACCGACGGTCAGAGTGAGAGGACGATTCAAACACTAGAGGACATGTTGCGAACTTGCAACATGGACTTCAAGAAAAGTTGGGAAGATTAGTTACCTTTAGTAGAATTTGCCTACAACAATAGTTATCATGCAGCATAGGAATGCCACCATTTGAAGCCTTATATGGAATAAAATGTAGAACGCCTTTATGTTGGGACGAGGTTGGAGAGCGACAAATGTTAGGACCTGAAATAGTGCAACAAACCGCGGAGGTAGTTTGAGTTATACGAGGAAGGTTACGACCGTACAAACCTGATTATAAACACGTTATCGATTATGAGCCCATTCAAATCGAGAAAGACTTATCATATGAAGAGATTCCTATTGAAATTATAGATAGGAAAGAACAAATGTTGCGAAATAAAAAGATACCTTCGGTTAAGGTTATCTGGAGAAATCAGAATATCGAGGAAGCTACGTGGGAGCTCGAGAGTAAAATGCGAGAGAACTACCCACATTTATTTTCATAGACTATACTGTAAATTTCGAGGACGAAATTCTTATTAGTGGGGGTGAATGTGAGATTTCGAACCCTAATAAGATTTGTAAATATAAATTATGTGTTTATGAAATAAAATTTATTGTTCTGACTTGATATTATGTGATTGTGTATTTTATTAAAAAATTAGGTCAAATAAATTTTTTTCGCCAAACAGCTGTGTCATGCTTAATCGGACAAAATGATTTGTCGTGCTTCCGGCGATTTCACCGAGAAGCGTCTCGGCAAATTATTTTTGTAAGCTGCTGTGTCGTGCTTGGAAATGACGAAGTGCTTTGTCGTGCTTCGACATTATTATAATATTATATTAATTGATAAAATTCTAAAATAAGTTAAATAGGGTTTAAAATATTAAAATGAAATAGAAACCCTAATTTGAAAACCCTAATTGGTAATAATTATTCGAATTGATCAATTAAAACCCTAATTATTGTACAATAATCTTAATTAATATAATTAAGGTTTAAATAATGAATCATAATATTAATTATGAATTATTAAGATTAAATTAAACCCTAAATGGTAGATTAAAACCCTAATTGTGAAATTGAAAACCCTAAACCCTAATTATAAAACCCTAATTCTATTTAGGTTATTTAAACCCTAATTTATGAAATGTAAAACCTTAATTATGATATATAACATTAATTAAGGTATTACTAAACCTAAATTAACACCCTAATCATGATTAGCAAAAATCTAAGTTTAATTAGTAAGTAAATAAATCAAAAATCAAATTTTAAACCAATCAAGAGAAGATAGGAACACAAAATCAGATATTTATAAATATCTAGCTTAAGTAGGTTAATAATATCTGATTCTAAGCAGCACAAGTAACTAGGTTAGATATTTTTAGGGCAAAAATAGAAATTAAAGTCTAGGAAACACTAATCTAAGTTGCTATAAATAGAAAGAGGTTATGATAATTTAACCTACGAAATTTTAAAACCTATACACTTATATTACCAGCCTAAACAAGCCCTAGCAACCACAAGCTCAGAATCAGAAAGAAGAAATCAACAATTTGAAGAAAAATGTGTATAAACTCTAATTTGTTGCTAGATCTTCAAGCCTGGAAACTTTTTGTGTTTTAAATATTTAGGAATACTTGTTAATATGTTATTTAGTGATCCGGGTGGTTAAAACATGTTTACATAACATCTAGATATGAAAATCAAGCCAAAAACTCAAACTGTTCTTGGCAGTCAAGAACAGTCTGACAAGCCTTTTTGTCAGAGCTTTTGATCGGCTTAAAATGTTTGTTTGATGTGTTTTAAAGCGTGAATCAGTAGTATGTCATGTTAGCTTTAAGATCCAATTGGTAGAATGGTTAAATTATCTCTAGGGTGAAAGTTATTGATGGTCAAAACCCATTGACCGACCATGATAAACTGATTTCTGGGTAACCCAGAAATCATATGAATGTCTGACAGTTTGATGTCAGACTTTTGATCAACCCAGATCATGCCTAGATGATATTTAATTTGTTGTTTCTTGTTTTAAACATGTTATTTGGTATGTAAACTACAATCTTAAATCATCAAAACACATTTAGCAAACACAGAATCAAAGCTATTAGCAGTCAAACTGCGTTGACCGTTATGACTGAGTGAGTTTCTGGGTTACCCAGAAACTCAAGAACAGTTATGAACGAGGTAGTTTGACCATGAAATTTAGAGCATGATATGATATAATTTGAGATGAAATTTGATATGTCGTTGTACACTGCCATGTTGGCTATAACAACAAACAAAAATCAAGAACAAACATCAAACGAGCTGAGATTAATTTGAGGTCAAAAGTCCCTGTTGGACATTGACCAACTGTTCTCCATTGAAGAACACCTTTAGCGACGAAATGCATAACCAAACCCAGAAACCTATTATCCTATGCAGACCGTCGCTAAAGCCCTTTAGCGATGGATTTTTAATAAAAATAAAATAAAATAAATTAAATAAATTATAAAATAATAAATAAATATTAAATAATTATTAATAATTAATAAATAAATCCGAAAATTCATTTTTAATTATAAAAAAATTATTTTTAATATTTTTATATATTCTGATATATTATTTAATTTAATTAAATAATAAATAATAATTATGATAAATCATTTAATAATTGTTTTAATTATTTAAAAATGATATTAAATTATTAAATAATTATATTAATTATTTCAAAATGATATTAAGGTAAATAAAATTATTTTATATAATAATTAAATAAAATATTAAATATTCTATTATTAATGATAAATAAATCATTTAAATAATATATTAAGTATTTAAAAATTACTTTAAATGATAATTACATCATTTAAATATTAAATTAAGTTTTTAAAAAAATTACTATAAGTGATAATTAAATTATTATAATGATAAAATAAATTCTAAAAATATTATTAATGATAAAATAAAATCATTTAAATAATATTCTATCTTTCTAATAATATTATAAATGATAAATAAATCATTTAAATAATATTTTAAGTATCTAAAAATATTCTAAATGGCAAATAAATTATTTAAATAACATATTAAATGTTTTAAAATTATTCTAAAAGATAATTAAATCATTTAAAAATATTCCTAAGCTTGTAAAATTATTTAAAAATACTTCCAAGCTTCTAAAAATTATTTAAAAATAATATTAAGCTTCTAAAAATATTATAAATGATAAATAAATTATCTAAGCTAATATTTAAGCTTCCAAATGAAGTTTTATCGAACAATCTATGTGTTTAACCATTAAGGAGACGACCGAGATACCGAATCAACATCGAACCTTAATGAAATTTGTCTAGATTAGCGTGCTACATGTTTATATACGTGCTAACGCTTATTATTGGTATACGTAGACTACGTGCGTTGACTGATTGTACTAAATTATAGTGAGCTACGCTAAGGCAAGTGTTCCAACCTTACTCAATTTATATTAAGCAAGTATTATACATCTTGCTATCAATTATTGTGAAGTTATTGCTTATTGTTCGGCATAACTTAAGAAATGAATCATTATTCATATATTGTTTATTTGAGCGTAAATTGTTGTGTCAAACCAAATTGTTTGGTAAGACATCTTATACTGAGTAAATGGGAAATGTCTTCAAAGGGAGACCAATAAATGTCGATAGTATATTGACCACAAATGGTAGGATGATATGCATACTCCTAGGATATTGGTGAGGCTGATCACCTACCAGATATCCAAAACTCAAACGGTTCTAAGTCATTAAAGACTGATAGAACTAAATGAAATATATGGTTCTTATACAGAACCCTCAGTATACATCATTCACATCTTGCAAATCAAACACATGGTGTTTACATATTCAAATGAACTTGCTGAGCATTTGTAGCTCATTCTTGCGCATATCTTCTTTTGCAGCTTTAAATGATATCCCTAGCACTTCTGGGACAGATAAAGGGAAAGGACATGTTTACTAGCTTTATTAACTGTTTTTTGAATAATCTAAGTCTTTTAAAGGCTTTTGTTGTAATAACTTAGTACTGCGAACAATGTAATCAAATCAAATGATATGTAATATATTATGATCCTTTACTTCATCGATTGCGTTATACTCTGATCTTTAGTTTATCTAGCATAGTTGTACTACGTTAAATACAGTATCTATATGAACTATACATCTGAATGAGGGTATTTGAATGATATTGAGAGTTCTATAAACTCTGGGATTACACTAATGAGATCCGGTAAGGTGCCATCTTTACCGGAATGCGCCCCTCAGTTCTAGGGACAATCTTATCATTGATACTGTGAATGTCAGATAGATAGGAACTATTGATATGAAAGAAATATCCACAAGATATGAATCTATACATCCAAGTGAGGGTATCCAAACACGGATAACATTCTGACGAGAACTATTATCTGTTATGGGATACTGTGAACCTTGGATAGATAGAAGTCATATTTTATTGAATATTTATAGTTGTATAGTTTCACGTGAGCACCAGATCTGCTACAGGGGAGTGTAGAGATTTGGGGGTGTCACAAAACATGCACATATAGAATACTATATTCTACCCGGATTGATTATGGACTTTTATTCTAGTTTGGTTCACTAGAGCCACCAAGTGAACCAAAAGGTCAAACCTAGGGTGCAGGAATTAAATTTAAATATAACTATTACATTTAAACTCGGGCTTCAATACAAACAGGTCTTCAAGTGCTCCTTGCTCCTTTGTCTCCAATTATTCAAAATTAATTCTAACTAGTCCTATTACATAAACTATTTATAATAAATAGAAACCTTGATCAGCAGTCACGGGGAAGTACATAGGAGGGAGATAGAATTTACATTAAGGAAAAAATTAGAAAAGACGAGGTACGCAGACCCCATTTATAAAAACCCATACATTCAAGCATCCACTAAAATAAATCCAATCACACATTGGTCGATAGTCCATAATCAATCCCTATTTATTATCACACATATCTCTATATGTATCAATAAATAACATTCATCTCATGAATAATAAAACCATTCCATATATGCATTGATATCAATTAATGGGCAAAAGTTTTGCTAATATTTAGTTTTTGAAACAAAATAAACTCTTTTATTTTAATCAAAAACTAAATCCAAATTAAACTCCTTTAATTTTAGCAATCTGAAATCCTATTCCAGATAAAATAAACTCTTTATTTTAAACTTTTATCAATAAAATAAACTATTTATTTCAATTAAAAGAAAAATAAAATCGGATTCTGATGTCCGGCGCAGCTGCGCCCCGAATGAACAGGAAACCGGCGCAGCTGCGCTGAACCCCAGAAAAAACTGATTCTGGGTATTGGCGCAGCTGCGCCCCAGAATGAACTGGAGCCGGCGCAGCTGCGCAGCATCGCTGATCCAGAAAAAATTTTCTTGCCCAAAAATTTGAACGTTTCGCATATCAATTCATACATGAAATCATCTAGATCGATAATTAGCACATGATTAGGCTCTGATACCACTGTTAGGTTTGTATATAACGCGAGCATGCAATCAAATTACATAAATAGAGCGGAAGCGCGATAAAACGGATTTTAAAATTTTATACAAACCATCACCATGATCGATCAATGTGCTCAATTAACGATATAAACGAAAGAGAAAGAGAATAAGAATTATACCCTCGTAGAACAAAGCTTCCTCGGGTACAAGTTCAACTCCTAGTCCTTCGTGGTTTCCTCGAATGCTATGGTGTGATTCCTTCCTTTGATCAACGTTAGCCACCCAAGTGTTTGGCCTCTAGAGGTGATCCACCAAGGAAGAACAAGTATTCAAGAAGTTGGGTATTTGGCAAAACCCTAGTTTCTATCTCTATAGAATTTGTAAGTACTCTCCACAATCTAATGCAAGAGTGTGTAACCCTAATCTATGATAAGACCCCTCTTATTTATAGATGTAGGAATAACCCTTCCCTAAACTATTTAGGATTAGGGTTTGTATTATAATTAAACTCCTTTAATTAATAATGCTCCTAATCCAATTAGGAATCTATGGGAGAGTACTTCTATTAATTAATTCTCAATCCCTATTAGGAATTAAATAATAGTAAAAGTAATAATAATAATAAGACTCCTCTTATTAATTTATATTTAATATTTCCAAAATATTAAATAATAAATATTAAGCTATTTAATTTATCTATCTCCATAGAGTAAATTAAATACACTTAACTTATTATTACAATTATGCCATTTACTTCTTAAATAAATATTTTTCTTTTCCAGTGTGACCCTTTAGGTTCTCCATATTAAACCGGTTGTGAATAAATCAATTAGAACAATTCTAATCTTATTTAAATAAATAAATTAAACTATTTAATTCATTTAAATAAATAATATTTATTCTACAATAAGGGTAAGCCCCCTTAGCGATCAACGACTTTCAAGATAATATAGATTTCAACATTAATCACAAAAGAACCTTTGAGTAAATACTTACCATACAATTCAATCTTTCTACCATACAATGTCCCAATTAAATATAAGACATGGATTTAATGTCAAGTCTTATTTCATTTAATTATATGTATTTCGATTCCCAAATGCACAACTCTAATTAATGCAAATTAGAAACTCCTTTCTAATTTCATTCTGCCTTGGCCAAGGACTACTGAGTTATCATTTATATAATCACATAGGACATTCACATCTTTTACTAGACGTGGTAGATTCTTTGTTAATCATTCACCTATCTCCATGTACAACTTATTATACCCAATCATACCCTTTGATATACCCTAAAGGTCTTAAGGGACATGTCAAAGTATAAGTTATCATACACAAGATACTATGATGATCTCAAGTCTAAGGATCACTTGTACTACTATCACTAGAGGAATTCCTATTGACAGCCGAGTAAAACTCCATTACGTATTCCTTAGCGAGTCACGTTCAGTGAACTTATTCTCCAATAAGCACCTACATACTTGATTTAGTGTCTCTACACAAATGATTATGAGATCAGTCATCCTCTTCATAAGAGCAAGCAACGTATGTACTAATCTATCCGGATTCACTAATCCCCAATTTAGTAATCCAATGATTAGGAACAATTTTAGTTTGTGAGCTATCTAGAATTTAGATCTCATTAGCATGATCACCATCATAATTCTAAAAGCATTGCTCAAAACTATGGGTTTATCACATTTAATATAACAGCACTATGTAGATAATATAAAATACCTTTTAAGAAAATCAATTCTTTTATTAATAAATGAATAAGATTACAAAGTATATGCTACATCATATCAAATATGATTGGCTTGTGTGCATACTACTTTCAGTTGTTGGTTGTTCCCAATTTACAACCGCTTCTATTTTGGCTGGATCTACCGCTATCCCATTCTTGTCAATCACATGACCCAAGAACTGGATTCGTTTCAACCAAAATTCACACTTGGAAAACTTTACATAAAGTTGTTCCTTGCGTAATATCTCCAATACGCTCCTTAAGTGTTCAGCATGCTCCTCCTTTGTTCTCGAGTATACTAAAATATCATCAATGAACACTACGACAAATTTGTCTAAGCATGGTTTAAACACTCGGTTCATTAAGTCCATGAATGCTGTCGGAGCATTTGTTAGCCCAAAAGACATCACAAGAAACTCAAAATGTCCATAGCGTGTCCTAAACGCTATCTTCGGCACATCTTCTTTTCTTACCTTTAATTGATGATTACCTGATCGTAGGTCGATCTTCGAAAAGTGTTCGACCCCTTTCAACTGGTCAAACAAATCATCAATTCATGGTAAAGGATATTTGTTCTTTATGGTTAAGTTCTTTAGTTCTCTATAATCAATACACAACCTTAATGTTCCATCCTTCTTCTTTACAAACAACACTGGTGCTCCCCATGGTGAAACACTGGGTTGTATGTACTTCTTGTCTAAGAGTTCATGTAACTGTACAAGTAACTCTTTCAACTCTACTGGTGCCATCCTGTATGGTGCCTTTGAAACGGGTGCCGTACCAGGTGCTAGATCGATAACAAATTCGATCTCTCTATCCGGAGGTAAACCGGGTAAGTCATCTGGAAACACATCCGAAAATTCTCTAACTACAGGTATTTGCTCTAGCTTTACTCCTTCTTTTCGAGTATCTACTATGTATGCCAAATAGCCTGTACAACCCTTCCTAAGCAATCTCTCTGCTTGCATTATTGTCAGACAGTGAGATTGTTTAGGTGAACAACCCCCTTTGAACACTACTTTTGACTCTAAAGTAGTCACTAGATTTACCTGCTTCCGCTGGTAGTCAATTATTGCATTATAATTTACCAGCCAATCCATGCCTAAAATTATATCAAATTCCCCTAGTTGTACAGGAATGAGGTTCACAAGAAACTTGTGTCCCTTAATCTCTACGGCACAATTCTTGTATACAGTTTTGACGGGAATTATTTCATTGTTTGCGATTTCCACATTAAAAGGTATGTCTAAGTCTTCGCATGACATTGTCAATTTCTTAGCAAAGCTATTAGACACAAATGAACAAGTAACACCAGAATCGAACAACACATATGCATTTAAAGTGTCGATAGGGATGATACCTGTTACCACGTCTGGTGCAACAACAACATCCCTCGTCGTCATATTAAATGTTCTGGCGGTTGGACGACCTGGACCTCCAGCTCCTGCTACTGCCGGTTTGGGTTTATTGTTTGGGATTTGATTTCCTCCCCCAGATTGGTTCCTACTCCTCGGACACATGCCCTATTGCAGGAACAGTGGCATCCCACTCCCCCAGATTGGTTCCTAGACACATGCCCTATTGCACCACAAGTATAGTAGGTAACATTCGGGTTACTCTGACGAGTATTATCATTACCCTTTTTAGGACAGTAGGAGGAATAATGTCCCTCTTGCCCACAATGGTAACAAGTATCCACTCTCTGGCGACATAACCCTAGGTGATTCTTTCCGCATATGGCACAACGACCCATTTTATTATTATTGTTCTGGTTTCTGTTATTGTTGTTATTGTTGTAATTGTTACCCCTCCTTACAAAATTTGTAGGAACAGTGGCATCCCACTTCCTTTTGTTATTATTAGTACCCCCTGTACTAACTTCTCCTTTAAAATTCCCTCCTTCATTCAGACTTTTCTTCTCCTTATGAAATTTTATTAAAGCTTCATTCTCATTTTCAGCTATGATAGCTTTCTCGAGAATTTCAAGAAAAGTTTTCACTTGAAACACTAACAACTTACTATGAATTTGGGGTTTCAATCCCTCTTTGTACCTTCTGGTCTTCCTTACCTCTGTATCGACCTGGTGTGGGGCAAACCTGGCTAATTTATTGAACTTAGCCGTATATTGGGATACGGTAAGCTCTCCTTGTTTCAATTCTAGGAATCGTACCTCCATACGATCCTGCATTGATTGGGGAAAATAATTTTCGAAGAATAGTTCCTTAAACCTAGCCCAAGGTATTATACCTTCACCTGCACGAATTTTAGTATTTTCCCACCAATGGTTTGCCTCACCCTTGAGGAAAAAGGTGGCAAAGATCGTCTTTTGATCTTCGCCAACATTAGTTACCACAAAAAACTTCTCTATCTCGGTAACCCAAGTTTGTGCCTCAATTGGTTCCGCGGCTCCCTTAAATTCCGGTGGTCCTACAAGTTTAAAGTCTTTGAATATAGTACCCTGTGGATTAACTGGGGTAGGTTGAGGTGGCGGACGATTTTGTAAAGTTTCTAAGAGGATATTTACTAATTGTTGTGTGGGATTTGGTTCGGTGGTCTCAGTTCGGGCTTGGTCTCTTCGTCCTGATGCCATGGTTCTAAAATAACGAAAAGCAAGTATAAATACAAAGATATGCTTACATAGAACTAACAATTTGATAACACAATTTGTATATAACATGTAACAACGATTACATAATCGACTAGTAGTTATACTACTACTAGTTATTACATGGATTTCCTATTTTACAACTCAAAATTTTGATATCGTACAAAGTACAACACATAAACACTACTAAACTGCGCTATTACGCATCCCCTTATAAGCATATCGTATCATATGACCAACTACTGCTCTATCGATCATATAATTATCCTTCTCCTCTTCCACAGGATACCTAAATACCCTTCGTTCTAGGCCATCAAATGCAGCCTTACACTTCCTATCGGCTCTGTACGCCTGCATCTGTGTCTCCTGTTTCTCCCTCTGAGTGTTCTGGAGAAGTGTCCTCAGACGCCGAGTCGCATCTCGCTCACTCTCTAGTAAACCTGCCGCTATGTCTGCCCGAGAGTTAGCAGCCTCTAACTCTACCGTCGACTGTTGCACCAACTCAATAACTATCTCTTCGTGTCTATCGACACTCATCATCTGGCCTGCTCCAATATCCTCCTCAGAATTAGGGTCTACTAACTGCCCATCTACAGGGTTCTCTGCCTCCTCTACATCTAATATCTCCTCGTCATGGATAAGTTCCTCCTCCTCTGGGTCTTCATCTTCTAAATCTAGCTCAGGGGTAGCCGGCTCATAATCAGGCACCTCATCGGGCTCACTGTCTGATAACCATCCTATGTGTTGATTTACTCCTGCCATCCTACAAAAGAATTTTAATTTATGTAGTATTTATGGGGAAAGCAAATTTACACATAGATAAAGCTTTTAAGATTATTTTATGTATGATTAAGTATTTTACGGACTCAAAGATTATATCCTAAGGTATTTCCTAACTACCTTAGAGCTATAATCTACAGCTCTAATACCAACCTGTGACGCCCCCAAATTCTCTACTTTCTCTGTAGCAGAATTTGTGCTCACGTGGAACTATACAACTGTAAATACTCAATAATATATGACTTCTATCTATCCAAGATTCACAGTATCCCATAACAGGTACTAGTTCTGGACAGAACGTTGTTTGTGTTTGGATACCCTCACTTAGATGCATAGATTCATATCTTATGAATATCTCTTTCATATCAATATTCCCTATCTATTTGACATTCACAGTATTAATGATAAGATTGTCCACAGAACTGAGGGGCGCATTCCGGTAAAGATGGCACCTTACCGGCGCTCATTAAGTGTAACCCCAGAGCTTATAGGACTCTCCACATCATTTAGATACCCTCATTCAGATGTATAGTTCATAAAGACACTGCATTTAACTTAGTACAACTATTCTAAAGAATTTAAAGATCAGAGTATAACGCATTCTATGACATAAAGGATCATAATATATTACATAACATTTTGTTCGGTTACATCATTCGTTATACTAAGTTATTACAACAACAAGTCTTTAAAAGACTTAAAGTATTCAACAACAGAATTAAAACTTATTAAGCATGGCTTTTCCCCTTAACAGTCCCAGACGAGCCAGGAATATCATTTAAAGCTACAAAAGAAGATATGCGCAACAATGAGCTACAAATGCTCCGCAAGTTCATTTGAATATGTAAACACCATGTGTTTGATTTAAAAGATGTCAATGATGTATACTGAGGGTTCTGTATAAGAACCATATATTTTATTTAGTTATATAAGTCTTTAATGACTTAGAACCATTTGAGTTTTGGATATCTGGAAGGTGATCAGCCTCAGCAATATCCTAGGAGTATGCATATCATCCTACCATTTGTGGTCAATATATTATCGACATTTATTGGCCTTCTTATGAAGGCATTTCCATTTACTCAGTATAAGATGTCTTAACAAACAATTTGGTTTGACACAACAATTTACGCTCGAATAAACAATATATGAATAATGATTCATTTCTTAAGTTATGCTGAACAAGAAGCAATAGCTTCACAATAATTGATAGCAAGATGTATAATACTTGCATAATATAAGTTGAGTAAGGTTAGGACACTTGCCTTAGCGTAGTTCGTTTTATTCTAGTACGATCGGTCAACACACGTAGTCTACGTATACCAATAATAAGCGTTAGCACGTATATAAACATGTATCACGCTAATCTAGACAAGTTTCATTAAGGTTCGACGTTGATTCGGTATCTCGGTCGCGTCCTTAATGGCTAAACACATAGATTGTTCGATAAAACTTCATTTGGAAGTCTAATTATTAGTCTAAATAATTTAATTATTATTTATAATACTTTTAGAAGCTTAATTTTATTTTTAAATAATTTTTATAAGCTTGGAAGTATTTTTAAATAATTTTACAAGTTTATAAATATTTTTAAATGATTTAATTATCATTTAGAATAATTTTAAAACATTTAATATGTTATTTAAATAATTTATTTGTCATTTAGAATATTTTTAGATACTTAAAATATTATTTAAATTATTTATTTTATCATTAATAATATTTTCAGAATTTTATTTTATCATTAAAATAATTTATTTATTACTTATAATAATTTTCAAAAGTTAATTTGATATTTAAATGATTTAATTATCATTTATAACATTTTTAAATACTTAATATATTATTTAAATGATTTATTTATCATTAATAATATTTTTAAATATTTAATATTTTATTTAATTATTATATATAATAATTTTATTTACCTTAATATCATTTTTAAATAAATAATATAATTATTTAATAATTAAATATTATTTTTAAATAATTAAAACAATTATTAAATGATTTATCATAATTATTATTTATTATTTAATTAAATTAAATAATATATCATAATATATAAAAATATTAAAAATAATTTTTTATAATTTAAAAATGAATTTGTGAATTTATTTATTAATTATTAATAATTATTTACTATTTATTTATTATTTTATAATTTATTTAATTTATTTTATTTTTATTAAAAATCCGTCGCTAAAGGGCTTTAGCGACGGTCTGCATAGAATAATAGGTTTCTGGGTTTGCTTATGAATTTCGTCGCTAAAGGTGTTTTTCATGAATAACACTTGGTCAATGTCCAACAGTGACTTTTGACCTCAAATTAATCTCAGCTCGTTTGATGTTTGTGTTTGATTTTTGTTTGTTGTTATAGCCAACATGGTAGTGTACAACGACATATCAAATTTCACCTCAAAATATATCATATCATGCTCTAAATTTGATGGTCAAACCACCGGGTTCAAACTGTTCTTGAGTTTCTAGGTTACCCAGAAACTCAGTCAGTCTGGTTAGTCAACGTGGTTTGACCACTTATAGCTTTGATTCTGTGTTTGCTAAATGTGTTTTGATGATTCAAGATTGTAGTTTACATACCAAAGAACATGTCTATAACAAGAAACAACATTTTAAATATCATCTAGGCCATTTCTGGGTTCATTAAAAGTCTGAAATCACACTGTCAGACCTTCATATGATTTCTGGGTTACCCAGAAATCAGTTTCCCATGGTCGGTCAACGCATTTTGACCACCTATAACTCCCATCCTAGAGATAATTTATCCACTCTACAAGTCGGGTCTTAAAGTTAACATGGCATACTACTGATTCATGCTTTAAAACACATCAAACAAACATTTTAAGCCGATCAAAAGCTCTGACAAAAAGGCTTGTTAGACTGTTCTTGACTGCCAAGAACAGTTTGAGTTTTTGGCTTAATTTTCATATCTAGATGCTATGTAAACATGTTTTAACCGCCCAGATCACTAAATAACATATTAACAAGTATTCCTAAACATCTAAAACACAACATTTTTGCAGGCTTGAAGATCAAACATAAATTAGGGTTTTGTGCACCTTTTTCTTTAAAATTTGATTTCTGGCTTTTGATTCTGGGCTTGTGATTGTAGAGGCTTGTTTAGGCTTTGATTATAAGTGTATAGGTTCACAATTTCGTAGGTTTAAAGCTCAACATCTCATTCTACTTATAGCAACTTGGATTTAGGGTTTCCTAGGCTAATTTCTAAATCTTGCCTCCAAAAATATCTAACCACTTAACTTGTGCTGCTTATGATCTGGCCTAATTCACCTACTTGTGCTGGAGTGTGTCAAGCACAAGCTTGCACACTCCTAGCTTCATTTTCATTGGCTAGGATTTTATTTTTGATTTATTTTACTTACTAATTAAACCTAGATTTTTGCTAATCATGATTAGTATGTTAATTTAAGTTTATTAATACCCTAATTATGGTTATATATCATAATTAAGGTTTTACATTTCATAAATTAGGGTTATTGAACCAAATTAGGGTTTTAGGATTTTAAATTAGGGTTTAGGGTTTTCAATCCTATAATTAGGGTTTTAATCTTTCGTTTAGGGTTTAATTTAATTTTAATGATTCATAATTAAAATTATGATTCATTATTTAAATCTTAATTATATTAATTAAGATTATTGTACAATAATTAGGGTTTTAATTAATCAATTCGGACAATTATTACCAATTAGGGTTTTCAATTTAGGGTTTCTATTTCAGTTTAACATTTTAAACCCTATTTAACTTATTTTATAATTTTATTAGTTAATATAATATTATATTAATGTCGAAGCACGAAAAGCACTTCGTCATTTCCAAGCACGACACAGCAGCTTACAAAAATAATTTGTCGAGACGCTTCTCGGTGAATTCGCCGGAAGCACGACACAACTGCTTGGCGAAATTTTTTTTATTTGACCTAATTGTTTAATAAAATACACAATCACATAATATCAAGTCAGAACAAGAAATTTTATTTCATAAACACATAATTTACATTTACAAATCTTATTAGGGTTCGGAATCTCACATGATATCCCTTCCTCATCAAACAAAGAGCCATTTGATATCATCACTGCTCTCGAGAACATCTTCAAAAATGTGAAGTCGAAGTCAACAACCCCAATCCTTGAAGATCTATCACTTGACCAAGAGTTGCTGAAGAACTCAGAAGAATTGCTTGGAAACATTTCTTTAGTCACAAATGCAGCAAAGAAGATAACTGGAGAAGAAGACAATGAATTCTACCAAAAGCTGCAAGCCTCCTTCACAGACTTATCCTTAAAGCTACATCAACCAGATCAGATATATCTCAAGTCTATTAAACAACAGAAATCTGAGACTCTGAAACTCCAACAGCAGAATGTAGTATCACTTCAGACTCTGTCAGCTAAAATGGAAAACCTCAGCCAGTTTCTCACTCAGCAACTGGAACTTGGCCAGCATGAGGTAAAGCTGGAGGTTGGTAATACCTCCTACCTAGTTGAACAGCTCATTACGCATGTTCAGTATCTCTCCCAAGTGATTGATGACAAAAAGGGGGAGAAAAAATGAAGCATAAGAAGAACCAGTAGGAAGTGAGCCAGGAGAAGGAGAAGAACCAACAAGAAGTAAGAGGGAGCATCCGCCAGAGAAGAACTAAGAAGAAATAGAAGAAAGCAGTAGTCACAAGGCATCAACAAAGAAGTGGAGGTACATCTCTAACAAACAAGGAGGAATTAACTATATTATGCTAGTAACTAGGATCTCCTTGTTATATTACTATAGCTTGTGAACTGCATATGTTTCAATTTCTTGATATGATATAAATGACTATCTTAAATGCACATCGTTTCATTTTGGTCTAGCAATACAGTGACTTACTGTATCTTAAGTCACATCAGTACTCATACACTTGCATGTATTACTTAAGATTGAATGTTATGCTATTAGTGTTTTTGTCATCATCAAATAGGGGAGATTGTTGGGAATCTGCATGCAATCATCTAATCCATCATCATAGGGGGAGAATGTTATAAGATCTGCATGCGCTTACCATTATTCTATATATATGATTTGATTGATGACAAAATGATAATAAGAACATTCAAGCTGACAAAGCCTTGTAAAGTCCTTAATGAAATATATGTACAAGGACTTAGAAGATCAAATATGTTAGGTTGATCTAAAGTGAATGAGTATCTATCTGATCAAAGCATGTTTGTAATAATAAGTCTTGTAAAGTCCTTAAATTGAAAATGATGTAAAAGGACTTAAAATAGAATAGAAGAAGATCAAACTTGTTAGGTTAATCTTATGTACTGTAATGACATATGTACAAGCAAGGGCCAGACTGAACGTAGAGCACTGCACTGACTAAGTGAAGAGTCGTAGATGAGACAGTCAAACATCGCAGAGCCAAGTATGCTATCACAAAATTTGCCGGGAAAACGTAGAGTAAAGCTCGACAGGACGTAGAGCTTTCTCGGCAGAATGAAGAACACTCTCGGCAGGACGTAAAGTCTCCTCGGCAGGACGTAGAGTCGCCTCAGCAGGACGTTGAGATGCCTCGGCATTTGAAGTGCTAAAATCTAAAGATCGTAGAGATCACTCGGCAACATTTACCAGGCATCGTAGAGTTGCGCAGAGCGTGCAAGGCTATCATAGAGTATGACTCGGCAGAACAAGGGCTTACTCAGAATCGTAGAGCTACAAGGAGAAAGTCGTTGTGCTAACATGGGTTCGTAGAGTCAGTTCAAGCAAGTCACTCTACGACTCCCATGAACAAGGTGCAATCAAAGCAACAACCTAGAGCAGTCGCTGCTAAAGCAATTAAAGGTAAAGTGGCAATCTTCAAGACTACCAAGCAAGCTGAGCATGAGCCATCAGACATAGCAAGATCTCTGAACACAACCAAAGCATCAAGTCATGATAGAGATCAAAGGACAAGGTCAAGTAGTCATTCTACGATCCATCAAGGCTCTAGACCTACATTAAAGACAAAGGTCGTAGAGCGAGAAAGTTCAGCAAAGATTAAGTGATCGTAGAGTTGAGTCTAAGTCAAATAGAAGAACTCAAGCAGTCTTAGCGAAACAAGGCGAAAAGATCATAGAGTAGCACTCTGTGATTAAAGGAAGAATGTCTGAAGATTAGATAGAGCAATCCTCTACATCAAAGGTGCCACAACAAATAAGAAGATTATAGAGCAATCCTCTATAACACAGCAGCAGGGCCAACACCTAAAGAACATAGAGCAGTCCTCTATGATAAGCACACTATAGCAATGACTCAACGAAGATCCTTGATGAGTGTGTTTTATATACACAAATTGGGTACTTTTAGCCTTAATAATTTGTAAGTCTTTAGCTATTTCGTTTGGTTTTATGTGTTTTCATCTTATTATTGTGTAATGTAGTTTTGTACTACTTTTATATGTATTAGTGTGCTTTTACGTGTTTTTACTTTGTTTTGTAGGAATTGAAATAAAGGCTCATTGGATCGTTGCGTTTTCGGCGTGAATTTGGCATTTCAGCTGCTTGTTTCTCAATTTCACCCATGATGCAATCCGAATCTCTCCAAACTCAAATAATGAAAGTTGTAGATCTTTGTCTTAGCTTTCCAGAGCATCTTGAATCATCAAATTTGAAGTTAGTATGAGAGAGTTATGGTCATTTTACCATCGGATTTTGCACGACTTTTACACAGCAGTTGCTTCGGGCTCCATTTGAACCTTGCTCCGGCCATTATCTCGACGAGCTCCAGTTATGAAAGTTGTAGAGCTACTTCTTAGCTTTCCATAGCCTACTTAATCGCCTTAATCCGAGTTCGGACGAAAACGTTATGGTAGTTTTTCCAACGCTCGCCGGGGCGGGAATTTACTACACAAATTCCTCGCCGCGGCGAGAGCTCGCCGGGGCGAGAAAACGTAGGCCAAAAAGCTCGCCGGAGCGAGCTCGTCGCGGACAGAAGCAGATTTTTCAGGTTTTTTGGTCATTTTGATGGCTAAGCTAGGTTAGGGCATCCAGGGGGTTTACATACTGATGAGGGGCTCGAAAATACTCGATACATTCATAGGAGCACTCTAGGTATTGAAGAAACACATTCAAAGGGAGCAAAACCTAGATTTAGTTAGGGTTAGAAAGTGAGTTCTAGAGAGGGGGAGCTACAAATTTCATCACCAAGAAGAGCTTGAGCTTTGCAATTCAAGGACTTTCCAGCAACATGTTAAGGAGCAATTGAAGAAAGGAGTGCTAAAGGAAGAGGAGGAGCTAGAGATTGACAACAACCAAGCAAGCAATTGATGAACATCTAAAAAGGGGGTTTATTCATTTTTAGCTTTCCTTTGAATTTGTATCTCTATTTCATGATGAATACCTTGTGTTTGATGTTATTTGTAGCTACCATGAACTAGAGCTTGTATTCTAAGATTTCAATGGAACCCAATATGTAGTTTGAATTGAATGCTCTCTCTTTGATGTTGGTTAATTATTTGTGATTGGATATCATAATTTGTGCTTTATATATTAATTACCTAGCTAGTAATTACCTTTGGAACTTATATGGAATTGAGAGAGGAAGTATAGGTTGAGACCTTGTTATGATATCATGTGAAAATTAGATATTCTTATGGGTAATTTATGAAATTAAGTGACGTGTGTTTTATTTATTACCCTCATGAATGGATAATTTGATTGTATTTAGGATAGACATATACCTAAATACCACATGTATCCATTTGAGAATCATGCTTAATGATTTCTATTGCGAAAGTTGGTAATTGATAGGGTGATTAATGAGATTTGGTGACACGTGTCTTGTTGATTATTCTTGATATTGGATTCTTGCTAGTGTGTAGAATAGAAATATTTATACACTGCATTGGGAAATACATATTGGACCATCGAGAGAGGCTTGTATATACTTGTAAATTCTCGGATAACAATCCTTGTGATTTAACTAGTTGAAAAGAGAGAGTTAGGATATTCAAGTGAAGTGTTGGGGGAAATTGTGATCTTAGACTTGTTAATATTAGATTTCATTATATAAAAGCTTTTCATCGTTCTTTGATTATTTGTCATTGTCGACGCCGGTTTTTCTCGCTTATGCGGTGATTATTACCCTTTCCAATTTTAGCCTTTTTATTATATGATTTTAGGGAAAAGGTCGGCATGAATGTCGACGGGGTTTTGAAAGATCGTTTTTATGATGAGCCAATTAACCAGAGTCGCCAGTTGGTATATTTGAAATGGATGTACCAACTCATCCGAGCTTCGTTTTCGTAAATCGTTGGCTCATGTGTGACTCCGAATTGATTGGTCTGCAAATCGAGATTCATAGAGTTCGGGGGCTTGCTTAAGCGAGGGGAAGGTGTTAGGCACCCCTCGACTTCCGTGAAACACGGTTACCGCAATCTTGATGTTTTCCTATCCTTTAATTCATGAATGTGTGTGTAGGTGCGCGTGTGTGTGTGTGTGTCTATGTGAATGATGTGGTGAGTTCGTATGAAAGAATCATTTGGATTTTTAGGGAAAGTCGTGCTTTAATTTGATAACGCTTCGGAATGTCTTTTCGGCATACACAAGAAAGCTTTATTCTTTATGAGAAAGGTTTGATTTTAATTGTCAAAAGCTATGAGATTTTCATGGGGTGTCGTTTTGGCAAAACAAGAGTTTTAAACCTTCGTCAAAATAGGAATCGAGATCTATACGTTGCTTTCGTAACTCAAACGATGGGCAATTTCTAGAATCTCTTTAGCCCTATGCACAAAGATTTAATAAAACGTTACTTATTTATAAAATCATTTGTGTGATGTTTGAAAACGATTTTCTTTAGCTTTCTCGTTAAATAGGAATCGACATTCGTTAGCGCTTCTCATTTTAAGCCTCGTGATGCTAACAACCTAATTTGATTGATTTTATGAAGGTCTTCATTGTTTTAGTTTTGAAATCAATTTTAGGTCGTAAATCAAATCAAGCATTAAAATGCATTGGGGTTATTCATGGGCATGTAAGCCATCCAAATAACCCCAACGCCCACAATCACATACTTCAATATTTACGGGGCCTTAAACACGATTCCCGCCTTGGCGTCGTTTTAAGGCCCGACGATTTACATATTTACAATGAAGACTACATCGCTCCTACTACATATATCAAAAGATGTCCATCATCGGATTTGGACCACGGGGTCACGCTCCTAGGCTCACATCCAAAATCGCTACACACCCACAAAATCCTAAGAATATCAATCTAAACAATCTATGCACAATACATCATTACAACGAGCTAAAAATTCACCAAATGGATATCATCGGGCCATTAGGAGGAATTTCGTTCCATTTGGAACCCTCACTAATAGCCCTCAATCCAAGGATTCACAACAATATACAAGAACAACTACATTTAATATAATTCGAATGACAAAAAAACTTAACAAAAAATGGTAAAACAACATGTTATAACAAAGGGTTTTTCACCTTGCAAATGATCCTCACAATATATATGAATTTGTGTATTGAGTAGAGTAGAAAATATGAGATGTAATCTCACAACATTGGTACAATTCCTCACTCTTTTCACTCTTTTTCTTTCCTAATTGCTCTTGTTTTTGCTGCTGTTTTTTCCCATTTCCGAGCTGCTGGTTGCTGTTTTTCCTTCTTCTTCCCTCTGTATGCGAACTGGCCTAATAAGGCACTGCCAAGGGCAGCCGCAGATCTATCTGCGGCTGGCCGCAGATCAATCTGCGGCTGGCCCTTGGTTCTCCCCCCAGCCGCGCTCGAGTCCCGTGCGCTTCGAGTCCCGTGTTGCCTCGAGTTCCGTCCTTGGCCGCGGATTGATCTGCGGCTGACTGTGCTGATTTTCTCGTTTTCCGTGCCTCGTCTCGATTTTCGTGTCGTACCGTTGGTTTCCGCTGACGGGTTTGCGTTCGGCAGTCCGGGAACCGTCGGGGACCGTGCCACGTCATCCAGGTAAGCACAGTGATCAATAACTGGCTCTCGACATTCGCTTGTCGTCGTGTCGGCTTCAATCTCATCCCGTCGTGGTGGCTTTTATGGTTCGTCTTTATGCCCACCTTTTATTCTCGTGTGCCGGGTCAATTGACGATTCTGCCCTCCTGTCGGCGTTAGTATAGGAAATGCAAAATTCGGGTGTCTACAGCTGCCCCTCTTTATCATGTTTATGAAATGATAAATGAAATGAACAAGATAAAGAATAGACACTCGATGCATGAATGATAGTGCACAAGAATGACAATCCATACGTGATGCAACACATATAATTTATGATGCAACACAAGAGCCAAAGCATGCAAAACATTCGTGAGGGTGTCAATGCCTCACGCCACCGTCTTGTCCGCGCTGGGTTTCGGATCCGGTCGCTCGTCTTGTAATCACCGGATATCGTCGCCGGTTGATCGTCCTGTCGGGGCCGTGTATCGTCTCCGGTCACCCATCTCGTAACCGCCGGGTATCGTCGCCGGTCGATTGTTTGGATCTCAGCCCTTCCCAGGGTGTTAGTTGTTTGGATATCAGCCCTTTCCAAGGTGTTAGTGTTTGGATATTAGCCCTTCCCAAGGTGTTAGTGTTTGGATATCAGCCCTTCACAAGGTGTTAGTGTTTGGATATCAGCCCTTCCCAAGGTGTTAGTGGTTTGGATATCAGCCCTTCCCAAGGTGTTAGTGTTTGGATATCAGCCCTTCCCAAGGTGTTAGTGCTTGGATATCAGCCCTTCCCAAGGTGTAAGTTGTTTTTTGTCTTTTTTCTTTTTGTGGATATCAGCCCTTCCCAGGGTTGCTCACCGCTCTGTCGCGGTTTGCTTGGATGCCTTCCCAGGTTTGCTCACCGCTCTGTCGCGGTTTGCGTGGATCTCAGCCCTTCCCAGGGTTTGTTGTTTTTTGTCTTTTTTCTTTTTGTGGATATCAGCCCTTCCCAGGGTTGCTCACCATCTTGTTGGTGGTTCGCGTGGATCTCAGCCCTTCCCAGGGTTTGTTGTTTTTTGTCTTTTTTCCTTTTTTGTGGATATTAGCCCTTCCCAGGGTTGCTCACCATCTTGTCGTGGTTCGCTTGGATGCCTTCCCAGGTTTGCTCACCGCTCTGTCGCGGTTTGCTTGGATGCCTTCCCAGGTTTGCTCACCGCTCTGTCACGGTTTGCTTGGATGCCTTCCCAGGTTTGCTCACCACTCTGTCGCGGTTCGCTTGGATGCCTTCCCAGGTTTGCTCACCGCTCTGTCGCGGTTTGCGTGGATCTCAGCCCTTCCCAGGGTTTGTTGTTTTTTGTCTTTTTTCTTTTTGTGGATATCAGCCCTTCCCAGGGTTGCTCACCGCTCTGTCGCGGTTTGCTTGGATGCCTTCCCAGGTTTGCTCACCGCTCTGTCGCGGTTTGCGTGGATCTCAGCCCTTCCCAGGGTTTGTTGTTTTTTGTCTTTTTTCTTTTTGTGGACATCAGCCCTTCCCAGGGTTGCTCACCATCTTGTTGGTGGTTCGCGTGGATCTCAGCCCTTCCCAGGGTTTGTTGTTTTTTGTCTTTTTTCCTTTTTTGTGGATATTAGCCCTTCCCAGGGTTGCTCACCATCTTGTCGTGGTTCGCTTGGATGCCTTCCCAGGTTTGCTCACCGCTCTGTCGCGGTTTGCTTGGATGCCTTCCCAGGTTTGCTCACCGCTTTGTCACGGTTTGCTTGGATGCCTTCCCAGGTTTGCTCACCACTCTGTCGCGGTTCGCTTGGATGCCTTCCCAGGTTTGCTCACCGCTCTGTCGCGGTTTGCGTGGATCTCAGCCCTTCCCAGGGTTTGTTGTTTTTTGTCTTTTTTTTTTGTGGATATCAGCCCTTCCCAGGGTTGCTCACCATCTTGTCGTGGTTCGCTTGGATCTCAGCCCTTCCCAGGGTTTGTTGTTTTTTGTCTTTTTTGTGGATATCAGCCCTTCCCAGGGTTCATTGATTGGTTTTGAGTGATTTTTTTTTATTTTTTATTTTTTTTTTTAAAATTGGATGTGTGATCGGCTTCATGTCCTGGATCCCCCACCAACATCGTCCATGTACTATGCCGCAAAAGCCATCACGGTTTGATCATTTGTGAGGTTGAAAGCGCCGTGCTTGTACTTTTCCCTGAAGATTTTCATTTTGATTGTACATGTATGCATGCAAAAGATGTTATGCATGATCTGGCAGATATGTTATGGACAGATGCATGTGCACACATATGTTTAGATAGAAATGACCCCTGTTCAGTCAAAATGATACGATTTGACCGTTGTCATTGTTTGCCAACATTTGATTGGATCACGCCTCGTCGTCTTCATTTGAGGCAGTCTGTTCTTGGTCGTCTTCATTTGAGGCAGTCTGTTTCATTGGTTTGGTATTCTGCCTGTTCTTGGTCGTCTTCATTTGAGGCAGTCTGTTTCGCTCTCTATGATGGTTGACAGCTATGTTGGGCTCCTTGGCCTTTTGCTCATTTCTGATGGCCGATATGCTGTCGTCCCGCATTATATCATCCTTGTATATGCTCATGCACGTGGATCATTTGGATGTCGAGGCAGTAATAGTCAGGATTGGGGAGAGGCCCAATGCCGAGAAGCTCTGTGCAGCCTCAGCTTCCTTCCATTTCACGATTCTTGACTGCCCTAGCCTTGACGCGTGTTGTTACCAAGAATTTCTATCGAAAGCTTGCGATGTTGACCGTGCTGAGTTATCCACAGCTCTGCAAGATCCTGCATATCAGATGACTAACCAATGCCAAAACTTGAAGGTTCGGGCCGTTAGTGTTAGTTCGACACAAAGATATTATAATTTCGACAAAAATGCAGTTAAAGCACATGAAATTGAGATTGGAAGTTTCCCTTTTTTTTTTTTTTTTTTTCTTTTTTTTTTTTTTTTTTTTTAATCCCTCGTGAATTGATTGATTTTCTATTTAACGAGTTATGAAATCGTAAGAACATCTTCAAGCATTCATGGTCATTGTATGTGAGTAAGGTCGAATTCGAAAGAACTACCTTCCCTCGTCAAAGGTATTTTGTCTCCATTCTCGACAACGTTCTTAGCAGGATCGACATCATATGACAAATGCACTGCGCGATACAGCACTCAGTAGGGGTTTCTCTTCCATAACTCATTGTTTAAGGCCGAGATTTTTTTTTTTTTTTTTTCGCATTATCTTTTCTCTTTATTAGTCCACTTCACTTGTCTCGTTTTCTTAGGCTTTTCAAAGTTACCCATTTAACGAGTTTTGGACCAATGACTCCCGAACCAGACGGTTTTGGGGCATTAGGTGTACAGACACCCCTTCGGATTTATTTACTCGAGTGACAAAGACCACGGTTCGAGACAAGCTGGTGGTCTGCCCTATTCATTCTTTGCTTGACCTTGCGCAAGATTCGTTTTCTTAGGCTTGAATTACCCATGTAGCGAGTGTTAGGCCGGTGACTCCCAAACCAGACGGTTTTAGGGCACCAGATGCAGAGACACCCCTTAGGCTTAATTACTCGAGTAACCCATGCCACGATTCGAATCTGCTTGGGCCTCCTTTACTGTAATGCTCGTTTTCTTAGGCTCTGAGTTACCCATGTAACGAGTGTTGGGCCAGCGACTCCCAAACCAAATGGTTTTAGGGCACCAGGTGTAGAGACACCCCTCAGGCTTAATTACTCGAATAACTCAGGCCACGATTCGAGACATTAGCTTGATGATCATTTATCGTCTGACTTCTTGATTTTAGCTTGATAATTATTGGCTGTCTGACTACGTGTTAATTGCCATCAACGTCGTCATAGTTTTTATACCCCACAACTGACAGCTTGTGCAATGCGAAGTGGAGACTGGCACATGAGGTCAATTCTGTCGCAAACGTTACTTTGAATTAAGGCTTTGTACCCGATCAAAAGGTTGAATAGCCTTCTTCGTCTAATCATACTCACGATCGTGCTCCACGGTTGCTTGTCAGAATTAATCCGATTCCTATCAAGCCAAATAACATCCCCTTTCACGCGGGTCATCGTATCCCGGGAAAACTATGCTTGACAAATGCCAGATGATTGTATCGTTGAAGATTGAATTGACCTGAGGTAGCATTTGATGATGATGGTACATTTTGATGGGATCGTTGCATGGGTGCCAATTTGCACGTCATCATTTCCTGGGCAGTTGACAAATGCCCCAGTGTTAAGTTGCTTTTCTTGTGATCTTCCTCGCACTGGTTGCCTCGGTACCTCGCTGGGCTGACAAAAGATCCGGTCCTTTGACTTGTTGAAAGGTTTGGGGGAATTTTTTTGATCTTTTTTTTTTTTTTTTTTGCCCCTACTCCGGGTTCTTTGTGACCGTCAGGGGTTCTGATGTTTGATGGCGAAGGTTTGGTCTAAGTCGGGTTTGGGTTTACCTCCGACCCATCCTTTGATCTCGCCAGGTGTGTTGTCGATATCTGTCTCGTCCTGCTCGATCCCCATCAGATCGAAATCTAGCTTTATACCAAAATCGTGATCCTCTTTCAAATTTGGCCTATTGCTTGTCAGGCTAGAATGCCTCAATTCAGGGTACTGCCATAAAATAAAAAATGCTTGTCATATATATAAAACATTTTAGCACATGATCTTCTTTTTGGATAACATGACAAAATGACATAAGCGTGCAGGAATTCGAAATTAAACTCAGAATTTTAAAACCCATTGATCTTCTACTAGCCGGGATTCACTGCCATACTCCTGGATTTACCCCCTTTCCCCCTCATACTTAGGTAGAGGATTTAACATTTGGCGACCCTGGCTGCTCCACCACTATTTCCCCACTATCAATCAAGTCCTGAATTTTGTGCTTTAGCGTCCAACATTCCTGCGTATCGTGACCAGGGGAACCTGAGTGGTATGCGCATCGCCTGCTTGGGTCAAACCTTCTTCCATTCGGGTCACTTGGGGGTGCCAGATCGACTATTTTCTTTTGGGCTATCAATACCGCCAAAATCTGCTCAAGAGGATCCCCGAGCGGGGTGAATACCCGATCTCTTGAGGCCTCAAATCTTCTTCGTTCGTCCGACCTTCGATCATTGAAATTAGGTTGTCGGGGTGGTGCAATTCTCTGTGGTCGCACCAGAGGGCTATTATCCACCTTCCTAGATGAGCCCTGCAGAATGAGGGAAACATCCTCCTCCCTTTTCTTTTGGGCTCTCTGGGAAGCACTGCCATAGTTTCCACTTCGGATTTGCTCCGCAGCTGTCTCCAAAGCCGTGAAATCCCGAATCTTGCCAGATTTCAACCCCATATCCACCATCTCTCCGTGCTTAATCATTTCAGCAAAGGGTCTTCCAATTCCTGATATAACCCGTTCATAATAAGGAGCCTCTTGGATATCCACGAAAGTCATCACCATCTCCGACTCACTCATGGGGGGATTAACCTGGGCAGCCATACCCCTCCATCGCTGCGCATAATCCCTGAAAGATTCCCTGGGTTGCTTTTTGATCTTCGTCATTTGGTATCTGTCAGGGGCCATTTGGGCTTGGAAGCTATACTGCGTTAAGAAGGTGTGGGCCAACTCCTCCCAATTGTGGATACGGGCATTATCGAGACGGGCATACCATATTCTCGCCTCTCCTGTCAAGCTCTTTTGGAATAATTGCATCCTTAGTCCTTCGTCTTCAGCATAGGACCCCAGTTCTCCAATATATATTTTCAGGTGAGTGTAAGGATCCCCCTTCCCATTGTATTTCTCAAATTCGGGAATTTTAAATTTCTCCGGATATCTGGTTCCGGGGAAAACACAAAGATCTGAATAATTGACCCAGCCTAGGGAACCTATGCCCTTTAGGGATTGGAGGGTCTCCTCCATTTGCTTCATTTTCTTTCGGAGGTCGTCGGTGTCTCCTTCCTCTAGAATGGTGATGACTGCCCTGTTAGGTACAGGAATGGCTTTGTGGACGATTGGCTCACCCCTTGATTGGAGTGGATCCTCCTTAGGTGGATCTTGACTCGGCGGTTCCTGTCTAGGTAGCAATTGTGCCTTTAGCATTACGGCCATTTCCATCATCTTTTTCTTGAAATCATCAAATTCCTCACGAGATATGGAACTATGATTAGCAGTTGGAAGATCAGCCATTTCAGATGTGGAAATTTGGGCCCTTTTAGATTGCGAACGCGTTTGAGGAGCAATCCTGCAGGCAAACGATTCGAAGTTTAGTTTTGGGTAACGCAATGATAGGGATGCATGCTAAAGCTGTAAATTTGTGTTCTTGGGTTTTTTAATCTTTTTCTGCAAAACAACACGTTAGCAGTCCTTTATTGACATAATGAATGCTAGACACGAATTATTATGCTTCCCCAGCTGTTTCCCTGCAAAACATAAGGGTTAGTATTTTCTTTTGACAAAAGGGGAGGCATATATGAATATGTTGAAATGGGATTATGACATTTTATATGCGCGAACGCAAAAAGGCATGAAGAAACTTTTCCTGCGCTGGGTTAATCTGAGGCTGACCTATCCTAAGATTACTCTCGCGGGCTTTTCGGCATGAAGGTTCCCAAATCTTCGCAATCTACTCGTTTGAGTCCTTTCGATTGGAGCGGATTTGAGTGGTGCGTTTCCTGAGCCATCTCCGGGGAGCAGCCCCTTCGAGTCTAGTAATAAGCAACCGACGGGTTCGCCTCAGGAGGAGGTACAATCTCAACATACATTCACATTCATCGTCCTCACCGTATGCATATGATTACTTTGAAGTAAAGCAATTCCATTCAATCATTTATTCATTGGACAAAACACACATTCACACAACAACAAGTAAAACAGGTCAAAATGTCGCACGCACATACACATTCATAAATTTTAAAGGATAGGACAACATCAAGATTTGAACGCGGCTTAAGCCCTCTAAATGTCCCCAGCAGAGTCGCCAGCTGTCGACGCCGATTTTTCTCGCTTATGCGGTGATTATTACCCTTTCCAATTTTAGCCTTTTTATTATATGATTTTAGGGAAAAGGTCGGCATGAATGTCGACGGGGTTTTGAAAGATCGTTTTTATGATGAGCCAATTAACCAGAGTCGCCAGTTGGTATATTTGAAATGGATGTACCAACTCATCCGAGCTTCGTTTTCGTAAATCGTTGGCTCATGTGTGACTCCGAATTGATTGGTCTGCAAATCGAGATTCATAGAGTTCGGGGGCTTGCTTAAGCGAGGGGAAGGTGTTAGGCACCCCTCGACTTCCGTGAAACACGGTTACCGCAATCTTGATGTTTTCCTATCCTTTAATTCATGAATGTGTGTGTAGGTGCGCGTGTGTGTGTGTGTGTGTCTATGTGAATGATGTGGTGAGTTCGTATGAAAGAATCATTTGGATTTTTAGGGAAAGTCGTGCTTTAATTTGATAACGCTTCGGAATGTCTTTTCGGCATACACAAGAAAGCTTTATTCTTTATGAGAAAGGTTTGATTTTAATTGTCAAAAGCTATGAGATTTTCATGGGGTGTCGTTTTGGCAAAACAAGAGTTTTAAACCTTCGTCAAAATAGGAATCGAGATCTATACGTTGCTTTCGTAACTCAAACGATGGGCAATTTCTAGAATCTCTTTAGCCCTATGCACAAAGATTTAATAAAACGTTACTTATTTATAAAATCATTTGTGTGATGTTTGAAAACGATTTTCTTTAGCTTTCTCGTTAAATAGGAATCGACATTCGTTAGCGCTTCTCATTTTAAGCCTCGTGATGCTAACAACCTAATTTGATTGATTTTATGAAGGTCTTCATTGTTTTAGTTTTGAAATCAATTTTAGGTCGTAAATCAAATCAAGCATTAAAATGCATTGGGGTTATTCATGGGCATGTAAGCCATCCAAATAACCCCAACGCCCACAATCACATACTTCAATATTTACGGGGCCTTAAACACGATTCTCGCCTTGGCGTCGTTTTAAGGCCCGACGATTTACATATTTACAATGAAGACTACATCGCTCCTACTACATATATCAAAAGATGTCCATCATCGGATTTGGACCACGGGGTCACGCTCCTAGGCTCACATCCAAAATCGCTACACACCCACAAAATCCTAAGAATATCAATCTAAACAATCTATGCACAATACATCATTACAACGAGCTAAAAATTCACCAAATGGATATCATCGGGCCATTAGGAGGAATTTCGTTCCATTTGGAACCCTCACTAATAGCCCTCAATCCAAGGATTCACAACAATATACAAGAACAACTACATTTAATATAATTCGAATGACAAAAACTTAACAAAAAATGGTAAAACAACATGTTATAACAAAGGGTTTTTCACCTTGCAAATGATCCTCACAATATATATGAATTTGTGTATTGAGTAGAGTAGAAAATATGAGATGTAAATCTCACAACATTGGTACAATTCCTCACTCTTTTCACTCTTTTTCTTTCCTAATTGCTCTTGTTTTTGCTGCTGTTTTTTCCCATTTCCGAGCTGCTGGTTGCTGTTTTTCCTTCTTCTTCCCTCTGTATGCGAACTGGCCTAATAAGGCACTGCCAAGGGCAGCCGCAGATCTATCTGCGGCTGGCCGCAGATCAATCTGCGGCTGGCCCTTGGTTCTCCCCCCAGCCGCGCTCGAGTCCCGTGCGCTTCGAGTCCCGTGTTGCCTCGAGTTCCGTCCTTGGCCGCGGATTGATCTGCGGCTGACTGTGCTGATTTTCTCGTTTTCCGTGCCTCGTCTCGATTTTCGTGTCGTACCGTTGGTTTCCGCTGACGGGTTTGCGTTCGGCAGTCTGGGAACCGTCGGGGACCGTGCCACGTCATCCAGGTAAGCACAGTGATCAATAACTGGCTCTCGACATTCGCTTGTCGTCGTGTCGGCTTCAATCTCATCCCGTCGTGGTGGCTTTTATGGTTCGTCTTTATGCCCACCTTTTATTCTCGTGTGCCGGGTCAATTGACGATTCTGCCCTCCTGTCAGCGTTAGTATAGGAAATGCAAAATTCGGGTGTCTACAGTCATCTTCCTTAATGCAAAACAACAAAAACAATCATCGCTTGTATATAAATTTGTTTTTACTTTATTTTAACATTTTTCTGTTTTGATGCTTTACGAGGTACACCATGGATGACTTTGATTATCAATGGCCATACATGAGTATGACTCAACCAAGGAAAACTGGGATTGATGGACTCAATGCACTCTCTGCATTGTCATCACAATTTGAAACACTATCAAGGAAGTTGGATGCCTTAGTAGCAGAGAGAACTCAAGGTATAACAATTATTTGTGATTATTGTGCTGACAATCATCCGAGTCATCAATGCACCGTCAGTTTTGGACCGGTACATTACGGTGGTGATTACCTCAATAACTATGCTTATCCCGATTATCACCAAGATTGGGGGTATCACTCGGATTCTACATGGAGCTACAATTATGATGATCAATGTTATGCTCCAAGTCCAGCTTTTGCACCGGAATTCTCATGTCCACCTCCTATTCAAGAAGAGATGTCAAACTTTGAGGAACTTGTAACCAAGATCATGACTTCGAATGAGGAGATGTTGAAAAGTCAAGACCTATCAATTCAAAATCTTCAGAATCAGATTGATCAAATGTTCAATGCTTTAAACAACTGTCCTCAAAATAATTGGTGTAATGACATGGATTCTGAAACTTATGGTGAGCCCATGTCAAATCTGCAACTGGATGAGCCACAGGATGTCGATAGTGGGGAGACAAGTGGGGAGCGGGAAAAAGAGGCCGAGGATCCAGCCTTGAGTTCCAACAAAGATGAGACGATTGTATTAATACCTCAAGTGCCTTCTCCACCAAAGTTCAAGAATCCAGTCAGTTTTACAAAATCGTGTCCACTTGGTAGTCATTTCTTAGGCGAGGCTCTATGTGACGATGGAGCTAGTATGAATGTGGAAACATGGTGGACCGAGGAAATGAAGATAAAAGAAGAGCCCGTTGTGCTTGACAAGCCCCAATGCCTCAATCTTATCACAGCCACAACGGATGATGCACCTCGCTATTTGACATTTGAAATTGAGAGCTTATCTATAGAAAGCAAGCTAGGTGCCTTTAGTTCCATGGCTATCACCAATGAGGAGAAACCCTCAAATATTACATGGCTATCAATGGAGGGTGGGTTCCTCAATTATCGAAGGGGAATTGGATAAAAGTAGGGAGTTAGTCAGGCCGAAGACTTTAAAACAAGCGCTTCTTGGGAGGCAACCCAATTTTATTGTTTTGATTTTGATTTTTTTCAATTGCTTTTTAGTTTGTTTAATTGCATTTTAATTTCTTTAGTCAATTGCTTTCAGGTACCGAATACTAAGAAAATTGGGGTGCGCTCCCAACTTAGGGGACTTGAAAGATGATATTAATAGCGTTTGACACGTTCTCAGGGAAGTCTTCTATTTTAATTTTTCCTATATCATACATTGAGGACAATGTCGAGTTTAAGTTTGGGGGTAGTACTTCGTATTTGTGTGTTTTTAATTTAGTTTTTATATGATTTAAGTTATGTATTTTTGTTCAAAAAAAAAAATTCATTTATTTTTAGGATGTGTCTCTTGAGCATTGTTTTAATTTGATTTGAACTACAATCCATGGTCTATGACAAGAACTTGATTGAATAGTTTCTAACTCATGGAAAATGGATAAATGTTGCTTAGTATTTGTGCTTCAACATTATTGTGGTTATTGTTTTGCTTATGCGTCCTTTCACTCTTTTGCACCTACCCATGAGTATTGAACTAGTTGTATGCTTAGAGGCTTTTATAACCGAATGCTTATGGGAAATATCTATAAACTCTAGAACTCGTTTAAACATCACTCAAAGCAAGGTGTCCAAATTTTGTTGTGTTTGATTTGTTAGTCATGTGGTGAGTGAGATGGAGCGTAAAACGCACTCACTCATGGACACATGCGTAGGAGAGATAGAGCGTAAAACGCACTCTCTTATAATTGTGACAAAAGAAAGAAAGTTTTTTATATCAATTCTTGTGTTGGGTTGAGATGGAGCGTAAAACGCACTCACCCACAAGAGTGGACTTAGGATAAGATGGAGCATAAAATGCACTTACCTAAGGTCTTTTGATTTCAAATTTTTGGAAATTATGATTTGTATACCTTTGTATTGAGTGATGTGTTAAGCATGTAGTTTTTGTGGTTTATTTTGATTATTTCATAAGGTAATGTGGTTGCATAGCTTCATCCAAGTTTGATTGGTTTAGTGCTATTGGGTACACACACACACACGAAAGGGACCTAAAGCAAGCTATAACTAGCAAATTGTAAATTTAGACTTGCAATGTTTTGAAAGTTTCCTTGAATTTTATTTGTGTTTATGCTTTGAGACCATTGGTTAGCTTATTAACTCATTGCTCAAGATAGTTTTTATTTAGAAATGTTTAATTTTTATAGTTTATGTGTTTTTCTTGAGGACAAGCAAAGGTTTAAGTTTGGGGGTATTTGATGAGTGTGTTTTATATACACAAATTGGGTACTTTTAGCCTTAATAATTTGTAAGTCTTTAGCTATTTCATTTGGTTTTATGTGTTTTCATCTTATTGTTGTGTAATGTAGTTTTGTACTACTTTTATATGTAATAGTGTGCTTTTACGTGTTTTTACTTTGTTTTGTAGGAATTGAAATAAAGGCCCATTGGATCGTTGCGTTTTCGGCGTGAATTTAGCATTTCAGCTGCTTGTTTCTCCATTTCACCCATGATGCAATCCGAATCTCTCCCAACTCAAAGAATAAAAGTTGTAGATCTTTGTCTTAGCTTTCCAGAGCATCTTGAATCATCAAATTTGAAGTTAGTATGAGAGAGTTATGGTCATTTTACCATCGGATTTTGCACGACTTTTACACAGCAGTTGCTTCGGGCTCAATTTGAACCTTGCTCCGACCATTATCTCGACGAGCTCCAGTTATGAAAGTTGTAGAGCTACTTCTTAGCTTTCCATAGCCTACTTAATCGCCTTAATCCGAGTTCGGACGAAAAAGTTATGGTCGTTTTTCCAGCTCTCGCTGGGGCGGGAATTTACTACACAAATTCCTCGCCGCGGCGAGAGCTCGCCGGGGCGAGAAAACGTAGGCCAAAAAGCTCGCCGGGGCGAGCTCGTCGCGGACAGAAGCAGATTTTTCAGGTTTTTTGGTCATTTTGGGGGTGCTAAGCTAGGTTTACTCACACCCAACACTTATAACATATCCAGGGGCTCGAAAATCAGCATCTAGACTTGTGGAGGCTGCACATAAACATCAAAATTGAAGAGAAATGGGCTGCAATACAAGGAATTTCTAGCAAAATCAAAGGAACATTTGAAGAAAGGAGTACCAAATCAAGGAGGAAAGCTAGAAATCATCAACCCTCAAGCAAGTAACATTGGGAAATCTTCAAAAGTGGTTTTATTTCTAGTATTTTCTTCTTATTTTGTAAATCCAATATGATGATATATAGATCAAATTTGATGTTTTATGTAGTTACCATGAACTAGGACTCATTTGCTAAGATTTCAATGGAACCCAATATGTAGTTTGAATTGAATGCTCTCTCTTGGATATTGGTTATTCATTTGTGAATTGGGTATCATAATTTATGCTTTATGTATTAATTACCTAGCTAGTAATTACCTTGGGAACTTATATGGAGTTGAGAGAGGAAGTATAGGTTGAGACCTTGTTATGATATCATGTGAAAATTAGATATTCCTATGGGTAATTTATGAAATTAAGTGACGTGTGTTTTATTTATTACCCTCATGAATGGATAATTTGATTGTATTTAGGATAGACATATACCTAAATACCACATGTATCCATTTGAGAATCATGCTTAATGATTTCCATTGCGAAAGTTGGTAATTGATAGGGTGATTAATGAGATTTGGTGACACGTGTCTTGTTGATTATTCTTGATATTGGATTCTTGCTAGTGTGTAGAATAGAGATATTTATACACCGCATTGGGAAATACGTATTTGACCATCGAGAGAGGCTTGTATATACTTTTGAATTCTCGGATAACAATTCTTGTGATTTAACTAGTTGAAAAGAGAGAGTTAGGATATTCAAGTGAAGTGTTGGGGGAAATTGTGATCTTAGACTTGTTAATATTAGATTTCATTATATTAAAGCTTTCCATAGTTCTTTGATTATTTGTCAACTTCATTAATGCAAAACAACAAAAACAATTATCGTTTGTTTAAATAAGATTGAGATGATAAAAGGTTAATACTTGAAAAAGACTAGTAACAATTCCTCGTGGGATCGATACTCTACTTACTCTGTATTACTTGTTGACCACGTATACTTGCGCGTAAATTGTCGTTATATTAATCCTACATGTTATGCTCTGGAACGAAAAGCTAAATGGAGATCATAGAGAATGAGGAAGCATAGACTGCAATATAGTGAGAAGCACATCAAAGCACAATGCAAGTACAGACAGCCACTCTACGAACTACCAAAAGAGCACAAGGCCACAACTAAAGTTAGCAGTAAACTCTACGATCAAAGGCAACAGTCTTCAGTTAGAAGCAAGCATGTCACTCTACGATCAAAGACTCAGTCTACACCTAAGATGATCGTAGAGCAAGTAAGAGTGCCAACTGGATTAAATATATTAGGGCACTCAGGGTTGCTACTCCAAGATAAGCGGCTGAATATATAAACGAGTATAATATGTAACCAACTTGAGTGGAGCTGAAACAGTCATATCTGTAGCAGTCAACAAACAGCACATTTGACTCCATTATCTTGGTACCAGCTAATGGATGCTGACTCAGCTATCACTAGCAGACTTAGGGAAGCAAAATGCTCAGTGGTACAATAAACAAGTTTGTAGAAAGTTAGTCTCTAACAGGAAGAAGTGAAACGGGAAGATTTGAACGGCAAGCTTCCAACGGGAAAGAAGATGGAGAACTACAAAAGAAAGAACAAGACTCGGATATGTGTGTGTTGTTGATATCCAGTGAGCAAGAGAGCAAGAACACAAACTATACTATCAGCTAGGAGCCTCACTGAGATATGCCAAAGTGCTGGCATATGAACTAAGAGTCGAATGACCAAGAAGCCAAGATCTAGAGTAACCAAATCCAGAATGGACAACTCTATGATCAAGATATGAACACTATGTACTGAATAGACGAAAAAGTGACTTGGGCAAGTCAATCAGTGTTCAAACAGAAGTGATCATCTGCATCTGCTATGTACCAGAAGAAAGAAGGACTTCAACGACCATCTTCAGCAGCATCCAGAAGAAGATCACTAGCAGCTACCAAGTACCTGAAGATGAAGAAGATCAAAGTTCATCTTGGCAGCACAACCCAACAAGCAAGCAATATACCAAAGAGGGCGGGGCGTCCTTGTCTTAAGTGACTAAACAAAGTCAAGTCTGCTGGACTTGCTGAGTACCATAGGGTACAAGAGATTCTAAGCCTGCTGAGCTTAGTCTACAGGTTCCAAGGCTACTGGCCTTGAAGAGTTCTTTGTGAACTGGGTTTCCATGTCTGCTGGACTTGAAGAGGGTAATTGGATCCGTGTCCGAGGGACTAAAAAGAACTCAAGTCTGCAAGACACAAGATGGGTCAGAGGATCCGTGTTTGCAGGGGTTGAGGAGGGTCATAGGATCCTTGCCTTTGTGGCTAAAAACAACTCTTGTCTGCTGGACTTGAGGAGGGCGTAGAGTCCTTGTCTTTGTGACTAAAACATTTAGTGGATTCATACTTGTCGAAGTAGAAGAGTGGAGTAGGAGTTATTACGTCTCCGGACCACTTAAAGTCTCCTGTGTTATTTACTTTCTATCATTTACTTTATGCTCGATAAATTGCTATATCTGTTGTCAACCATACTATAGATTGATAAACTGAACTGAGGCTGTGCTCGAATCTATGAAAGGGTTATTAATGATTATTTCGCTGTGCGTGAATTGATTTTATTAACTGTTATACTTTCACTAATAAATGGAAAAAGTTTTATAGATCTATTCAACCCCCCCTTCTAGATCTATATTGTGTCCCCGGGAACTAACACTATATATATATGTATTATAAGCAAGTTTCCCACTCTTGGGCTAGTCTTTTGGACCAATATCCTGGGCTCATTTACTTTATTACCGTTGGGCTCAACCACCATGATTTCCACGCAACCTAATAGGGTTACCCTTAATCATCTCATTGGGTCTTCCACCTTCACATATGTTGATAACAACCAATTCATACGGTCATATTATCAAATCTGTTCATGAGGCTTAACATACCATTTAATGCATTCCTAAAGAATCTTACCTCAGTTTCAGTTAATCCCACCATGGCAGAATCCTCACTTATTAATTTGAATAAATAGTGGTCCTATTGATTCGTCATATAATATTTTTCCACACAAGATCCAATTCTAATAAGCTTGGTTAACTCATATCTTAAGCTTATCTCCCGCCACCGTTCCACTTTAGTATTTTCACACCTGATGCAAATCTCATTACATTAATTACTTACAAGATCTCATACATGCACACACTTTTTAAATAATTCTATTACAGAATGGATACTTATTATTCATCATAAATACTTCCAAGTCTCCTAGAACTCGGGTCTCCTCATCTGGCTACCTCATATGGGTTTAAAAGAATTAATCTCTGGGCTTGAGCATGAGCTAAGATAAATCCCATACCACTTAAAATATGGCTACCAACATTGGGCCAATTATTCACATATCATATGTATGTACCCTGGGGCTAACCTTAATAGCTTCCCACACATTATAAGCACTCTACTTAGGCTTACACTAGACTCAAGCTCCTCATATTGCAGAACACGTAATTACTTATGTAAAATCCTATTTACATAATAAATAGAATAATAAGAAATATATATAATTTCTTAGTATAAAATTTTCGAAAACTCGGATCGTCACATGCTCCCATTTACATTTTGGTATCTCTAGAGGTTGTAACTAACCACTTGGTCTTTGATGCTCTACTTTAATCCTCTAACAGGTTAAACATTTCATAACGCATTCTGTGACTTCTCGCTTCATATTCGGCCACTAAAATTGTTGTCAAAGATCTTGATACATTTTTGTGCTGTCTGGGTGAATCTAAAATCTTGAACTGTGAGCTTCTTATAAAATTTCCTCTTTCACTTCCGGTACTGGCGGTACCCAAATTCTTCCTTCAAATCTCAATAACCCTTCGTTATCAAGTTTAAACTTAACTCCTTCCCCTTCGAAAATCCTTTTCCTTATCCTTTCGCACTCTTCATCCTAGAGTTGCGCTTCTTTCACTCTGTCCAATAAAGTTGGGCCGGTCTCCATCGTAAATAACTTCTCCACCGACTCCTTCGGATACTTCACTTCTAATTCCATCCTTGCCATTTCTGCTAGTAGCTTTTCTTGAGCCATTAGCATCGATAACTTCTCCCGACCCTTTCTACTTAAGGCGTCGGCCACCACATTCGCCTTCCCTGGATGATATAGAATTTCAAAATTATAATCCTTGATTAATTCTAACCATCGTCACTGTCGCATATTTAACTCCTTCTGTGTGAAGATATATTTCAGACTCTTATGGTCCGTATATATCTCACATTTCTCTCCGTAAAGGTAATGCCTCTAGATCTTTAGAGCAAACACTACCATGCAACCTAGTCCTTTGAGTGATGCATCACTATACACCACAAAATTCCCCGTATCATCCTGTAGGGATAACACATGTGCTTCACTTAATCTTTTCTTCAATTCCCAAAAACTTTCTTCACACTTCTCCGTCCATACAAACTTCATTGTTTTTCTCGTCAGATAAGTCAACAGAGTTGGTATCTTAGAGAAATCTTAAATAAATCGTCTATAGTAACCTGCGAGTCCTAAGAAACTCCTCACTTCTATCGGGGTCTTTGGTTGTTCCTAATTTATCACGACTTCCACTTTTACAGGGTCTACCGAAATTCCATCTTTATCAATCACATGTCCGAGAAAGTGTACACGCTCCAACCAAAATTCACATCTTGATAATTTCACGTACAACTTTTCTCTGCTCAATGCTTCCAATACTATTCACAATTGTTCTGCATGTTTTTCTTAGGTTTTGGAATAAACCAAAATATCGTCGATAAACACGACCACAAATTTGTCAAGATGCGGTTTAAACACTTTATTCATCAAATCCATAAACATTGTTGGTGCATTTGTTAATCGAAACGACATCACCAAAAATTCATAGTGCCCATAACGAGTTCTGAATGCTGTCTTTGGCACATACTCCTTTCTCACCTTCAACAGATGATATCCACTTCCCAAATCTATCTTTGAAAAATACTTCGCTCCCTTCAACTGATCAAACAGATCGTCGATCCTCGATAACGGATACTTGTTCTTAATGGTGACTTTATTCAACTCTTTGTAGTCGATACAAAGTTGTAACGACCCATCCTTCTTCTTCACAAATAACATCGGTGCTCCCTATGGCGAGACACTCGGTTGAATATACCTCTTCTCTAACAACTCCTTCATCTCAACTGGAGCCATCTGGTACAGGGCCTTCAATATTGGAGCCGTACCTGGCACTAGATCGATAACGAACTCGATCTCTCTTTATGGCGGAAGTCATGGAAATTCGTCCGGGAACACATCCGCAAGCTCATTAACTACGGGTATATCATCTAACATAACTCCCTTCTTCTAAGTGTCTACGATGTATGCTAAGTATCCCGTACATCCTTTACACAACAACTTCTTGGCCTGCAATATCGTCAGACAACTCGATTGTCTAGGCGATTTGCTACCGAAAAATACTACATTTGACTTATTCGGAGTCACTAGGTTTATACGCTTCTTCTGGCAATCAATTATCGCCACATGGTTAACTAACCAATCCTTTCCTAGAATGACATCAAACTCTCCAAGATGAATTGGAATTAGATCCACAAACATCTCATGCCCTCTAATTTTTATACGGCAATTCTTGTGTACGTACTCCAGAAGAATCACTTCCTTATTCGCAACTTCTACATTAAGGGGGTATTCTAATTTCTCAGGAATTAATCTTAACTTCCTAGCAAAATCATCAGATATGAATGAACAAGTAGCACCTGAATCAAATAATACATATGCATTTATATAATTGAATGGAATGATACTTGACACCACATCCCTTGATTCCACAACATCCTGCACCACCATGTTGAAAGTTCTGGCCGATGGTCGAACTGGTTGAGCTGGCGCTGTGATGGATAACTTTCCACTGTTGTCAGATCCTTTGGTTCCGCTTCCTTTGTCCGTCCCTTTCTTAGGACAATTCCTAGCCAAATGGTCTGGTGCTCCACAATTAAAACACGCTCCTTTCTTCGGGTTGGGACAGTTAGCGGCAATGTGTCCCTCCTGCCCACAGCTATAACATACTGCTTTTCCTTTCAGGCATACTCCGATGTGATTCTTTCCACAATTCTTGCACTACTCGACCCTTTTCTTCGGGTCACCTTGCTTATTACCAGCACTCCCAAAAGAGTTCCACTTCCTCTTTTGGCCTCCACCATTACTGTTGCTACCTTTAACTTTGTTTCCCCTTCTTTCGTCTTATACTTCTTTTCTTGATTAAATTGGGTTAATGCGTCACTCCCACATTTTGCTATTAGCGCCATCTCTAGAACTCCTGTAAACGGGTTCAACTAAGACATCGAAACTCGACTGTAAAGCCAAGGCTGTAATCCTTGTTTGAATCTTCTTGCAAATCCATCAGGCGTCACCTAAGCCTGTTGTCTTCTTCTTCTTGGCGGCATCTTACTGTTCAACATTTGCGTTATCAGTTCATCGTTCACTTAGTGTAAACATTCAATCACTATCTTAAGCACTTATATATAACACACAACATGTTTAACAACATAGGTATAAACATAAGCTGCCATCAGTACATAGTACACATATAACACATAAGCTATTTACATCTATCTTCTTGCTTATGAAAACAACATCTTGGGATTATATCATCATATCCCTCTATTCACATTAAAAGTTGGGATTACATCATATGTGACGCCCCCAAATCTGGTGCACCACTATGCAATTCATACACATACTATTAACAACTAATTGCGGAATAATAGAAATATTTACATTGATATAACATAAATACTCTCGTCCCAAGTCTCGATACTAATACAAATACCTAACATAACATAGTGCACAAGGACTAATACATAAGTCTGAATACATGACACAACTTAATAAATAATCTTAAACAAGTCTTAATACATAACATAAATCATAACATAGTAGGACAAAGCTAATCCGTAGCTTTGCCTTTGCTTTTATCCTTTCCCGAGCTCTCGCCTCTTTGGGTAACAACTGAAATGTTTGAAGGAAAGTAAGGGTGAGTAACAAATTTTCCCAGCAAGTATAACAACAATGATAATGCATAATCAACAGTAAGATTTCTCAAGTTTCAATACAAATCTCTGCTATTACTGATGAGTCACTATAGACTGGATGAATATCAAATAAATTCAAGGATTTCAAATTTTCCAATTGCAGGAATCAATGTGTGGCCACCATGACACTTACCTTCCATTAGAATTAATAGTATTACACTATTAACTCCAAAATAACAAATACAGGTACAATAGATGATCAGACTAGAATACCCGGCGTTATGCATAACCCTCAAACATTCAACTTGCGTGCACGTTGGTTCCCTGAACAAAAATATAATTTGTCCCTACTATGAGGGTTGTTCATCTTTGCAAAGAGTCTGTACCAAAGCAATTGGTTTGGATCACTTTCTAAATCATGGATATTGGTCTAGCCGAATCAAATGGCATCGACAATCTTCATAAACAGATCATGCATAATTTGAACTTAAAAGCTTTAATAGTTTATGCCAATACATATCTTGAACACTTGTGCAAATATTAAAGATCCACATAAGTATGGAATTCACACAACCATATATGTATTGCGTAAATATGAACTTTGAACATTAATTAGCATCCGTAAGAATATAATCGAATGAAGTTGAAAAGCTTGCCTAGTGATGAGTGGGTTTTATACCTACGAATCAGGTATTGATAGACTTAATTATTGTGGTCTTTAAGTGTTTTTAGTATTATTTTATTTGTTTTTGTGTTTATTTATTGTAGGTTGGAGCTGGAGGGGCAAAAAGGGTAAATTTGGAGCTTAAAATACATTTGGTGGCATTTTTATAAATTTCGGGACAAGAGCTAGCGCCAGCAGCACTTGGGCTAGCGCCAGCAGCACTTGGGCTAGCGCCAGCAGCGCTAGGGTCCTGCCAACACACTGTAAGCCAGCGCTATTAGCGCCCAACCTAGCGCCAGCAACGCTAGGGCCATGCCAAGCTATTGCAACTAAGCGCTATTAGCGCCCAACCTAGCGCCAGCAGCGCTAGGCCACGTTTTTGGGTACCAAAGTTCAGCTGGAGGAGGAAAAGGAAGCGAATTCGGAAAAGGATTCTAGGGAATATTGATCAGATAGTGAAAAAGAAACCCTAAGAAGGAACTTGGAGACTCTTTTTATATTTAATCTATCTTTACTTTAGAGAGAACGGAGAGAGATATTTTGTGGATTACTTTTGTTCAAGTATTAGATTTTGACGTGGGTTTAAGCTTTATCTTGGATTTATTTCACAATTGGGTTTGATCAATCTACTTCTTCTTACTTCAATTGATTGTTTATTCTCCATGTTTAGTTTTGATCCCATAATGGCTTTTGGTTCAGACATGAACTAATCTCCATTATGGGATTCTAACGGATTTTAATATGTAGTCTAATTATAAGCTTGATTGTTAGATTGTTTTGCATATCATAAGGAACTTTTATCATGATTGTTTTGCACGTGTGAATGCTTTATCACCATTCGATTTCAGTACTTGTATGGAATTGAAAAATAACATATAAGTATGGATTGTAAACATGATAACTTGCGAATATGAGGCTTAATTGGATAGCTTAATATTTTGTGAATCAGATAGAAATATACTGTTTCACCGTAAGAGTCAAAATAGGGGCTTGAGCTTAAAATCAATATAATTGCAATTTCACATAGAAATATAGTGATTTTGATTATAGTGGTGATTACATGGTGTCTATTGAATATAGATATTATGTAAGTAGGTCATAATGCATTGACAAATGGTTATGTCTATTTTAGTGTCCTTGGCTACTTTTCTGCATTATATGAACTTTCTAGCATGATAGTGATAATTAGATGAATTATTAAATGAAGTTAGGATCCCGTTAATCTCAAGCTTGATATATTGCGTTAGTATTTGCATCTCTAGTTGTTAATTGCTATAGAAATAATTTTGTCAACACAATCAAGTTGTTAGTTTAGACAAATAAGTATAGTGATAGAACTGATGCATAGTAATTTAATTTAGCACTGTCTCTGTGGGACGATACTCTACTTCCTCTGTATTACTTGTTGACCGTGTATACTTGCACGAGTTAGAGCTCTTTTATTGAAGACTTAAAAAGAGGCAACAAGTTTTTGGCGCCGTTGCCGGGGACAGGCGTTAGATTTTTATTATTATCATCAGTTTTAAGTTATATTGTTTGACTTAGACAAATCTAATCTTTTCTCATTTCTATTTTTATTTTTGTTTTGGTTTCAGGTACTTGTAGGATTTTTATGCACACACGATCATCCAACTCAGAATTGACACCAGCTCAGGATAATATTGACGGAAGAGGTTAGAAAGCAAGAGTGCGTAGGAATTTACAAGCACAGTTGGAAGGAACTATACCGAATATGGCGGAAGAACAAAGAGTAGAGCATAAAGCTTTGAGGGACTATTCCATGCCAAACATCGCTGGATTGCAGTCTAGTATAGTCAGACCGGCAATAGTAGCAAATACATTTGAAATTAAACCGGGAACCATTCAAATGGTGCAGAATTCGGTCCAGTTTGGGGGTGCTGCTACAGACGATCCTAATGAGCATCTTTTGAGTTTCATTGAAATTTGTGATACATTCAGATACAAACGGGGTGGACGGACGGAGGATGCCATTCGACTAAGACTGTTTCCATTTTCATTAAGGGATAGAGCAAGAAGTTGGCTTCATTCTTTGCCTGCAGGATCAATTACTACATGGGAGGACCTAGCACAAAAATTTCTAGCCACGTTTTTCCCAATGGCTAAAACTGCAAAACTAAGGATAGCGATTTCTCAATTTGAACAACAACAGGGTGAGTCCTTATACGAGGCTTGGGATAGGTACAAGGAGATGCTAAGGAAGTGTCCACACCATGGGATGCTAGATTGGATGGTAATCAACACATTTTATAATGGATTGGGATGGTAGTCTAGGCAGATGGTAGATGCAGCTGCGGGTGGAGCTTTAGGGGCAAAGAGCTATGATGAGGCTTATAACCTTATTGAGACTATGGCAGCAAATGATTTCCAGAATCCTACAGCTAGAACATCACAGCCCAAAGTTGCAGGTTTGTTGGAAGTGGACGCTATTACCCAGTTGTCAGCACAGATGGCAGCTATGGCAAAGAAAATAGAGTCGTTGTCGGAAAGCAAAGCCAAGTCAGTTGCCTTCGTATGTGAGATTTGCGCGGGGTCCCACGCAACAGATCAATGTGCTATCAACTCGGAGTCGGTGCAGTATGTGAACACTTACAGGAAAGACCAAGGTCAGTTTCAGAACACATACCACCCCAACAACCGCAATCATCCAAACTTTAGTTGGTCAAATAATCAAGGAAATCAGCAACAACAGTTTCATCAGAATCAACAGTTTCCATCTCAGTCAGTGCAACAACAGTTTACTCCACGACCATCTTTTCCACCGGGATATTCTCAACAACAACATCCTACTCCATATGCACCTCAACAAGAAAAGAAATCAGAAATGGAGGAGATGATGTTAAAGTACATGGCAAATACAGAGGTGATGATCAAAAGCCAAGGAGTGGCTATTAAATATCAGGAAGCTCGGATGGGGCAAATGGTAACTGTCGACGCCGGGTTTTTCTCGCTTCCGTTTTGCGACTGTTGCCCTTTTCCGATTTTTAGCCTTGGTTATTATTAGGTGTTTTTTTTTTTTTTGGGAAAAGGTCGGCTTTGATGTCGACGGGGTTTTGAAAGATCGTTTTTTATGATGAGCCAATTAACCAGAGTCGCTAGTTGGTATATTTGAAATGGATGTACCAACTCATCCGAATTTTCGTTCTTTTGTAAATCGATGGCTCATATGTGACTCCGAATTAATTGGTCTGCGAATTGAGATTCATAGAGTTCGGGGGCTTGCTTAAGTGAGGGGAAGGTGTTAGGCACCCCTCGACTTCCGTGAAACACGGTTACCACAATCTTGATGCTTTTCCTATCCTTTAATTCATGAAGTGTGTGTGTGTGTGCGCGCGCGCGTGTGTGTGCCGATGTGAATGTTGTGGTGAGTTTGTATGAAAGAATCATTTGGATTTTAGGGAAAATCATGTTTTTTTCTTTTGAGAATGCCTTAGAATGTCCATCGGCTTAAACGAGAAAGATTTATGAGAAAGGGTTGATTTTAATTGGCAAAAACTATGAGATTTTCCTTAGGTGTCGTTTTGGCAAAACAAGAGTTTTAAACCTTCGTCAAAATAGGAATCGACATCTATACATTGCTTTCATAAAATGATGGGCAACTTCTAGGATATCTTTCACCCTATGCACGAAGATTTAATAAAACGTTGTTTTATTTATAAAATCATTTTGAGTGATATTTTGGAAAATGATTTTCTTTAGCTTTCTCGTTTAATAGGAATCGACATTCATTAACACTTCCAATTTTTTAGCTACGTGATACTAACCCCCTAGTTTGCTTGATTTTAATGAAAAAACCTTCATCGTTTAATCTTTGAAATCATTTTTTTCGTGTCACAAAATTCAATCAAGCATAAACACGCGTCGGGGCTATTCATGGGCATGTGAGCCATCAAAATAAACCCCGAACGCCTACAATCACAAATTTCACTATTTCGGGGCCTTAAACCCGACCTCCGATTTGGTATCGTTTTAAGGCCCCACGATTACATATTTACAATGACGAATGCATCTACCCGATTACATATATCCAAAAATGTCCATCATCGGATTTGGACCACGGGGTCGCGCTCCTAGGCTCACATCCAAAATCGCTACACACCCACAAGATCCTAAAATAACAATCTAAACAATCTATGCACGATACATCATTACAACGAGCTAAAAATTCACCAAATGGATATAACAAAAATAAACAACAACGGGATGCCTAACACTCTAGGATATCTTACAATGACGATTGAAATACATTACGAATGATACATTACCATAATAGCTAAAATTTGCACCGAACGGATATCATCGGGCTATTAGGGGGAATTTCATTCCGATGAGACCCTCACTAATAGTCCCTAATCCATGGCTTCACAATAACATGTAAGAAAAACTACATTTAAGGTAATTCGGATGACCAAAAGCTTAACAAAATAGTATAACAAAATGCTAAAACAAAATATTTTTTCACCTTGCAAATGATCCCCACAATATGTATGAACTTGTGTATTGAGTAGAATAGAAAATATGAGTTGTAATCTCACAAAATGGATACAATTTCTCACTATTTCTCACTCTTTTCTCTCTTAATTTTTGCTGTTTTCTTCCTATTTTTTCTTCCTCTCCCGAACTGCTGCAGCTGCTGTATTCCTCTCCTCCCTTTTTTTTTCCCTGTATGCGAACTGGCCTAATAAGGCACTGCCAAGGGCAGCCGCAGATTGATCTGCGGCTGGCCCTTGGTTCTCCCCCCAGCCGCGCTCGAGTTCCGTGCGCTTCAAGTCCCGTGTTGCCTCGAGTTCCGTCCTTGGCCGCGGATTGATCTGTGGCTGACTGTGCTGATTTTCTTGTTTTCCGTGCCTCGTCTCGATTTTCGTGTCATACCATTGGTTTCTGCTGACGGGTTTGCGTTCTGCAGTCCGGGAACCGTCGGGGAACGTGCCACGTCATCCGGGTAAGCACAGTGATCAATAACTGATTCTTGACATTCGCTTGTTGTCGTGTCGGCTTCAATCTCATCCCGTCGTGGTGGCTTTTAGGGTTCGTCTTTATGCCCACCTTTTATTCTCGTGTGCCGGGTCAATTGACGATTCTGCCCTCCTGTCAGGGTTAGTATAGAAAAATGCAAAATTCGGGTGTCTACAGCTGCCCCTCTTTATCATGTTTATGAAATGATAAATGAAACGAACAGGATAAAGAATAGACACTCGATGCATGAATGACAGTGCACAAGAATGACAATCCATACGTGATGCAACATAAGAGGCAAAGCATGCAAAACATTCGTGAGGGTGTCAATGCCTCACGACACCGTCTTGTCCGCGCTGGGTTTCGTATCCGGTCGCTCGTCATGTAATCACCGGATATCGTTGCCGGTTGATCGTCCTGTCGGGGCCGTGTATCGTCTCCGGTCACCCATCTCGTAACCGCCGGGTATCGTCGCCGGTCGATTGTTTGGATCTCAGCACTTCCCAGGGTGTTAGTTGTTTGGATATCAGCCCTTCCCAAGGTGTTAGTTGTTTGGATATCAGCCCTTCCCAAGGTGTTAGTTTTTCGGATATCAGCCCTTCCCAAGGTGTTAGTGGTTTGGATATCAGCCCTTCCCAAGGTGTTAGTTTTTCGGATATCAGCCCTTCCCAAGGTGTTAGTGGTTTGGATATCAGCCCTTCCCAAAGTGTTAGTTTTTTGGATATCAGCCCTTCCCAGGGTGTTAGTGTTTTGGATATCAGCCCTTCCCAGGGTGTTAGTGTTTGGATATCAGCCCTTCACAGGGATCATTGATTTTTTGGATACCAGCCCTTCCCAGGGATCGTTGATTTTTTGGATACCAGCCCTTCCCAGGGATCGTTGATTTTTTGGATACCAGCCCTTCCCAGGGATCTTTGATTTTTTGGATACCAGCCCTTCCCAGGGATCTTTGAATTTTTTGGATACCAGCCCTTCCCAGGGATCGTTGATTTTTGGATACCAGCCCTTCCCAGGGATCGTTGATTTTTTGGATACCAGCCCTTCCCAGGGATCGTTGATTTTTTGGATACCAGCCCTTCCCAGGGATCTTTGATTTTTTGGATACCAGCCCTTCCCAGGGATCTTTGATTTTTTTTTTTTGGATACCAGCCCTTCCCAGGGATCGTTGATTTTTTTAGATACCAGCCCTTCCAAGGGATCGTTGATTTTTGGATACCAGCCCTTCCCAGGGATCGTTGATTTTTTGGATACCAGCCCTTCCCAGGGATCTTTGATTTTTTGGATACCAGCCCTTCCCAGGGATCTTTGATTTTTTTGGATACCAGCCCTTCCCAGGGATCGTTGATTTCTTGGATACCAGCCCTTCCAAGGGATCATTGATTTTTTGGATACCAGCCCTTTCCAGGGTGTTCACCACCTTGTTGGGGGTTTGCTTGGATGCCTTCCCAGGTTTCTGCCGGGTCTTGCCCCGACAGATCGATTCGTCGTGTTCCACGTCCAATTTATTCAGAATCTTGTATTTTATTTTCACATAACAGGTCCTGTATGATGCATGCTTTTTAATCATGGATAGAGAATGACCCCTGTACAGTCTTTTTGATACTATTTTTCACAGGTGTCGTCGCCAGGCGCAGTAGTACGCTTGGATCTCGGTCCTCCCACAGTATTGGGCGGCGGCTTCTTCGCTGATTGGATAGTTTGTTGCCGACGACAGAGATATTGCGGATGGTCTTCCGGGACATTCTTGATCCTTATTATCCTTTCAGGTGTCGGCGGGCTTTGCGGGGGGTATTCTGAGCTATTGGGCCCTTGTCCGTCCGGTGTTCACGCATCTGCTCATGTGCAATGGTTGGTTTGAGTCAAATTTGGAGTATTTGATGACTCTCGAATGATTTTCACACATGATACCATCCAGAGGTATTTATTCCTCATGAGTCTACAGAGATGACGTCCGGAGATGATTTTGAAGGCTTCGATACCCCCGCCCATATACCTTATTCAATCTTAGCTGGTCCTGCCCCTAGTCGGGTTACCGAGGAAAGCCGGATCCGACTGATCTTGATTACTACCGAGGTCTGAAACCGTTAGCCAAACCACTGCTTTATTGGACCGCGTCGTCGTGATGGGGCAACAGATTGCAGGGGATGTCGATGCCTCAGATCTATCCACCATTTTATCCATCCTGCTTTGATTAGTTTCAGGTTTGTAGAACATTTTATTTCCTGCATAGACTATGTCAGTTTCATCGGTTACCAAAAGAGAAACCTTGTAACAAAATGACTTATTTATATAGACAAGTATCTAAATTTAGTCGTTTTCCCTTTTTGTCGTATCGTTGCCTTTCATTGGACCCTCATTTTATCCAGCTAACCATGATTTTGATATTTTGCCTTCTTTTTCTTCTCAAGTCTTGATGGGGATTTGTCAGATATTGCCGCACATCCTGTCGATTTCATCGGCTGAGTCTTAGATTTGGGCTAACTGCTTGGTTGGGTTAGGTTTAGGTCATTTGAGATGAAGCTGATCAGGTGGCTGGTTTCGGGAGAGTTTCGAGGGTATAGGAAGGTTTTTCTGGCTGTTGGGAATCGGTGTAGATAGAAGAAAGTGTTATTTTGTAAGGAATGGGACCGTGCCACGATGGCTGCCTACGTACCCCCCACAAGTCGGGAGATCAGGTCCTACGTAGTTCGTTTTCCAAAGTAGGAATTTTTTTTTTTTTTTTTTTATGCATAGAACCGCTTCAGCTAGTCGGCATTGAGGGGTTGTGGAAACACCTCCCCGTCCATCTCTTGCAATATGAGGGCTCCTCCGGACAGCACTTTCTTGATCACAAAAGGCCCCTCCCAGTTCGGGGCAAACTTCCCTTTGGCTTCGTCTTGACAAGGCATTACTCTCTTTAACACCAGGTCGTTTTCTTTGAATTTTCGAGGTCTTATCTTCTTGTCGTATGATCGAGAGATCCTTTGCTGATATAACTTACCGTGCAACACCGCGGCCACCCTCCTTTCATCAATTAGGGCCAATTGGTCGTACCGACTTTGCATCCAATCCTCCTCGTTTATCTGAGCATCGATCAAGATTCTGAGGGACTCCATCTCAACCTCAACTGGCAGAACCGCCTCCATTCCGTATACCAGAGCGTAAGGGGTTGCGCCTGTAGAAGTACGCACTGACATTCTGTATGCCAGCAGGGTGAGGGGTAGCAGATCCGGCCATCCCCGATGGTTAGCAGACATTTTCGCCATGATCTTCTTGATATTCTTATTTGCAGCCTCCACTGCCCCATTCATCTTAGGACGGTAAATGACAGAATTGAGGTGTTTGATCTTAAACTGGTCGCACAATCCCTTCATGAGGGCATTGTTCAAATTCTTGGCATTGTCAGAGACTAAAACCTCAGGTTGCCCGTATCGGCAAATGACGTTATTCCTGATGAAACCGACGATGATCTCCTGAGTTACTTTGGGGAAAGAAGCTGCTTCTACCCATTTAGTGAAGTAATCGATCATGACGAAGATAAATCGGTGCCCGTTGCTTGCTTTGGGCTCTATTGGTCCGATCACATCCATACCCCACATTGAGAAGGGCCAAGGGGAGGTCATACAATGCAGTTCATTGGGAGGTGCGTGTATAACATTACCGTGTGCTTGGCATTGGTAACATCGTTTAACGTGATCATCACAGTCGGCTTTCATCGTCAACCAGTAATGCCCCGTTCTCAAGATCTTCTTGGCCAGCATCGGCCCACTCATATGTGGCCCACACACTCCACCATGTATTTCGTCCATAATCTTTTGGGCCTGCGTTTCATTTACACATCGTAGCAATCCCAAATTGGCATCCCTCTTGTACAGTGAATCTCCGCTCAGATAAAATTTCATTGCCATCTTTTGAATTCTAAACCTCTCCGCTCGGCTGGCTTGGTCGGGAATGGATCTATCCCTCAGATATTCCTTTATGCCGTGATACCAAGGCTGCCTTGGCAGAACCCCCTCGTCCGATAGTACAGCCACATGCTCCTCGTATGCCGGGGCATTCTGTACTGCTATCTCAATCTGTGGGACGTCCCTGCTCTTGATTGTGTGGACTAGAGAAGCTAAAGTCGCCAATGCATCGGCGAAATCATTCCGTCCCCGGGGAATATGTCGGAAGGCGATATCCTCGAACTCTCGCATCAACTTGATAACACATCGGTGGTATGGAAGTAATCGGAGCTCTTTAGTGTTGTATACCCCGATCGTATGTCTGATTACCAGCTCCGAATCCCCGAACACCGCTAATCTCTTCACCCCCATATCGCGAGCCAAACGGAGTCCCAATATACATCCCTCATACTCAGCTGTGTTGTTCGAGTTACTGAACTGCAATTTAGTGGCTACGGGGTATTGCTCTCCTGTAATAGAGACCAGGACTGCTCCGGCTCCTGCCCCCTCCGCATTCATGGCACCATCAAAATACAATTTCCAGAACTTCCCCTCGTCATCTTCTCTCGCGCGCAAGATCCAGAATACATCTTCGCCCGGCAAAGGAGTGTCTAAAGGCTCCATTCCCCCTGATGGCGTTTCTGCCAATTGATCTGCAATTCCCTGCCCCTTCATGGCTTTCTGAGTTACGTATACAATGTCGAACTGCTGTAAGATTAACTGCCATCTTGAAAGTCGACAGTTCAGCATGGGCCTTTCAAAGATATATTTCAGGGGATCCATCCTTGATACCAGGTACGTGGTCTGACCATGGAGATAATGTTGTAATCTCATTGTAGCCCAAGCCAACGCACAACAGGTCCTTTCGATAGGGGTGTAATTCTGTTCACATCGGCTAAATCTCTTGCTGAGGTAATAAATGGCCTGCTCTTTGCCTGATTCATTCTTCTGCCCCAGCATACAGCCCATCGCAATGTCATTGACTGATATATACATGAACAGAGGGATCCCATCCTTTGGGGGTACCAGCACGGGTGCTTCCGTCAGCTGCTTCTTAATGATCTGAAAGGCTTCCTGGCACTGCTCATTCCATTCTTGGGAGACATCCTTTCTTAACAGCTTGAAATTTGGCTCGCACGTGGTTGTCAAATGGGATATGAAGCGGCTGATGAAATTTATTCTTCCCAGAAATCCTCTTATCTCCTTCTCAGTGCGGGGTGTCGGCATATCCACAATGGCCTTAATCTTTGCCAGATCCAACTCGATGCCCCGATCACTAACCAGGAATCCCAAGAGTTTGCCTGATTGCACTCCGAAAGCACACTTTGCCGGATTGAGCCTTAAATTGTATTTTTTGAGCCGGTCAAATAGCTTTTGGAGATGGGTCACATGATCAGATTCTATCTTTGACTTCACGATAATGTCATCCACGTAGACCTCTATCTCCTTGTGCATCATATCATGGAACAGGGCCATCATAGCTCTTTGATAAGTAGCCCCTGCATTTGTGAGACCGAAAGCCAACCGTCTGTAGCAGAAAGTGCCCCAAGGGGTGATGAAGGCTGTTTTCTCCCGGTCCTCCTCCGCCACCATTATCTGATGATACCCTGCAAAGCAATCCACGAAAGAGTACATCTCGTATTGGGCTGTGTTATCCACCAATATGTGTATAAAAGGCACGGGGAAATTATCCTTGAGACTGGCCTTGTTCAGATCTCTATAGTCAACACATACCCTCACCTTTCCTCCAGGCTTAGCCACTGGGACCACATTGGACAACCATTCTGGGTAGGTGGACACCATGATGATTCCAACCCTGAACTGTTTGATGATCTCTTCCTTCACCTTCAAGCTCCATTCCGGTTTTAGCTTTCTTAGTTTTTGCTTGACAGGCTTGAAACCTTCTTTGATGGGCAGCTGGTGTACCACAATGTCGGTGGATAATCCGATCATGTCCTCATGAGACCAGGCGAACACATCCTCATACTGGTGTAGCAACTTGGTCATTTCTGCTTTCTGGTTAGGGGTCAAGTCTGTCCCTATCTTGAGCTCTTTGGGTTGGTCAGGGGTTCCGATATTTATGGTGACGGTCTGGTCTAAGTTGGGTTTGGGTTTATCCTCGACCCATCCTTTGATCTCGTAAGGCGCGTCGTCGTAATCTGTCTCGTCCTGCTCAATGCCCATTAAATCAAAATCCAGCTCAATATCGAAATCATAGTCATCTTTCAAATTTGAGGGATCGTTTGTTAAGCAAGGAATACTCAAATTGGTACACCTGACATTGAAACAAAATACTGTCATATATATAATTCATCTTTCCACAATGGTCGTTCTTAAAATAACATGACAAACTAAGATAGTTATGCAAAATATAAAATAAAGAACCAAAACTGGTAGACATTCATCCCCCACTCTCCGGGGTCTACCACCCCGACACCGTGTTTTACCCTTGTCTGGATACTATTGGCTCCACCGTCCAGTTATCGGTGGTCTGATCAGCCGGGATGCGACATATGACAGGCGGCTGCGCACCAGAGACTTCCTTGACGACTACCGCCACATCGTATCGGTCCTCCCTTATAGCCTTGTTAGGGATAACTAACCCTGCCCAATCGATGACAGGCATACTCTGTTGGGCTCCCGACGTTGTGGCCGTATCCTTCCCCTCTTCAATGTTCATTGATGGTCCAGAGATATAGCATTTGGTTTCGAACTGCTGCATGACCTCCTGCAGGAAACTCTTCCTTTTGACTGCCTCATCATCCGCAGGAGTCAAATCTTTACCTTCTAATTCGGACACGGGCTTGTCCGTCCCTTGTTCATTGTGGACCCTCGGCATTAGGATTCCGATCGATCGAAATGGGGTTTCCCTTTGAGAGTGGTTCCGCTCTATGCCTCCACAATATCCCAACCCTGCCCTGCCTGTCTGGTTGGGCAGTTGAATAGGCGTGGAAATTCCTTGGCTGTCTTTTCCCAAACCCTGCCCAGGTTGAAACTTCATCTTCATCATTTCTCTAGCAACGAAGGTGAGCTCAGGGGAGGCTTTAGATTTTGTGGTCGGGGCTCCCAGACCTCTATAGTGGGGAGTGCTGATTTCCAGTGCTTGAAAACTGGCAGGCGCCGCGGACTCGTCCACATTGATTACTGGCAGACCATTCTTGGACGGGAAAGGGTCATTACGCTCTGCGGAGATTGTTACCAGATTCCCGCTGACGATGAACTTGATTTGTTGGTGTAGTGTGGAGGGAACTACCCCGGCCATATGTATCCATGGCCTTCCCAATAACATGTTATAACTGGCCGAGATATCCAGGACCTGAAAGGAAATATCGAAAGTACACGGCCCTATCTCCACGGCCAACTCTATTTCTCCCATTGTATCCTTCCGGGATCCATCGAAGGCTCGCACCACCACATGACTGGCCCGCAGGCGCTTGAGATTGATGTTCATTTTCCTCAGCGTACTGAGGGGACAAATATTCAGTGCTGATCCCCCATCAATCAACACCCCATTCATGACATACCCTGATGAGATCACTGCGATGTGCAGCGGTCTCTGATGCCCCCTTCCTTCTTTCGGAATATCATCATCTGTGAATGATAGCACATTGTTCTCTAGCATATGGTCCACTAGGCGGCCGAAACTTTCTTGGCTAATTGTTTTGGGAATGTGAGCCTCTCCCAGGACTTTGGCCAAGATTCTGCAGTGGTCGCTGGATGACAACACCAAATCCATAATCGACGTCAGAGTCGATTCCTCGCTCCCTGCGTTGATCCCCCTTACTTCCGGATGATCCATCTTTTCCAAGAACTCCACGGCTTTCTCCTCGGATATCTCCTCGTTCTCCTTTCTCTTACTCTTGAGGACTCTTCCTGGAAGATACAAGGGATTCCCCTTTGATGTTACGGAAGCACAACTGGCCGCCTGCTCTAATACACCCCCGTAGTTCCACGGTACCGTTTTTAGATTACCAATAGGGATCTGCGGTCTTGCTGCGATGATGATAGGTTTTAGAGCTACTAACTTGATAGGCCCCCCTATGATACTCCGGCTCGTACCAGTCAACCTAACCGGTGCCCCTTGCATATTCTCCTGACTACCCGTCATGCCAACCATCTCATCAATCCTTGTCATATAATCTTGCCTTGGCGGTCCTTCGGTTTCGATGGCTTCCACCATATTGACCCCTCCCCCATCATGCTTCGGTAGGGGATTGATTTTAACATTTGGCGGCTCGGGTTGCTCCACCACGATTTCCCCGCTATCAATCAGGTTTTGAATTATGTGTTTCAGCGTCCAACATTCCTGAGTGTCATGACCCGGGGAACCCGAATGATATGCACACTTTTTACATGGGTCAAAATTTCTTCCCTTCGGGTTACTTGGAGGTGCCAAATCGACAATCTTCCTCTGTGATATCAATATTGCCAAAATCTGCTCAAGGGGATCCCCAAGCGGGGTGAATACCCGCTTTTGTGTGGTCTCGAACCTCCTTCGTCCATCCGTTCTGGGATTATCAAAATTAGGTTGCCGGGGCGGCACAAATCTCTGTATTTGTACAGGAGGGCTATTCTCCATTTTCCTGGATGATCCCTGCAGTACGAGAGAGACATCTTCCTCTTTTCGCTTTTGGGGCCTGCGGGAAGTACTGCCATAATTCCCACTTTGGATTTGTTCCGCAGCCGTTTCAAGAGCTGTGAAGTCCCGGATTTTACCAGATTTCAACCCCATATCCACCATTTCTCCGTGTTTTATCATCTCGGCGAAAGGTCTTCCAATCCCCGATATGACCCGCTCATAATAAGGTGCTTCCTGTATATCCACGAAGGTCATCACCATCTCTGACTCACTCATTGGAGGATTCACCTGTGCGGCCATACCCCTCCATCGTTGGGCATAGTCCCTGAAGGTTTCCCTGGGTTGCTTCTTGATTTTTGTCATTTGATATCTATCAGGGGCCATCTGTGCCTAAAAGCCATATTGTGTCAAGAAGGTATGGGCCAGCTCCTCCCAATTATGAATTCGGGCATTATCGAGACGGGCATACCAGATCCTCGCCTCCCCCGTCAAGCTTTTCTGGAATAATTGCATCCTTAGTCCTTCGTCTTCCGCATAGGACCCTAGTTCTCCAATATATATTTTCAGGTGAGTTTAAGGATCCCCTTTCCCATTGTATTTCTCGAATTCGGGGATCTTAAATTTCTCTGGATATCTGGCTCCGGGGAAGACACACAAATCTGCATAATTAACCCTACCGAGGGAGCCTATGCCTTTTAGAGATTGGATGGTCTCCTCCATCTGCTTCATTTTCCTGCGAAGGTCATCAGTATCTCCCTCCTCTAGAATCGTGATTACTGTCTTGTTGAGGGCAGGAATGACCTTTGGGAGGACCGGCTCGTCCCTAAGCTGATGTTGGTTATTTTTAAACAGGATTGCATCATCCTTAGGAGGATTCTGGTCACCCCCTGGCGGTGGTACATTATGCGGTCCCTGGTTTGGCGGATCCTGTCCGATTAGGAACTGTTCTTTTAGCATTGTGGCCATTTCCATCATCTGCTTTTTAAAGTCATCAAACTCTTCCCGAGATATGGAACTATGATTGGGGAGATCAGCCATTTCAGAGGTAGAGACCTGGGCCTTTTTAGACTGCAAACGCGTTTGAGGAGCAATCCTACAGGGGAAAACGGTTTAAAGTTTAGTCTAGGGAAATGAGAGATGTGGATGCATGCTCAAACTGTAAATTTTGTGTTTTTAGGGTTTTTTAATCTTTCCCTGCAAAACCAAATGTTAGCAGTCTTTTATTGCAATAATCAATGCTAGACGCGAATTATGAAGTTTTCCCAGCTGTTCCCTGCAAACATAGAGGTCAGTACCTTCTTTTAGCAACAGGGGATATAAATGATATTGCATTGGATCATGACATTTAATACGCGTAAACGTAAAAGGGCATGAAGAGACTTTTCCTGCGTTGGGTTAATCTGAGGCTGACCTATCCTAAGGTTACTCTCACGGGCTTTTCGGCATGAAGGTCCCCAAATCTTCGCAATCTACTCGTCTGAAACCTTTCGATTGGAGCGGATTTGGGTGGTGCGTTTCCTGAGCCATCTCCGGGGAGCAGCCCCTTCGAGTCCAGTAATAAGCAACCGACAGGTTCGCCTCAGGAGGAGGTACTCTCTCAACATACATTCACATTCATCGTCCTCACCGCATGCAAATGATTACTTTGAAGTAAAGAGAAACCCATTCAATCATTCATTCATTTGGACAACAACACACATTTACACAACAATAAATAAAAGACGTCAAAATGTCGTACGCACATACACATTCATAAATTTTAAAGGATAGGATAGCATCAAGATTTGAATGCGGCTTAAGCCCTCTAATGTTCCCCAGCAGAGTCGCCAGCTGTCGACGCCGGGTTTTTCTCGCTTCCGTTTTGCGACTGTTGCCCTTTTTCGATTTTTAGCCTTGGTTATTATTAGGTGTTTTTTTTTTTTGGGAAAAGGTCGGCTTTGATGTCGACGGGGTTTTGAAAGATCGTTTTTTATGATGAGCCAATTAACCAGAGTCGCCAGTTGGTATATTTGAAATGGATGTACCAACTCATCCGAATTTTCGTTCTTTTGTAAATCGATGGCTCATATGTGACTCCGAATTAGTTGGTCTGCGAATTGAGATTCATAGAGTTCGGGGGCTTGCTTAAGTGAGGGGAAGGTGTTAGGCACCCCTCGACTTCCGTGAAACACGGTTACCACAATCTTGATGCTTTTCCTATCCTTTAATTCATGAAGCGTGTGTGTGTGCGCGCGCGTGTGTGTGTGCCGATGTGAATGTTGTGGTGAGTTTGTATGAAAGAATCATTTGGATTTTAGGGAAAATCATGTTTTTTTCTTTTGAGAATGCCTTAGAATGTCCATCGGCTTAAACGAGAAAGCTTTATGAGAAAGGGTTGATTTTAATTGGCAAAAACTATGAGATTTTCCTTAGGTGTCGTTTTGGCAAAACAAGAGTTTTAAACCTTCGTCAAAATAGGAATCGACATCTATACATTGCTTTCATAAAATGATGGGCAACTTCTAGGATATCTTTCACCCTATGCACCAAGATTTAATAAAACGTTGTTTTATTTATAAAATCATTTTGAGTGATATTTTGGAAAACGATTTTCTTTAGCTTTCTCGTTTAATAGGAATCGACATTCATTAACACTTCCAATTTTTTAGCTACGTGATACTAACCCCCTAGTTTGCTTGATTTTAATGAAAAAACCTTCATCGTTTAATCTTTGAAATCATTTTTGTCGTGTCACAAAATTCAATCAAGCATAAACACGCGTCGGGGCTATTCATGGGCATGTGAGCCATCAAAATAAACCCCGAACGCCTACAATCACAAATTTCACTATTTCGGGGCCTTAAACCCGACCTCCGATTTGGTATCGTTTTAAGGCCCCACGATTACATATTTACAATGACGAATGCATCTACCCGATTACATATATCCAAAAATGTCCATCATCGGATTTGGACCACGGGGTCGCGCTCCTAGGCTCACATCCAAAATCGCTACACACCCACAAGATCCTAAAATAACAATCTAAACAATCTATGCACGATACATCATTACAACGAGCTAAAAATTCACCAAATGGATATAACAAAAATAAACAACAACGGGATGCCTAACACTCTAGGATATCTTACAATGACGATTGAAATACATTACGAATGATACATTACCATAATAGCTAAAATTTGCACCGAACGGATATCATCGGGCTATTAGTGGGAATTTCATTCCAATGAGACCCTCACTAATAGTCCCTAATCCATGGCTTCACAATAACATGTAAGAAAAACTACATTTAAGGTAATTCGGATGACCAAAAGCTTAACAAAATAGTATAACAAAATGCTAAAACAAAAGATTTTTTCACCTTGCAAATGATCCCCACAATATGTATGAACTTGTGTATTGAGTAGAATAGAAAATATGAGTTGTAATCTCACAAAATGGATACAATTTCTCACTATTTCTCACTCTTTTCTCTCTTAATTTTTGCTGTTTTCTTCCTATTTTTTCTTCCTCTCCCGAACTGCTGCAGCTGCTGTATTCCTCTCCTCCCTTTTTTTTTTCCCTGTATGCGAACTGGCCTAATAAGGCACTGCCAAGGGCAGCCGCAGATTGATCTGCGGTTGGCCCTTGGTTCTCCCCCCAGCCGCGCTCGAGTTCCGTGCGCTTCAAGTCCCGTGTTGCCTCGAGTTCCGTCCTTGGCCGCGGATTGATCTGCGGCTGACTGTGCTGATTTTCTTGTTTTTCGTGCCTCGTCTCGATTTTCGTGTCATACCATTGGTTTCCGCTGACGGGTTTGCGTTCTGCAGTCCGGGAACCGTCGGGGAACGTGCCACGTCATCCGGGTAAGCACAGTGATCAATAACTGATTCTCGACATTCGCTTGTTGTCGTGTCGGCTTCAATCTCATCCCGTCGTGGTGGCTTTTAGGGTTCGTCTTTATGCCCACCTTTTATTCTCGTGTGCCGGGTCAATTGACGATTCTGCCCTCCTGTCAGGGTTAGTATAGAAAAATGCAAAATTCGGGTGTCTACAGTAACTATGCTTAACAGCAGGCCCCATGATCCATTGCCAAGTAACACAGAGGCAAATTGTAATGTCCAGGAAATTCTTAAACATTGTATTAATTTATTTTGATATATATAATTCGTTTTATTTAATTTTGCGAATTTAATTGGATCCATGTAGGTATTATTATTTAAATATATAAATACGTGGTCTAATAATTTTCTTTTCCTTAAAGGGGCTCAATAATAGTTTGAATAAATTAATGAGTAACCCTAACATTTGATTGGCAAGAAAATTGGGGGAACTAAATAAATTTTTTTATCATTATCGGATTTAAATAATTCGAATAAGGAATTACGGTTAAAAAAAATATCTTTAGTAAATAATTAATTGGTTAGTTATTTAATTTGAAATATTAGAATATAATGTGGTTAATGTAAATTTGGCCACTAATCTTTTATTTAGATTGGTCCATTTCTTTATTTCTAATTTGAACCCAAATTCCTTTTATTCCTATTGGGTTGGGTTCATTTCTTTTTTTTTTTCTCTTAATTCCCTGTTGGGCCGAACCTAATGGGTTGAGCCCAATTTAATTGCCAGCCGGGTCAACCCATTTCCTTGAGCCGGTTGGATCCATCTCATTTGGGACAACAGGTAAGTTAATTGGGAGAAACGAATTGGGGATTTCAGCCTAAACCTCTTAACTCAGATAACCGAACCATAGAGAAAAAGAAATCAAATCCCAAACCCTTGATCGATCGTAACCAGTGAAGGAGAAGGGGGAATCAACCCTCAATCAAATCCATCAATCGAGCAAGGGAAGGAGGACTGGCATCGGTGTGTGAGGGCGAAGGGACCGATGGCATGACGGGAAGCGGGCGACCGACCATTGGACCAAGAGGGAGGCGCGGTGACCAGTGGGCGAACCGGGGTTCGAGGCGGACAGAGCAGGCGAGGTCATGAACGACCGAGCCACAATCAAACGGACCAAGGGTCCTAAGCTTTCGGCGATTCGACCGACGGGACTGCGCGACACGGAGGGGAAGCTGTCGACTGAGCTAGCTGGGTTCGAGTAGGACTGATGCCGACAGCCGCTCGCCTACCCTTCTCCAACCCTGGGGTATTGCCTCGTTTAATTGGGTATTAACCGGTAAAATTGGGCATGTATCCCTCTATAAATTGAAACCCCCCAAATCCTAACCCGAGTTGCCGATTTTGTGAGCTACATTAGAGAGAGCAATCGCGGAAGGGAAGTGACTGTGGATGTCCGGATTGGTCGAGTACTTTGGGAGAAGAAGAAAGGCAGCCAGTCGATCGAACCCAAGGTACAGAATTGGGAAATTAATGAGTACTACGGTAGTTTTCTTTTAGGATTTTGTATAATTACTTTCTTTTATACCGTTAACCATGTTGGTTATGATATTCATGGTATTGCACCATGTTAGACTTTGTCGAGCAGCTGTTGTTAATGAACCTTGAAGGTTCTAGCAGTGATAGTATTAGTTTATACTATACATTTGTTTTGGGATTTTATTGCTTTGTGTTGGGTTATTTTAATTAAGAAATCTGATATGGTATTATATTGGATGGTTCCTCTGTTTGGGGATAAATGGTTCTAGGTACCATATTAAATTGAACTGTGTCCTGTTTTGGATTTAAATTTGGACTTTGCTTGGGTTCCTCTTGTTCTTTCGTTCGAATTTGTTTTTATCTGTGGCTGGGATATGTTGCAGTATAATTTTCCTTTGTTGTTGATGTCGAAATTCTATTGCTGTGATTTGGGAATTCTGTGTATGGGTGCCATGAATGGCCAGAAGATATAAGGATGGATTTTGGTTGCGATATAACATGTAATCACTGTGTCTTTTGAGGACTGTTTTGATGCACATAATCTGTTTGTGATAATGTCTAGGAGGGTCCGTTTGTGAGCTGCCTATCTTGTGAATCCAGTAAGCTGTTAGGTTCATAAATTTCAAGTATTGTCTAAATGGATTGAATAATAAAACTGTCTACTATTTTAACTATGAATAATAACCATTTAACTGTTATTTAATAGTAATTAGATATAATGATTTATAGTTATTTTATTTTGAAATAACAATGCACAAATAAAATAGTTAGTTGTTGTTACATAATAAATAAATATTTAATTATTATTAATACTTAATAATAATTAAATATGGATGAGGGTAAATAAAGATAATAAATATTTAACTATTATTTGATTAAAAATAATAATTAAATATGAATAAATTAGTAAGTAATTATTTATTATTTATCAATAAATAATAAATAAAGATAATAAATATTTAATTGTTATTTGATTAATGTTAAATAATAATTACATATGAATAAAGTAGCAAAATAACTATTTAATAATTGATTATTTTAACTAATAATTTAGTATGAATAAAAGTAATAAAATAGCCTTACAAAATTTAATTCCGGAATATGCTAATATATTTTCCATATAAAATAAAATTGTTTATCTATTTTAAACAATGATTTAGAATTGTAAATTTATTATTTATTATTTGATTAACGTTAAATAATAAATAAATCTAATTGGTTATTATTATTAAATAATAACTAAAGATAAGTTCATTCATAGTTATTTGATTAACTTTAATTGATAATTACTTGATTAATGAATAAGACTAATTAGTTATAGTTTATTATTAAATAATAACTAAAGATAATTCTTACTCACTAATTAATTATTTATTATTTGATTAGCTTAAATAATAAATAAACCTAGTTAATTATTATTTAATCTTAAATAATAATTAAGGACGATTAAAAATTAATAATTCGATTATTATTAGTTATTAGTTACTATTATTAATAACTAAAAATAGTTAATTAATTACTGTTTAACAAATATTAAATGAAGATAAAGTTAATAAGTAAGGAGATTTTAAATAGCACCTTAACTGAACAATTTTGATAAATTGTCTAAGGGGTAATAACTGAATATTACTTAAGAAAGAGTAGTGTTAATTAATTAAACAATTATAATTGATTGTTTAAGGGTCTAATAAGTGTTCAGTACTTAAGGGATACATGGTTGATTAATTAAACCATCAACCTAGAAATCAATTAAGTGTCTTATAGGATTTACTATAGTTTATTTACTGTATGTTATGTGAACTGCTTAATTGTTAAATAAATAGCATAAGTAAGCGTATCGACGTACCACTACGCAGTACTAATTGATAGACCGATATTATCTATGTTAGGTTCTTCAAGGCCAAATAGTTAAAGCTAGAATTATTTGTAGCTGAGCAAACAGGCAAGTTCCTAACCCTAAACTTCTTACATTATTGTAAGTTCCCTAACTAAATCTCGAGTTATTATTTTCGAAGCATGTTAGTGAATAATTATTGTCGATTATTCACATCTATACTGATTATTGAGATTCGCACCTTGCACAATTGAATTCCTATCCTATTATGATTGAACTGCAAATTTAATTAAAGTTCTTTCAAGCATGAATTGTTGATGAGATAGATCTATGCTATTTGTATCAGCTAGATCCAGCATGTCTAAATTGGTTAAGACAATGGTATTTTAAAAGCTGTTCTTATTAAATTGCTATGGTAAGAACTCTTGGCTGGAAAAAGGATAAACTTGTTTAAGGCATGATATCAATGCTGGTTGTTAAGTGTTTATGCATAAATCACGGGGTATGAGAGGCTGATCCCCTCGATTACCAAAACTTTTTAAGAGGTCCAGCTTATATGCTGAGAACCTTGGAAAACGTCCTTGGTTATTTTCAAACCACTCAGTACTTGGCATTCAATCATTTGAATATTCAACTGTTGACTGATAATTCATAATTCTTCACAATTCTATACTGTTGTTGAACATTGAAAGCGAAATTTCCTTCTATCATGATATATCTCCTTGTGTATATACTTGCTAAGCAAATTAGTTGCTTACCCTTGCTATATCATGATCTTCATTTCAGCTGAGGCAGAAACGTCTAGAGGAGACAAAGGAAAAGGGAAGGTGCAAGAATAGATGCCCGATAGTGCCTATGTACTAGTTATTCCTGAATGTTGTTTGATTAAGTGAACCTTTTATTGTATTAAGGGTACGTTTTATGTTAAGGTTAAAGAACCTTGGGACCAAATTGTAAGAATTTATTTCTATTCGATAAACAATGTATGTTTATTATTCCGCATTTAGTTAGAAAGTATGTTGTCGCTGAGAATCGTGAGCACCGAATTCGAGGTCAGGAAACCCGGATTTGGGGGTGTCACACAAATCCACAGAGAGAAGGTAAGGAACAGTGTCAGGCCATTACACTCAGATTGGGAAAGCAATATTCAGGAAATGCACCAGACACAGTAGCACCGAGTTTGCAAGGGGATGACACTAGGGTAGAAACTGAGACAGAAATTGAAGCTGAACAGAAAGAGAAGAAGGATGATTTCGAGTTGCGACAAGTAGAGAAGGAGAAAGCTAGTTCAGATAAGAAGCCCGTGAATACAGTACCACAAGTTCACCCTCAGGTACCGCATCCGCAGAGATTGAACAAGCAGAGGGACGATAAACAGTTTAAAAAGTTTTTGGAGGTTTTTAAGAAACTGCAGATCAACATACCTTTCGCGGAGGCATTGGAACAAATGCCAAGTTATGCAAAGTTCATGAAGGGTATACTGTCGAGGAAGAGAAGGTTAGACGAATTTGAGACAGTGGCCTTGACAGAGGAATGCAGTGTAGTGCTTCAACGTAAATTACCTCCAAAGCTGAAAGATCCGGGCAGTTTCACGATTCCATGTACGATCGGAAAGATGAGCTTCGATAAATGTTTGTGTGATCTTGGGACAAGTATCAACCTGATGCCGTTGTCAGTATTCAGTCAGTTAGGATTGCCGGAACCAAGGCCAACGAATATTTCCCTACAGCTAGCCGATAGATCTATCACATATCCACGGGGGATAGTGGAGGACGTACTGGTGAAAGTGGACAAATTTATCTTTCCGGCGGACTTTATCATTTTGGATTATGAGGAAGACAAAAATATACCAATCATACTAGGGAGACCATTCCTAGCCACGGGGAGGACTTTGATAGATGTGCAGAAAGGGGAGCTTACAATGCGGGTACATGACCAGGAGGTGACGTTTAACGTTTTCAAAGCAATGAAACTCCCAACCGATGAAGAAGAATGCTTCAGAGTAGATTTGGTGGGTAGTATAGTGCATGATGAAGTTGAAAGTTTGTTGGGCTATGAACCACTACAGAGAGTGATTGCTGAAAATTCAGATTTGGAGGATGAAGAATGTGTCGAACTTGTGCAAAATTTGGATACCAACCCCAAATTCGGAAAATTTAGAACACCTATCGAGCCACTTACGAAAGCGGGAGAGACATCGGTAAAGTTGAAACCTCTTCCAGAACATCTCAGGTACGCATTTTTAAATAAAGATTCAAAGCTACCTGTGATTATTTCTTCTGCACTAACATCTTTTTAGGAGGAAAAACTACTACGAGTGCTTAGAGAGTTTAAATCAGTTATTGGATGGACCATAGCAGATATCAAGGGGATAAGCTCTTCTTTTTACATGCATAAGATCCTGCTGGAAGATGGTAGCAAGTCGTCGGTTGAGCAGCAAAGAAGGCTTAATCCGATAATGAAAGAAGTGGTCAAGGATACAGGAAAGGTTGAGTCGAATGATGATAGTTATTTTTCGCTAATGGATGAAGATAAGTTTGGGGGTTTTCAAACGTACAATGATGCCAAGGAATTCAAATAAAAGACTAAGAGGAGGCATGCAATGATATTTTTTGCGATTGAACCAGAATGAGATTCAGAGACAGTCAAGCTAATTGACTATAACTTAGCGCTATCTGGGAGGCAACCCAACATTTTAACTTTCTGTTTTGCTTTTGTTTAGTCATTTAATTTTGTTTTAGTAAAAAAAAAGAAGAAAAAAAGGGGGTTTTGTTTCTAACTGCCAGAGGCGCTCGGCTGGAAACTCTGAAAAAAAATGTACAAATCCTAGATCGGGCAAAGTGAGGGTACCACATCAAATATCCAGCTCCTGCTTTTTCTATTTACCCACCACGTGATTCAGCTCCTGATGCGGATGATGATGATGATGACGACGCTGCCGATGGCAGTGATGATAAGTAGTGCTTCATCAGGGGAGTCCTCTATTCTTAATGTTTTATTCTTTTTCAATGAGGGCATTGTATTGTTTAGTTTGGGGGGTAGTTTTTTTGTTTTCATGCATATAGAGTGTTATGTTTCATTGTGTTTAGACTTGTGGCATGGTAGTTACATTGCATTTTAGGTTGTGTTATGCATGTAGTTTCATGAATTAAGCATAAATTGATATAGTATCTAATGTGGCCAATGATAAGACTGGTTTCATGATTTTAACTTGAGAAGAATTGAAAACTAATGCTTAGTAATGACTTTGATTAGGAAGTGAAGTTTAACTTGTCTGAAACTTTTGTTAGCAAGGAAAGCACATAATCAATTGTTTTGATCAATTTAATTCAAATTGTTGCACAATTTTCTTCTGGTGGAAGATTTGGGTTAAGACTTGATTATATCGGTGAAACATCCATTAAATAAAAAACAGGCAAGAATCTAAGTTTGGGGGAATCTTGGGGTGTAAAAAAAAGAAGAGAAATTTGAAAATTTTGAACCTTTCCCTATTAAAAAAAATGGATCATGTGGTGGGTTGAGATGGAGCGTAGAACGCACTCACTCATAAACACATGGAACGAGATGGAGCGTAAAACGCACTCGTTCAAAAGAGAGTGAGATGGAGCATAAAATGCACTCATTAAAAAGAAAAAAAAATTGTTTTAAATTCCTGGGGAAGGGTTTAAACAAGGTCTAAATGTGTTCAATAACCTTAGTGATACCTCTGTGCTTAGTGATTGCTCGAATCAGTTGAATTGGTTGTGTTCACGGGTTGAATTGAGTTACAATTGAAAGTTTTCTTCTAAGAAGTCAATTATGTGATGGATTTGAATTGTACTTGATTGAAATGGTCGATATACACACATGCACAACATGGGTGATGACAGGTGTAACTTAACTACTTGGTTGGAGTTAGAAACTATGCATTGGTTAGAGATTCTACTTAAGTATTGTATGATATCTTTGAGGCCTGGTGTTGGATACTATGTTGGTTGGTTGTTTAATTCGTAGGCATGATAGTTAGTTTGCATTTGTATCATTGCATTGCTTGGGGACAAGCAATTGGTTAAGTTTGGGGGTATTTGATGAGTGGATTTTATACCTACGAATCAGGTATTGATAGACTTAATTATTGTGGTCTTTAAGTGTTTTTAGTATTATTTTATTTGTTTTTGTGTTTATTTATTGTAGGTTGGAGCTGGAGGGGCAAAAAGGGTAAATTTGGAGCTTAAAATACACTTGGTGGCATTTTTATAAATTTCGGGACAAGAGCTAGCGCCAGCAGCGCTAGGGTCCTGCCAAGACACTGTAAGCCAGTGCTATTAGCGCCCAACCTAGCGCCAGCAGCGCTAGGGCCATGCCAAGCTACTGCAACTAAGCGCTATTAGCGCCAGCAGCGCTAGGCCACGTTTTTGGGTGCCAAAGTTCAGCTGGAGGAGGAAAAGGAATCCAATTCGGAAAAGAATTCTAAGGAATATTGATCAGATAGTTAAAAGGAAACTCTAAGAAGGAACTTGGAGACTCTTTTTATATTTAATCTATCTTTACTTTAGAGAGAATGGATAGAGATATTATGTGGATTACTTTTGTTCAAGTATTAGATTTTGACGTGGGTTTAAGCTTTATCTTGGATTTATTTCACAATTGGGTTTGATCAATCTACTTCTTCTTACTTCAATTGATTGTTTATTCTCCATGTTTAGTTTTGATCCCATAATGGTTTTTGGTTCAGACATGAACTAATCTCCATTATGGGATTCTAACGGATTTTAATATGTAGTCTAATTATAAGCTTGATTGTTAGATTGTTTTGCATATCATAAGGAACTTTTATCATGATTGTTTTGCACGTGTGAATGCTTGATCACCATTCGATTTCAGTACTTGTATGGAATTGAAAAGTAACATATAAGTATGGATTGTAAACATGATAACTTGCGAATATGAGGCTTAATTGGATAGCTTAATATTTTGTGAATCAGATAGAAATATATTGTTTCACCGTAAGAGTCAAAATAGGGGCTTGAGCTTAAAATCAATATAATTGCAATTTCACATAGAAATATAGTGATTTTGATTATAGTGGTGATTACATGGTGTCTATTGAGTATAGATATTATGTAAGTAGGTCATAATGCATTGACAAATGGTTATGTCTATTTTAGTGTCCTTGGCTACTTTTCTGCGTTATGTGAACTTTCTAGCATGATAGTGATAATTAGATGAATTACTAAATGAAGTTAGGATCCCGTTAATCTCAAGCTTGATATATTTCGTTAGTATTTGCATCTCTAGTTGTTAATTGCTATAGAAATAATTTTGTCAACACAATCAAGTTGTTAGTTTAGACAAATAAGTATAGTGATAGAACTGATGCATAGTAATTTAATTTAGCACTGTCTCTGTGGGACGATACTCTACTTCCTCTGTATTACTTGTTGACCGTGTATACTTGCACGAGTTAGAGCTCTTTTATTGAAGACTTAAAAAGAGACAACACCTAGCACGAGGACTAGACAAGGGTTAGAAAACTTACTCAATACACCACATTGGTGTAATTTAGGAAAATATAGAATACATGTTCAATACCAAATTAAACAAGAATTAGAAAACTTGCACAATATACGTCTTTTGTATAAGATAAGAAACTTGCATTCAATACCGAAAATGAATAAAGTTAGAGAACTTGCCCAAAACAAAGGTTAGACAAGGGTTAGGAAACTTGCCTTACGCGTTCGTTAATAACTCGATGATATTCATCCTTCACAATTATCCTACACATTAAGTTCACATTCACATACTAATTAGCCACATAATTGATGCTAAGTATAGATTAACACAACACTTTAATGCTATGCAAAAGGTTTCCCTTTTAATCCAAAACTTACCCATAAACCACGCTTTAAGACTTACAATTAGGTCAAGGTATAAATAACTAATGTGTCTATAACATGTTATTGGGATTGACTAATTGCCACTGCTATTTGGGTTGGGAGTAGCGCGACCGCGCTACTCCTTCTGCAACTATTTTCTGGTTTATTTCTTACTCTAACCAACTTCTAGATGCTTAGGGTCATTCTAACATTACACCAACATAACATACATATGCTGTAACACCCCCAAATCTGGGTTACCTTTACCTCTAATCCGGTGCATCACTATACAACTCATAAAACATTTTATCAATAACTTAATGTGAAAAAATAAAATATTTAAATTTATATAATATAAATATTGTCAGTGTCGACGCCGGGAGGAATCGCTTCCGTTGCGATATTTATCCTTTCCAATTTTAGCCTTCTCATTAGATGATTTTTTGGAAAAGGTTGGCATTAATGTTGACGGGGTTTTGAAAGATCGTTTTTTATGATGAGCCAATTGATCAGAGTCGCCAGTTGGTATATTTGAAATGGATGTACCAACTCATCCGAGTTTCGTTTTTTCGTAAATCGCTGGCTCATATATGACTCTGAATTAATTGGTCTGCGAACTGAGATTCATAGAGTTCGGGGGCTTGCTTAAGCAAGGGAAAGGCGTTAGGCACCCCCCGACTTCCGTGAAACACGGTTACCGCAATCTTGATGCTTTTCCTATCCTTTAATTCATAAAATGTGTATATGTGTGCGCATGTGTGTGTCTATGTGAATATTGTGGTGAGTTTGTATGAAAGAATCATTTGGGGTTTTTTATAGAAAGTCATGTTTTGAGCATGCTTTAGAATGTCCTTCGATTTATACAAGAAAACTTTATTCTTTATGAAAAAGGTTTGATTTTAATTGTCAAAACTGCGAGATTTTCATTGGGTGTCGTTTTGGCAAAACAAGATCAATTTTTAAACCCTCGTCAAAATAGGAATCGAGACCTATACATCGCTTTCGCCTACAAAGTGGCGGGGAATTTCTAGGATCTCTTTAACCCTATGCACAATGGTTTAATAAAACAATCATTTATTTTCGTAAAACCATTTCTTGTGACGTTTGAACACGATCTTTCTTTTGCCTTCTCGTTAAGATAGAAATCGACATTCTTTAGCACCTCCAATTTCTTATCCTCGTGATGCTTATAACCTAGTTTGATTTGATTTTATGAAAAACTTCATCGTTTAGCTTTGAAATCCTTTTGGTGTTGCAATTCAAATCAAACATTATAATGCGTAGGGGATTATTCACGGGTATGTAAGCCATCAAAATAACCCTGAACGCCCACAATCACATATTTTCACTATGACGGGGCCTTAAACACGATTCTCGCCTTGGCGTCGTTTTAAGGCCCGACGATTACATACTTACTATGAAGACTACATCGCTCCTACTACTTATATCAAAAGATGTCCATCATCGGATTTGGACCACGTGGTCGCGTTCCTAGGCTCACATCCAAAATTGTTAAACAACCACAATATCCTAAAATGGCAATCTAAACAAACTAGGCACAATAAATCATCATAACAAGCTAAAATAGTTCACTAAATAGACATCATCGGGTCATTAGGAAGCATTTCATTCCGTGGGAACCCTCACTAATGGTCCCTAATCCATGTATCCACAACAATATACAAGAAAAACTACATTTCACATAACCCAATTGACAAGAAGATTAACAAAATGATACACAAAAATTGCTATAGAAATGGTCTTTTCACCTTGCAAATATCACCAAAATGTGTGTAAACTTGAGTATATGAATAGAGTAGAAATTATCTTGGATATAATCTCACAAAAGAGACACAATTCCTCACTTTTTTCTCTCTTCTCTCCTAATTTGCTGCAGTTTTTTGCTGTTTTTCCTCCTTTCCCCGAGTTGCTGCTGGTTTTTCCCTCTCTTCTGCTGAATGAACTGAAACTAAGCTGATAACAGAGAAGCCAGGGCAGCCGCAGATCAATCTGCTGCTGGCCGCAGATTGATCTGCGGCTGGCTGGCCGCCCACCAGCCACTCAGCCTTATTTTGATTTCCGTGTTTCGAGCTCCGTGTTTCAAAAGGCGCACTTATTGGCCGCAGATCAATCCGCGGCTGCCTGGTTTGACTTTCTCGATTTTCATACCATGCCTCGATTCTCGTGTCTTGACGTTGGTTTTCGTCAAAAGGTTTGTGTTTTGCAGTCCCAGAATTATTGGGAGACGTGCCACATCATTCAGGAATGCTCATTTCGGACGACCTTGTTGTCACGTCGGTTTTGGTAGCGAATCGTCGTGGCGGCGTCGAGTGTTTGTACTTGTGCCCATCCTTCGCTCCCGTAGGCCGGTTCAATTGATGATTTTGCCCTCATGTCACGGTTAGCATAGGGAACGCAAAATTTGGGTGTCTACAGTCAGCCCATGCCTCGAAACCATAACTAAAACATGACATAACTAGTACACAACAACTAATACATAATACTTGTGACGCCCCCGAAATCCGGGTCTTACCTTTAAGCCGGGTTCGGTGCGTCGCGGTACTACCTGCACAACATAGTCTTACTACATGAATGAAATTACAATATTTTTACAACATGTTCTCAACTAATCCTAGGTACGAAGACCTTTACTAATACATCATCTAATACTCATTACAATTCAATTCTATTCATGCTATACATAACAGTTTACAACGATAAGTATTAAAACTTACTATTACACTCTTTTTCTCAATTCCAGATTTCGTAACCTTTAAAATCTACACTTATGATCAAGGTGGAATAAATGTCATGATCCTTTACAATATCTCATGTGTGAACGCAAGGTCCAGATTCTGACTTTAGTCAATTCCTGAATATTCGCAAAGTTATTCAATAACTATACATTCGTTATAATGTCCTTTATACAACATCACCATCCTTCTAGTTTACTATAACAAGTAAATTACATAATCGCATCTTAACTACCACAATAGATGACCTCCATTTCTAATTCAAGATATACATAACCTAATTCCCATATATCGTATACCGTCATCACGGCTAAATAATCTCAATGAGGAAATAATGAACAACTTTCCTTTTTCCATGCGCCTCAAATCCTTATCATCATGATATCAAGAGAATTTACATTTGCATCTTAAATCTGTAAAATTTTTATTTTTGTAAGCATGAGCACGGCGGCTTGATGAGTGGGTTTTATACCTACGAATTAGTTATCCTTTGAACTCAATTCTTTGCTATCCTTAGGTGTTTTTAGTATCTATTTACTTGTTTTATGCTTTTATTGTGCAGGGAACAGTTGTGGACGATTGTGGTGGTTTTTGGCAAAATGGGGGCAAAAGAGTAATTTCAGCGGGACATGTGACCTCGCCGCGACGAGCTCCCCAGGCCAATTTCCTCGCCGGGGCGAGCTCTCGCCGGGGCGAGCCTCCAAGGCCAAAATCTTCGCCGCGGCGAGCCCTCGCCGGGGCGAGCTCCCCTGGCTGTTTTTCTCGCCGGGGCGAGAGTGCGATTTCTGGTGCGGCTGGCTTTGTCTGTTCTGCTATTGTGGCGCACTAGAGGAGGAATTTCAGGAACGGGAAAATGAGGAGAGAGGGAATGCAGATGAGTAGGCATCCAGGGAGTTGGTATTGGAAAATTCAAGCTTGGTTACACACTTGGAAAAAGCTAGGGTTTGAGAGAAAAGAAGAAGAACAAAGGAGCTAAAGAAAAGATTATCAGAATTTCATCAACCAAAGAGGCTTGGAGCACGAAATAGGAAACAAGAGCAACTCAAGAAGAACTACATCTCACTAATTCGGGAATATCATCACAAAAGGGGTGTATCTTCATTTGTTGTAGTTCTTTATTCTTACCTTGTTATTCCAAACCATGTACTATAATCAGTTTATGATGTTATTAAGATTAAATATGAGCTAAACTCTTCATTCTAAGATTGCAATGGAACCCAACTTGTAGTTTAAATTGAATGCTCTCTCTTGAATGGTAATTAGGCATTTTGTGAATTGGAGTTTATAACCTTTGATTAAGGATTATAATTACTTGGCCCGTAATTACTTTGGTAACTTATATGGAATTGAGAGAGGAAGTATAAGTTGAGACCTAGTTATGAATTCATGTGAAAATTAGATATTCTTTATGGATAATGTATGAGATTATGTGACGTGAGTCTTATGTATTATTCTTGAAGGTTGATAATTTGATTGTATTTAGGATAGACATATACCTAAATACCACATGTATCCATTTGAGAACCATGCTTAATGATTTCTATTGTGAAAGTTGGTAATTGATAGAATGGTTAATGGGACTTTACGTGACATGTGTCTTATTAATTGTTCTTGATATGGGATTCTTGCTTGTGTATAGAATAGAAATATATTTATGCACCACAATAGGAAATACGTATTCGACCATCGAGAGAGGCTTATATATACTTGTGATTTCTCGGATAGCAATTCTTATGATCTAATTTACCAAACAAGAGAGAGTAGGATATATTTAAATGAAGAGTTGGGGGATATTGTAATCTTAGACCTTTTTATCTTGAACTTTATCCGTGTTAGTAAAACCTTGTTTTCTAAATTTCCTTTATTTTAGTTTTAATCAACAACAAACACAAACCATATTGTCATTGTTTAAATTGGATTGATTTTACATGCGATTGATATTTGGTAATTATTTAACATAATTCCTCGTGGGTTCGACACTTTACTTATCTTATATTACTTGTGGACCGCGTATACTTGCGCGTGTTTTATTGATTGCGAAATCGAGCAACAAGTTTTTGGCGCCGTTGCCGGGGGGAGTTATTTTACAATAATTTTACCTATATCGATTATAGTTAAATTGATCTTAATTTAGACTTGTTTTTAATGTTTACTTACTTGATTGTGTAGGTAACCTTGATTTGTATGCGCCGATCACAAAGTCTTGAGTTATTTCCTTACGATCCCGAGATTGAGAGAAATACCCGAAGACTAAGAAGAGAAAGAATCAGGGATTCTAACAATCAAGAAACTATGGCGGCAGAGGAACAAAAAGCATTGAGCGACTATATAACGCCGCAGATTAGTGATCTACAGTCTAGTATCATAAGGCCGGCAATAACTGCAACGGCCTTTGAAATTAGACCGGGAACAATACAAATGGTGCAAAATTCGTTACAGTTTGGGGGTTTGCCCAATGACAACCCTAATGAGCATTTGTTGAGTTTTATTGAGATATGTGATACTTTCAAATTTGTTGGGGTAACGGATGATGCTTTGAGACTTAGACTTTTCCCGTTCACTTTGAGAGACAAAGCTAAGAGTTGGCTTCACTCATTGCCACCGGGGTCCATCACTACATGGTCAGACTTAGCACAAAATTTTTTGGCAAAGTTCTTCCCTCCTGCAAAGTCTGCGAGATTGAGAAATGAAATTGCAACCTTTGAACAACATCATGGGGAGTCATTGTATGAGGCATGGGAAAGATTTAAAGATTTGCTTCGAAGATGCCCGCATCATGGATTCCTCCCATGGAAGCAATTGAATACCTTCTACAGCGGATTGGGATCTCACAATCGATCTTGTATAGATGCAGCAGCTGGGGGATCTCTCATGGCTAAGAATTATGGGGAAGCAATTGAGCTGTTGGAGGTCATGACTGCAAATAACTACCAATGGCCTACTGCTAGGATGAGTCAACCAAAGATAGCCGGAGTATTAGAGGTGGATGCCATCACAGCCTTAGCAGCTCAGATGGCAGCAATGTCTAAGAAAATTGATACCTTAACTGATTCAAAAGTGCAGCAGGTGGCTGTTGTTTGTGAAGTGTGTGCAGGAACACATGCCAATGACCAATGTCCATTTGACCACGAGGCAGTTCAGTTTGTAAGTAGTTATCAGAGACCGCCAAATCAGTACCAAAACACTTACAATGCTGGAAATAGGAACCACCCTAACTTTTCATGGAGCAACAATCAAAATTTTCAGCAAGCTCCTAAACCACATCATCCACCAGGGTTCCAAAATCCACCTCAACAACATCATACAGCTCAAACCTCACAATCACAACCAGAGAGAAAATCAGAATTTGAGGAGTTGATTTTGAAACACATAGCTAACCAAGATATCTTGATAAAAAACCAAGCTAGCAGCACTCAAAGCTTTGGAAAATCAAATTGGGCAAATGGCTAGTTCTATGTCAAATAGACCCCAGGGATCTCTTCCAAGTAACACAGAGACTAATCCACGAAGAGATGGGAAAGAGGAATGTCGGGCAGTAACTCTCAGAAGTGGTAAACAAACCTTACAGGAGACCGAATTGCAAAAGGGGGCAGCCCACTCAAGCTCTCCCCCGGACTTGACTAATGCTGATTTTTCTAAGGAAATGGACAGCAGTGTACCACCTGAGTCAGAGCGGAGAGATACCACAGATAAACCTCGTGTTGAGCCTACTCCAAAAGTATATCCACCAGTACCTTTCCCTCAGAGACTGCAGAAGCAGAAGTTAGATAAACAGTTTGCCAAATTCCTGGAGGTCTTCAAGAAGCTACAAATTAACATTCCTTTTGCAGAGGCCTTAGAACAGATGCCTAGCTATGCCAAATTTATGAAAGGAATTCTGTCTAGGAAGAAAAGGCTAAATGACTTTGAGACAGTGGCTTTGACAGAGGAATGTAGTGCCGTGCTGCAAAGAAAGCTACCCCCCAAGTTGAAAGATCCAGGCAGCTTCACTATACTGTGTACTATTGGTAGCCTTTCTTTCAACAAATGTTTGTGTGATTTGGGTGCGAGTATTAATCTCATGCCATTATCAGTGTATACTCAGTTGGGGTTGCCTGCACCAAAGCCTACAAACATTTCTCTTCAGCTTGCCGATAGGTCGGTTACATACCCAAGGGGAATTGTTGAAGACATTCTTGTCAAGGTGGATAAATTCATCTTCCCGGCTGATTTTATCATCTTAGATTATGAGGAAGATAAAAACATTCCTATTATTCTAGGGAGACCATTTTTAGCCACTGGAAGAACTTTAATCGATGTGCAAAAGGGAGAGCTCACTATGAGGGTTCAGGATCAAGAAGTGACCTTCAATGTATTTAAGGCCATGAAATTCCCTTCGGATGAGGAAGAATGTTTTCATGTGGATGTTATCGAGCAAGCCGTGAAAGACGAGTTTTTGAATGTGTTAAACAATGATCCATTAGAAACTGCACTTCTGGGAGAGTTTTGACATAGAAGATCCAGATTTGGTTGAATATCTACAGATTTTAGATACAGTGCCACGGGGGAGCAAGTTTCAAATTCCGTTTGAATCTCTTGAACATGCTGAGAATGCTACAGATCGGTTAAAACCATCACTTGTGACACCTCCATCACTTGAGCTAAAGCCCTTGCCTAACCATCTCAGGTATGCATATTTAGGTGATTCAGCTACTTTACCTGTTATTATTGCATCTGTGCTTAACGAGTTTCAGGAAAGCAAGCTGTTGCGGGTTCTTAGGGAGTACAAATCTGCTATTGGATGGACCATCGCCGACATCAAGGGAATAAGCCCATCTTACTGTATGCACAAAATCTTGATGGAAGATGATAGTAAGCCCACTGTGGAACATCAGAGGAGACTCAACCCAATTATGAAGGAGGTAGTAAAGAAAGAGATTTTGAAGTGGTTAGATGCTGGAATAATTTATCCTATCTCTGACAGTGCTTGGGTGAGCCCAGTTCAGTGTGTACCCAAGAAAGGGGGCATGACAGTCGTTGCCAATGAGAATAATGAATTGATTCCAACAAGAACAGTAACTGGTTGGAGGGTGTGCATGGATTACAGGAGGCTTAACAAAGCAACTCGAAAGGATCACTTCCCATTGCCCTTCATCGATCAAATGTTGGATAGACTAGCCGGGCATGAGTACTATTGCTTGCTAGATGGATATTCGAGATATAATCAGATTGCTATTGCTCCAGAAGATCAAGAAAAGACTACCTTCACATGCCCATTTGGTACTTTTTCTTTTAGAAGGGTCTCATTCGGACTGTGTAATGCACCGGCCACCTTTCAAAGGTGTATGATGGCTATTTTCTCAGATTTGGTAGAACGCAATGTTGAAGTTTTCATGGATGACTTCTCAGTATTTGGTGATTCATTTGACAACTGCTTGGAAAATCTAGTTCTAATACTGAAGAGATGTGTGGAAACTAATCTGGTGCTCAACTGTGAAAAATGTCACTTCATGGTGCAAGAGGTGATTATACTTGGGCATAAAGTGTCATCCAAGGGTCTTGAGGTGGATAGAGCAAAAACTCGAAACAATTGAAAACTTTACCTCCACCAACCTCAGTGAAGGGCATTCGCAGTTTTCTGGGACATGCGGGGTTCTACCGAAGATTCATTAAGGATTTCTCCTAAGATCACAAAGCCTTTATGCAGTCTCCTTGAAAAAGATGTGCCATTCAAGTTTGATGAGGAGTGTTTTGATGGCATTTGAGTTACTAAAGAAGAAATTAACCACTGCACCAGTGATAGTTGCTCCGGATTGGTCAAAACCCTTCGAGTTGATGTGTGATGCCAGTGATTATGCGGTGGGGGCTGTTTTGGGACAGCGAAAGGAGAAGGTTTTTCATGCCATTTACTATGCTAGCAAAACCTTAACTGATGCACAACTCAATTACACCACTACCGAGAAGGAGTTGCTTGCAGTAGTTTATGCATTTGACAAGTTTCGATCTTACTTGATTGGAACAAAGGTGGTTGTATTCACGGACCATTCAGCTATTCGATATCTCATTACAAAGAAAGATGCTAAACCGAGATTGATTAGATGGATCCTATTGTTACAAGAGTTTGACTTGGAGATTCGGGACAAAAAGGGAACTGAAAACCAAGTAGCCGACCATCTATCTAGATTGGAGAATCCGGGGTATGATAAGGAAGATAAGGTGCTAATAAATGAATCTTTCCCGGATGAACAACTGTTTGTGGTGCAAGGCGAAATACCTTGGTATGCTGATTTTGCTAACTACTTGGTTAGTAACACTCTTCCACCGGACTTGTCGTGGCAGCAAAAGAAAAAGTTTCTTCATGATGTTACTAGGTATATGTGGGATGAACCCTATTTGTTCAGGCATTGTGTGGACCAAATGATTCGAAGGTGTATTCCACAGAGCGAGGTCGAGAGCATTCTCCATCACTGTCATGATTCGTTATATGGAGGACACTATGGAGGTGAGAAAACAGCCACTAGGGTGTTGCAAGCGGGGTTCTTTTGGCCAACTTTGTTCAAGGATGCTCATCAGTTTGTGCTAAAATGTGATAGATGTCAACGGATGGGGAATATCTCCAAAAGGCACGAAATGCCTCTAAATATGATTCTGGAGGTTGAAGTATTTGATGTTTGGGGCATAGATTTCATGGGGCCATTCCCACCCTCTTTCAACAATCTATACATTCTCTTGGCAGTAGATTATGTATCTAAATGGGTGGAGGCAGCCGCATTTCCCACTAATGATTCCAAGGTAGTGCTGAAATTCCTTCAAAAGAATATCTTCACAAGATTCGGCACTCCGAGGGCGATGATTAGTGATGAAGGGAGTCACTTCTGCAATAAACATTTTGCTGCCCTCTTGGGAAAATATGGGGTCACTCATAGAATTGCTACTGCTTATCACCCCCAGACCAATGGACAAGCGGAGGTTTCCAACAGAGAAGTTAAAAAAATCCTGGAAAAGATCGTTAACCCCACAAGGAAAGATTGGTCGACAAAGCTGGATGAGGCACTATGGGCGTATAGAACAGCTTTTAAAACACCCATTGGTATGTCACCATACCAGCTTGTTTATGGCAAGGCGTGCCATCTCCCGGTTGAGCTTGAGCATAAGGCGTTTTGGGCCATTAGAAAGTTGAATTTTGACCTCACAGCTGCAGGTGAGAAAAGGCTTCTTCAGCTCAATGAACTTGATGAGTTCCGACTGCAAGCTTATGAAAATGCAAAATTGTACAAGGAAAAGGTAAAGAGGTGGCATGATAAGAAGATTATTGACAGAAAATTCGAGCCTGGCCAAGCGGTTTTGCTGTTCAACTCTAGATTGAGGCTTTTTCCCGGAAAGCTCAAATCGCGTTGGTCGGGTCCTTTCACTGTCAAGCAAGTATTTCCACACGGAGCTGTCGAAATCTATGGTGATAATCCGGAAGTGACGTTCAAAGTCAACGGGCAACGCCTTAAGCATTATTGGGGTGGCGGCTTCGCTCGCCAAAAGACCTCGATAACTTTAGCCGATCAACCTTGAAAATTGATGAAAAGTCGGGCCGAGGACTCAAAACTAAGCGCTTGGTGGGAGGCAACCCACCATCTTCCGTATCCTTTTATGATTCAGTTGGGTGTCGTAATTATTGCATTTTCCATGATTAGTTAGTTTTAAATTTTTCATATTTAGTATATTGTGTGTTAGTTTTGAATTTTTAGCACCGAGTCACTTTTGAGGGCCGTTTTTGGCCCATTGTGTCTAATGTATGTTTTGAAAGTTGCAGGGATACAGGGAGTTGATATTAGGCATGGCCCCTGGATGAAATTTTCAAAAATCAATTTTTGCTTCTGCAGGAGGGCTCGCCGCGGCGAGGTTTTTATACTTGAAATCTCTCGCCCCGGCGAGATCACGCCCAGGCGAGAACTAGCCCCGGCGAGAAAAATATAAGGTAATCTCTCGCCCCGGCGAGAGACACGGAATTGCAGAACCTAAAAACCCCCTCCCCGTTCGATTTTTTCCATTCTTCTTCTTCTCCATTCTCTGCAACCCAAAACCCAATAGCCCCAAACCATACTTGAGCAATCGAATTCCACCCTAGCCACATCCCACTCTCGATTTCAACTAACCAACGGATTGAGCACCCCTTTTTCACACGAAATCCACTTCCAACTTGGGTTTTCAATCAGTTCTACCATTACAGTCACCATCATCAACACCATTTCGAATTAGGTCAGTTAGTTGGAAGAATTGGGGCTGGAATTTAACCTCATTACATCTCAGCGAGGAATCAAGTCGCAATTTGGTGAATTCAAGCAGGCAATTCCTCCTTCTTCATAATTGAAACTGACAGCGGCAAGGTATACCATTGTGGACTGTATTTTCATTGCATTTGGCTCTGTTTACTGTTAATTTTGGTTTAGTACTGCATCTGAGAATACATTTGGGCTGTAATTGAGTATCTTTAGCACTGATTTGGGCCGTGTGTCTGTGTTGATTTTTTGCACTGCCATTCATTTACTGCACTGTGATATTGGATTCCCAGTTGAGTTGTTTTGTCTCAACTGCTGGATTGGGGATATATTTTGTGTATTTGGAGACTTCTTGCAGGAAAAATTTGGTTTATGAAAAATTCAAGTTTGGGGGAAGTTCCTATATAGCAGTGAATTGAATTCAGTGGGGTTTGGGTCAGTTTTGAAATAGGAATTTCTGCTTTGTTGCTACCCATTGCCTCCTAAGAGATCTCGTACTGAGGGATCCGCATCCGCACCACCAAGGCAGTATGACCACAGTAAGTTTATCAGTGCCGAGGCGGCAGACAGGTTTGATGACTTCATCACGGGTAAAGCTCTAACTCCCGAGCGCGGACTCAGGCCTGAGAGAGGGGTTGATGGAGAGATTTGGGAGCAGATAGATGAGAGGGTGTGGGGACACTTTCACCCACCACCCCGACCCAGCAGTGGTTCCTGTGGTACAGGAGTTCTATGCCAACGCTCAGGACAGGCAGCCTTTTGAGGCCATAGTCAGGGGGATGAGGGTACCGTTCAGCGCACAGGCAATTAATCACTACTAACAACTTGGTGCCTCCTGCATTATGCCAGTATACAGAGTTCATTCGCTCGCAGCCTGATTTTGACAAGATTGTAACTGAGTTGTGCAAACCGGGTACCACATGGATCACTAGGCGAGATAGAGGTGCTTCTCTCTTCCCCAGCAAAGACCTCAGCCTGTATGGAAAGATTTGGTACGCCTTTCTGAGTGCCAAGCTCATGCCTTCCCAGCACGTGAGCGATGTTTCTAAGGAGAAGGCCGCGTTGCTTTACGCTATTGTTATGGATTTCTCGATTGATGTAGGGAACATCATCGAGGGTAGTATCCGCCGGCTTCTGCGGGGTAATGTTCAGGGCGGACTACCTCACCCCTCCCTCATATGTGGACTGTGCAGGCAGGCGGGGGTGCAGTGGCGAGATGATGAGGTCACACAGCAGCCATCGCAGCTTCTCGATCACAGGCTGATCGCGAGGTACAAGGTTTGGGATGGAGCCGAGTCACATCCTCGTGGCCGGGGCTTTATTATTGAGGCTACTTCCGAGGAGGAGGAGGAGGAGGATACTCAAGCTGGTGCCTGCCGGTTCATCACGGCCTAAGGCAAAATTCAGCACTCAAATTCGCAGCCTCCAGTTACTTATTGACAGTCAAGCTAAGAAGCTAGAGAGGAGGCTAAGGAGGCAGAATCAGCGCATTGCAGAGAGGCAGGAGCACATGTGGAACTTCACCACTAGTTTCAGCGCGGTTCTAGCAGCACAGTACCCGAGTGCACCTCCACTTCCTTTCCCCGTGCCTACACCGCTGCCGCCCGCCTTTCCCACCATCAGATTCTGACGTCGAGGAGACAGACGATCACCCCGCCGAGTGATATCATAGGGAAGTCCTCAGTTTTTCATGTCTTTATCTTTTCTGCAATGAGGACATTGTTATTTCCAAGTTTGGGGGTGTTTTAGAGTTTTTAGTTTGAAGTTATAGTATTTTAGTATGTTGCATTTAGCTGTAGTTTTGCATCCACGTAGTATGTTTCAAACTTATGTTATAATTAAGTATTTATAATATCATCAAAATGACTTTTCTTGCTTTTAATGATTAGTTCTGTTCTTGTCATTTGTGTGATATTCATTGTACATATTCATCATCTGCTTTGTTCTTCATTCTAAAAAAAAAAAAAAAAAAAAAAAAGAAAAAAAAAAAAAAAAAAAAAAAAAAATATTTGCATTTAGAAAGCTCTTGAGCAGCGCACTTAAGGAGAGCCGATGATGACATGGTGATAAATTGTTTTTAAGATATTCAACACTTTGGATTCGAATTGCTATATTAGAAATGTTAGCTCGTACCTAATTTTCTTAAATTTTTAACCCTTTGAGTTACTAATGCACATATCAGTGTTGTCGAGTACGTGAGATTGTATGTTCAAGTCTTTGAAGCTGTTATTGCTCATTAAAAGATAGGATAGTTAAAAAAAAAAAAAAAAAAAAAAAAAAAAAAAAAAAAAAAATTTATTTCTAGGCTTATTTAATGCTTCGATGTCTGTCTTGATGCTGGTGATAATTGAAAAATGAAATATAGACAAATATGAGCAAATCTAGACCGTTTTATCTTTGTGGCCGGTGTCATTCGAACAAGTAAACCCTTTGGAGTGTTCTACACTTGGTGCCCTAAGACCATCTGGTTTAGGAGTCATCGGTGGAAAGTTTGCTACATGGGTGACATTGATGAGCCTAATAAAGATAGACATTGCACAGATCTAGATGTAAATAAAACTATCATCGAGATGGAGCGTAAAACGCACTCGGTGATTGTGATAAAATATAGTTAATAGAGTGTGAAATAAAAGCTAGTGAGTATGTGAGATACTAGTAGTGGTACTCGACTATTTTATCTTCTTTTGAGCACTATAGTTCTTAGATCGAATTGTGATCATTGCGTACTCTGTCTTTCTGACCACACACACACATAAGGGTTAATCATTTGGCGAAATTTGGTGCGTGTCTCATTTCTGATAGTCCTACAGTCGTGTTGTTGTTGTTTATTTGTTTCTGATTGTTGAGGCTTGTCTTCCTTATCTTGGCTGCTCTAGGCTTATAGTTCATGCATTTGCATTCATTTAATTAGTTGCATTGTGTATTTTTCATCTCCGTTGTTTTTGCTTGAGGACAAGCAAAGTCTTAAGTTTGGGGGTATTTGATGAGTGGGTTTTATACCTACGAATTAGTTATCCTTTGAACTCAATTCTTTGCTATCCTTAGGTGTTTTTAGTATCTATTTACTTGTTTTATGCTTTTATTGTGCAGGGAACAGTTGTGGACGATTGTGGTGGTTTTTGGCAAAATGGGGGCAAAAGAGTAATTTCAGCGGGACATGTGACCTCGTCGCGGCGAGCTCCCCAGGCCAATTTCCTCGCCGGGGCGAGCTCTCGCCGGGGCGAGCCTCCAAGGCCAAAATCTTCGCCGCGGCGAGCCCTCGCCGGGGCGAGCTCCCCTGGCTGTTTTTCTCGCCGGGGCGAGAGTGCGATTTCTGGTGCGGCTGGCTTTGTCTGTTCTGCTATTGTGGCGCACTAGAGGAGGAATTTCAGGAACGGGAAAATGAGGAGAGAGGGAATGCAGATGAGTAGGCATCCAGGGAGTTGGTATTGGAGAATTCAAGCTTGGTTACACACTTGGAAAAAGCTAGGGTTTGAGAGAAAAGAAGAAGAGCAAAGGAGCTAAAGAAAAGATTATCAGAATTTCATCAACCAAAGAGGCTTGGAGCACGAAATAGGAAACAAGAGCAACTCAAGAAGAACTACATCTCACTAATTCGGGAATATCATCACAAAAGGGGTGTATCTTCATTTGTTGTAGTTCTTTATTCTTACCTTGTTATTCCAAACCATGTACTATAATCAGTTTATGATGTTATTAAGATTAAATATGAGCTAAACTCTTCATTCTAAGATTGCAATGGAACCCAACTTGTAGTTTAAATTGAATGCTCTCTCTTGAATGGTAATTAGGCATTTTGTGAATTGGAGTTTATAACCTTTGATTAAGGATTAATTACTTGGCCCGTAATTACTTTGGTAACTTATATGGAATTGAGAGAGGAAGTATAAGTTGAGACCTAGTTATGAATTCATGTGAAAATTAGATATTCTTTATGGATAATGTATGAGATTATGTGACGTGAGTCTTATGTATTATTCTTGAAGGTTGATAATTTGATTGTATTTAGGATAGACATATACCTAAATACCACATGTATCCATTTGAGAACCATGCTTAATGATTTCTATTGTGAAAGTTGGTAATTGATTAGAATGGTTAATGGGACTTTACGTGACATGTGTCTTATTAATTGTTCTTGATATGGGATTCTTGCTTGTGTATAGAATAGAAATATATTTATGCACCACAATAGGAAATACGTATTCGACCATCGAGAGAGGCTTATATATACTTGTGATTTCTCGGATAGCAATTCTTATGATCTAATTTACCAAACAAGAGAGAGTAGGATATTTAAATGAAGAGTTGGGGGATATTGTAATCTTAGACCTTTTTATCTTGAACTTTATCCGTGTTAGTAAAACCTTGTTTTCTAAATTTCCTTTATTTTAGTTTTAATCAACAACAAACACAAACCATATTGTCATTGTTTAAATTGGATTGATTTTACATGCGATTGATATTTGGTAATTATTTAACATAATTCCTCGTGGGTTCGACACTTTACTTATCTTATATTACTTGTGGACCGCGTATACTTGCGCGTGTTTTATTGATTGCGAAATCGAGCAACACGGCTCAAGCAAGAATTTACAGTTTTCACATTTCATGCTTTACGCAACACATAAGTTTGTATTTTATTCATGTATCATGATTCTTATACTATGCATCTTATTCATGCATTATAAATCTTATGCATTGCATCTATATATATGCATTATACACCTCATAGCGTACCTCATGCATCTCATATTTTATATTTACAATAATTCAAGTTCCACATAGAGCAATATAGTTACATAGTTACACATCGTGCACACTTTAATCATGCTCGCATATAATTTACATAACAGTGAAAGATTTAGTAATCAAGTCATGTACATCAATACATTTAAACAAGTCAACAAGTTACTGAAAGAACTTGCCTTAAGCGTTCCTTGCCAAATTATGATGACTCGTCCTAAAAATATCCTACACAATTTATTTAACAATAAAATACTAATTAGCCACTAAAAGGCTTCATATATTGGTTTACATTATAAAAATTCTTATCTCATATTGTTCGTGCATTATATACAATTAATACGATTAACTCTAAAATATTTCTCAGTGTCACATCGTTTGAAAACGTTATGACCCTCATCATCAATCCTTATTGGTTTATAGTAACCCCATTACAAATTTTATAATGTTCGTTTCATTTGAATCGAAACATTATTTAAGTTCATTAACACTTTACACGACGTTTCGACATTTATACGTCACATGCCTAATTCGTCTCTTTTGCATATGCTTAGCATGCTCATAGATTAGGTTACAACACTCCATAATGTTTCATTCTTATTAGAAACAGAATAAAAAACAAGTTTATACACAATTGTTACAGCGTTACGACACTTGCACGCCCATAAGCCAAACTTGTCTACTCGAACGCCCAAGCGACACGCATTTGCGTATGCTTAATGCGCCCATTCGAATTGTCTAATACTTAGTAGTTAATGTTAAGCATCATTATAATTCATAATATTTAAGTTTTAGGACTTAGAACATCATCTTATATCGTTGGAAGCCTTACACGTGCAAACGCGCATGCCCGATGCCCTACGATTGCCTCCAAATACACATCAGTCCTAAAAATGGCCAATTTTGAAATTCATCTCGACCTTAAATCTCAAAACTTATTAAACAAAAGTTGTAGGTCTCTTTTCCTTATTCCGAATCAGAATCATCTCAATCCGAGTTCGTATGCGAAAGTTATGTCCATTTTACTACAGGAAGTCAAAGCTGTTTTGCACAGTCTCTTGACCAGCGCCTAGGCGCCCAATAATAGCCTTTGGGTAGCGCCTAAGTGGTCCCTCACAGCGGCATAATGCCAAGCCAAGTGCCTAGGTGCTTGGCCTGAGCCTCCTAGCTCGATTCTTCCCGGATTGCTTTGTTTTTTGGTATTCTAGACCTATCTTGCTTCCAACCACCATAACTCCTTCTCTAGACATCCAAATTGGTCCATTTTGGACCCTATGGACTCCTAAGACATAGTGCTACAAGTTATCCAAAATTCAGAGCTACTCATTAACATTAACATGGCCAAATCCTAGGCCAAAGTACCAACTCATGCTCTGTTTTTGGTGTTCTTCACAAAAACCATCATCAAATCTTTGTTTTTGCATCTTTTTAATCCATTCCAACTGGTTCATGTTTGCCTAATTCTACACTAGCACAAATACGCAAGTATACGAAGTTCACAAATAATAAAGTGAAAGTCGAGTATCGTCCCACAGAGAAAAACTGAGCTATAATGACAATTTTCAATTCTCAATCAAAGCAATTTTGTTAAACAAATAATCAATGATTTTTGAAGTTTTGAATTTAACTAATTAATTCTAAATTAAATTACTACCACTAATTTGAAAACAGATTTTTAAAGACTTAAGACTATAATTTCACTTAATGCTATATTTTGCTCGACACACTTCCCTTTGGATTACGCTAGTTATTGCAGATTGTTAACCAAGAACTCATCACTATTTATAACCATCTCTCAATGTTTCATAAATAACTCAACTCAAATCCACAATTGATAGACTCAAGTTGATCACCCTAGATAACTAATTCACTATATTTCTATGTGAATTACAATCAAGAAGGATTTAAAGTCCAGGTTCCCTATTAGATTACATGCGGTGAATAGGTATGTCTCTATCCTAGACACAAATTATGAATTCCATCGACAGCAGAATACATAATCACATGCTATTATGGTCAGATCTAAATCTATACTTCTTCTCTCGAGTTCATTTAGATTATCCCGATAATTATTGGCCAGATAATTATGCAATTAGCATAAACCATAATAGACAATCCAAAAGTAACTAATCATAATATTCCAGGAAACATGTCATTCAAAACTATGCAATAATATCCATTAATTATATCCTCAAAAAGAAATTTAGTTCATAATTAAACTAGAATTCATCATCCACAACTTTAATAACATTTAAAAGTTCAGAGTAAAAAGAAGAGAAAAGCAGAAACACTGTAAAGTAATCCTTGAATCTCTATCTTGCTCCTCCTTACTTTCGTCCTGCTATTAGCTTGCTTCAAGTCTTTTTCAATTGCTCCAAACTAGGGTTTTCTAATAATAAGTTCAACACACTTAAAATAGACGTAAAAACAACCATTTATAGTATCTGAGAAAAACCCTAATTAATTACAAAGTCTTAAATCCAATTACACATCAAATTAACTTGAACTGCTGAAAAGTCAAACTTGGTCAATTCCCGAACTGGCGCGGCCGCGCTTGAAACAAGCATGATTGTCGCGCGGTCGCGCTACCCTGGCAGTAATTTTTTTAGACTCTGAAGACAAGCGCGGCCGCGCTGCCTTCTAGTTCATTTTGGGCGCGGCTGCGCTGCACCAATTTTACAGTAACTAAGTATCTGCAACAGCTAAATCAAACCAACTCTCGCCAAACCAATTCCCAACATGTTCAAACTACAAAAACACATAAAATGCATGAAAAGTAACTACAAACCATGAAAATAAACAATAATCCGCATTCATTGGCATCCGATTCGTAAGTATAAAACCTACTTATCAAATTCCCCTAAACTTAAACTATTGCTTGTCCCCAAGCAACACAATGCAATGCAACGCAACACAATGCAACACAATACCATGAATGCACTAATAACTACCATGCCTAAGAATCCAACCAATAACCAGTATGAATCTTAACTGTTAGCCTCAGAGATATCAACAGCTAACTTGAAATAGTAAATCCAGTTAATAGGAACTAATAATCCCAATCAATCAAACAATATACACCTATCATCACCCAAGTTGTGCGTATGTGTTCATTAATCAATTTAACCAACCAAAGTTCAAAATATAGCCACCTAACCAACTCTATAATAAGAATAATCTATTTTCAATTCAATTCAAGCAAATACAACAAATCCAACCAAAAATAAGCAAATACTAAGCATGAGGGTTCTAATAAGGCTTATTTCTATTTTTATTCTTCTACGAGTGCGTTTTATGCTCCATCTCGTATTTATGCTTAACTGTGCAATGTCAGGCTCTCTTAGGCTTTTCAAAGTCACCCATATAGCGAGCGTTCAATCAGTGACTCCTAAACTAGTCGGCTTTAGGGCACTAGGTGTTAAGACACCCTTAAGGATCTAATTACCCGAGTAACAAAGGCCACAGAACCTAACTAGTCAACGCATTTATTGTATTTTTGGATTTTTTGATTAGAGTTTTCTTTTTCTTTTTTTAACCTTAAAAAGAAACCTCCAAACTCAACTTTTACCTTATTTCAGCCTTCTTTGTTAATTCACCCAAAACCTTTTTACCCAATTCTCATTTAAAAGTCAATTATGCAACACTTTGAACTCCACTAGTTAAATTAATCAAATCGTTTGTGTTATCCGATAACTCAAGTTAAGACAGGCATAATTATTCTCATGATCTAAATTATATCATTCCTAATGATCATCACCTTGTCCAAGCTAACACAGTAAAACCCATCTCATCATTAGCCGAGCCAAAATCATACCAACTAATCACTTGGATTCATGCAAATAAACTAAATGCACCTAACACAACCAACCATGAAACAACTATGCAAAACTCAATGATATGCCCACATATTAACAGATATAATGCACAAAACTAACAAACATGCTAAACAAAAAAAACTATAGGAACTCCCCCAAACTTAAAACAGACAATGCCCTCATTGGATAAACATTAAAAAGAAAAAGGAAGAGAAACTCCCCTAATCCGAGGCTGCATCGTCCGAAGCCTCCCCATCATCATCTGAAGGTGTATCCAGAGGAGGATAAGCTGAAAGACCAAAGGTTGGGAATTGGACTTGAACGCCCAATTGAGAAAAGGCTTGCGAAAAACTGTCCGAAAGTTGTGTGGAAAAAGAGCGAAGCTTGGTCATACTCATGTGAATAGTATCCATCCGCCGAGTCAGACGCCTCTCCATTCGATCCAACCTAGCCTGAGATACATGAAACGGCTGTACAGGTTCGGTCATCGGCTGATCGGATGCATCCTCACTCTCACTTTGATCCCCCAAGAGAAATCCTACCCCACGGGAATGAGAAGTAGCACCAGTCCAAACCTTGTACTTAGCAATCGTAGCATGATCAATAGGGTTAACTTCTGTATTGCTTGGCAACGATCCTTGAGGTCTATTGTTCAATATATTGGCCATTTGTCCAACTTGGTTTTCCAGATTTCTGATGGCAGCTGCTTGATTCTTTACCAACACATCGTTACTTGCCATATACTTCATCAAGAGCTCTTCCAAATCTGGTTTGTTTTCTGTTTGTGGTTGTGCAGCTAGCGACTGATGTTGATTATGAAATCCAAGGGGATATGACGCTCTAGGAGCTTGTTGTTGATTCTGATTATCCCCGATAACGGTGCCAAAAACTTGTTTGCCTAATTCTATACTAGCACAAATACGCAAGTATACGCAGTCCACAAGTAACAAAGTGAAAGTCGAGTATCGTCCCACAGAGAAAAACTGAGTTATAATGACAATTTTCAAATCTCAATCAAAGCAATTTTGTTAAACAAATAATCAATGATTTTTGAAGTTTTGAATTTAACTAATTAATTCTAAATTAAATTACTACCATTAATTTGAAAACAGATTTTTAAAGACTTAAGACTATAATTTCACTTAATGCTTTATTTTGCTCGACACACTTCCCATTGTCTCCAATTGATCATATTGCGATGGTACGGTACAGAGTATGGGATGGAGGTGAATCACACCCGCGGGGATTAGGCTTTATTATACCACAGCAGCAGCCGCAGGATCAGCCACATGCTAAGGATTCGGTTCAAGCCCCCAATGTAGTTGAGATTGTTCGTCGAGACCTCATGCACCATACTAGACCGATAGACTTAGTGGCAACACAGATTCAGAGGGGTTTTGATCGCATGACTTGTCAGCAGAGTCGCCTTGCTCAATGCCAAGCAGAGATTTATGCTTACAACGTCAATTGTTCTTCAGCTTTGGCAGATATGTTTGGCCAGATGAATCCTTCAGCAGGGCCATTGCAGTTTCCACCAGCTCATCCTCTCTCTATTTACGCACTTCCTGACTCGCCTCCTGATGCCGATGATGATGATGATGATGCTGCCGATGGCAGTGATGACGAGTAGCGTTTTCATTAGGGGAGTCCTCTATTCTTCATTTCTTGTTATTTCTCAATAAGGACATTGTGCAGTTTAGTTTAGGGGTAGTTTTATGTTTTCATGCATATAGATTGTTTTGTTTCATTGTGTTTATACTTATTGCATGGTAGTTGCATTTTAGGGTTTATCAAGCATTTAGTTGCATGAATCAGATAGCAAATGACGTAGTTGAACCATTGTGGCCAATGATGAGATTCTAGTGTTAAGTAAAAGCGTGTTAATGATTGAAATCTAGTGTAAAGCAATGACTTGAGCGGGGAAGTCAACTTTGCTTGTCTGAATTTCATGTTAACAGGATAGCAATTAGTCAACTGTTTAATCAATGTGATTCAAATTCTTATATAATCTGCATCTGGTAAGGAACTTGGGATAAAAAATGATAATATCAGTGAAAGGAACTTGGGATAAAAAGTGATAATACCAGTGAAATGTCTATGAAGGCTCTAGTAAGCAAGAAATAAGTTTGGTGGAGATCAAAAAAAAAGGAAAAAAATATATATATAAAAAAAAACTTTCTTGGCTAGTTTGGTTTCGTGGCCATTTGTACTTGGGTTATTAGATCCATAGGGGTGTCTTGACACCTAGTGCCCTAAAGCCAACTGGTTTGGGAGTCGCTGGTTGAAAGCTCGTTACATGGGTAGTTTTACTAAGCCTAAGGAAGCTAAACATTGCACATGCCAAGTAAAAAAAAGGAAAAAAAAATGAGATGGAGCGTAAAACGCACTCGTGAAATAAAGAAAACATGCCGAAATTCCCCTTGTGCTAATTAAATGTTTACATGAGTCGGATTAGTTGTTTTACTGATGGAGATGTGTAAAAATTATGTTACTTTCTTAGATGTTGATTATATGAGTAATTTGGGTTGTGATTGATTATAACAGTTGATACACACACACACACAACATGAATGATGACAAACATGGTTTGATTAATCAGTTTGAGTGGGAGCTTTACATTAGATAGTGGGTTGAACTGGATTGGTTTATGGATATTTGAGGCCTGATATGGATTACTATGTTGTTTTAGTTATTTGATTCATTTGCGTTTTAGTTAGTTTGCATTTTTCATGTTGGTATTATTGCATTGCTTGGGGACAAGCAATTGGTTAAGTTTGGGGGTATTTGATGAGTGGGTTTTATACCTACGAATCAGGTCTTGTTAGACTTAATTATTGAGGTCTTTAAGTATTTTTATTATTGTTTTATTCGTTTTTGTGTTTGTTTATTGTAGGATGGAGCTGGAGGGGCAAAAGAGTCAATGTGGAGCTTAAAGGATTAAATATTTGACTTGATGGCATTTTGGTAATTTCAGAGACATGACCTAGCGCCTAGTGCGCTAGGATTTGTACTACTCTAGCGCCTGAGGCGCTCATGCACGATTTTTGATGGTGATGTGCGGCTGGATGAGAAAAAAGGAAGCCAATTAGGAAGAAGATTGGAGATTTATCAATTAGGAAGAGAGAAGGATACTCTAAGAGGAACTATTAGACTTTCACTAATTATTCTTCTACTTTCTCTAGAGAGATTTTTCAATTTACTGTGGATTACTATCGTTTGATTGCTGGATTTTAATGTGGGTTTGAGCTTTACTTTGGATTTTTAATCAACAATTGGGTTTGATTGTTCTATTTTTTCATTATTCAATTGTTTGCTTATTTTTCCATGTGTTGTTTTGATCCCATAATGGCTTTTGGTTCAGTCATGAACTAATTTCCATTATGGGATTTTAACGGATTTTAATATGTAGTCTAGTTATAAGCTTGAGTGTTGAATTGTTTTGTATATCATAAGAAATTTCTATCATGGTTGTTTTGTATGTATGAATATTTAATCACCATTCGTTTACAGTGCTTGTATGGAATTGAAAAATAACATATGAGTCTGGATTGTAATCATGATAGCTTGCGTATATGATGTTAATTTGGATAGCTTGATATTTTGTGAATCAGATAGAAATATATTGTTTCACCGTAAGAGTCAAAATAAGGGCTTGTGCTTTAAATCAATATAATTGCAATTTCACATAGAAATATAGTGATTTTGGTTATAGTGGTGATTACATGGTGTCTATTGATTATGGATATTATGTAAGTAGGTCATAATACATTGACAAATGGTTATGTCTATATCAGTGCCCTTGGCTACTTTTCTGTGATATGTGAATTCTTTAGCATGATGGGGGTAACTAGATGAACTATTAAATGAAGTTAGGATCCCATTAATTCTAATTTTGATATATTTCATTATTAGTTGCATCTTTAGTTGTTAATTGGTTTAGAATTAATTTTGTCACCAAAATCAAGTCATTAGTTTAGGCAAATAAATATAGAGATAGAACTGATGCATAATGATTTAATTTAGCACTTTCTCTGTGGGCCGATACTCTACTTCCTCTGTATTACTTGTTGACACATGTATGCTTGCATGAATTAGAGCTCTTTTGTTAAAAATTAAAAAAAAAGGGCAACACTGAGCAAAGTAGTTGCTCACCCTTGCTATATCATGAACCTATTGCAGTTAAGCTGGAGAGTTCCAAAGCGAGCAAAGGCAAAGGAAAGCTTAAGGAATAGTTATATGTACTATCCCGTTATGTAATCGTGGAATAATTTTGTATTATTAATGTATTCTGCGATGTATTTATTTAAGGTTATAGACCTTCGGACCGTAGTGAACCTTTTGTAATGAACAACGTATGTTTATTTTATTCCGCATTAGTTAATTTATGTTGTTTGGAGGTGTATGGATGTATTTTATCGTGAGCACCAAATTCGAGGTATTGGTACCTGAATTTGGGGGTGTCACATGACCTTATTGAAATAAATGTACAAATTAGGGTTTACAAAAACTTAATTAAATGTACAAATTAGGGTTCATGTGACCTAATTAAATGTACAGATTAGGGTTTATGATGTAATTAAATAGATACCGGAAAAGACAAAAATAAATGTGCTAGACCCGGGGAAGTCTCCACGTGTTCCAAGGCAGAAGACTCGTAGATGTGACCTATTTTGGGAATTGATTGAGGGATTGGATTGGTGGTTAGAAGAACAGGGCAATTTGGGCATTACTTTGATGACTAAAGGGTATTTCGGGAATTTCCTTTAAAAAACATGTGCCTGGCATGTGACTATTTCTCAGGAAATCTCTATAAATAGCCCCTCTATTCTAAGAAGAGGGGATCGCTCTCAAGACATTACACTTTGACTCTTTAAAGCTGATTACACTCGGAACTCTCTCCCAACTCGAAGACTCAAGAAGGCTCTTGGAATCCCTGCTACCCTAACCCGGTTTTCGGGTTCTGAGAGTTCTGCCACGTGTCATTGGAGTAATCGCCTACCAGTTCTTCTCCCCTCTTCAATCAATCAATCAATTATGCGCTCTTCGTGGATTTCTCTCCTCCTCAGCCTACACGAAACCCTAACCCTAGCAAGGCATAATTTCCTTGCCCACAGTCTCCAATTCTTCAATATAATTCTAACTAGTCCTATAACATACACTATTTAATTTAAATAGACACCTTGATCAGCAGTCAAGGGAAAGTACATAGAAGAGAGATAGAATTTTACATCAAGAAAAATTAGAGAAGACGAGGTACGCAAACCCCATTTAATAAAACTCATTCATTCAAACATCCAACTAAAATAAAATCCAATCACATTGGTCAATAATCCATAATCAACCCCATTTATTATCATATATATCATTCATATGTATCAATAAATAACATTCATCTCATGAATAATAAAATCCATTCCATATATGTATCGATATCAATTAATGGGCAAAAGTTTTGCTAATATTTAGTTTTGAAAAAATAAACCCTTTTATTTTAATCAAAAACCAAATCCAAATTAAAATCCTTTAATTTATAGCAATCTGAAATCATATTTCAGATAAAATAAGCTCCTTTATTTTAAATTTTTATCAATTAAATAAACCATTTATTTCAATTGAAGAAAATAAAAAAATTTAGATTTTGTCCAGGTTTCGGCGCAGCTACACCCAGAAAGTAATAGGGCGCGACGGAGTTGCGCTGCTCATCTGGTAAACAAAGAACTGCAGCACGGCTTAGTTACGCCCAAAATGAATTGGGGCGTGGCGCAACTACCCCCCGTCGCAGTTAGACCATAAACTTTTTCTGCCCAAAAATTATATCCAATCACATATGATACATGCATAGAATCACAAAGATTGATAATTAACACAAGATTAGGCTCTGATACCACTGTTAGGTTTGCACGAAACGCATACATGCAATCAGATTACACAAACGAAGCGGAAGCGTAATAAATTTTGATTTTAAAATTTTCTTGCAAACCATAAACTATGATCATATCTTGTGTTTTATTATCAATCTATAAAAGAGTAAGAGAACAGAATTCATACTATTGTAGATCGCGCTTCCACAGATACGAGTTCTACTCCAAACTTGAATCACGGGATTAGTTCCTTCCTTTGATCAATGCAAGCCACCCAAGCATTTAGCCTCTAGAGGTGATCCTGTAATGGACGATTTAATTGCGTTGTGATTCTGGGGACAGAATCCTTTTAAGGAGGGAAAGATGTAACGAATGCAATTTTTGTGATTGAATAAAAAAATATTTATTGAATTATATAAATATTTTTATTAATTTATTGAGCTAAATAAATAATTTATTAAGTTTTTGTGGAATGAATATATGTTGAGTTCAATAATGTTAAATGTTATTTGAAGGTGATTTGTTATGTTTATTCTAATTTAATTTAATAATTAAATTAGATGATGAAAAGGTTTATTTGAATAAATGATTTATTAGAATAATATAATTCATTTGGTGTTATTATTATTAATTAAATAAATTTATTATTTAAGTTAGTAAGGTTTAATTGAATTTATTTAATAATAAGTTCGATTAACTTAGAAGTGTGACATTTTAAGCTATATGTTATAATGATTTATTAAAATAAATGAGAAAGTGTTTAATTCAGTTTTACCAAACAAGGCCCTATGACTTTTGTTTGGAAATAATGGATTATTTTATTTGTGTTTTACCAAACAAGGCCTTAAGACTTTTAGTTAGAATAATGGGTTATTTTATTTTGTAATTGCCAAACATAGCCTTATGGCTTTTGAAATTTTAAACTGATGGATTAAATTTAGATTATACGTTATTATATTAATTATCAGTTTTATTTTTTTTCTAAACTACGTCAGTTAAGAAAGAAGAGCAAAGAACAGAGTATTGAGAGAGTTAGAATTGAGGGAACTCTGTGAATTTGAGAGTTGAGAGAAAAGAGAGAAATTGTAAGAAAAGCTTGGAGATTGGAGTAAGAATTCAAGCAAGGAAGCTTAATCAAATTTCTAAGAATTAAAAGGTATAAACTCTTTACTGTGTTTTATTTCTCTGTATATGAATTTACTTGCTTAAAACATGAATTACTTGGTGTATTTGATAGTAATCATGTGTTAGATGATTATATGATGATTAATAATTGATTTAGAGGTATTAATTCATGAAGGCATGCTTTAGAATTGAGTTCTTAGTTTTACAGAGCTTTATTTCATGTATGGCATATTTGTATGAAAATTTATGATTCAATTTGGTTATTAATCGGTGAATTAATAATTGTTTATGATTATATGATGAAAAACAAGAAAAATGTAAGAAGAATGGTTTTAATTGGTTGAAAGATGAATTTACAGAGTTTAATTTTATGTGAATGGTTAAAACTTGAAAACTTGGTTTTAACGGAGAATTCTTGATTCAAATTGATTGTTTATGTGTTAAAATGATTAAAATATTTAGAAAACATGTTAGGAAAATGTTTTATATTATATATGATGTCTGAGTATGTATAATTTGTATATTGGATGGTAGAATTCGAAAAATTTTGGCCAAATTTGGCCTAAGTTTTCACTGGTTCGCGAGCTGGGGAAGACGACAGTCGAGTCTCTCGCCCCGGCGAGAGAAATGAACTGATTTTCTTCGCCCCGACGAGCCTCTCGCCCCGGTGAGAGTTTTGTTAAGAAAATCTTCGCCCCGGCGAGATTTTTGTTAAGGATTTTGCCGCCCCGGCGAGGGAAACAGTAACTAAATTTTTTATTTTTATTTTTATTTCTTTATAATTCTTCTATGAGGTTATAAACAAGTTTTAAAATTTATAAATGATCAATGAGTGGTCATGATGGTTATTAAGCTAGCATTATTGAATGATAACCGAAGTGTTATAATAAAATAAAAGATAAGAGCAAGCCTAAAGTGTATATTATTCTATAACTAATTATGTTACCATCTTATAATTAAATGTATAGGTTGTTTAAGGATCGTGAGATATTTAATTTGTAATCTACGCTTGAGGCAAGTTCCTTATCCCAACTTATTACTTTTATGTTGAGCAAGTTTTCCTATTTTAAACTTGTTATTTCATTTAAAGCGAGTTTACTATCATTGAGCAAGAATAATTACCTTAGCTTATTGTTAATCAAGCAAGGTTACTATAATGATTACGTACTTAAGCTTTATTCCAATCATTGTTTGTTGTTCAAATTTTGAGTATAGTTTCTATTGAACAAACTCTATTGATGAATTAGACTAGCAAACCCTTATTGATTCAGCTAGTCCTTAGTTGAAGAGCGATTTCAAAGACATAGAATATTTTCTATACTTGTTCCAAGCCAAGTTCCTTTTGGTATGGATTCAGACGATTAACTGAGATGAACAACCCTAATATAGGGGATTACTTACGCGACAGCGTTAAAATGTTTGTGCACAATACATTGTACAAAGGGCTGATCCCCTTGAGTACGAGATGTTGGTCCATAGTCTATATGACTGTTAAAGGTTACAGTAGAAATACTTGTTAACCTAGGACATAGTTCGAGGTCTTGTGACCCTCAGATATAATATCTAAATCTTGAAATCTATTTATCCTTGAATTGAGCATTCTAACGAGCTTTTAGCCTTTGATCATTTATTGACTGAAATTCAGAAATCTATTATTCCTCAGTTGAAATCCATTTCATTTAAATATTATTGTTATCGTACTTGTGGGCAATTGTTTGCTCACTCTTGCATTAAACATTGCAGCTAAGCCAGAAAAGCAGGACGAGCCGTCCACGAGTAAAGGCAAGGGCAAGATGCCTAAATAGCAAGAGATTTATTATCCACGAGTAAAGGCAAGGGCAAGATGCCTAAATAGCAAGATGCCTAAATAGCAAGAGATTTATTTGTTTCATATTAATTAATTAAACTCTTTTAATTAATTAGGTTTTCCAATCCAATTGGGAATAATTAAACTCTTTTAATTGAATATCCTCCTAATCTCTTATTAGGAATATATATTATATATAAGAGAAAGTATTTTATTAATTAATTCCCAAACTCCTTTAGGAATTAAATAATAATAATAGTAATAATAATAATAAGACTCCTCTTATTAATTTATATATTTAATATTTTTAAAATATTAAATAATAAATATTAAGCTATTTAATTTATTCTATCTCCATAAATTAAATTAAATACACTTAATTCATTATTACAATTATGTCATTTGCTTCGTAAATAAATATTCTTCCTTTTATAGTGTGACTTGTAACGACCCCAAATTCTGAACAATCCAACTCTCCACATCGGTCGTTAACAATACATCCTCATTCTGACTTTACAACATTATTCAATGTTAAACTTAATAAAATGCGGAATAATTTTAAACTTTTTAGTTTTCTTTCTTTGTTTTCCCTGAATCATAACCTTTAATCATTTATATATTCTAGAATCATATTTACTTAATGTTTCGCTTCATCAAAGTTATAATAAAAATAAAACTTACTTCTAGATTTAATACCCTTTATACAACGGATAAAATTAAATTAAGTCAATACAAATTTTACAACTCAACATCTATTACATTTAATACATCATCAAATACATCATCCAGAACCTTAATCATGGTTCAAAAATATAAATTTAAGCTAAACATTTGATCTTCATGCATTATATCAGATTCATGCCATTCAAACAGCACATAATGTTACCTCGTATCCTTAACCTACAAAGTGATTATTTGCAAGAATAAGCTCGACAGCTCAGCAAAATCTAACAGTTTGCATGCATCACAAAACACATAGATAACATGCTCATCATATACATTATAACATCTGGCTAAACATACCATACATACTGTACATCACTTACTAAATAAAAATTGAGTTCCATAACTCAATTAACATTCTTACTCAACGAACGTAGTCATAAATTGACTTTGTCGTTCATACATACAACATATAAAGTACATCATGCTTTTATATCATAGATTTAAAAACAGTTAATCATTTAGTTCACATAACAATTAGGAACTGAAAGACTTGCCTGGTTCATAGAGTACTAATTACCATAATCAGCTTATACTTATATGCACTTCACGTATCCTACACGATATATAGTCACGGACAACATTTATTTGTCACATAGAAACACTTAGTATTAACTCTACTTTACATTTCATAATCCTTCATTTTATTCTCTATACAATTCTCAACTTAGAAATTAAGTCCTCCTCATAAACTTTTCATTTTATTACGTTCCACTTTAATCGACACTTAACATTTAGTTAAGTCTTAAACTTTTCTTTACATCACATTAGATGTATAATGTTTATTAACATTGCTTAAGTTAATCTTTGGCTCGTCACATTTTATGCTCGAGTCTTATAACTCATTAATTCCCAACGTTTAATCACTAATTATGTGATTACAATGTGTTATTAAGTCTAATAACATGTTTTACATTTCATTATAATCATTTATTAAAGTTACATATGCATTCCTAGAATTGTACAATAAAAATCTCATTACCGGGTAAAACTGACTACAAGCGTTGCGGTGCCAGTTTTGTACTAGGACTCGGCGCTGCGGCGCTGGGTCGGGTTTTCTGTTGTTCTGGGTAAGGCCGACGATGTGGAGCCAGATTTGAAGTACCAAGCGGCGCCGCTCATCAGATTCAGAATATGATGTTCGAGATAGAGCACAGAACATCCCAAAAATCTCTAATTTCTTCATTTTATCAACAAATTAGACATACCCAAATATTATAAACTTTGTAAAAATAAAACCCAACATGTAAACAGTGATTCTAACATCTTAAACAACTTAAACAACCAATTTAAAAGCTTAAAAATCACAATTCATACTGGTTTTACAAACTTTTACAAATGTAGCGTAATCAATCGTTACGGATTCGTTTTTCAACCAAATTAGTCCGTTCAACTTCCTTTGTTTTCGTTTTTTAACGCATAACAATAATCCATCTTCAATTTACAGATTATTACTCAAATTCCTAACCAATTTTGACTCCAAAATAAGTCAAAATATACATATTCAACAAAAAAACTAAATTCTTCTTATTTAACATTTTTCCATGAATTTGATACTCCAAAAAGCATCTATTGATCCAATACAACAGATTATACATATCTATAAACTTATATATCCAACATCTTATCAAATCATCAACCAAAATCTATTTTAAAGAAAAACTCAAAGAATATAAAATTAGAACTCAAAGTTAGGTTATTACCTTTGGTTCTTGCTTAGATTACCTAGATGATGACAAAATTATTTGCTTGTCCTCCTTCTTCTTTGTTTTTCTCAGAATTTCTTCTCAACTTCTCAAAAACTCTCTCAATTTCTCTCTTCCTCTCCTCTGTGTTTTTGGCTTACAAAGCCAACTGATGAAAAGAACGTGACTTTTAGTTGGAGGTTTCAACAGTTAGAAAGGCAAAGAGTCACAAGGCCATGTTTGGTTAGACTCACTAAAACCCATTTTAGCTTATTTTAATAATCTTCTTATTATATGGTACATATGTCACACTTCACTTATTGCTAAATTATTTAGTCATATTAAGTAATTATACAATTATAATGTAATATTCCGAACCCTAATAAGATTTGTATATGTAAATTATGTGTTTATTAAATGAAATTTCTTATTCCGACTTTGTATTATGTGATTGTATATTTTATTAAAGAATTAGGTCAAATAAAAAAAATTTCGCCAAGCAGTTGTGTCGTGTTTACACGGACAAAATGATTTGTCGTGCTTCCGACGAATTCACCGAGAAGCATCTCGGCAAATTAATTTTGTAAGCTGCTATGTCGTGCTTAAAAATGACGAAGTGATTTGTCGTACTTCGGAGTTAATATAATATTATATTAACTGATAAAAATCTAAAATAAGTTAAATAGGGTTTAAAATGATAAACTGAATTGAAAACCCTAATTGGTAAAAGTTGTCCGAATTAGTGAATCAAAATCCTAATTGCTATACAAAAATCTTAATTGATATAATTAGATTCTAAGTAATGAATCATGATATTAATTATGAATCATTGAATTTATATTAAAACCGTAATTGAAGATTTAAACCCTAATTCATAAATTAGAAAACCCTAAACCCTAATTTAGAAACCCTAAAACCTTAATTTGATTCAATAACACTTGATTATGAAATGATAAACCTTAATTATGATATATTAGCTTAATTAAGGTATTACTAAACAAAATTAAACATCCTAAACATGATTAGCAAAAATTAAGGTTTAATTAGTAAAGAAATAAATCAAAATTAAAAGCTTAACCAATAGAAATTAAGCTAGGAGTGTGCAAACTTGTGCTCAACACACTCCAGCACAAGTAGTACAATAAGATCAGACTTCAAGTAGCACAAGTATCAAGGTTGGGATATTTTGGAGAGCAAAATTGGATAAAAAGTTAAAGAAACCCTAATTTCGAAGCCCTATAAATAGAACATCAAAACTGACCATTAGACCTACGAATTTACAAAAACCTAAACACTTATAATCATACCATATTAAGCCTCTGCAACTGTAAGATCAGAATCAGAAGTCAGAAATCAAAAATTGAAGAAAAAGATGCAAAACCCTAATTTTTATGCTACATCTTCAAGCCTGCAATAATTTTATGTTTTAGATGTTTAGGATTATGTGTAATGTTATATGATGATCTGGGTTGGTTAAACAAGTATCCATAACATTTAAAGGGTCGAATTTAGTGAAAAACCTAAACTGTTCTTGGCATTCAAGAACAGTCTGACAAGGCTTTTTGTTAGAGCTTTTGATCGGCTTAAAATGTTTGTAAGATGTGTTTTAAAGCTTGAATTGGTAGTATGCCATGTTAGTTATAATATCCAATTGGTAGAATGGTTAAATTATCTCTAGGATGGAAGATATTATTGGTCAAAACCCATTGACCGCTCACGGATGGCTGATGATTATGGGTAACCTAGAAAATTCTAAGTACTTCTGACAGCCGTCTGATAAGATTTGACCGACTTCAATCTTGCTTATATGATGTTTGTAAATGTTATTTCTTGGATTGAACATATTGTATGTGATGACTGTGTTTTATACACACAATTTGGGTACTTTTGGCCTTGATAATTTGCAAGTCTTTAGGTATTTTATGTGGTTTCTATGTATTTTTAGCTTATTTCTACATAAATTAGTTTTTAGTTATTTTTACATATTTTATGTTGCTTTGATGCATTTTCATTATGTTTGTAGGAATTGAAATAAAGACCGCTCGGATCGTTGTTTGTATTGACTCAATGTCCGTGCTTGGACGTCTGTGCCCGAATGGTAGTATGATGAAAATTTGTGCTTGGCGACGCTCGGTGCTTAATTTGATAACATTTGGTAGTTGGGCGTGCACGGCGTTGGAAAGCGTGCACGGCGTGCAGCGTCAGCCAAGCCACGAGGGCAAGCCCGGGCTTAGATATCCGTGCCCGAATGATAACACGATGAAAATTTATGTTTGGCGATGCTCGAGGCTTAATTTGATGACCTTTTGAAGTTGGGCGTGCACGGCATTGGAAGGCGTGCACGGTGTGCGGTGTCGACCAAGCCGTGGGCACGACGTGCAGCAGCGGAAGGCACCAGTCAGGCGCTGGGCGGGCGCTGGGTGCTCGGCGGGCCTCGGCATCAGGCGCTGGGCGCTCAGCAGCCTCGGCGTTAGGCGCGCGCGGGCCTCGGCAGGCGCTGGGCGCGGGGCCTCGGTCGCGGGCGTTGGGCGTGCGGCCAGCGTGCGGCCCAGGCGCTGGGCGCGGGCGTGCGGCGTTGGGCGTGCGACCAGCGTGCGGCTCAGGCGTTGGGTGCGGGCGCGCGTGCTGGCGTGCGGGCGTGCGGCAGCCAGCATGGGCGTGCGGCAGCCAGCATGGGCGTGCGGCGTTGGGCGTGTGACCAGGGCGCGGCCCAGGCGCTGGGCGCGCGCGCTGGCGTGCGGGCGCGCCAACGCCGTGCTGTGTGCGATCTGACACAGTTTTAGTGCGATCTGAACTCCATTTTGTCCAATTTTTGCTAGGGTTTCTTGATGGAGGTTATATATAATCTCTTCTAAGCTTCATATCAGATAACTAGAGATTGGGAGGCCACACAAACACATCAAAATAGAGAGCAAAAATGCTGCAATACAAGAAAAGCTCAGCAAAAGCCAAAGAACTAAGAAGGAAAGCCTTGTCAAAGGGATATCTAGAGAGAGGGAGGCTACAAAATACATCAACCAACAGTGCTCAAGGCTGCAAATCAAGCTAAATCAAGCCAAAAGCCAAGGAACTCAGTCAAGAAGAATTGCAAGGCCAAGGAGGAGAGCTAGAAACCAACAGCAACCAAAGGAACACCAACTGAATAGCTTCAAAAGTGGTTTCATTTCTAGATTTCCATCTCCTTTGTAATTCGAATTTGACAATGTATCAATTGAAAATGATGTTTATTGTAGCTATTATGAACTAACCTTCTATTCTAAGATTGCAATGGAACCCAACACTTAATTTGAATTGAATACTCTCTCTATTGATTTTAGTTATGTATGTGTGAATTGATTATCACAACCTTTGCTTCTTGATTAATTGCTTAGCCCGTAATTACCTTGGGAACCTATATGAACTTGACGAACGGATTATAGGTTAAGACCTAGTTATGATAACATGTGAAAGTATAGATTATTGTGGGTTATTAATCGGATTAAGTGATGTGTGTCTTATTAATTATCTACAATAATAGGTATCTTGATAGTAGTTGGGATAGATATATACCTAATTACCGCATGCAACCAATTGAGAATCTAGTCTTAATGACTTCCGATGTGAAAGTTGGTAATTGAAGGGAGGATTAATTAGATTTGGTGACACGTGTCTATTAATCATTCCTGAAATTAGTCTCTTGATAGTGCATAGGATAGACATATACCTATGCACCGCTTACGAAGATTCGTGATTGACCATCGACAGAGGCTCTTATGTAGTTTTGATTTTTCGGTTGTCAATTCGTATGCTATAACTGATTGAAATGAGAGAGTTAGGAGATTCAAATGATGTGTTGGGGGAAATTGTAATCTTAGACCTTTCTATCTTGATATTTTACCGCATTTTATTCATTACTCAACTTGTGAACTCAACAAACAACAAACAATCAAACCTTCATCGTTTAAATTAGATCAAATTGATATACGATTGGTACTTGGTTATTATTTGCCACAATTCCCTGTGGGTTCGACTCTTATCTTATCATATATTACTTGTGGGCCGTGTATACTTGCACGTGTGTGTTATAGATTGCGAAATCGACCAACAAGTTTTTGGCGCCGTTGCCGGGGAGTTGTTTCTAATAATTTTACCAATATTAATTTCAATCGAATTGATCTTGATTTAAACTTGTATATAAATTTATTTTTAACATTTTTTTTTATTTTTCTATTTAATGCTTTCTTCGTTACGAGGTACACCATGGCCAACTATAATTATCAATGGCCTCACACGGGAATGACCAAATCAGGAGCGGCATGGATGGATGGATTTGATGTGGTGGCGGCACATATAGAGGAGCTGTCAAGGAATGTTAAAGCTCTAGTGGCCCAACGTACTCAAAGTGTTGCGGTGAATTGTGATTTTTGTGCTGGAAACCATCTGAGTCACCTATGCACCATGAATTTCGAGTCGGCATGGTATGGTGGCAACGTCGGCGATTACTCTAACAGTTATGAATGTTCCGATGCTTATCACCAAGATTGGGGGTATCACCCAGATTCTACATGGAGCTACAATTATGAAGATCAATACTATGCTCCGAGTCCAGGATATGCACCAGAATTCTCATGTCCACCTTCATTGCCACAAGAAGAAAATTCAAATGTGAAAGAACTTGGGTCCCAGAACATAACTTCAATTGAGGAGATTGTGAAAAGTCAGCAATTGGCGATTCAAAATCTTGAGAACCAGATGGGACAGCTTATTATCGCCTTCAACGAAAGATATCAAGGCGAATGGCCCAATGACATGGTTCCCGAAACTGATGGATTTCGCATGCCGAAGCTGCAACCAGACGTGCTAATTGACGATGATTCTGACATGGAAGAGACATGTGGGAAACAAGAAAAGGAGGTCGAGGATCCAGCCTTGAGCCCCGATGATGATGATGAGCTAATTTCGATTGTGTCCCATATACCTTCTCCTCCAAAGCTCAAGGATCTAGGTGGTTTTGCAGTCCCGTGCCCATTGAGTAGTCATGTCATAGGCAAAGCTCTATATGATATGGGAACTAGTTTACAGTTTGAGCCATGGCATGATGAAGTAGAGGTTCATAAAAAGATAGACGAGGATCCAATTCTGTTTGAGAAACTTAATTTCACGATGTCATTCATAGACACAATTGAGCAAGCTCCTAGATACTTTCAGTTCATAGATGAGGATTTATATAAGAACAATAAGCTAGGTGAGCTTGAGACTATGGACCTCACCGAAGCAATGCCCTCAGATGTTTCACCCCTACTGAAGGAGGAAGCGAATGAAGAAAGTTTCTTTTTGTTGATAGAAGAAACTGAGTTTGGGAGTCACCTAGTATACATGCATGCCATGCAAATTAAGGAAATGACAGCACGGAGGCATGCTAAGGTCATTTTTGCAATCGAGCTGGACTAAAAGGAAACAGGAAGTTAGTCAGGCTGAGGACTTTAACGCAAGCGCTATTTGGGAGGCAACCCAAATCTCCATTTTATTTTTTGAGATATTTTGTTTTTATTTTTTTTATTTTTTATTTATTTTTATTATTTCAATGTCAAAAAAAAAATTTAGTGTGGTTTGTTTTTGATTTTATGTTTAATTGTGTTTAATGCGTGTAATATTTCCTGCTGCAGTTTGGCGCTCAAGACCACCATTGAAAACTATAGGAGTAGCACAACATCAGCAGCCCATGCAGTAGAGCAGCAACCAGCAGTGCAACAGACCAGCCAGCTGATGTTTGTCCTTAATTGCAGCCCATATGCAAATTTTTGGCATTCCACTCTTTTGCCTCTCTCCTCCCACTCCAAAGCCAACTTACATGCATTTTCCCCAAACTCAAATTCATGCCCCATCACTCCAATTGGGCATCCAATCTCTGTAATCCATCAGCATCGTCATCTTCTAAACTTGAAATTCAACAAGGATGTAGCAGATTTTGAAGAATTCCCATGGCTTTTCAATTATTTCCCAAGAAAAGGTAACAAGTTCTTTTAATTTCAAATTTTACTTGCTTGGGACTGTGCTTGGGTTGAGTTTTATTGCAGGAACACTCCAATTCTCCCATTGCAAGACTTTGTGGAGGGCTAACCCTACTACCCAAAGCATTGACATCTGAGATTTTGGGAGGTGCACGCCACGTGTTTGATATTTGGCCTGAGAGAGTTTCTTAGCTAATGTGGGCTGTTCTTCATGAGGCATTGATCTGGTATGGCTTCCAAGCAACAAATGGGGTGAAGCTTCATCGTCCAAGCCAACCAAAGACCATGACAAGAATTTTGTTAGTCCGGAAGCGTCCAAACGACACCACACTATAATAATGTTGCTTGATTACTGTTGAGATATTTGTATGTATAACAAATACGACTCATACACGCAAGTGCACGTGATCCACAAGTAATATAAAGTAAGTAAAGTATCGATCCCACGAGGAATTGAATTGCATTTATGACTACAAACACCGATTTTATAATTATTTCGGTCTCTTTAAACAATTGGTTTTAATGATGAGATTATCTATGTTTACTAATGAAATAAATAGAACAAATTATGGTTGTAAAAATACAGATTTGATGGGTTTGGGATTATAATATCACTTAATACACACTTAGATTTCCATGCTTCCTATTGTTGCTAATTGATTACAATAGAATGTTGGTCGAAAACACGAAGGTAAAATATGACCATCTCTCGATGCACCATATCCGTATCACACTAAATCCACAATTGATAGAATGAATGTGAACACCCTAGATGACTAACGCACTATATTTCTATGTGAATTACAATCAAAAGGGTTTAAGAATAAGTTTTCAATGGGCCACACATGGTGCTTCGGTATATCTCTATCCTAAGCACGAATCATAATTTCACGAGAATGTAAAGATTATGAACATATGCTAGCATAATTAGATCTCAATTTATATTTCCTTTCTCAATTCCATATAAATTATCACATTAATTGGTGATCAAGCAATTAAACATGATGTATAGATTATGCTAGACATTCATGTCACAACCAACTAGCAAAAATAAGGAAGCATTTCAATTCTTAGCAATGCAAAAGATCCATTATAATCCCAAGAATTAAGTTTAGTTCATAATAACTGTAGACACCCAAATTTTGCACTTCGTATACTAACCTTGACAGGAGGGCAAATTCGTCAAATGGATCGGCCTGCGAGAGCAAAAGATAGGAAAAGTACGGACACTCGACGCCACCATGATAATTTGCAGCCGAAATCGACATGATAGCAGGGCTATCCGAATTTGGCATTCCTGGAAGGTGTGGCGCGCTTCTCAATGATTCTCGGACTGTAAAACACGAGCCTGTCAGCGAAAACTGACGTTGCGGCACGAAAATCGAGGCGTGGCACGAAAATCAAGAAAGTCAAGCCCGCCAGTCGCGGATAGATCTGCGGCCAAGTGAGTGCGCCAGCACGGAAACCAGCAAATCAGCACTACCAGCTGAGTGCGATGGGAGGCGAGCCAGTTGGCCAGCCTATTTAAGCCAGCTTCGGGCAGCATACAGGAGGTTCAGCAAAAAATTTGAAAGAGGAAGAATTCCAGCGGAAAACAGCAGCAAAAAATCGGAAATAGAGAGGAAAAAACACCATAATTTTGCAACAAAATAGGAGAGAAAGGAAGGAAAAAGTGAGGATTAATATCTCTTAAGTTGATTGTATCACATATATTTCTCCTTCTATTCAAATACATCAAGTTCACATCCATTTGGATATCAATTGCAAGGTGAAATCTCTTTTATTATATCAATTTCTATCATATCATTTGATTGAATTAAATGTAGATTTCATGTAAATTATTGTGGAACAATGGATTAGGAATTATTAGAGAGGGTTCCATCGGAACAAAATTCTTCCTAATAATCCGATGATATCCGTTGGGTGAGGTTTTGCTCGTTTATGACGATAAATACATTAGGTGGAATTGATCTATTTAGATTGTTAATTTTGAATCATTGTGGTGCGTTAAGCAATCCGTTGTTAGTTATGTCGTTGTATCTACTTGATGTTTGTGAGAAATTATGGTTGTGAGCCTAGGAGAGCGACCCCGTGGTCCAAATCCGACGATGGACATATCTTGATGTAAGAAGTAGAAATGACGTAGTTTTCATTGTAAATATGTAATTGTTGGGCCTTAAAACGACGCTAAGGCGAGAATCGTGTTTAAGGCCCCGAAATAATGAAATTTGTGATTGTAGGCGTTTGGGGTTTATTTTGATGGCTTACATGCCCATGAATAGCCCCGACGCGTGTTTATGCTTGATTAGATCTTGTGACACAAAATGATTTCAAAGATTAAACAATGAAGATTTTCATAAAATCAATCAAATTAGGTTATTAGCTTCACGAGGATAAGAGATTGAAGTTCTAACGAATGTCGATTCCTATCTAACGAGAAAGATCAAGAAAATCGTTTTCCAAAATATCACACAAAATGATTTTACAAATAAGTAACGTTTTATTAAATCTTCGTGCATAGGGTGAAAGAGATTCTAGAAATTGCCCGATCGTTTCACGAAAGCAATGTATAGATCTCGATTCCTATTTTGACGAAGGTTTAAAATTCTTGTTTTGCCAAAATGACACTTAATGAAAATCTCATAGTTTTGGACAATTAAAATCAAACCTTTCTCATAAAGAATAAAGCTTTCTCGTGTATACCGGAAAGACATTCCGAAGCGTTCTCAAATTAAAGCACGACTTTCCCTAAAAATCCAAATGATTCTTCCATACAAACTCACCATGACATTCACATAGGCACACACACACACACACGCGCACCTACACACACATTCATGAATTAAAGGATAGGAAAGCATCAAGATTGCGGTAACCGTGTTTCACGGAAGTCGGGGGGTGCCTAACACCTTCCCCTCACTTAAGCAAGCCCCCGAACTCTATGAATCTCAATTCGCAGACCAAATTAATTCGGAGTCACATATGAGCCAGCGATTTACAAAAGAACGAAAACTCGGATGAGTTGGTACATCCATTTCAAATATACCAACTGGCGACTCTGGTTAATTGGCTCATCATAAAAAGCGATCTTTCAAAATCCCGTCGACATTAATGCCGACCTTTTCCAAAATTCATATAAACAAAAGGCTAAGAAAATTGGAAAAGACAAAAAAGACAAGCGGATGAACCCGGCGTCGATAGCTGGCGACTCTGCTGGGGACATTAGAGGGCTTAAGCCGCGTTCAAGTCTTGATGCTATCCTATCCTTTAAAATTCCTGAATGTGTGTGCGCGTGCGATATTTTGACCTGTTGTTGTGTGAATGTGTTTTACCAATGAATGAATATTTGTATGGAATTGCTTTACTTTAAAAGAAATCATTTGCATACGGTGAGGACGATGAATGTGAATGTATGTTGAGATTGTACCTCCTCCTGAGGCGAACCCGTCGGTTGCTTATTACTGGACTCGATGGGGCTGCTCCCCGGAGATGGCTCAGGAAACGCACCACTCAAATCCGCTCCAATCGAAAGGGCTCAAACGAGTAGATTGCGAAGATTTGGGAACCTTCATGCCGAAAAGCCCGTGAGAGTAACCCTAGGATAGGTCAGCCCCAGATTAACCCAACGCAAGGAAAGTCTCTTCATGCCCTTTTACATTTTTTCGGTTAAATGTCATAAACCCATTACAACATATTCATATATGCTTCCCCTTTATGTCAAAAGGAAATACTAACCTCTGTGTTTTGCAGGGAACGACACAGGAAGCATAAATAAGTTGTATCTAGCGTGCATTATTTCAATAAAGGACCGCTAACGTGTTGTTTTGCAGAAAAAGATTAAAAAACCCCAAAACACAAAAAATTTACAGCTTTAGCATGCATCCACATGTTTTTATTCCCCAGGACTAAACCCCGGACCCTGATTTCTGTAGGATTGCTCCTCAAACCCGTTCACAGTCTAAGAAGGCCCAGGTCTCTACCTCTGAAATGGCTGATCTTCCCAATCATAGTTCCATATCTCGGGAGGAGTTTGATGATTTTAAAAGACAGATGATGGAAATGGCCACAATGTTAAAGGAACAGTTCTTAATCAGACAGGATCCGGCAAACCAGGGATCGCATAATATTCCACCACCAGGGGATGATCAGAATCCTCCTAAAAATGGTACAAACTTGCTTAAAGAGGACCAACCCCGACTCAAGGACGAGCCAGTCATCCCAAAGCCCGTTCCCATACCTAGCAGGACAGTGATTACTATCCCCGAAGAGGGGGACAATGACGACCTTCGGAGAAAAATGAAACACATGGAGGAGACCATCCAATCTCTAAAGGGCATAGGCTCCCTGGGCAGGGTTAATTACTCAGATCTATGTGTTTTCCCCGGAGCTAGATATCCAGAAAAGTTCAAAGTTCCCGAGTTTGAAAAATACAATGGAAAGGGAGACCCCTATACACATTTGAAAATATACATTGGAGAACTCGGGTCTTATGCCGAAGACGAGGGGTTAAGAATGCAACTATTCCAGAAAAGCTTAACAGGGGAGGCAAGAATCTGGTATGCCCGCCTCGACAACGCCCGAATCCACAACTGGGAGGAATTGGCCCATACCTTCTTAACCCAATACAGCTTTCAGGCCCAGATGGCCCCTGACAGGTACCAAATGACAAAGGTTAAGAAACAGCCTAGGGAATCCTTCAGGGAATATGTGCAACGGTGGAGGGGCATGGCCGCACAGGTGACCCCCCCAATGAACGAATCAGAGATGGTGATGACCTTTGTAAACATCCAGGAGGCACCGTATTATGAGAGGGTCATCTCGGGGATTGGAAGACCTTTTGCTGAAATGATTAAACATGGAGAGATGGTAGACATGGGGTTGAAATCGGGTAAAATCCGGGATCTTACTGCTTTAGAAACTGCTGCCGAGCAAATACAGAATGGAAACTATGGCAGCACTTCCCGGAGGGTCCAAAAGAAGAAGGAAGAGGATGTCTCCCTCATCCTACAAGGGTCATCCAGAAAAGCAGAAAGCCATCTTCCGGTACAGGCACAGAGGGGAGGGCCATCCCGACAGCCCAATTTCACAGATCAAAGAGCAGAAGGGCGAAGAAGATATGAGGCCTCGCAAAACCGAGTATTCACCCCGCTCGGGGAGCCGCTTGAACAAGTATTAGCGGTATTAGTAGCCCAAAAGAAGATTGTTGGTTTGGCACCTCCGAGTGACCCAAAGGGTAGAAGGTTTGACCCGAGCAAGCGGTGTGCATACCATTCCAGTTCCCCTGGCCATGACACCCAAGATTGTTGGACGTTGAAGCATCGAATTCAAAACATGATAGACAGTGGAGAGATTGTGGTAGAACAACCGGACTCCCCGAATGTTAAGGCAAATCCCTTGCCAAGACATGATGGAGGGGGAGTCAATGCGACGGAGGCAGGTGAAGCTGGGGGCCCGCCAAGGTTGAACTATGTGCAGAAAATTGAGGAAATGGTCAACGTAATACATGGTTATGAGAATGCGAGGGTAACACCCATCAGGTTGATAGGGGTAAATACGAATAACATAGAGGGACCTGTCAAGTTGACAGCTCCGAGGCCCATCATCTTTGCTGCAAGGCCACAACTCCCTATCAGTAGTCTAAAGACTGTACCCTGGAATTATGGGGGAATGCCAGAGGAAGCGGCCAGTTGTGCTTTTGTGACGACAAAGGGGAACCCCTTATATCTTCCCGGGCGAGTCCTTGAGAGCCAAAAGAGAAAAAATGAAGAGGTTTCCGAGGAAAGGGCCATAGAGTTTTTGAAAAGGATGGATCACCCAGAAACGAGGGGGATCCAGATTTTAAATGAGGAATCAACCCTAACATCAGTCATGGACTTGGTGTTGTCATCCAGTGAGCATTGCAAAACCCTGATGAAGGTTCTGGAGGAGGCATTTGTGCCCAAAGAAATTAGTGAGGAGGGTTTCGGCCGGCTGGTAGGCCACTTATTGGAAACCGATGCAATATCCTTTACGGATGAGGACATTCCCGAAGAGGGAAGGGGGCACCGAAAACCGCTACACATCGCGGTAATCTCCTCAGGATATGTCATGAATGGGGTGCTGATCGACGGGGGATCGGCATTGAATATATGTCCTCTCAGTACGCTGAAGAAAATGAACATCAGTCCCAAGCGCCTACGAGCCAGTCATGTGGTGGTCCGGGCTTTTGACGGATCCCGGAGGGATACCATCGGGGAAATAGAATTGCCAGTGGAGATAGGGCCCTGTACTTTTAATATCTCCTTCCAAGTCCTAGATATTACGGCAAGCTACAACCTGTTGTTAGGGAGGCCGTGGATACACATGGCCGGGGCAGTTCCTTCCACGCTCCACCAACAAATCAAGCTGATCATCGATGGGAATCTGGTAACAATCTCGGCCGAATGTGATGACCCTTCTCCTCCCAGGAGTGGCCTACCAGTAATCAATGTGGATGAGTCAGCGGCGCCTGCCAGCTTTCAAGCATTAGAGATTAGCACTCCCCATTATAGATGCCTAGGAGCTCCAGCTGTGAAACCGAGGGTCTCTCCGGAACTCACCTTTGTGGCAAGGGAAATGATTAAAATGAACTTCCAACCTGGACAAGGATTAGGGAAAAGCAGTCAGGGAATCACCGAGCCCATCCACCTACCACAGCAGATAGGCAAAGCAGGATTGGGATACCATGTGGGCGCAGTACGGGAACACCGTCAGGGTGCGACTCCGATTCGACTAGTTGGCAGTCCAGTGACCAAAGTCGACAATGAGCAAGGGATCAGCGGGCCTGTGATTGGGGCAGGGAATGAAGAATTAACCCCCGCACGTGATAAGTCGGCCCGGAGGGAAAGTTTCCTGCAAGAGGTCGCAAAAGAGTTTGAAACCAAATGCTATATTCCCGGACAATCAACAAGCAGTAAGGAGGAGGGGACGAATGTTATCATACCACCGGGAGCCCAACAAGTTGTGCCTGTCATCGATTGGGCAGGACTGATTATTCCTGGAGAAGGTATGGAGGAGAACTCAGGCGACGTATCCGTAATCATCGGGGAAGTATCCGATGTGAGGCCCTCTTTTATCCAGCGCATTTCATCTGACCTGACCATCGACAATTGGACCCAGAAACCAGTAATATCCAAAAAGGGGTAAAGCTCGACGTCAGGGTGGTTGACCCCAGATGATGGGGAATGAAGAAGTTTATTTTTGTTGTTGTTTTATTTCTGCATCATTATGTCGTTTCTTCTTGTTATTTGAAAATGCGATCATCGTGAAAAAGTGATTTATATATGACAAGTATTTTGTTTCATGTCAGGTGTACCAATTTGAGTAATCCTTGCCTAACAAACGGTCTTTCAAATTTGAATGATGATTATGATTTTGACATTGAGCTGGATTTCGATTTAATGGGCATTGAACAAGACGAGACAGATTACGACGACGCACCTGACGAGATCAAAGGATGGGTCGAGGATAAACCCAAACCCAACTTAGACCAAACCATCATCATTGATATTGGAACCCCTGACAAGCCAAAGGAACTCAAGATAGGGACGGACCTTACCCCCAGCCAGAAAGCCGAAATGACTGAGCTGCTAAAACAATATGAGGATGTCTTTGCCTGGTCTCATGAGGATATGATCGGGTTATCCACCGACATTGTGGTACACCAATTACCCATCAAGGAGGGTTTCAAGCCTGTCAAACAAAAATTAAGGAAATTGAAACCGGAGTGGAGCTTAAAAGTGAAGGAAGAGATCATCAAGCAGTTCAGGGCGGGAATCATTATGGTATCCACTTATCCTGAATGGTTATCCAATGTGGTCCCGGTAGCTAAGCCTGGAGGAAAGGTGAGGGTATGTGTAGAGTACAGAGATCTAAACAAGGCCAGTCTCAAGGATAACTTCCCGGTGCCTTTCATACACATCCTGGTAGATAACACGGCCCAGTACGAAATGTACTCTTTTGTGGATTGCTTCGCGGGATATCATCAGATAATGGTGGCGGAAGAAGATCGGGAAAAGACCGCATTCATCACCCCCTGGGGCACTTTCTGCTATAGACGATTGGCTTTCGGTCTCACAAATGCAGGGGCTACTTATCAGAGAGCCATGATGGCCTTGTTCCATGATATGATGCACAAGGAGATAGAGGTCTACGTGGATGACATTATTGTGAAATCAAAGGTAGAATCCGATCATATAACTCATCTTAAAAAGCTATTCGATCGGCTCAGAAAGTATAATTTGAAGCTCAATCCAGCCAAGTGCGCTTTCGGAGTACAGTCGGGCAAGCTCTTGGGTTTCCTGGTTAGTGATCGGGGCATTGAGTTGGACCCAGCAAAGATTAAGGCCATTGTGGATATGCCGGCACCTCACACAGAAAAGGAGATAAGAGGATTCCTCGGGAGGATAAACTTTATCAACCGTTTTATATCCCACTTGACGACTACATGTGAGCCGATTTTTAAACTGTTAAGAAAAGGGGTGTCCCAAGAATGGAATGAGCAATGTCAGAGGGCGTTTCAGACCATTAAAAAGCAATTAACTGAAGCACCAGTGTTGGTACCCCCGAGGGATGGGATCCCTCTGTTTATATATATATCGGTAAATGCCATCGCGATGGGATGTATGTTGGGACAGAAAAATGAGGCGGGTAAAGAGCAGGCCATCTATTACCTCAGCAAAAGATTTAGCCAATGTGAGCAGAATTACACTCCCATTGAGAAGACCTGTTGTGCTCTGGCCTGGGCTGCAGGGAGATTACAGCACTACCTCCATGGGCATACAACGTACCTGATATCAAGAATGGATCCCCTGAAATATATTTTCGAAAGGCCCATACTGAATTGTCGACTATCAAGATGGCAGTTAATTTTACAACAGTTTGACATGGTGTACGTGACCCAGAAGGCCATGAAAGGGCAGGGAATTGCAGATCAGTTGGCAGAAGCCCCGGCAGGAGGGATGGAGCCGTTAGAAACTCCTCTTCCGGGCGAGGATATATTTTGGGTATCACGCGAAAAATGTGATGACGGGGGACAATTCTGGAAGCTGTATTTCGATGGTGCCATGAATGCCGAAGGGGCAGGAGCCGGAGCGGTCTTAGTCTCTATCACCGGGGAACAATACCCCGTGGCCACTAAACTTCGTTTCAGCAATTCGAACAACACCGCTGAATACGAGGGGTGTATCTTGGGACTCCGATTGGCCCGTGACATGGGAGTAAAGAGACTAGCGGTATTCGGGGATTCAGAGTTGGTAATCAGACAGGCAGTCGGGATATACAACACTAAGGAGCTTCGGTTACTTCCATACCATCGTTGTGTCACCCAGTTGATGCAAGAGTTCGAGGATATCGCCTTCCGCCATATTCCTCGGGGACGAAATGACTTTGCCGATGCATTAGCGACTCTGGCTTCCTTAATCCACGTGATCAGGAGTAGGGACAGTCCACAGATTGAGATCACCGTACAGAATGCCCCGGCATATGAGGAACATGTGGCAGTGTTATCAGACGAGGTGGTGTTGACGAGGCAGCCTTGGTATCACGACATAAGGGAATATCTGAGAGACAGATCCCTTCCCGACCAGGCAAGTCGGACTGAGAGGATGAGAATTCAAAAGATGGCCATGAAGTTTTACCTGAGTGGGGATTCACTTTACAAGAGGGATGCTGGTTTGGGACTGTTGCAATGCGTAGATGAAACACAGGCCCAAAGGGTTATGAATGAACTACATGGTGGCGTGTGTGGGCCACACATGAGTGGACCGATGTTGGCCAAAAAGATCTTGAGGACAGGGCATTATTGGTTAACGCTGAAAGCCGATTGCGATGATCATGTCAAACGATGTTACCAATGCCAGGCGCACGGTAATGTAATCCATACACCTCCCAATGAACTACACTGTATGACCTCCCCGTGGCCATTTTCAATGTGGGGGATGGATGTAATCGGACCAATAGAGCCCAAAGCAAGCAACGGGCACCGATTCATTTTTGTCATGATTGATTACTTCACCAAGTGGGTAGAGGCAGCTTCTTTCCCCAAAGTAACTCAGGAGGTCATCGTCAACTTCATCAGGAATAATGTCATCTGCCGATATGGGCAACCGGAGGTTGTGGTCTCCGACAATGCCAAGAATTTAAACAACGCCCTCATGAAGGAACTGTGTGACCAGTTCAAGATCAAGCATCTCAATTCCGTCATTTACCGTCCTAAGATGAATGGGGCAGTGGAGGCTGCAAATAAAAACATCAAGAAGATCATGGCAAAAATGTCTGCTAATCATCGGGGATGGCCGGATCTGTTACCCCTCACACTGCTGGCATACCGAACGTCAACGCGTACTTCCACAGGGGCAACCCCTTACGCCTTGGTATATGGAATGGAGGCTGTCCTGCCAGTTGAAGTTGAGATGGCGTCCCTCAGAATAGTGATCGATGCTCAGATAAGCGAGGAGGATTGGATGCAAAGTCGATATGACCAATTGGCCCTAATTGATGAAAGGAGGGTGGCTGCCGTTTGGCATGGTCAACTGTATCAACAGAGGATCTCTCGATCATACGATAAGAAGATAAGACTTCGGAAGTTCAAAGAAAATGATCTGGTGCTAAAGAGAGTCATGCCTTGTCAAGACGAAGCCAAGGGGAAGTTTGCCCCGAATTGGGAAGGACCATTCGTGATTAAGAAAGTGCTATCCGGAGGAGCCCTCATATTGCAAGAAATGGATGGTGAGGTATTTCCACAACCCCTCAATTCTGACTCGGTGAAGCGGTTCTACGCTTAAACCATTAGTTCCTTCTTTCCTTTGAGAGCGAACTACGTAGGACCTGATCTCCCAACTTGTGAGGGTACGTAGGCAGCCATCATGGCACGGTCCGATCCTTTAAAAAATAATCCTTTCCCTAACCAAAACCAATTTTCGATAGCCAGATAAAACCTTCCTACACCCTCAAAACCTTCCCAAAACCAACTGCCTAACCAGTTTCATCCCAGAATACATACCCTGATCCAACCAAACAGTTATCCAAAATCTGAGATTCAATCCGACGAAATCAAAAGGTGTGCGGCAATATCTGTCAAATCTCCATCAAGTCTTGAGAAAAGAAAGAAGGCGAGATGTCAAAATCATGGTCAATTGGATAAAATGATGATCCAATGGAAGGCAATGATACGACAAAAGGGGAAAATGACTAAATTTAAATGCATGTCTATATATATAAGTCGTTTTATTACAAGATTTCTCTTTCAATAACTGATGAAACCAACATAGTCTGTGCAGGAAATAAAATAATCTACAAATCTGAAACTAGCTGAAGTAGGATGGACAGGGCGGTGGACAGATCTGAAGCATCAGCATCTCTTGCAATCTGCTGCCCCATCATATCAATACGATCCAGTAAAGCAGTAGCTCGGCTGACAGTCCCAAAATGAGCATCTACCACTGCCCTGGTCTGAAACACAATGGCCTCTCTATCGGCAATGGCAGCGTCTCTAGCCCGAATGGCCTCATCTCTCTCGACAAGGGCGGCATCCCTCTCGGCTTCAGTAGCAATCAGGGCCAGGCGGAGTCGGGAATCTTCAGCAACCCGACTCGGGGCAGAATCGACTAAGATGGGATGGTCTGTGGTATCTTCTGGGAAAATCACTCCAGAGTCATCAAAGGCCCCAGTCCGCCTCAAACTAGCCGGATCCAAGTCTCCTCGCAACCACTGTACGTAGGCAAATGTCTGGATGTGACAGCTCTCACTATATTCGGCAAAGATCCTGCGATCCCAAAGCTCGTATACCTGCAGTAGATCCCTCTCTGTACAGGATGATATAAGGAATCGGTATGCGGCTGCACCCGCGAAGGGATGTAAATCCTGTGTCTGATCAAACTGCCCCATAACCGCCAGGGGATGATAGGTCGTCACGCCTCTCAACCCAGCAATGGGGATGAAATCCAGGTCAGGCACATGAGTCAAGAAGCTCATGAAGGAGCAATAGCCCGAGTAGACCAATAGATGAAAGGGGTCCTCAATGATAGACAAAAATGATGTCCAGGAGGCCACATCAGTACAGCTCGCGGGACGAAGCGAAAACTGCGTAGTTATGTCATGGCTGAAGCAAAACCCTTGGCGACGGAAATGGCCGATGGGACTAAGATGACTCATGAACCACATATACAATAAGGTCGAACTCCCTCTGAAGAATCTCCCTCGGAAGGACTGGCAATATGTGGCCGACATATAGGTATCCGCCAATATCATGGGGAGAATGGTGTGATCCTCCTGAAGGGCCCTAACGGCCGCAACAATCCGCATGTCCAAATGATCGGATCCTGCAGGCAAATACAAAACTGAGATGACACAGGCCATCAGAACGTCCACTCTCAAGGCGTCCCAGCGCTCCTCGGACACGGAAAAATCACCGAGAAAAAGACGGAAACTGTCAGGTGAGCCAAATCGGTCAATCAAGAACTGAAGAGGAACCATATGGCCTGATGGGATTACCGGTAATAAGACAGCCCTCCGCAAACCGGTGAAAGTCAAGAATTGACGGCGCATGGAACCAACTGTGACCCTAGCACAAGGGCCGTCCAACGGCAAGCCGGTAAAACGAGCATACTCCTCAAGGGTGGGGGTCAGCTCTACTGTCCCTAACCTAAACACCTGACGGGCAGGGGCCCAATAGCTCAAAAGACCATCCACAAAGCCCGCTGGCACCTGAAAGGTCAGTAAGGACCAAGAATGTCCCAAAAGACCATCTGCGATAATCCTGTCTGCCGGCAGTAAACTGTTCAACCAGCGAAAGAGACTGCCAACCAACCCTGTGGGAGGAATGGAATCCAAACGAACCACGGCATCCGAGGACGACATCTGTGGAAAAATAGTATCAAAAAGACTGTACAGGGGTCATTCTCTATCCATAAATAAAAAAAAGAAGCATGCATCATACAGTTAATAATAAAGCAGGTGAATCCCATAAAGATGAAAAAAAAACTGTGCATAAATAAATAAATGAGTTCAGTACATAGTGCATAAATGAAAAAGAAATCTAAGCAGGTGCCGATACAAAAGGCCCTATCCTATCCTGGTCTAAATAAAATCAGTATCATCTATGAAAGCAGGATCCTCGAACTGATCCCCTGGAGTCGTCGAGCTCGGAGGACCAAAGTTCATATCAGGGATGTAGGGATGCGCTGTGGCATCAGATGAACTCGGGCCTGCATCATAACCTGCACCGTCAGGATCGTAGGTGTAAGCCTCCTCCGGGGTCCGGCCCAAACCCCGAATAAACAGCGACAACTGATCTACCTGACGGGTCAATGTGGCGATCTGCTCAGCGTGGGTAGGGGTCCGAACACAGGCAGCCCAATCGGTCATCGTCACCGAGCCTGGAACCATGTCTTCAAGGAAGAAAGTGGCCCGAGTCTGAGGACCGATGGTACGAGGTACCCACCAAATCCTGAAGGCCTCACTCGTACTGGGGCCCGTGGAAAGCATCCGACCGTCCTCCCCGACAAGCATGATCTCTGAAGGCTGAGAATCCAGCGGCCAGAAAGTAGTGAAAGAAAGGGAGTGCGGGATGCGGATCTCTCCAGTAACGCATCTAAAGGCGCACTCCCCCAGGTACATAACCCATCCTCCAACACTCTGCAAAGTGAGGCGACGGGTGGAAAGTGCAAACTCTGGGCCGGAAGGATGCCCGTCAGCAAACCCCATAGTCAGATGCTCGGAGAGGTAGGGAATCCAGACGACGTCGGCAGCCGTGATCAACTCCAGCTGAATACGACAATGTGCAAAGCTGCCCGACACGGGGACCTCCTCCAGAGTGCTGTGATGCCATCGCCGACCCCGAGGATAAGTGTCCGGGCCCAGAGTAGTGATAGGCCTCAGACATGGAAGCCGCTCATAAGCCCAGAACTGTGAATAGAAACAAGGCAAGGCATGAGTCACTATCAAATACAGAAAAGAGATGAAAGGAAAAGAAATACAGTAAGAGAGAGGAGGAAGGGACTCACCAGCAGAAAATGGTAGAAACCGAGCCAGGCATCAGTCTGTCCCTCTGAGCGTAGACGCAGACCGTGGAGGAAATAAGCAAAAGTGAATGACCCCCAATCATAGTCACCAATCCGGCCTACATCTCGAACAGCCCCTACGACGCTGAAGTGGATGGTAGAAGAGTTGTTCCCTAGGAAACAACCCCTCATGATAGTCAGGAACAGGCGCCGTAGTAGGATGTCATGAGTGCCCTGGTCCGCTGGGATGGGCTGTGCGTATAGACCCCCAACGGCATCGACGGCCAAAGCCCCGGATCGAATACTACGGGCCTTGAAGACCCGATCATCAGCAGCGAAGCCTAGCAAAGCTCGAACCTCCACTGGAGTGATATCAAGATCCAGGGGGACACGGGACCCGGTGAACTCTATGCCCGTAATGTACCTCCAATCCCAGGGGGTCATCACGAGCTCGCAGTCAAGAAGATGGAGAGACTGCGTATGGTGGAACCATCGCTCGGATAAAGCCCTCATGTAACCCCAGGGGCACTGACGGGGGATGATAGTGAAGAAATGTCGAAAGCCCCAAGAGTCCCACCATCGCCCGATAATCGCTGTGCAGAGCCGCGTAGAGGGAGTAGATGTTGAACCAGTTGCCCCTCGGCTGGGTAAACTCAGGTACCTGGGGCAATCTCCAAGGGGTCAGTCCGAATAAAAGGAGAATTGAGAAATTGAGAATAAAATCAGAATAGAGCTGAATATACCTCGTTAGCCACGAGAGATGCTGAAGGGTGACGACTGAGATCCCGACCCAAAAGATCGGGTATCTGCACAGAGGCGCCAGAAGAAGCCTGATGAGTAGATGGAGCCGGTGTGCTGGAGGATGGCCCCTCTGCCGCGACCTCCGGAGGGACAGCCTCCTCAACGTCCGGATGACCAGGACGAATGACAGCCTCCGTCAAACGACGAGCCTGACGGGTCCGAGGAGGAACAGGAGCAGGTGCAGCCCTACGACGGCGAACACCCGAAGTCCGAGAGGCGGAGGAGCTACTGGGCGCATCACGATCCATAGCTGGAATAGAACGGGCGAGAAAGAAGGTAAGTTCCCTTTTAAAATTATGTAATGAACATTCTAAATTTCTAGCCTCATCATATGATTAATGCAACATGATGCATGGTTATGATCAAAAAAAAAAAAAAAAAAAAAAAAAATCGGCAGAGTTCCGTTTGTAAAATGGACATCCCAGGCATAAGCCAAACGCGTTTTCCATCAATCAAAGCCTCAAACAGATTTAAATTGCATTCATATGTGTAATTACAGCATGTAATGCATGATTTTCTTGCAGAAAAGGAATAACAATATGTGGGACCGCCTCATGAACATAAAATAGGGGTCACGCAGTTGATACATAGCATGTATATATGATGGTACATTGCATAAACATTGTGAAGCATACATTTTATCTCTAAACATGCAAATAGTCCAATGTATAGCAAAACATTGACGAAATTGAAAAGTGACCGGTCAAAGTGTTACCTGTAGCGCGTAGATCAATCCTACCGGAGCAGTTTTTGCAGGAAAGTTCAAAAAATTCGACAAAAGGGCCTAGCGAACCAGAAAAATCGAGAGAATCTCTTTGAATTGCAAGTTGAAAGTGACAGATCTGGAGGCGGGAGGCTGCTTATGATCCCGATCTTAGCCGCAGATGTATCTGTGGCTGGCCGCAGATCCATCTGCGGCTGGCCCTGGTGGGTCCCACCTTGCTCCCTTGCAGCCATTTGACGTGTTGAGGTGAAAAGTTTACGCGATGGGTGACCGGCGACGATACCCGGCCCCGACATGACGATCGACCGGCGACGATAACCGGCGATCATGAGATGGATGTCCGGCGACGATAACCGGCTCCGACAAGATAACCAACCGGCGACGATAACCGGGGGTTACGAGATGGGTGACCGGCGACGATACCCGGCCCCGACGAGACGATCGACCGGCGACGATAACCGGCGATCACGAGATGGATGACCGGCGACGATAACCGGCTCCGACAAGATAACCAACCGGCGACGATAATCGGGGGTTACGAGATGGGTGACCGGCGACGATACCCGGCCCCGACGAGACGATCGACCGGCGACGATAACCGGCGATCACGAGATGGATGTCCGGCGACGATAACCGGCTCCGACAAGATAACCAACCGGCGACGATAACCGGGGGTTACGAGATGGGTGACCGGCGACGATACCCGGCCCCGACATGACGATCGACCGGCGATGATAACCGGCGATCACGAGATGGATGTCCGGCGACGATAACCGGCTCCGACAAGATAACCAACCGGCGACGATAACCGGGGGTTACGAGATGGGTGACCGGCGACGATACCCGGCCCCGACGAGACGATCGACCGGCGACGATAACCGGCGATCACGAGATGGATGACCGGCGACGATAACCGGCTCCGACAAGATTACCAACCGGCGACGATAACCGGGGGTTTCTATATGGGTGACCGGCGACGATACCCGGCCCCGACGAGACGATCGACCGGCGACGATAACCGGCGATCACGAGATGGATGACCGGCGACGATAACCGGCTCCGACAAGATAACCAACCGGCGACAATAATCGGGGGTTACGAGATGGGTGACCGGCGACGATACCCGGCCCCGACGAGACGATCGACCGGCGACGATAACCGGTGATCACGAGATGGATGTCCGGCGACGATAACCGGCTCCGACCAGATAACCAACCGGTGACGATAACCGGGGGTTACGAGATGGGTGACCGGCGACGATACCCGGCCCCGAACGAGACGATATATTGAGAGAATGAACCCAACGACTAACAAACACGGTCATGGGGTTAAAACATCGACACTCTTGCGGATGTTTTTTGCATGCATTACATCTTGTGTTGCATCATAAATCATATGTGTTGCATCATGTATGTATTGTCAATTCTTATGCACTGTCATTCATGTATGTATTGTCAATTCTTATGCACTGTCATTCACGCATCGAGTGTCTATTCTTTATCCTGTTCATTTCATTTAACATTTCATAAACATGATAAAGAGGGGCAGCTGTAGACACCCAAATTTTGCACTTCGTATACTAACCTTGACAGGAGGGCAAATTCGTCAAATGGATCGGCCTGCGAGAGCAAAAGATAGGAAAAGTACGGACACTCGACGCCACCATGATAATTTGCAGCCGAAATCGACATGATAGCAGGGCTATCCGAATTTGGCATTCCCGGAAGGTGTGGCGCGCTTCTCAATGATTCTCGGACTGTAAAACACGAGCCTGTCAGCGAAAACTGACGTTGCGACACGAAAATCGAGGCGTGGCACGAAAATCAAGAAAGTCAAGCCCGCCAGCCGCGGATAGATCTGCGGCCAAGTGAGTGCGCCAGCACGGAAACCAGCAAATCAGCACTACCAGCTGAGTGCGATGGTAGGCGAGCCAGCTGGCCAGCCGCAGATCCATCTGCGGCCAGCCGCAGATAGATCTGCGGCTGGCTTTGGCCAGCCTATTTAAGCCAGCTTCGGGCAGCATACAGGAGGTTCAGCAAAAAATTTGAAAGAGGAAGAATTCCAGCGGAAAACAGCAGCAAAAAATCGGAAATAGAGAGGAAAAAACACCATAATTTTGCAACAAAATAGGAGAGAAAGGAAGGAAAAAGTGAGGATTAATATCTCTTAAGTTGATTGTATCACATATATTTCTCCTTCTATTCAAATACATCAAGTTCACATCCATTTGGATATCAATTGCAAGGTGAAATCTCTTTTATTATATCAATTTCTATCATATCATTTGATTGAATTAAATGTAGATTTCATGTAAATTATTATGGAACAATGGATTAGGAATTATTAGAGAGGGTTCCATCGGAACAAAATTCTTCCTAATAATCCGATGATATCCGTTGGGTGAGGTTTTGCTCGTTTATGACGATAAATGCATTAGGTGGAATTGATCTATTTAGATTGTTAATTTTGAATCATTGTGGTGCGTTAAGCAATCCGTTGTTAGTTATGTCGTTGTATCTACTTGATGTTTGTGAGAAATTATGGTTGTGAGCCTAGGAGAGCGACCCCGTGGTCCAAATCCGACGATGGACATATCTTGATGTAAGAAGTAGAAATGACGTAGTTTTCATTGTAAATATGTAATCGTTGGGCCTTAAAACGACGCTAAGGCGAGAATCGTGTTTAAGGCCCCGAAATAATGAAATTTGTGATTGTAGGCGTTTGGGGTTTATTTTGATGGCTTACATGCCCATGAATAGCCCCGACGCGTGTTTATGCTTGATTAGATCTTGTGACACAAAATGATTTCAAAGATTAAACAATGAAGATTTTCATAAAATCAATCAAATTAGGTTATTAGCTTCACGAGGATAAGAGATTGAAGTGCTAACGAATGTCGATTCCTATCTAACGAGAAAGATCAAGAAAATCGTTTTCCAAAATATCACACAAAATGATTTTACAAATAAGTAACGTTTTATTAAATCTTCGTGCATAGGGTGAAAGAGATTCTAGAAATTGCCCGATCGTTTCACGAAAGCAATGTATAGATCTCGATTCCTATTTTGACGAAGGTTTAAAATTCTTGTTTTGCCAAAATGACACTTAATGAAAATCTCATAGTTTTGGACAATTAAAATCAAACCTTACTCATAAAGAATAAAGCTTTCTCGTGTATACCGGAAAGACATTCCGAAGCATTCTCAAATTAAAGCACGACTTTCCCTAAAAATCCAAATGATTCTTCCATACAAACTCACCATGACATTCACATAGGCACACACACACACACGCGCACCTACACACACATTCATGAATTAAAGGATAGGAAAGCATCAAGATTGCGGTAACCGTGTTTCACGGAAGTCGGGGGGTGCCTAACACCTTCCCCTCACTTAAGCAAGCCCCCGAACTCTATGAATCTCAATTCGCAGACCAAATTAATTCGGAGTCACATATGAGCCAGCGATTTACAAAAGAACGAAAACTCGGATGAGTTGGTACATCCATTTCAAATATACCAACTGGCGACTCTGGTTAATTGGCTCATCATAAAAAAATGATCTTTCAAAACCCCGTCGACATTAATGCCGACCTTTTCCAAAATTCATATAAACAAAAGGCTAAGAAAATTGGAAAAGACAAAAAAGACAAGCGGATGAACCCGGCGTCGACAATAACAATACTAGAGTTCATCATGCACAATTGGTTCATCATCATAATTACAGAATAGGAAAATTTATCAAAAACAGAAAATATTTAAGCTCCCTGTATCCGTTCTGCAACTTCTGAGGATTTTTCAAGTTGTGAAGATGGTTGATTTCTTGCTCCCAATCTCCAATTCAGCATCCATATAGCTCCATTCTTCAGTTCCCAAATGCCAATTATGCTTGGCTGATTGTTTCCAAGTTTTAAGCTAGAATGCAGTAAACTCTCTGATTTTCGTGTAGGAGGGGCGCTCTAAATTGAATTCCAAAATTGGCTAATAATGCATGCATGATTTGTCTTCTTTTGACTTATTTTGATTCCCACTAATAAAGTTCAACCCACTAATTCCTCAAAATCTGGCACTACTCCATTTCCTGATAATGCTGCTTCGCTGGATGGAACGTGTTGCATGGCTGGCTGGCGACAGGCGCAGCTGCGCCGACGCCCTTTGTAAAAGGGGCGCAGCTGCTTCGGCCTCAAGGCCAAGCAGGGCGCAGCTGCGCCGGCTGCCAGTTTACTGCAGTGCTGCTGTAACATAATTTTCTTGACTCTCGTGCCCTGCACAAACAACAAACAATCAAATAGCACCCATCCACAAATGCAATAAACCCCGAGTCAAATTTACCAAAAAACATACAAAAGCCGTATAATGAGAATAGTGAATCAAAACTGAAAGAGAGGGAAAACATGCATGAAAATGCACTAAGTAGCTATTAGATAAGCGACAAATGAAACCAAATAGCATCCAATAAGTAGGTATAAAACCTACTTATCAAATACCCCCAAACTTAAATTGTTGCTTGTCCTCAAGCAAATACAATGAAATAAATGCAAACATGAATGTAATGTAATGATATAAGAATGCATCATGATCCTCATCAATTAGTAATCAATCCAAAAATTTTGCCTCAGAAGAATCAAGCGCCACAAAACTTGGTCCGTTTACCATGAAAGTCATGCCACTCGAATCTGTAGTGAACGATAAAGTGTGTGTGTGTGTAGTAATCATCAAACTTGTAGCAACCCAATTGATTTTCATAATATGTTTCTTAGGGGAAATTTATATACTCAAACTTTCATACCAAAAAGGTGTAGATATAGTTAAAACCACACTATGTCTAAGTTGAGTACCGACTTAGAGGTTATTCGGACTATGACGCTTGGTTGTGCAATGCCTAGTTCCCTTAGGCTATTCAATGATACCCATATAGCGAGCTTTCGGCCAACGACTCCCAAACCAATTGGTCTTAGGGCGCTAGGTGTAGAGACATCCCCTAGGGTGTACTTACTCTAATATCAAAGGCCACAAAATTAGGCTAACCAAGCATTTGTTCACACATTTTTTTTAGCAACGAATGCGTTTTACGCTCCATTTCGTTGCATAAATACTCTACTAAGTACTCCCCCAAACTTGAACACGTGTGATCTCAACTAATACTACCCACAATTGCCTCAATCATTAAAAACACAGCCAATTCCCCCCAGAACTCAATTATGCGAATCTTTGGGCTACTTAGTTAGAGAACTACTAAAAACGTGCAAACTGGTTCTATCATAGCAAACACAAGACAAGAGTTGCAATATATCATGGCATTCGACCTAAGTCTTAACAGTTAGCAAAAATCAAAAAATTTCATCATAGGCATGTGGGGATGTATACTAATCAAAATAAGAGGATCATGCAACTAAACTACATGATGTGATATGATATGCATGAGAAATTCACCATTTTTTTTATTTTTTTTTTTGATTATTATCCATGAATTAACGAAAAATAAGCAAACAAATACCTAAACTAACAATAAAAACAGATAATTGAAAGCATCACAAAATAAACTAGGCAAGCCTAATACCCCCAAACTTAAAATATGCAATGTCCTCATTGGAGATAATAGGGTAAAGAGTACTCCCCTAAGAAGCGTCCTCGTTGCCGCTAGGCGGCGTGTCGGGCGGAGGATAAGGGATGCCGGAGCCGAATGTGGAAAACTCAATGTGGACCCCCTGCTGACTGAATGCCTCTGATAATGCACCCACAAAGGAGACAATGTAATCCCTGAAGCTCGTGTGCAACGCGTCCATGCGGTGCTGCAAGCGGCGCATGTCGCGCTCGTGTCCACTAGCTCCCCTCTGCTGTACTGGCGGGGCAGGCACGTCCTCCTCACTGGCCTCCTCTTCCTCATCAGCCATAATAAAACCCAACCCATTAGGTCGGGACTCTCCACCACGCCAGACATTGTACTTTCGGATCATGGCGCTATCGATGTCCCGCATAGGCAACTTGATGAGTGTGTTTTATGTACACAAATTGGGTACTTTTAGCCTTAATAATTTGTAAGTGTTTAGCTATTTCGTTTGATTTTATGTGTTTTCATCTTATTGTTTTATAATATAGTTTTGTATTACTTTTATATGTATTTTTATGCTTTTATGTGTTTTCACTTTGTTTCGAAGGTATTGAAATAAAAGCCCTTCGAATCAATGCGTTTTCGGCATGAATTTGGCATTCCCGCTGCTTGTTTCTCAATTTGACCAATAATGCAATCCGAATCTCTCAAGCCTCAAATAACGAAAGTTGTTGATTTTGATCTTAGCTTTCCAAACCATCCAGAATCATCCAATTTGAAGTTCGTATGAGAGAGCTATGATCATTTTACCGTCGGAGTTTGCATGCATTTTACATAGCAGTTGCTTCGGGCTCAATTTGAGCTTTGTTACGTTCTGTATCTCAACGAGCTCCTGTTATGGAAGTTGTAGATCTCTTCCTTAGCTTTCCATAGCCTATTTACACGCCTAAATCCGAGTTCGGACGAAGAAGTTATGGTCATTTTCCCAACAGACATCAGAGCTGGAAAGTACAGCAGAACAGCTGCGCCCTTATGCAGAAAACGTAGATTTTGGGCGGCGCAGCTGCGCCCGGACGCAAGCCAAAGTCGGCGCAGCTGCGCCCGGCATCCAGGGACTTCAGTATGCGGCGCATCCAAGCGCGCAGTTGCGCCGGTTTCGCCAGATTTCCCGATTTCAGCCTATTTTTGGTCAAAATTCGTGGGCTAAGCTAGGTTTTTGCCTTAAGAACTATAAATACAATATATAGCCTCCATTTTTGAGGGATCTAGACCCTAGAAATCAGATTCAAGAGAGGGGGGAGCTACCAAATTCATCACCAAGGAGGGCCGAAGTGCTACAAATCAAGCTATATCAAGCAAAGGCCAAGGAGCTAAAGCATCAAGGATTGCAAAATTAAGGAGGAAAAGCTAGAGATTATCATCAACCCAACAAGCAACATCTAAATATACATCAAAATTGGTTTTATCTCTAATTTTCCTTCTGATTTGTAATCCAACATGATGTATAAATTGAATATGATGTTATTTATAGCTACCATGAACTAGACTTTTATTCTAAGATTTCAATGGAACTCAACACCTAGTTTGAATCAAATTATCTCTCTTTGATATTAGTTATCATTTTAGAATTGGATATCATAATTTGCGCTTCATGTATTGATTACCTTGATCATCAATTAATGTGATAATATACATGGAATTGAGAAAGAAAATATAGATTGAGATCTGATTATGCTAGCATATGTTCATGAATTCTGCATGTGATGGAATTTAAGTTTCGTGCCTAGGATAGAGATATACCGAAGCACCATATGTGGCCAATTGAGAACTTATGCTTCAACCCTTTTTGATTGTAATTCACATAGAGATATAGCGCGTTAGTCATCTAGGGTGTTCACATTCATTCTATCAATTGTGGATTTAGTGTGATACGAATATGGTGCATCGAGAGGTGGCCATATTTTACATTCGTGTTCTTGACCAACATTCTAACGTAATAAAATTGCGAATTGAATGTTTAGCATGATTTATGCTGAAAGTATAATTGATTGATCACCTATATGAAATTGAAAAGTGGATTATAGTGTTGAGACCTAGTTTTGATATCATACGAAAGTTAGAGATTTTTGTAGGTGATGTATGAGATTATGTGGCGTGTGTCTTATTCATTGTCTTCAAGAATGGATGACTTGCTAGTATTTGGGATAGAGATATACCTAAATGCCGTGTGTAACCATTATGAGATTACAAACTTAATGACTCCCTACACGGAGGTTCATTCGTTTGATGGGTAGATTAACTAAGATTATGTGGCGTGTGTCTTGTTGATTATTCATGGAATTGAATGGATTGTTGGCATATGGGATAAACATATACGTATGTGTCGTGTATGGGTGATTTTCATATGACCATACACTAAGGCTTGTGAATAAGGTGAATTTCTCGGTTAACAATTCTTGTGTATTAACTAGTTGAAAAAGAGAGAGTTAGGAGATTTAAATAAAGTGTTGGGGGAAATTGTAATCTTAGACTTGTTAATATTTGATTTCATTATCTTAATGCTTTATTTGTTATATTCGTTATTGCAAAACAACAAAAACAATTATCGTTTGTTTAAATGAGATTGAAATGATAAAAGGTTAATTTTTGGTAAACATTAGAAACAATTCCTCGTGGGATCGATACTTTACTTACACTTTATTACTTGTTGACCGCGTATACTTGCGCGTATTTATCGGTTGCGAAATTGACCAACAATTTTGTGGCGCCGTTGCCAGGGAATTGTTTTTCTAGCGTTTTTCCAATATTAGTCATAATCAAATTAGTCTTAATTTAGACTTGTAAATAATTTACTTATTGTTTATTTTGTTTTGAGTTTGATTTTAGTTAATGGATGAGCATAACTATCAATGGGATTATGAGGGGACGACCCAGTCCACTCAAAATGCCTACAGTCAGAATCAAGCTGACTACTACCCAAACTACTATCATCCGGGTTGGCAAGATCATCCAAGCTTTTCATGGGACGAAAATCAAGATCAGTTCCATGATCCAAATCTCTCATACCATTTAGAATTTGTTCATCAACCTCCACCACACCATGAGGATACATCTAATTTGGAGGAGCTCATGACTCGGAACATATCTACTATCTCTCAAAATGAGGTAGGGTGGGCAAAGCTACAAGCTTCGATGCAGAGCATCATAAACTATGTTGCCAATAATTACATTATTCAACCGCAAAGCACCTTTCCTAGCAATATAGAGACTGACTCTATGGAGGAAGGTGAAGAGCAGTGTATGGTGGATAATCAAGGACTTGGCGAAGAGTCGCACAAAGCTATTAGTGAAAATTTTGAGAGTGTGCATCCTATTGTGGATGTGGATTATGAGATTGATGAGATGAGGAGCATGAATGGGGAGTATGAAAAAGAAATTGAAGATCAAGAAGTCACATTCGAGCTTTTCAAAGCCATCGAGCACCCATTGGTTCATGAAGAATATCTTCATGTGGATCTTGACAAAAGTGCAATAATTGATAAAGCGGATAATGAAAGCTTCTTCTTGCTACCAGTTGAAGTTAAGTTTGAGGATTGCCAATCAAGCATGCATGCCATGCAAATCAAAGAAAGAACAGCAAGACGGCATGCTATGGTCATTTTTGCGATTGAACCGGATTGAAATGAAATGGTGAAGTCGGGCTAACGACTATAAACCAAGCGCTTCTTGGGAGGCAACCCAAGTTTACTATTTTGTTTTTATTTTTGTTTGATTGCATTTTAGTGGTTTAACTGCATTTTAATTTCTTTAGTCATTTGCTTTCAGGTACGCTCCCAACTTAGGGGTATTGAAAGATGATATCAATGGCGCTTGACACGGTTTCAGGGAAGTCTTCTATTTTAATTTTTTCTATATCAGACATTGAGGACAATGTCAAGTTTAAGTTTGGGGGTAGTACTTCGTATTTGTGTGTTTTTAATTTAGTTTTTATGTGATTTAAGTTATGTATTTTTGTTCAAAAAAAAAATTCATTTACTTTTAGGATATGTCCCTTGAGCATTGTTTTAATTTGATTTGAACTACAATTCATGGTCTATGATAAGAACTTGTTTGAATTGATTCTAACTCATGGAAAATGGATAAATGTTGATTAGTCTTTATGCTTAATCGTTATTGTTGGTTATTGTTTTGCTTATGCGTCCTATCACTCTTTTGCACCTACCCATGAGTATTGAGCTAGTTGTATGCTTAGAGAAAGCTTTTATAACCGAATGCTTGTGGGAAATATCTATAAACTCTAGAACTCGTTTAAACATCACTCGAAGCAAGGTTTCCAAATTTGTTGTGTTTGAATTGTTGGTCATGTGGTGAGTTGATATGGAGCGTAAAACACACTCACTCATGGACACATGCGTAGGGGAGATAGAGCGTAAAACGCACTCTCTTATAATTGTGATTAAAGAAAGAAAATTGTATATTTCAAATCTTGTGTTGGGTTGAGATGGAGCGTAAAACGCACTCACCCACAAAAGTGGACCTAGGATAAGATGGAGCATAAAATGCACTTACCTAAAGTCTTTTGATTTCAAATTTTTTGAAATTATGATTTGTATACCTTTTGAGTGATGTGTTAAGCATGTAGTTTTTGGTGGTTTATTTTGATTATGTCATAAGGTAATGTGGTTGCATAGCTTCATCCGAGCTTGATTGGTTTAGTGCTATTGGGTACGCGGACACACACACGGAAGGGACCTAAAGCATGCTATGACTATCTAATTGTAAATCTAAACTTGCAACGTTTTGAAGGTTTCCTTGAGTTTTCATGTGTTTATGCTTTGAGACCATTGTTTAAGCTTTTTAACTCATTGCTCAAGATAGTTTTTATTTAGAAATGTTTAATTTTTATAGTTTGTGTGTTTTGCTTGAGGACAAGCAAAGGTTTAAGTTTGGGGGTATTTGATGAGTGTGTTTTATATACACAAATTGGGTACTTTTAGCCTTAATAATTTGTAAGTGTTTAGCTATTTCGTTTGATTTTATGTGTTTTCATCTTATTGTTGTATAATATAGTTTTGTATTACTTTTATATGTATTTTTATGCTTTTATGTGTTTTCACTTTGTTTCGTAGGTATTGAAATAAAAGCCCTTCGAATCAAGGCGTTTTCGGCATGAATTTGGCATTCCCGCTGCTTGTTTCTCAATTTGACCAATAATGCAATCCGAATCTCTCAAACCTCAAAGAACGAAAGTTGTTGATTTTGATCTTAGCTTTCCAAACCATCCAGAATCATCCAATTTGAAGTTCGTATGAGAGAGCTATGATCATTTTACCGTCGGATTATGCATGCATTTTACATAGCAGTTTCTTCGGACTCACTTTGAGCTTTGTTACGTTCTGTATCTCAACGAGCTCCTGTTATGGAAGTTGTAGAGCTCTTCCTTAGCTTTCCATAGCCTATTTACACGCCTAAATCCGAGTTCGGATGAACACGTTATGGCCATTTTCCCAACAGACATCAGAGCTGGAAAGTACAGCAGAACAGCTGCGCCCTTATGCAGAAAACGTAGATTTTGGGCAGCGCAGCTGCGCCCGGACGCAAGCCAAAGTCGGCGCAGCTGCGCCCGGCATCCAGGGACTTCAGTATGCGGCGCATCCAAGCGCGCAGTTACGCCGGTTTCAGCAGATTTCGCGATTTCAGCCTATTTTTGGTCAAAATTCGTGGGCTAAACTAGGTTTTTGCCTTAAGAACTATAAATACAATATGTAGCCTCCATTTTTGAGGGATCTAGACCCTAGAAATCAGATTCAAGAGAGGGGGGAGCTACCAAATTTATCACCAAGGAGGGCCAAAGTGCTACAAATCAAGCTATATCAAGCAAAGGCCAAGGAGCTAAAGCATCAAGGATTGCAAAATCAAGGAGGAAAAGCTAGAGATCATCATCAACCCAACAAGCAACATCTGAATATACATCAAAATTGGTTTTATCTCTAATTTCCCTTCTGATTTGTAATCCAACATGATGTATAAATTGAATATGATGTTATTTATAGCAACCATGAACTAGACTTTTATTCTAAGATTTCAATGGAACCCAACACCTAGTTTGAATCAAATTATCTCTCTTAGATATTAGTTATCATTTTAGAATTGGATATCATAATTTGCGCTTCATGTATTGATTACCTTGATCATCAATTAATGTGATAATATACATGGAATTGAGAAAGAAAATATAGATTGAGATCTGATTATGCTAGCATATGTTCATGAATTCTGCATGTGATGGAATTTAAGTTTCGTGCCTAGGATAGAGATATACCGAAGCACCATATGTGGCCAATTGAGAACTTATGCTTCAACCCTTTTTGATTGTAATTCACATAGAGATATAGGGCGTTAGTCATCTAGGGTGTTCACATTCATTCTATCAATTGTGGATTTAGTGTGATACGAATATGGTGCATCGAGAGGTGGCCATATTTTACATTCATGTTCTCGACCAACATTCTAACGTAATAAAATTGCGAATTGAATGTCTAGCATGATTTATGCTGAAAGTATAATTGATTGATCACCTATATGAAATTGAAAAGTGGATTATAGTGTTGAGACCTAGTTTTGATATCATACGAAAGTTAAAGATTTTTGCGGGTGATGTATGAGATTATGTGGCGTGTGTCTTATTCATTGTCTTCAAGAATGGATGACTTGCTAGTATTTGGGATAGAGATATACCTAAATGCCGTGTGTAACCATTATGAGATTACAAACTTAATGACTCCCTACACGGAGGTTCATTCGTTTGATGGGTAGATTAACTAAGATTATGTGGCGTGTGTCTTGTTTATTATTCATGGAATTTAATGGATTGTTGGCATATGGGATAAACATATACCTATGTGTCGTGTATGGGTGATTTTCATATGACCATACACTAAGGCTTGTGAATAAGGTGAATTTCTCGGTTAACAATTCTTGTGTATTAACTAGTTGAAAAAGAGAGAGTGTTGGGGGAAATTATAATCTTAGACTTGTTAATATTTGATTTCATTATCTTAATGCTTTATTTGTTATATTCGTTATTGCAAAACAACAAAAACAATTATCGTTTGTTTAAATGAGATTGAAATGATAAAAGGTTAATTTTTGGTAAACATTAGAAACAATTCCTCGTGGGATCGATACTTTACTTACACTTTATTACTTGTTGACCGCGTATACTTGCGCGTATTTATCGGTTTCGAAATCGACCAACACAACTAGAGAGTCTCTTCACCCCATTCTACGTTTGCCGCGAGGCATAGGCGTGTGATAATCGAGGCGTGTGGAATGGCACCAGAAGTGACAACCCACATGAAACGAAGCATGGACTGGTTGATGATATATCCCACGTCGATGCTCCCACCACGCAGAATGTGGTGCAAGAGTACCGCGCGATCCCGTGTCACGTCCTGGTGATGGGTGGTCGGCAAGATGCTCGCGTAAATGAGGGAAGTAGACCTTCAAAGTGGTGCCTGGCTGAGTCCTCCACTGAGTGTCCGGTTGACACATCTCCTGTATCAAAGTGTCAAGTTCGGTCTCGTAGAGCTCATGTAACACTCAGTTGGTGGCCTCAGCAGTAGCGGATGGCAGGCGGAGTTCATTAATTGCCTGCGCTGAGTAGGATACCTGCCTGCCCCGTACAAAGGAAATCCCATTCTGCGTTTCCTGGGCGTTAGCATAGAATTCCCGAACGATGGCCATTGGGGCTGACTTCGGTGTCTCAATGAATAACAACCAACCCAAACGCCGGATTTGGTCAAGAATACGCCCATCCTATGCCTTGGGCTTCAAACCCCTCTCTGGTATGAAGGATTTGATGCTAAGCACCTCCCAGTAGTAATGATGTGTAGAGAGATTGACAAACTTGGTGGCATCCAGAGTGTTGATGCCACCACCAGTAGATTCGGATCCGCTGCTGCTGGAAGAAGAAGGCTGGGGAGTGCGTGCACGCTTCGGCATATTCCAGGTTGCCTGAGCTCCGGCGCAGCTGCGCCCCATCTTCAGTGCATCACCAGCGCAGCTGCGCCATGCCACTTCTGCATGTAGCGTCTGAGTACCAGCACAGCTGCGCCTCACCATCACCTCCCCAATATTGCTTCAATCTTTGGCCATTAACCTTGAATGGTTGCTCACTGTCCTTTCCAACAATTTCGATGGCTCCGTGTGGGAATACAGCTGTGATGGTAAAGGGACCCAACCATCGGGATTTGAGCTTTCCCGGGAATAACTTGAGCCTGGAGTTGAATAGCAAGACCTCTTGGCCAGGTTCAAATTTCCTCTCAATGATTTTTCGGTCGTGCCATTTCTTTACCTTTTCCTTGTAGAGTTTAGATTTCTCATAGGCCTGCAATCGGAACTCATCAAGTTCATTTAGCTGTAGAAGTCTCCTTTCTCCCGCTGCAGATGGGTCGAAATTTAACTCTTTAATCGCCCAGTAAGCTTTGTGCTCTAATTCGACCGGGAGATGACAAGCCTTGCCATAGACTATGTGGTAAGGAGACATGCCGAGAGGCGTCTTATATGCAGTTCTGTAAGCCCACAAGGCTTCATCTAGCTTTATAGACCAATCTTTTCTGGAAGGATTAACGATCTTTTCCAGAATTCTTTTTACCTCTCGGTTAGATACTTCGGCTTAACCATTTGTCTACGGATGGTAGGTTGTGGCAATTCTGTGTCTCACTCCATATTTGGCCAGGAGGGTTGTGAACTGTTTGTTGCAAAAATGGCTGCCCTCATCACTGATGATCGCCCATGGAGTGCCAAACCTAGTAAAAATGCTTTTTTGTAGGAACCTTAAAACCACCTTAGCGTCATTGGTTGGTAATGCCAAAGCTTCTACCCATTTGGACACGTAATCAACCGCCAGAAGGATATAGAGATTGTTGCAGGATGATTGAAATGGTCCCATGAAGTCTATGCCCCATACGTCAAAGATCTCCATCTCCAAGATCACATTTAGTGGCATTTCATTGCGGTTGGAGATGTTGCCCACCCGTTGGCATCGATCACAATTCTTTATGAATTGGTGGGCATCTTTGAACAAGGTGGGCCAATAAAACCCAGCTTGGAGCACTTTTGCTGTTGTTCTCTACGTTCCATAATGGCCACCATACAGAGAAGAATGACATGCATGTAATATACTGGTAGTCTCGAGATCGGGGATGCATCTTCAGATCACAAGATCCGTGCATTGTTTGAACAAGTAAGGTTCGTCCCACATATATCTCTTTGTATCATGCAAAAATTTCTTCTTCTGCTGAGAAATTAGATCTGGTGGTAGCACATGACTCACAAGATAGTTGACAATATCAGCGAACCATGGGATTTCAGATGTGACTGCAAATAGCTGTTCATCAGGGAAGCAATCGTTTATTTCAATCTTCTCTTTGTTTTCCGAATCCGGATTGTCTAATCTGGAAAGATGATCTGCTACTAGATTCTCCGTGCCTTTCTTATCCTTAATTTCCAAGTTAAATTCTTGGAGCAAAAGGATCCACCTGATTAGTCTTGGCTTGACATCTTTCTTTGAGATCAAATCCCGAATTGCTGCATGATCAGTGTACACCACTACCTTTGTTCCAATGAGATAGGATCGGAACTTGTCGAATGCATAAACAACCGCGAGTAGTTCCTTCTCGGTGGTGGTGTAATTCATTTGGGCCTCAGAAAGTGTTTTGCTGGCATAGTAGACTGCATGTAGAACCTTATCTCTGCGCTGTCCCAATACCACGCCTACAGCGTAGTCACTAGCATCACACATAAGCTCAAATGGAAGAGACCAATCCGGTGCCACTATCACAGGTGTTGTTGTCAACTTCTGTTTCAACAACTCAAAAGCCGCTAAGCAATTATCATCGAATAGAAATGGGACATCTTTTTCCAACAGATTGCACAGGGGCTTTGTGATTTTTGAGAAGTCTTTGATAAATCTCCGATAGAATCCAGCATGGCCCAAAAAACTTCGAACTCCCTTTATAGAAGTCGGTGGAGGCAATTTCTCAATAGTTTCTAACTTTGCTTTGTCCACCTCCAAGCCTTTGGCTGAGACTTTGTGACCCAAAATTATTCCTTCATGCACCATGAAATGACATTTCTCCCAATTAAGCACAAGATTTGTTTCCACGCATCTCTTCAATACCATGACTAAATTCTTTAGACAGCTGTCAAAGGAATTTTCAAACACTGAGAAGTCATCCATGAAAACCTCCATGTTGATTTCCACCATGTCCGAAAATATTGCCATCATGCACCGCTGAAATGTGGCAGGAGCATTACATAGACCAAAAGACATTCGCCTGAAAGCAAAAGTTCCATAAGGACAAGTAAAAGTGGTCTTCTCTTGATCCTCTGAAGCGATGGCAATTTGATTATAACCAGAATATCCGTCAAGCAAACAGTAGTACTCATGCCCTACAAGTCGGTCTAACATTTGATCAATGAATGGAAGTGGGAAATGATCTTTCCTTGTGGCTTTGTTGAGCTTTCGGTAGTCCATGCAAACTCTCCACCCTGTGACTGTTCGGGTTGGTATTAGCTCGTTGTTCTCATTTTTTACCACAGTTATTCCTCCCTTTTTGGGTACACACTGTACCAGGCTTACCCATGGACTGGCAGAGATGGGATAAATGATCCCGGCGTCTAGCCATTTTAGAATTTTTGCTTTAACCACTTCCTTCATGATGGGGTTCAGCCTTCTTTGATGCTCAATGGTAGGCTTGCTGTCATCTTCCATCAGGATTTTGTGCATGCAAAATGAGGGGCTGATTCCCTTTATATCTGCAATGGTCCATCCAATAGCCCCTTGGAATTCTCTAAGGATTCTTATCAGCTTGCCTTCCTGCAAAGATGTTAGTACAGAGGAAATAATGACAGGTAAAGTATCTGAAGTGCCTAGATATGCATACCTGAGGTGACTATACAGGGGTTTTAGATCAAGTTTATGAGGTACCTCTCTAGATGGTTTTAAATGAGATGAGGCATCATTTGAGCTTTTCAAGGGCTCAATAGGTACCTTGAATTTTGCCATCCTGGGTGTTGCATCTAGAAAATGAACATACTCACAGTTCTCAGGTTCGTCCAAGTCGATGTTTCCTGTTAGTGTCATCTTAAGCAAGTCCCTATGTGTGGCCTTAATGAATTCTTCGGTCACTGCATTTTCAATAATGTCCACTCGGAAACACTCTTCCTCTTCGGTCGGAAATTTCATAGCCTTGAAAACATTAATGGTGACTTCTTGGTCTTGAACCCTCATTGTCAATTCTCCTTTTTGCACATCAATGAGGGTTCTCCCGGTAGCTAGAAATGGCCTCCCAAGTATGATGGGAATGTCCTTGTCCTCCTCAAAGTCTAGGATTATGAAATCAGCTGTGAAAATGAACTTATCAACCTTAATAAGAACATCTTCCACAATACCTCTCGGATAAGTGACTGAACGATCAACTAGCTGAAGAGAGACATTTGTTGGCTTGGGTGCTGGTAATCCCAACTGAGTAAAGACGGACAATGGCAGGAAGCTTTAATTTTGAACGATCAACTAGCTGGTGAAACTGCCCGGATCCTTTAATTTTGGAGGAAGCTTCCTTTGTAATACCGCACTGCATTCTTCCGTCAAGGCTACAATTTCAAAATCTTGCAATTTCTTCTTTCTTAACAGAATACTTTTCATGAACTTGGCATAGCTCGGCATTTGTTCTAAGGCTTCTGCAAATGGTATATTGATCTGAAGCTTTTTGAAAACCTAAAGAAACTTAGAAAATTGCTTGTCCATTTTCTGCTTTTGCTGCCGTTGAGGATACGGAACTGGTGGGTAGTACCTGGTGGGAGGAGTTGGAGTCTTCTCTGTGCTTTTTGTTGGTGTGGGCTTAGATCTCTCAAGGCTATCCTCTTCTTCAAAAATTCTAGCAGTGGCAGTTTCTGGGGAGGGGCGCAGCTGCGCCATTTCCCTTTGTAAAGTGGGCGCAGCTGCGCCAGTTGATTCCAACGCTGAAGAGGGGCGCAGCTGTACTGTCTCTTCTGGTGACAGGGGCGCAGCTGCACCGTCTGGCAGGGTCTGCTTCCCACTTCTGGTGGTGACAGCTTGGCATTGCTCCTTCCCATTTCTCCTTGGATTGATTTCTGTGTCGCTAGGAAGGGCTCCTTGGGGTCTACTTGATAACAAGCTGAACAATTGACTCATTTGATACTACAAATTCTTGAAACCTAATGTTTGTCCTTGTTCCAACTTATCAGTTTTGGCCATGTATCTCTCCATATTTTCACTTAGTTCGGCAACCCTTTTATCCGTAGCCAAGATTTGCTGCTGAATGTGGAACCCCAGAGGATTGGTAGGTTTTGGAGCTTGCTGTTGGTCTTGTCGGCTGCTCCACGAGAAGTTGGGGTGATTCCTATTCCCCGGATTGTAGTTGTTATGATATTGATTTGTTGGCCTCTGGTAGTTGCTCACAAATTGCACTGACTCTGCATTGATGGCACATTGATCAGAAGAGTGTGAACCTGCACAAAGCTCATAAATCATGGAGACTTGCTGCCCTTTCCCTTCATATATGTTGTCAATCTTTTTGACTATAGCTGAAATCTGGGCTTGAAGTGAGGTGGCTGTGTCAACCTCTAGTATCCCTACTACTTTTGGTTGGCTAGATCTGGAGGATGGCCATTGATAGTTGTTTGCAGCCATAGTCTCCAAAAGTTCATAAGCTTCGTCATAGTTTTTACCCATGAATGCTCCACCCGCAGCTGCATCAATGTCTGCCCGTGTTTGAATATTCAACCCATTGTAAAATGTGTTAAGCTGCATCCATTGGGGCAAACCGTGATGTGGACACTTTCTCAATAGTTCCTTGTACCGCTCCCATGTCTCATACAAAGATTCTCCATGATGTTGTTCATATGAAGAGATATTATTTCTCAACTTGGCAGTTTTAGCCGGTGGGAAGAATTTTGCTAAGAATTTCTAGGCCAAATCTTGCCAAGTAGTAATAGATCCCGGTGGTAGTGAGTGTAACCAACTCTTTGCTTTATCCTTCAATGTGAATGGGAATAACCGTAATCTCACTGCATCTTCCGAAATCCCACTAAATTTGAATGTATCACAGATCTCCAAAAAATTTATCAAGTGCTCATTTGGGTCATCAACCACCATCCCTCCGAATTGGACAGAATTTTGGATCATATGGATTGTCCCCGGTTTGATTTCAAAGGAATTGGCTGTTATAACTGGCCTTGAGATGCTTGATTGCAAATCATTGATTCTTGGCGTAGCATAATCTCTTAATGCTTTTTGTGCTTCTCCCGCCATTGGTTGAGGTTGTTCTAGATCCTCTAGAGTGTTTTCAGCACATTTTCTTGATTGTTGAACCCTTTTCTCAATGTTATCCACGAACGGTAATAGGTTAGGATTCTTCGATCGAGTATGCATACACTACTTAAGAATACCTATCACAATGTAGAAGAAAATGAAATAGAATTAGGATAAGAACATATTTGTTTAACTAAAACCAATCTAATTTAAATTGATGATGAAAGTTATAAACGCAATTACAATTTCCCGGCAACGGCGCTAAAAACTTGTTGAGATATTTGTATGTATAACAAATACGACTCATACACGCAAGTGCATGTGATCCACAAGTAATATAAAATAAGTAAAGTATCAATCCCACGAGGAATTGAATTGCATTTATGACTACAAACACCGATTTTATAATTATTTCAGTCTCTTTAAACAATTGGTTTTAATGATGAGATTATCTATGTTTACTAATGAAATAAATAGAACAAATTATGGTTGTAAAAATACAGATTTGATGGGTTTGGGATTATAATATCACTTAATACACACTTAGATTTCCGTGCTTCCTATTGTTGCTAATTGATTATAATAGAATGTTGGTCGAAAACACGAAGGTAAAATATGACCATCTTTCGATGCACCATATCTATATCACACTAAATCCACAATTGATAGAATGAATGTGAACACCCTAGATGACTAACGCACTATATTTCAATGTGAATTACAATCAAAAGGGTTTAAGAACAAGTTTTCAATGGGCCACACATGGTGCTTCGGTATATCTCTATCCTAAGCACGAATCATAATTTCACGAGGAATGTAAAGATTATGAACATATGCTAGCATAATTAGATCTCAATTTATATTTCCTTTCTCAATTCCATATAAATTATCACAGTAATTGGTGATCAAGCAATTAAACATGATGTATAGATTATGCTAGACATTCATGTCACAACCAACTAGCAAAAATAAGGAAGCATTTCAATTCTTAGCTATGCAAAAGATCCATTATAATCCCAAGAATTAAGTTTAGTTCATAATAACAATACTAGAGTTAATCATGCACAATTGGTTCATCATCATAATTACAAAATAGGAAAATTTATCAAAAACAGAAAATATTTAAGCTCCCTGTATCCGTTCTGCAACTTCTGATGATTTTCCAAGTTGTGAAGATGGTTGATTTCTTGCTCCCAATCTCCAATTCATAATCCATATAGCTCCATTCTTCAGTTCCCAAATGCCAATTATGCTCAGCTGATTGTTTCCAAGTTTTAAGCTAGAATGTAGTAAACTCTCTGATTTTCGTGTAGGAGGGGCGCTCTAAATTGAATTCCAAAATTGGCTAATAATGCATGCATGATTTGTCTTCTTTTGACTTATTTTGATTCCCACTAATAAAGTTCAACCCACTAATTCCTCAAAATCTGGCACTACTCCATTTCCTGATAATGCTGCTTCGCTGGATGGAACGTGCTGCATGGCTGGCTGGCGACAGGCGCAGCTGCGCCGGGGGTAGGGAATGCACAGGGGGGGCGCAGCTGCGCCGGCCTCAAGGCCAAGCAGGGCGCAGCTGCGCCGGCTGCTAGTTTGCTGCAGTGCTGCTGTAACATAATTTTCTTGACTCTCGTGCCCTGCGCAAACAACAAACAATCAAATGGCACCCATCCACAAATGCAATAAACCCCGAGTTAAATTTACCAAAAAACATGCAAAAGCCGTATAATGAGAATAGTGAATCAAAACCGAAAGAGAGGGAAAGCATGCATGAAAATGCACTAAGTAGTTATTAGATAAGCGACAAATGAAACCAAATAGCATCCAATAAGTAGGTATGAAACCTACTTATCAATTACCCTCGGTAAAGTTCTCTATTTCAATTCTGTCTATTATAAACATCGAGGACTATGTTTATTTTAAGTTTGGGGGTGTGGTAGTTTAATTGAGTTATCCTTGTCTGTCTAGTCGTGTTGTGTTGTGTGGTAGTCAAATTTAAGTTTGGGGGTAGTACTAAGTTTTTGCGTACTTGCGTGTTTAATTTAGTTTTTGTGTGATTTAAGTATGTTTTTCTTTTTATTCAAAAAAAAAATTTATTTTTAGGATGTGTCCCTTGAGCATTGTTTTAATTTGATTTGAACTATAATCCATGGTCTAGGATAATGGCTTGTTTGAAGAGAATTCTAACTCATGAGAAGTAGACAATTGTTGCTTAGTCTTTGTGCTTATCGTTTATTGGTTATTATTTTGCTTATGCGTTCTTTCACTTTCATGCACGTATCCATGAGTATTAAGCTAGTTGTATGCTTAGAGAAGGCTTTCATAACCGAATGCTTGTGAAAAATATCTATAAACTCTAGAACTCGTTTAAACATCACTCGAACCAAGGTGTCCAAATTTGTTATGTTTGAATTGATGGTCATGTGGTGAGTTGAGATGGAGCGTAAAACGCACTCACTCATGGACAGATGCGTAGGAGAGATAGAGCATAAAACGCACTCTCTTATAATTGTGATTAAAGAAAAAAAAATTGTTTATTGCAAATTTTGCATGGGGTTGAGGTTGAGCGTAAAACGCACTCGCCCATATGAGCGTGCTTAAGGATTGAGATGGAGCATAAAATGCACTCACCTAGCGCCCTTGGTTCTTAAAATTTTTGGAATTGTGATTTGTACACCTTTGTATTGAGTGATGTGTTAAGCATGTTATTTTGGGGTTTATTTTGATTATTTCATAAGGTAATGTGGTTGCATAGTTTCATTCGAGCTTGATTGGTTTAGTGCTATTGGGTACTCACACACACACATACGGAAGAGGCCTTAAGCAAAGTATGACTAGCTAACTGAAATTTTAGACTTGCAACGCTTTCTTTGTTCTCTTGAGTTCTATGTGTTGATGCCTTTGAGACCATTGTCGGCTCATTAATTCATTACTCAAATTAGGATATATTAGAAGTTTTTGAATTGTTTAGTTTAGGTTTGTTTTGCTTGAGGACAAGCAAAGATTTAAGTTTGGGGGTATTTGATGAGTGTGTTTTATACACACAATTTGGGTACTTTTGGCCTTGATAATTTGCAAATCTTTAGGTATTTAATGTGGTTTGTATGTATTTTTAGCTTATTTCTACATAAATTAGTTTTTAGTTATTTTTACCTGTTTTATATTGCTTTGATGCATTTTCATTATGTTTGTAGGAATTGAAATAAAGACCGCTCGGATCGTTATTTGTATTGACTCAATGTCCGTGCCTGGACGTCTGTGCCCGAATGGTAGTATGATGAAAATTTGTGCTTGGCGACGCTCGGTGCTTAATTTGATAACATTTGGTAGTTGGCCGTGCACGGCGTCGGAAAGCGTGCACAGCGTGCGGCGTCGGCCAAGCCACGAGGGCAAGCCCGTGCTTAGATATCCGTGGCCGAATGATAACACGGTGAAAATTTATGTTTGGCGATGCTCGAGGCTTAATTTGATGACCTTTTGAAGTTGGGCGTGCACGGCGTTAGAAGGCGTGCACAGCGTGCGGCGTCGACCAAGCCGCGGGCACGGCGTGCAGCAGCAGGGGGCACCAGCCAGGCGCTGGGCGCGGACGCCGTGCGGCGCACGCGGGCGTGGGCGCTCGGCGCTCGGCGGGCCTCGGCATCAGGCTTTGGGCGCGCGCGGGCCTCGGCAGGCGCTGGGCGCGGGGCCTCGGCCGCGGGCGTTGGGCATGCGGCCAGCGTGCGGCCCAGGCGCTGGGCACACGCGCTGGCGTGCGGGCGCGCGGCGCGGGCGTGTGGCGGTGGGCGTGAGACCAGCGTGCGGCCCACGCGCCGGGCGCGGGCGTGCGACCAGCGGGCGGCCCAGGCACTGGGCCGCGGGCGTGCGGCGGCGTTGGGCGCGCGCGGCCAGCGTGCGGCCTAGGCGCTGGGCGCGGGCGCGCCAACGCCGTGCTGAGTGCGATCTGACACAGTTTTAGTGCGATCTGAGCTCCGTTTTGTCCGATTTTTGCTAGGGTTTGTTAATGGAGGCTATATATAATCTCTTCTAAGCTTCATATCAGATAACTAGAGATTGGGAGGCCACACAAACACATCAAAATAGAGAGCAAAAATGCTGCAATACAAGGAAAACTTAGCAAAAGCCAAAGAACTAAGAAGGAAAGCCTTGTCAAAGGGATATCTAGAGAGAGGGAGGCTACAAAATACATCAACCAACAGTGCTCAAGGCTGCAAATCAAGCTAAATCAAGCCAAAAGCCAAGGAACTCAGTCAAGAAGAATTGCAAGGCCAAGGAGGAGAGCTAGAAATCAACAGCAACCAAAGGAACACCAACTGAATAGCTTCAAAAGTGGTTTCATTTCTAGATTTCCATCTCCTTTGTAATTCGAATTTGACAATGTATCAATTGAAAATGATGTTTATTGTAGCTATTATGAACTAACCTTCTATTCTAAGATTACAATGGAACCCAACACTTAATTTGAATTGAATTCTCTCTCTATTGATTTTAGTTATGCATGTGTGAATTGATTATCACAACCTTTGCTTCTTGATTAATTGCTTGGCCTGTAATTACCTTGGGAACCTATATGAACTTGACGAACGGATTATAAGTTAAGACCTAGTTATGATAACATGCGAAAGTATAGATTGTTGTGGGTTATTAATCGGATTAAGTGACACGTGTCTTATTAATTATCTGCAATAATAGGTATCTTGATAGTAGTTGGGATAGATATATACCTAATTACCGCATGCAACCAATTGAGAATCTAGTCTTAATGACTTCTGATGTGAAAGTTGGTAATTGAAGGGAGGATTAATTAGATTTGATGACACGTGTCTATTAATCATTCCTGAAATTAGTCTCTTGATAGTGCATAGGATAGACATATACCTATGCACCACTTAGGAAGATTCGTGATTGACCATCGACAGAGGCTCTTATGTAGTTTTGATTTCTCGGTTGTCAATTCGTATGTTATAACTGATTGAAAAGAGAGAGTTAGGAGATTCAAATAACGTGTTGGGGGAAATTGTAATCTTAGACCTTTCTATCTTGATATTTTACCGCATTTTATTCATTACTCAACTTGTGAACTCAACAAACAACAAACAATCAAACCTTCATCGTTTAAATTAGATCAAATTGATATACGATTGGTACTTGGTTATTATTTGGCACAATTCCTTGTGGGTTCGACTCTTATCTTATCATATATTACTTGTGGGCCGTGTATACTTGCAGTGTGTGCTATCGATTGCGAAATCGACCAACAATGCCATGTATACTACAACCTTGAATCATTAGATCACATAAACAGTAACTACCGTGCAAGTTATTAAGGGTCAAACATGGTTGACCGACAATAACTGGTGAGATTCTAGGTAAGCCAAAAACTCAAGAATAGTATGAACCAGGTAGTTTGACCATGAATTATATAGCATCAATTGATGTTGTTTAAGTTTAAATTTCATATGTCGTTGTACCTTGCCATGCCTAGTATAACAACGAACAAAAATCAAACCCAAAACATTAACCAACTGGAAATCATTTGCGGTCAAAAGTCCTTACTCGACCATGACCAACTGTTCTTCATGAAGAACACCTTTAGCGACACTCTCGTTCCCAAAGCCCAAAAAACTAAAAATCTATGCAGTCCGTCGCTAAAGCCCTTTTGCGACGGTTTTAAATAAAAATTAATTAAATAAATTATAAATAAATATTAAGTAATTATTAATAATTAATAATTATGTTCAAAAATTCATTTTAAATTATAAAAATTAGTTTTTAATATTTTTACATAAATTTTAATTATTATTAAAATAATAATAATTATTATAATAAATCATTTAATAATTATCTTAATTATTTAAAAATGATATTAAATCATTTAATAATTATATTAATTATTTAAAAATGATATTAAAGTAAATACAATTATTATATGTAATAATTAAATAAAATATTAAATATTTAAAAATATTATTAATGATAAATAAATCATTTAAATAATATATTAATATTTAAAAATATTATAAATGATAATTAAATCATTTAAATATTAAACTAAGCTTTGAAAATTATTATAAATAATAATTAAATTATTTTAATAATTAAAATTAATTCTAAAAATATTATAAATGATAGATAAATCATTTAAATAACATATTAATATTTTAAAAATATTCTAAATGATAATTAAATCATTTAAAAATATTCCTAAGCTTGTAAAATTATTTAAAAATATTACCAAGCTTATAAAAATTATTTAAAAATAATATTAAGCTTTTAAAAATATTATAAATGATAATTTAATTATCTAGACTGATATTTAAGCTTCCAAATGAAGTTTTATTGACAAACCTATGTGTTTAGCTCGCTAAAGTCGCGACCGAGGTACCAAACCAACGTCAGACCTTAACAAAACTTGTCTAGTTTAGTTAAATAAGTATTATTATAGATTCTAATGTTTATTATTGATATGAATAGACATAACTAGACTACCCAACGTTGATAAACAACATGAAATTTAACGTGCTACGCTAAGGCAAGTCTTCTAACCTTGTTACATTTAAGCAAGTATAATACATTTTGCTATCAATTATTGTGGAGTTATTGCTTCTTGTCGAGCATAACTTAAGAAATGAATCATTATTCATATATTGCTTGATGGAGCTTAAAATTGTTGTGTCAAACCAAATTGTTTGGTAAGACATCTTATACTGAGAAATGAAACACCTTGATGTAAGGTTGTAAAATCGTCAATTATATATTGACATAAAATCGTAGGATGATATGCATACTCCTAGGATATTGATTAGGCTGATCCCCTACCAGATATCTGAAATCAAACTTTTCTAAGTCATTGAAGACTGATAGAATTGAATGAAACACATGGTTTATGTACTGAACCCTCAGTTATACATCGTTAACATCTTTCAAATAAAACACATTGTGTTTACGTTTTCAACTAAAACTTGCTGAGCATTTGTAGCTCATTCTTGCACATATCTTCTTTTGCAGCTTTAAATGATAATCCCGGCACTTCTGGGACATACAAAAGAAAAGGCCATGTTAATTAGTTTTAATTACTGTCTTGAATGATTCAAGTATTTTAAAGGCTTTATTGTAAATACTTAGTACTGAGAACGATGTAACCGAACTTAATGATAGGAAATATATTATCATCTTTTATTTCATCGAATGCGTTATACTCTAATCTTTAAATTGTTTAGAATAGTTGTACTAAGTAGATACAGTATTTATATGAACTGTAAATCTGAATGAGGGTATTTGAATGATATTGAAAGTCTTATAAGCTCTGAGGTTACACTTAATGAGCACCGGTAAGGTGCCACCTTTACCGGAATGCGTCCTTCGGTTCTATGGACAATTTTATCGTTAATACTGTGAATGTCAGATAGATAGGGAATATTGATATAAAAGATATATTCATAAGATATGAATCTATACATCCAAATGAGGGTATCCAAACACAATTAACGTTCTGGCAAGAACTAGTATCGGTTATGGGATACTGTGAACCTTGGATAGATAGAAGTCATATATTATTGAATATTTATAGTTAAATAGTTTTATGTGAGCACCAAATCTACTACAAGGAATGTAGAGAATTTGGGGGTATCACAAGTTGGTATCAGAGCTGTAGATTATAGCTCTAAGGTAGTTAGAAAATACCTTAGTGGTGTGCTGTCGCAAGCACCCAAAAATAACACCTTATTGCAAAAGATATTAATGTAGTAGTGCAAGTAAGAGTCGATCCCACAGAGAATGATTAGTCTAAATCTATACTTTGTAAACCAAAAGGGGGGGGGTTGTAATTTGATTTAACTAATTAACAAAAATTAAACAAGAATAAAATAAAGATTTTAGTTCTTCCATTCAATGTCACCTTATCATAGAAATATTTATCCTTCAATGAAATTAATAGCCCAAGGTAACAACAAGCTCTGCTACCCGAAACTCCCCTTAATTATCACTTAATGAAACAAGCTCTTCACAAAATTCTAACCATTATACAACCTAAAATAAGCTCTCTAGATTTAATATAATAGCAGCATTAAGAACTAGAGAATTAGACTATTGTTGGTCGATTTCGCAACCGAAAAACTCGCGCAAGTATACGCGGTCTAACAAGTAATATAATGATAAGTTGAGTGTCGAACCCACGAGGAATTATAGCTAATATTTACCAAGTACCGACTTTATATCGCTTCAATCTTATTTCAGTTAAATCGAAGATATGAAATTAATCTAATTAATTCTAATTATTAAAGTAAGTAAATGGATAACGATTGGTATCTAAGGTGCTGCAAGCTAAGATTATAATTATTTCCCCACACAAGCATTATGTCGAACACTTGGTGTGCTATGTTTTATCGAACGTCATAACTATCTCTCTTTGGCCTAATGGTCAAGACGGAATGTCGACTGAGAACTCACAAGTATTCATACACCTCTTCTGAGGTATGTATAAACATATCCTCTCTAGATCCACCCGAAAGGGAATAGAACTGAAAAGAACATCAAAGCTAGGTAATAATCCTCACATTCCTATACGAATTATTCAAAGCAGAGAATTAAAGCATAGATTCTCAATTAGGCCACACATGGCATATAAGTATATTCCTATCTTACACACAAATTATGCAATCTATTGGTATAGATAAATCATAATCACATGCCAATATATCAAGGTATACATCTACAATCCATTTCCCAATTTCTTATAGAATACCAAAATCATCACTAATTCCTTAGTAAGAATCATTAAGCATAGATATATTGAACCAAACCATATGGTGTCAACCAAAGAGATAAGCTAATCAATTCAAATAACAAAGGTTTCATTATAACCTTAGAGCAAATATTTAGTTCATAGCTTTTAAGCTAAATATAAGTAGCAATAAATACAACATTTCTAGATGACAAAATCAAAGGAAATACTAGAGAAGAATAAACCGTGTCAAAGCTTCTTCAAACTCCAAGACTTCACCCAATCCTTGATTTCCCTTCCGTGTTGATAATCGCTCTTCAGCTCCAAGGAATCCCAAACTTCTCCCTGTGTGCTAATCACAAGCTATTTACAAAGCTAAAGAGAAAATAAACTAAGCTAAGCTATGGAGATGAGAGAAAATATGGGTTTCTCTTGTGTCCTCTCTCCCTTTCTACTCCTAGGTTGCTGATGAATTGAAGGATTTATGTTTTGGGTCATTAGGTTAGGCATTTAACAACCCAATTTTGCCCAGAATTCGTGCTTGGCGCTGCGGCGTGGGCATTTGGCCTGAAACTCGCGCTGCAGCGTCAAGCATGACCTTGGCTACTGCATTTTCGCGCTGCAGCGAGGCCAAAAACACTAGGAACTCGCGCTGCAGCGAGGGTCCCTGAGTCAGGAATTCCAGCTTCGACGTCTGTTGGAAAAATGGCCATAACTTCTTCGTCCGAACTCGGATTAAGGCGTTTAAAGAGGCTACAGAAAGCTAAGAAGTAGCTCTACAACTTTTATAACTGGAGCTCGTCGAGATAATGGCCAGAAGAAGTCTCAAATTGAGCTCGAAGCAACTGCTGTGTAAAATACATGCAAAATCCGATGGTAAAAAGACCATAACTCTCTCATATGAACTTGAAATTGGATGATTCCAGATGCTCTAGAAAGCTAAGACAAATATATACAACTTTCGTTCTTTGAGTTTTGAGAGATTCGGATTGGATCATGGGTGAAATTGAGAAACAAGCAGTTGGAATGCCAAAATCAAGCCAAAACGCATCGAACCAAGGGGCCTTTATTCAATACCTACAAAACAAAGTTAAAACATATAAAATACATACAAAAATATATAAAAGCAATACAAAACCATATAATATAATAATAAGATAAAAACACATAAAAAGGAACATAAACTACCCAAGAACACACATTTTCATCAAGCCAAAAGTACTCAATTCGTAGGTATAAAACTCACTCATCAACTATTCCACGCAATAATCACACAAGCTCGGATTATTTAACCTGTCTTCCAATAATCATAGCAATACTCAAAAGTTTGACCACAATCATGTATCACTAATTGCTACTTGTGCTTAGGAACAATATCAATTACACGTAATATTATCCCCTAATCTAGCAAATGATATTAATCAAATTAACTTAACTGATCACATTAAATCAATCGGAATAAATATCATTCAATAGTTAAAACAGATTATCGAGAATGAACTTCATATAAGAAGGAACAAATAATGTATAAAAAAGTTCAACATCCCATTGGAACTAAATAAAAGAAAAGAGAAGAGTTCATAGCAAATATGCAAATATAATTTACAAGATATTCAACAATAATAGAATATAAAAAATAAATGAAGAGTTTAGAGAAGGAAAACTATGTTTTGACATCCGACTGTCACTTCGGATCACAATCTTCAATCTCCAAACATTCGCCTTCGATTCTTCGCTTTCATAAATGGTGATCTCTTGCTTGCTCTTGAACTATAAAAATGAAGAAGAGAGTAGCCTCCCCTTGGAGGTCTACATCCTCTCCCTACTCCTATACTAACAAACTAATATGGATAATGCTCTCAAAAATATGGTGTGAAGGAGTTGGAATATGAATGTGTAAAATTGGTTTGTGAATTGGTGTGTTAGTGTTGAAACACCTCTTGCTATTTATAGGCAGTCAAACATACAAGATGGTCAAGGTCCAACAAATAATCTAAGTCATGTGCATCAGCCATCTAAAGCAAATAACAAGCCAAAAACGTGCCCATGTGATGTGCTAAAAATCCAAATCTGTCAACTAACTGATCAGCACCTTGTAAGCCAATTTTGAATTAGCAAACCACCGAATTTGGACTTGGGCAAAGAACAAAAGTTGTAGCCTTGGAGTTTCTAATGAATTTGGGCTTTTGAATCATCTTATTAGGAGTTGGGAAGCTCAAGTTATGGCTCAAATACTCCAACTGGTCTGAACAGGAATCCAGTCCATGCGGGATTCGGATTAGCTATCTAAAAATCAATATTTGGAGGCCCAAATGAACTCGAAAATTTTTCCACTATACCTTTTCCAGAAAGCTTGAGAAGTATACTACAATCTTTAAGAAGAACACATTTTTATTTGGAAACTCTAACACAATTCAAATCTCAACCGAAGCCCCAAAGGTCAATCTGTCCAAAGGCTCAATTTCCTGAAATTTTCAGCTTTGACGTATGTTGGTAAAATGGTCATAACTCTCTCATCCGAACTTCAAATTAGGCGTTTCAAGATGATTCGGAAAGTTAAGAAATAGATCTACAACTTTCCTTCTTTGAACGTTGAGAAATAAAGGCTGGACCAAGGACGAAATTGGGCCTCAATAGGCTGCTATGTCAATGATAAATTATGGACATTGATCCAAATACCCTTTTATTCTTTTTTCCTGCAAAACAAAGTAAAAATACATAAAAGTGATACAAAGACATATTTCATAACAATAAGATAAAAACACCTAAAAAGAATATAAATTACTCAAAAACTCACAAATCATCAAGCTAAAAATACTCACTTTATAGATATAAAATTGACTCATCAAATACCCCCAAACTTGAATCTTTGCTTGTCCTCAAGCTAAACAAATACAAAAATAAGACTTAAAACTCTTCTAATAAAACCTAACTTGAGCAATGAGACATAAAGTTTGAAAAATGACCTCAAAGATGTCAAAACATTATAACTTTAGAAAAACTTTCAAAATATCGCAACGTCTAGGATTTTAACTTGATTGTTAGTCATACCTCACTTTAAATCGTTTCCGTGTGTGTGTGTGTATCCAATTTCACTAAACCAAGTATAACTCAGATGAACTTATCTAACCACATTACCTTATGAAGGAAAATAAACTCCAACAACTACATGCTTAACACATCATTCACCGCTAATGTAGACAAATTAGAAATTACACTCTAGATAAGTGCATTTTATGCTCCATCTTATCATAAGTCATCTCCTATGGCCAAGTGCGTTTTACGCTCCATCTCATCCCATTTCAAGATTTGCGAGTAATTGCTTCTTCTTCTTCTTCTTCTTTTCTCTTTTTTTTTCTTTTTTTATATAGGTGAGTGCGTTTTACGCTCTATCTCTCCTAAGCACATGTTTATGAGTGAGTGCGTTTTACGCTCCATCTCAACTCGCCACATGACTAACAAATTAACTTGATTACATTGCTTTGAGTGATGTTTAAACGAGTTATAGAGTTTATTGATATCTCCCACAAGCATTCGGTCATATATAAGTCTTCTCTAAGTGTACCACTAGTTCATTACAAATGGATAAGTGCTCAAATGAGGTAGGGATTCAAGTAATGTAATAACCAACAAAAAAGTTTAACCACACAGACTAAGCAATATTTGTCCATTTTTTCATGAGTTACAATTTATTCAATCAAGTTTTTTGTTTTTTTTTATTTATCATTGGTTCATAGTTCTAAATCAAGTTAATGCTCAAGAAACACATTTTAAAAATAACGACCCTTAAAAAATCATATTTTTTTTATAAAAACACACAAATACTAAATACCATAAAAAACACAAATATTAAATACTACCCCCAAACTTAAAACTGGCATTGTCCTCAATGTTAGCAATAATACGAGTCAAATGCAAAGGGACTTCCTGAAATTATGTCAATAATCGTGGGGCGTTGGAACTATAGAATTACTTAACACAAAAGATAAAACAAAAATAAAATCAAGTGAAATTAAATTAAATTAAAGGGATGCGAAATTTGGGTGGCCTCACAAGTAGCGATTGGTTTATAGTCGTCAACCCGACTTCTTTATTTCTTATTTGAGATCTTGAGATCACCGCTGATAAGTCAAGAGTCCTTACAAAATTAAAAGGCAATAGGAGTTTAAACAAAGATAGAAATTTGCTAAAATGAAATAAGGTTCATAAAAGCACAAAATAAAACTAAAATCATTCCCCGGCAACGGCGCCAAAATTTGGTGTGCTGTCGCAAGCACCCAAAAATAAAACCTTACTGCAAAAGATATTAATGCAGTAGTGCAAGTAAGAGTCGATCCCACAGAGAATGATTAGTCTAAATCTATATTTTGTAAACCAAAAAGGGGGTTGTAATTTGATCTAACTAATTAACAAAAATTAAATAAGAATAAAATAAAGATTTTAGTTCTTCCGTTCAATGTCACCTTACCATAGCAATATTTATCCTTCAATAAAATTAATAGCCCTAGGTAACAACAAGCTCTGCTACCCGAAACTCTCCTTAATTATCACTTAATGAAACAAGCTCTTCACAAGATTCTAACCATTATACAACCTAAAACAAACTCTCTAGATTTAATATAATAGCAGCATTAAGAACTAGGGAATTAGACTATTCCAAGCAATAATCACACATGCTCGGATTATTTAACCTGTCTTCCAATAATCATAGCAATACTCAAAAGTTTGACCACAATCATGTATCACTAATTTCTACTTGTGATTAGGAACAATATCAATTACACGTAATATTATCCCTTAATCTAGCAAATGATATTAATCAAATTAACTTAACTGATCACATTAAATCAATCGGAATAAATATCATTCAATAGTTAAAACAGATTATCGAGAATTAACTTCATATAAGAAGGAACAAATAATGTATAAAAAAGTTCAACATCCCATTGGAACCAAATAAAAGAAAAGAGAAGAGTTCGAAGCAAATATGCAAATATAATTTACAAGATATTCAACAATAATAGAATATAAAAAATAAATGAAGAGTTTAGAGAAGAAAAACTGTGTTTTGACATCCGACTGCCACTTCAGATCACAATATTCAATCTCCAAACATTCACCTTCGATTTTTCGCTTCCATAAATGGTGATCTCTTGCTTGCTCTTGAACTATAAAAATGGAGAAGAGAGTAGCCTCCCCTTGGAGGTCTACATCCTCTCCCTACTCCTATACTAACAAACTAATATGGATAATGCTCTAAAAGATATGGTGTGAAGGAGTTGGAATATAAATGTGTAAAATTGGTTTGTGGATTGGTGTGTTGGTGTTGAAACACCTCTTTCTATTTATAGGCACTCAAACATATAAGATGGTCAAGATCCAACAACTAATCTAAGTCATGTGCATCAGCCATCTAAAGCAAATAACAAGCCAAAAACGTGCCCATGTGATGTGCTAAAAATCCAAATCTGTCACCTTGTAAGCCAATTTTGAATTAGCAAACCACAGAATTTGGACTTGGGCAAAGAACAAAAGTTTTAGCCCTGGAGTTTCTAATGAATTTGGGCTTTTGAATCATCTTATTAGGAGTTGGGAAGCTCAAGTTATGGCTCAAATACTCCAACTAGTCTGAACAGGAATCCAGTCCATGCGGGATTCGGATTAGCTATCTAAAAATCAATATTTGGAGGCCCAAATGAACTCGAAAATTTTTCCACCATACCTTTTCCAGAAAGCTTGAGAAGTATACTACAATCTTTAAGAAGAACACATTTTTATTTGGAAACTCTAACACAATTCAAATCTCAACCGAAGCCCCAAAGGTCAATCTGTCCAAAGGCTCAATTTCCTGAAATTTTCAGCTTTGACGTATGTTGGTAAAATGGTCATAACTCTCTCATCCGAACTTCAAATTAGGCGTTTCAAGATGATTCGGAAAGTTAAGAAATAGATCTACAACTTTCCTTCTTTGAACGTTGAGAGATAAAGGCTGGACCAAGGACGAAATTGGGCCTCAATAGGCTGCTATGTCAATGATAAATTATGGACATTGATCCAAATACCCTTTTATTCTTTTTTCCTGCAAAACAAAGTAAAAATACATAAAAGTGATACAAAGACATATTTCATAACAATAAGATAAAAACACCTAAAAAGAATATAAATTACTCAAAAACTCACAAATCATCAAGCTAAAAATACTCACTTTATAGATATAAAATTGACTCATCAAATACCCCCAAACTTGAATCTTTGTTTGTCCTCAAGCTAAACAAATACAAAAATAAGACTTAAAACTCTTCTAATAAAACCTAACTTGAGCAATGAGACATAAAGTTTGAAAAATGACCTCAAAGATGTCAAAACATTATAACTTTAGAAAAACTTTCAAAATATCGCAACGTCTAGGATTTTAACTTGATTGTTAGTCATACCTCACTTTAAATCCTTTCCGTGTGTGTGTGTGTATCCAATTGCACTAAACCAAGTATAACTCAGATGAACTTATCTAACCACATTACCTTATGAAGGAAAATAAACTCCAACAACTACATGCTTAACACATCATTCACCGCTAATGTAGACAAATTAGAAATTACACTCTAGATAAGTGCATTTTATGCTCCATCTTATCATAAGTCATCTCCTATGGCCAAGTGCGTTTTACGCTCCATCTCATCCCATTTCAAGATTTGCGAGTAATTGCTTCTTCTTCTTCTTCTTTTCTCTTTTTTTTTTCTTTTTTTATATAGGTGAGTGTGTTTTACGCTCTATCTCTCCTAAGCACATGTTTATGAGTGAGTGCGTTTTACGCTCCATCTCAACTCGCCACATGACTAACAAATTAACTTGATTACATTGCTTTGAGTGATGTTTAAACGAGTTATAGAGTTTATTGATATCTCCCACAAGCATTCGGTCATATATAAGTCTTCTCTAAGTGTACCACTAGTTCATTACAAATGGATAAGTGCTCAAATGAGGTAGGGATTCAAGTAATGTAATAACTAGTGGTGCACAACAGGCCGGACTGGCCTGGTACGGCCCAAGCCTGCCAGGCTTTGACCATTGACTAGGCCGGGCCAGGCCTCAACTTCAAACCCACCGGACTAGGCCAGGCCAGATTTGTTCCAAAATAACTACGCCTGTTATAAGCTTGCAGGCCAGGCCGAGCCAGGCCCTAATAAATCAGGCCAAACCCAGCTGTACAAACTAAGCCTTGGGCCAATGCCCTTGCAAAAGTGCAACGAGGCCCAAATTTGGTAAATGATAAAAAAGCTTTAGCTCTATTGCCTTATTTATACACTTAAGGAACTCAGAATTTCATTTGAGCAATCGATGTGGGACTACACTCTTGTTGTGCACCAGTGGTTTAAGTATGAGGCTGAAATTGGTTTAAGTATAATGCCGATGATCTTCCTTTATTGCCTTTATTCAATCAACAACCCTTCTTCTTCCTCCACCTCCTCTTCTTCCCTGTCGGAGCTCAACTTTCAGTTGTTCTCTCTCTCTTTCTTTAAACTTGTAACTGTGTGAATGAGGCAGTGATGATGTCTTATAAAGAAAGGCAGACCAGGTCCGAATCGTAGATTGGAACAAATCTGATGGTCTGATGTGAGAGAAATGGAGAGAGAAATATATGGAGTTTCCAACTCCTCTTTTCTCCTTTTTCTTCTCTCTCATACATGGCAATTGTTGTTGCAGCCATTGCGGTTTGATCTTTGTCTGATCAAAGGCGAATCTGAGCCCCTTGAAAATTGAAATTGGAAATTTTTTTGGTTTTACAACGTTGTGAAATTGTCAAAATATGGTAGAATAAAGTCTCTGTGTTGAATGATGTATTGGTGAGACGGATTTCATGAAGGAAGAGGGGATAGCTTTCGTGGAGTCAATTGCAGAACCTGTGGTACTTCATTATCCTAAAGAAGAGGGGATACTTTATTGGACCTTTGAATTCCTGTTGGTTTAAAAATATAATGAGATAAATCATAGATGTTGGAAAGGGGACTAAATTGGTTTCTTGCTACCGACTGCATTTCTTTTGTTTGTGAATGTGGTTTGAGATTAATGATGGTAGTGGTATTTTTCCAGCCGGGAAACGAGAGAGAGAATGGTTAACTTATCAATTTGTCCCACATCGAAAGGTTAAAGAAATAAAACAAAGTATATAATAAACAGAAAGAAGTAAGACAAATAAAGAAGTATTGAAGTCATGAAGGTTTGTGTTTGGACCAGTGTATTATGAGTTGGTGTTTTGTTGGCAGGCCAGGCTTTTGGTGTTAATCAGGCCGGGCCAGGCTTTTTGGCAGGCCAGTCCAGGCCGGATTTGAGCCAAAAAAACGTGGCCTGTTGGTGGCCGAGCAGGCCGGCCTGGCCTGGTCCAGGCTTTGACCAGGCCGGGAGTTGACCAGGCCGGATCCAGGTCAGACCAAGGCCGGGCCGCGGGCCGCAGGCCATTTATGCATCCCTAGTAATAACCAACAAAAAAGTTAACCACACAGACTAAGCAATATTTGTCCATTTTTCATGAGTTACAATTTATTCAATCAAGTTTTTTGTTTTTTTTATTTATCATTGGTCATAGTTCTAAATCAAGTTAATGCTCAAGAAATACATTTTAAAAATAACGACCCATAAAAAATCATATTTTTTTTTATAAAAACACACAAATACTAAATACCATAAAAAACACAAATATTAAATACTACCCCCAAACTTAAAACTGGCATTGTCCTCAATGTTAGCAATAAACGAGTCAAATGCAAAGGACTTCCCTGAAATTATGTCAATAATCGTGGGGCGTTGGAACTATAGAATTACTTAACACAAAAGATAAAACAAAAATAAAATCAAGTGAAATTAAATTAAATTAAATTAAAGGGTATGCGAAATTTGGGTTGCCTCACAAGTAGCGATTGGTTTATAGTCGTTCAACCCGACTTCTTTATTTCTTATTTGAGATCTTGAGATCACCGCGGATAAGTCAAGAAGTCCTTACAAAATTAAAAGGCAATAGGAGTTTAAACAAAGATAGAAGTTTGCCTAAAATGAAATAAGGGTTCATAAAAAGCACAAAATAAAAACTAAAATCATTCCCCGGCAACGGCGCCAAAATTTGGTGTGCTGTCCGCAAGCACCCCAAAAATAAAACCTTACTGCAAAAGATATTAATGCAGTAGTGCAAGTAAGAGTCGATCCCACAGAGAATGATTAGTCTAAATCTATATTTTGTAAACCAAAAGGGGGTTGTAATTTGATCTAACTAATTAACAAAAATTAAATAAGAATAAAATAAAGATTTTAGTTCTTCCGTTTCAATGTCCACCTTACCATAGCAATATTTATCCTTCAATAAAATTAATAGCCCTAGGTAAACAACAAGCTCTGCTACCCGAAACTCTCCTTAATTATCACTTAATGAAACAAGCTCTTCACAAGATTCTAACCATTATACAACCTAAAACAAACTCTCTAGATTTAATATAATAGCAGCATTAAGAACTAGGGAATTAGACTATTCCAAGCAATAATCACACATGCTCGGATTATTTAACCTGTCTTCCAATAATCATAGCAATACTCAAAAGTTTGACCACAATCATGTATCACTAATTTCTACTTGTGATTAGGAACAATATCAATTACACGTAATATTATCCCTTAATCTAGCAAATGATATTAATCAAATTAACTTAACTGATCACATTAAATCAATCGGAATAAATATCATTCAATAGTTAAAACAGATTATCGAGAATTAACTTCATATAAGAAGGAACAAATAATGTATAAAAAAGTTCAACATCCCATTGGAACCAAATAAAAGAAAAGAGAAGAGTTCGAAGCAAATATGCAAATATAATTTACAAAGATATTCAACAATAATAGAATATAAAAAATAAATGAAGAGTTTAGAGAAGAAAAACTGTGTTTTGACATCCGACTGCCACTTCGGATCACAATATTCAATCTCCAAACATTCGCCTTCTATTCTTCGCTTCCCTAAATGGTGATCTCTTGCTTGCTCTTGAACTATAAAAATGGAGAAGAGAGTAGCCTCCCCTTGGAGGTCTACATCCTCTCCCTACTCCTATACTAACAAACTAATATGGATAATGCTCTGAAAGATATGGCGCGAAGGAGTTGGAATATAAATGTGTAAAATTGGTTTGTGGATTGGTGTGTTGGTGTTGAAACACCTCTTGCTATTTATAGGCACTCAAACATATAAGATGGTCAAGATCCAACAACTAATCTAAGTCATGTGCATCAGCCATCTAAAGCAAATAACAAGCCAAAAACGTGCCCATGTGATGTGCTAAAAATCCAAATATGTCACCTTGTAAGCCAATTTTGAATTAGCAAACCACCGAATTTGGACTTGGGCAAAGAACAAAAGTTGTAGCCCTGGAGTTTCTAATGAATTTGGGCTTTTGAATCATCTTATTAGGAGTTGGGAAGCTCAAGTTATGGCTCAAATACTCCAACTAGTCTGAACAGGAATCCAGTCCATGCGGGATTCAGATTAGCTATCTAAAAATCAATATTTGGAGGCCCAAATGAACTCGAACATTTTTCCACCATACCTTTTCCAGAAAGCTTGAGAAGTATACTACAATCTTTAAGAAGAACAGATTTTTATTTGGAAACTCTAACACAATTCAAATCTCAACCGAAGCCCCAAAGGTCAATCTGTCCAAAGGCTCAATTTCCTGAAATTTTCAGCTTTGACGTATGTTGGTAAAATGGTCATAACTCTCTCATCCTAACTTCAAATTAGGCGTTTCAAGATGATTCGGAAAGCTAAGAAATAGATCTACAACTTTCCTTCTTTGAACGTTGAGAGATAAAGGCTGGACCAAGGATGAAATTGGGCCTCAATGGGCTGCTATGTCAATGATAAATTATAGACATTGATCCAAATACCCTTTTATTCTTTTTTCCTGCAAAACAAAGTAAAAATACATAAAAGTAATACAATGATATATTTCATAACAATAAGATAAAAACACCTAAAAAAGAATATAAATTACTCAAAAACTCACAAATCATCAAGCTAAAAATACTAACTTTATAGATATAAAATTGACTCATCAAATACCCCCAAACTTGAATCTTTGCTTGTCCTCAAGCTAAACAAATACAAAAATAAGACTTAAAACTCTTCTAATAAAATCTAACTTGAGCAATGAGACATAAAGTTTGAAAAATGACCTCAAAGATGTCAAAACATTATAACTTTAGAAAAACTTTCAAAATATCGCAACGTCTAGGATTTTAACTTGATTGTTAGTCATACCTCACTTTAAATCCTTTCCGTGTGTGTGTGTGTATCCAATTGCACTAAACCAAGTATAACTCAGATGAACTTATCTAACCACATTACCTTATGAAGGAAAATAAACTCCAACAACTACATGCTTAACACATCATTCACCGCTAATGTAGACAAATTAGAAATTACACTCTAGACATTTTATTCTCCATCTTATCATAAGCCATCTCCTATGGCCAAGTGCGTTTTACGCTCCATCTCATCCCATTTCATGATTTGTGATTAATTGCTTCTTCTTCTTCTTCTTTTCTCTTTTTTTTCTTTTTTTATATAGGTGAGTGCGTTTTACGCTCTATCTCTCCTAAGCACATGTTTATGAGTGAGTGCGTTTTACGCTCCATCTCAACTCGCCACATGACTAACAAATTAACTTGATTACATTGCTTTGAGTGATGTTTAAACGAGTTATAGAGTTTATTGATATCTCCCACAAGCATTCGGTCATATATAAGTCTTCTCTAAGTGTACCACTAGTTCATTACAAATGGATAAAGTGCTCAAATGATGGTAGGGATTCAAGTAATGTAATAACCAACAAAAAAAGTTAACCACACAGACTAAGCAATATTTGTCCATTTTTCATGAGTTACAATTTATTCAATCAAGTTTTTTGTTTTTTTTATTTATCATTGGTCATAGTTCTAAATCAAGTTAATGCTCAAGAAAACACATTTTAAAAAATAACGACCCTTAAAAAATCATATTTTTTTTATAAAAACACACAAATACTAAATACCATAAAAAACACAAATATTAAATACTACCCCCAAACTTAAAACTGGCATTGTCCTCAATGTTAGCAATAAACGAGTCAAATGCAAAGGACTTCCCTGAAATTATATCAATAATCGCGGGGCGTTGGAACTATAGAATTACTTAACACAAAAGATAAAACAAAAATAAAATCAAGTGAAATTAAATTAAATTAAAGGGATGCGAAATTTGGGTTGCCTCACAAGTAGCGATTGGTTTATAGTCGTCAACCCGACTTCTTTATTTCTTATTTGAGATCTTGAGATCACCGCGGATAAGTCAAGAGTCCTTACAAAATTAAAAGGCAATAGGAGTTTAAACAAAGATAGAAATTTGCTAAAATGAAATAAGGTTCATAAAAGCACAAAAAAATAAAACTAAAATCATTCCCCGGCAACGGCGCCAAAATTTTGTGTGCTGTCGCAAGCACCCAAAAATAAAACCTTACTGCAAAAGATATTAATGCAGTAGTGCAAGTAAGAGTCGATCCCCATAGAGAATGATTAGTCTAAATCTATATTTTGTAAACCAAAAAGGGGGGTTGTAATTTGATCTAACTAATTAACAAAAATTAAATAAGAATAAAATAAAGATTTTAGTTCTTCCGTTCAATGTCACCTTACCATAGCAATATTTATCCTTCAATAAAATTAATAGCCCTAGGTAACAACAAGCTCTGCTACCCGAAACTCTCCTTAATTATCACTTAATGAAACAAGCTCTTCACAAGATTCTAACCATTATACAACCTAAAACAAACTCTCTAGATTTAATATAATAGCAACATTAAGAACTAGGGAATTAGACTATTCCAAGCAATAATCACACATGCTCGGATTATTTAACCTGTCTTCCAATAATCATAGCAATACTCAAAAGTTTGACCACAATCATGTATCACTAATTTCTACTTGTGATTAGGAACAATATCAATTACACGTAATATTATCCCTTAATCTAGCAAATGATATTAATCAAAATTAACTTAACTGATCACATTAAATCAATCGGAATAAAATATATCATTCAATAGTTAAAACAGATTATCGAGAATTAACTTCATATAAGAAGGAACAAATAATGTATAAAAAAGTTCAACATCCCATTGGAACCAAATAAAAGAAAAGAGAAGAGTTCGAAGCAAATATGCAAATATAATTTACAAGATATTCAACAATAATAGAATATAAAAAATAAATGAAGAGTTTAGAGAAGAAAAACTGTGTTTTGACATCCGACTGCCACTTCGGATCACAATATTCAATCTCCAAACATTCGCCTTCTATTCTTCGCTTCCCTAAATGGTGATCTCTTGCTTGCTCTTGAACTATAAAAATGGAGAAGAGAGTAGCCTCCCCTTGGAGGTCTACATCCTCTCCCTACTCCTATACTAACAAACTAATATGGATAATGCTCTGAAAGATATGGTGCGAAGGAGTTGGAATATAAATGTGTAAAATTGGTTTGTGGATTGGTGTGTTGGTGTTGAAACACCTCTTGCTATTTATAGGCACTCAAACATATAAGATGGTCAAGATCCAACAACTAATCTAAGTCATGTGCATCAGCCATCTAAAGCAAATAACAAGCCAAAAACGTGCCCATGTGATGTGCTAAAAATCCAAATCTGTCACCTTGTAAGCCAATTTTGAATTAGCAAACCACCGAATTTGGACTTGGGCAAAGAACAAAAGTTGTAGCCCTGGAGTTTCTAATGAATTTGGGCTTTTGAATCATCTTATTAGGAGTTGGGAAGCTCAAGTTATGGCTCAAATACTCCAACTAGTCTGAACAGGAATCCAGTCCATGCGGGATTCAGATTAGCTATCTAAAAATCAATATTTGGAGGCCCAAATGAACTCGAACATTTTTCCACCATACCTTTTCCAGAAAGCTTGAGAAGTATACTACAATCTTTAAGAAGAACAAATTTTTATTTGGAAACTCTAACACAATTCAAATCTCAACCGAAGCCCCAAAGGTCAATTTGTCCAAAGGCTCAATTTCCTGAAATTTTCAGCTTTGACGTATGTTGGTAAAATGGTCATAACTCTCTCATCCGAACTTCAAATTAGGCGTTTCAAGATGATTCGGAAAGCTAATAAATAGATCTACAACTTTCCTTCTTTGAACGTTGAGAGATAAAGGCTGGACCAAGGATGAAATTGGGCCTCAATGGGCTGCTATGTCAATGATAAATTATTGACATTGATCCAAATACCCTTTTATTCTTTTTTCCTGCAAAACAAAGTAAAAATACATAAAAGTAATACAAAGATATATTTCATAACAATAAGATAAAAACACCTAAAAAAGAATATAAATTACTCAAAAACTCACAAATCATCAAGCTAAAAATACTCACTTTATAGATATAAAATTGACTCATCAAATACCCCCAAACTTGAATCTTTGCTTGTCCTCAAGCTAAACAAATACAAAAATAAGACTTAAAACTCTTCTAATAAAATCTAACTTGAGCAATGAGACATAAAGTTTGAAAAATGACCTCAAAGATGTCAAAACATTATAACTTTAGAAAAACTTTCAAAATATCGCAACGTCTAGGATTTTAACTTGATTGTTAGTCATACCTCACTTTAAATCCTTTCCGTGTGTGTGTGTGTATCCAATTGCACTAAACCAAGTATAACTCAGATGAACTTATCTAACCACATTACCTTATGAAGGAAAATAAACTCCAACAACTACATGCTTAACACATCATTCACCGCTAATGTAGACAAATTAGAAATTACACTCTAGACATTTTATTCTCCATCTTATCATAAGTCATCTCCTATGGCCAAGTGCGTTTTACGCTCCATCTCATCCCATTCCAAGATTTGTGATTAATTTCTTCTTCTTCTTCTTCTTCTTTTCTCTTTTTTTCTTTTTTTATATAGGTGAGTGCGTTTTACGCTCTATCTCTCCTAAGCACATGTTTATGAGTGAGTGCGTTTTACGCTCCATCTCAACTCGCCACATGACTAACAAATTAACTTGATTACATTGCTTTGAGTGATGTTTAAACGAGTTATAGAGTTTATTGATATCTCCCACAAGCATTCGGTCATATATAAGTCTTCTCTAAGTGTACCACTAGTTCATTACAAATGGATAAGTGCTCAAATGAGGTAGGGATTCAAGTAATGTAATAACCAACAAAAAAGTTAACCACACAGACTAAGCAATATTTGTCCATTTTTCATGAGTTACAATTTATTCAATCAAGTTTTTTGTTTTTTTTATTTATCATTGGTCATAGTTCTAAATCAAGTTAATGCTCAAGAAACACATTTTAAAAATAACGACCCTTAAAAAATCATATTTTTTTTATAAAAACACACAAATACTAAATACCATAAAAAACACAAATATTAAATACTACCCCCAAACTTAAAACTGGCATTGTCCTCAATGTTAGCAATAAACGAGTCAAATGCAAAGGACTTCCCTGAAATTATATCAATAATCGTGGGGCGTTGGAACTATAGAATTACTTAACACAAAAGATAAAACAAAAATAAAATCAAGTGAAATTAAATTAAATTAAAGGGATGCGAAATTTGGGTTGCCTCACAAGTAGCGATTGGTTTATAGTCGTCAACCCGACTTCTTTATTTCTTATTTGAGATCTTGAGATCACCGCGGATAAGTCAAGAGTCCTTACAAAATTAAAAGGCAATAGGAGTTTAAACAAAGATAGAAATTTGCTAAAATGAAATAAGGTTCATAAAAGCACAAAATAAAACTAAAATCATTCCCCGGCAACGGCGCCAAAATTTGGTGTGCTGTCGCAAGCACCCAAAAATAAAACCTTACTGCAAAAGATATTAATGCAGTAGTGCAAGTAAGAGTCGATCCCACAGAGAATGATTAGTCTAAATCTATATTTTGTAAACCAAAAAGGGGGTTGTAATTTGATCTAACTAATTAACAAAAATTAAATAAGAATAAAATAAAGATTTTAGTTCTTCCGTTCAATGTCACCTTACCATAGCAATATTTATCCTTCAATAAAATTAATAGCCCTAGGTAACAACAAGCTCTGCTACCCGAAACTCTCCTTAATTATCACTTAATGAAACAAGCTCTTCACAAGATTCTAACCATTATACAACCTAAAACAAACTCTCTAGATTTAATATAATAGCAGCATTAAGAACTAGGGAATTAGACTATTCCAAACAATAATCACACATGCTCGGATTATTTAACCTGTCTTCCAATAATCATAGCAATACTCAAAAGTTTAACCACAATCATGTATCACTAATTTCTACTTGTGATTAGGAACAATATCAATTACACGTAATATTATCCCTTAATCTAGCAAATGATATTAATCAAATTAACTTAACTGATCACATTAAATCAATCGGAATAAATATCATTCAATAGTTAAAACAGATTATCGAGAATTAACTTCATATAAGAAGGAACAAATAATGTATAAAAAAGTTCAACATCCCATTGGAACCAAATAAAAGAAAAGAGAAGAGTTCGAAGCAAATATGCAAATATAATTTACAAGATATTCAACAATAATAGAATATAAAAAATAAATGAAGAGTTTAGAGAAGAAAAACTGTGTTTTGACATCCGACTGCCACTTCAGATCACAATATTCAATCTCCAAACATTCGCCTTCGATTTTTCGCTTCCATAAATGGTGATCTCTTGCTTGCTCTTGAACTATAAAAATGGAGAAGAGAGTAGCCTCCCCTTGGAGGTCTACATCCTCTCCCTACTCCTATACTAACAAACTAATATGGATAATGCTCTAAAAGATATGGTGTGAAGGAGTTGGAATATAAATGTGTAAAATTGGTTTGTGGATTGGTGTGTTGGTCTTGAAACACCTCTTGCTATTTATAGGCACTCAAACATACAAGATGGTCAAGATCCAACAACTAATCTAAGTCATGTGCATCAGCCATCTAAAGCAAATAACAAGCCAAAAACGTGCCCATGTGATGTGCTAAAAATCCAAATCTGTCACCTTGTAAGCCAATTTTGAATTAGCAAACCACCGAATTTGGACTTGGGCAAAGAACAAAAGTTGTAGCCCTGGAGTTTCGAATGAATTTGGGCTTTTGAATCATCTTATTAGGAGTTGGGAAGCTCAAGTTATGGCTCAAATACTCCAACTAGTCTAAACAGGAATCCAGTCCATGCGGGATTCGGATTAGCTATCTAAAAATCAATATTTGGAGGCCCAAATGAACTCGAAAATTTTTCCACCATATCTTTTCCAGAAAGCTTAAGTATACTACAATCTTTAAGAAGAACACATTTTTATTTGGAAACTCTAACACAATTCAAATCTCAACCGAAGCCCCAAAGGTCAATCTGTCCAAAGGCTCAATTTCCTGAAATTTTTAGCTTTGACGTATGTTGGTAAAATGGTCATAACTCTCTCATCCGAACTTCGAATTAGGCGTTTCAAGATGATTCGGAAAGCTAAGAAATAGATCTACAACTTTCCTTCTTTGAACGTTGAGAGATAAAGGCTGGACCAAGGATGAAATTGGGCCTCAATGGGCTACTATGTCAATGATAAATTATAGACATTGATCTAAATACCCTTTTATTCTTTTTTCCTGCAAAACAAAGTAAAAATACATAAAAGTAATACAAAGATATATTTCATAACAATAAGATAAAAACACCTAAAAAAGAATATAAATTACTCAAAAACTCACAAATCATCAAGCTAAAAATACTCACTTTATAGATATAAAATTGTCTCATCACTTAGGATATAGTCTTTGAGTCCGTAAAATATATAATTATACATAAACTAATCTTAAAAGCTTTATATTATGTGTAAATTTGCTTCGCTATAATACTAAACAAGTAAAATTCTTTTTGAAGGATGTTAGAGACCAATTGGAATGACCTTCCAGTGATAGATCGACTTATGGGATAATAGGAGACAAATAGTGATCCAGAAGAGGAGTCAGAGGAGATATATCCCGCAATAGGGACACTAGAGGAAGAGGATCCTGAGGATGAACCTGAGGAGGAAGAACTCTTGCATAACCAGGAGATACTAGATGCTAAGGAGGCTGAACATCCTATTGATGGATAACTAGTAGATCCTGATCCTGATGAGGAGATTGGAGCGAGTCAGATGATGAGTGTCGATAGACACGAGGAGATAGTTACAGGGTTATACAGCAGTCGACCGAAGATCTAAAGGTTGCCAACTCTCGGGCATACATAGCTGAAGTGTAGCTGGAATGTGAGAGGGGTACTACTCGTCGTCTTAGGACACTTCTCCAGAGTACTCAGAAGGAGAAGCAAGATGCACAGATGCAGTTATACCGAACTGATAAGAGATGTCATGATACAATCGACAACTTAGAGCATCGGGTGCTTAGGTATCCAGTGGAGGAGAACAACGTGGATTACATGATAGATCGATCAGTGGTATACCACATGGTCCAGGATGCCTATAAAGAGGCGCGCGGTCGTTAAGTCTAGTATAGTACTTAGGTTTATTTTCCGCAATTTGTATTATAAAGCTTTTGGGTTGTAAAATAGGGAATCCTCTGTACTAACTAGTGGTAGTATAAACCACTAGTCGAATATGTAAACGTTCAGTATGTGATATACAAGTTGTGTTTGTACAAATCAAATTGTAAAATCTATGTGTAGTATATACTTATATTTATACTTGTCTTTTCTTTATTTATTGAATTATGGCATCAAGAAGAAGAAATCAGGCCAACAATGAGACTAATGAACCCAACCCCACCCAACAACTAGTAGACATACTTTTAGGAGCTTTACAAGGTCAACCACCACACCAACCCAACACAAATAATCCTCATAGGTCTGCCTTTAAAGACTTTAAAACTGTTGGACCACCTTAGTTCAAGGGAACTTCGGATCCAGTAGAAGCCAAAACTTGGATAACTGAAATGGAAAACTTCTTTATTGTAACCAACTGTGGGACATGAATTATGGGACATATCCCATTTTATTTCCAACTGTGGTATACAATTTAGGAAGAGAAAGAATTTAAAATAAAATAAGTTGGGATGAATAGTAAATCTCATCACTCAGCCGCGTATGGATTTCGTGCGGGATTTCTTGCCGGATTTATGTGGCTAATGATATGGCTGAAGATATTAGCGGCGTTTACCCGTCATCTTCTTTTTGTTTCCGCTGGCTAAACAAACTGGACAAAAGCTTGGCATGGTTAACAAATTGATTATAAATAGAACTCCCGACTCCTCCTTCAGTGACACTGAGTTGTGAGAATCGCTAATAGAGAGATTGAGAGCTGGGAAGGAAAGGTCATCTGAAGGAAGGGAGTTGGAACGCTAATGGTCTCTGATTTCATTGTCTATTACGGAAGGAAGTGGATAACCGCGAGCAGAAGGTAAGCCCGTGTTACAGTGGATATGGTTACTATGCTCTACTTTATGCTTGAAGATTTATTACTCCAATCAGGCGTATAAAACTTATAATTGATAGTAATATGTGGTTAATATTGAGTTATGCATGCTTGGAAATTAGTTTTAATGATTAAAATTTGAGAAAACTGTTGAAAACCATCGGGGAAGATGACTCAGTAGCCATGGCGCCGCAGCAGTAGCAACTGTTGCTGCAGCATCATGACAAATTGGTCGGGACGCCGCAGCGTCAACTTGCCGCCGCAGCGATAGGAATAAAGGGCCTGACGTCGCAGTGTCAGTCTTACTGTGGAGCCTCACGCCGCAGCGTGAAGGCCGTGTGACAGTTGGGTTGGCTCGGGCCTGACGCTGCAGCGTGGGCCTCGCCTTAATGGTGTCGCGCTACAGCGCCAAGGCCGTGTTTTTGGCCGGGTCGGTCCGGATCGAGTCGATTCGGGTCGGGTTGTGCAGTTTGAGTATTAAACGATTTTAATTTAATTAATAATTAAGAATTTAAAATTGTTATTTAAGTAATGATTAATTAGTAATTATTATTTAATCAATATGTATAAACGTAATTAAATTAATTATTTATTATGATTAATATTAAATAATAAATAAGGATAATTAGTTAATTATTACTTGATTACTATTAGGTAACCATTTAACAACCAAGATTAATATTGGGATTGTTTCTTACAGTAATAATAAATGAACCCAAGATTAATTGGTGTTGTCTGAAGGCATAAATTGATTAACTTAGTAGCAACTTACGATTGGCGCTCGCTCACCGGGGAGCGAGACCCCCGACTGGGTAGTCGTATTGGCAATCAATGTGCTTTAATAACAGTAACGTCTGTTTTGAATCTAGTCTTAATGTGATTAATTGTTATACGAATATGTACTTAATTATGTAGGATATTAAGGAGCGTGTGTTGTAATATTGTAGCAGACACACCAGGAAAGTTCCTAACCTTAAACTTCTTACGTTGTTGCAAGTTCCCTGAAAACCATTCTTGTATTACTTATTGTAGGTTAGTATTTAAGCTTGAAACTTTAATTCCTCAAGCATGCTCTAAGTGGTTTAAATACTTAACAATTATTCCACATTGTTGTTATTGGCACTCGCACATTGTGCAATTGTTTTCGCGCAGACGTCAACTTGTATTTTATTTAAAGTTCTATTATGGATGAACTGCCATAGTTAAGTCTTAGCCATTGTTCGGCTAGACATTTGTGGTATAGATTTAAAAGCTATCCAAACCAATTGATGGTGCAGAAATCTTGGACTTTATGAACACCCCTTCAATATAGGGGAGTACCCCATGTATCAGATATAAGATACAAAGAACATAAATTAAATGTTATGCAAGCACATCGGGTACTAGAGGCTGATCCCCTCGAGTACTTATTTGTGAGCCAGTAACCAAAGGGTCAATTAGCTATTGAATCCCTTGGACGTTTATTGTTCAAAGTCTATTTGACTAGCATTCGTTCTAAAAGCAATTACTATTCTTGCTTCCAATATTTATATTGTTGAATTCCTCTATTTTTATTCCGTTCATCATGATATATCCTTTATTGTCGTATTTAAGCTTGCTGGGCAAACTAGTTGCTCACCCTTGCTATATCATGAACCTTATTGCAGTTAAGCCCGAGACCTCAGGAAAAGATAAGGGCAAAGAAAAGATGAAGTAATAGATTTCGAGTAGCTGGCTTATCTTATGATTAGATTTATTTACTATTAATGTAATTTGAACCCTGATTTAATATTTAGGGTATGTTTCGATTTATGTATTAAGGTTATTGAATCTTGGAACTAGTAACACCTTTTAAATGAACAACATATGTTTATTATATTCCGCATTTAGTCATTTTATGTTGTTAGAGGTGGATGTTTGTATTGGAACCAAATCCGAGTATTTGAGACTCGAATTTGGGGGCGTCACAGGTTGGTATCAAAGCTATAGGTTATAAACGTTAGGATTGTGAAACCTAGGTTATAACCTAAGTATTAAACTCGTATTGAGTATATTAGGGGATAAATCAGGGAGATTTATCATATTTGGTATTTTGATGAATTGGGGAATTCATTGAGTCGAGTAGTACCTAATGAAATATAACTTCATTCCTTCAATGAATATATTTTATTGCTATACTAATGTTAGTTTTGTGTGTTTGTAGGATGGCTATCGTAAGAGAGACCAGTGGAATTCGAGAGGAGGAGGTATTCACTGATATACCCATTGTTACGGAGCAGCTGGTAGGCTATGCACCCGTTGCCCTAGTAGTATCATTGAGTGCATCCGAGCCAAAGGAGGACTACTTGATGGATTTGGTAGAGCCTGTCATGGGCGGAGTGTGGAGATCAGGTAATCAGGACATTGAGGACTTGCTCGGGGATTATGTCGATCGCATAATGGAGCAGGAGCAGACTATCGAGCAGCAGAATGCTCGTATTGCACACTTAGAGGAGGAGAATTATGTCCATTAGGAGATGGAAGATCAGTACAAGGCAGAGGCGTATTCACTACAGTTCCAGGTAGCTGAGCTGAAGGCTCAGATTCAGCAGTTATAGGGTGCTACACCCCAGTTAGGCCCCACAGTGCAGCAGCTAATGTTGTAAAACAGTCAGCTGAGGCAAGTATTAGAGCAGTCGGATGCCAGAGAAGTGGAGCTGTAGACAGTTCCACAGGCTGTTAGAATTGAGCGAGACTTAGAGCAGGTAGACAGGATTCGGGTGCAGGAGTACTGGGTTTGCGCAGCCATAAGGGTGGATGTGCTAGAAGGGGAGGTTCGAGATGGATCCGCCAGGATCGATACCATGGAGTATGCCTTGTATTCTATAGTGGCCAGACTGCAGGATCGGGTTAGAAGATACCCTCGGGAGGAAGGCAGTAGTCGGCACATGATCAGACACCGAGTGGTTGATCGGTTGGCTCGACGGGCACTTCGTCGGGCAGTCATTGACTTGTTCGTTTAGTACCTTTGTGTTTTCTTGGTTGTGCTAGTGAGTCCCACTTTTGTTTAATAGGGACAGATTTATGATGAAAATTCTGATGCCTTGTTGTATGCTTAGCATGGTAGTCAACCCCAACTTTTGTTCTGATAGAGGGGGTAGGTAGTAGTAAATCCTCACCTTTTGTTTAATGGAGGATAGTTAGCAGTAGGCAGTTTATACCTTTGAGCATTTATAGTAGTATGCCAGTTGTTGAGTCAGTCTGTATTAAAACGTTGGTATATGAATATAAATGCAATTGTTTCCTTTTGAATCGAATGTGTTTGATAGATGCTTTTACTATTAAATGTTGACTTAACCGGCATAGTGCGAAAATCGTAATAATTATAAGCGAAAGCCTAAGATTTGTTCTTTAGCAGATCATAATGCCACCCAAAATTAGACCCCGCAACCAACGTGTCGTCGAGTCAGAACGTGAGGTTGGAGATCAACTTGACCCAATGAGAGTATTCGCTGAACTGTTGGCCGAGGCTATGTGATGAGTGTATTTTATATACACAAATTGGGTACTTTTAGCCTTGATAATTTGTAAGTCTTTAGCTATTTCGTTTGGTTTTATGTGTTTTCATCTTATTATTGTGTAATATACTTTTGTAGTACTTTTATATGTATTTGTGTGCTTTTATGTGTTTTTACGTTATTTTGTAGGTATTGAAATAAAGGCCTCTTGGACCGTTACGTTTTTGGCTCGAATCTAGCATTTTTGCTGCTTGATTCTCAATTTGACCCATGATGCAATACGAATCTCTCAAAACTCAAAGAACTAAAGTTGTAGATTTTGATCTTAGCTTTCCAGAACATCCGGAATCATCTAATGTGAAGTTCGTATGAGAGAGTTATGGTCCTTTTACCATTGGATTTTGCATGAATTTTGCACAGCAGCTGTTTCGGGGACAATTTGCGCCTTGCTCTGGCCATTATCTCGTCGAGCTCCAGTTATGGAAGTTGTAGAGCTCCTTCTTAGCTTTCCATAGCCTCCTTAAACGCCTTAATCCGAGTTTGTACAAACAAGTTATGGCCATTTTACCAACAGACATCGAAACTGTCTCGCGGTACAGAGTTCCATCGTCGGGGCGACAAATTCCAGCACTATTTCGCCGCCAGGGCGAGCCCATCGCCGGGGCGATGGAAGTCAGGCCAAAATTGGCGCCGGAGCGATAAATGCTTCTGACTTTGCGAATGTTTTAGTCCAAAACTCGGGAAATGCTAGGGTTTGAGACACCCATCTCTTATAACACCAAAGTGGCGGCTTGAACTTCATTCTAACATACACCCACTCATTCTAACTCATCCTAACACCTTCTAACACAAAATCTAGAGAGAGGAAGCTACCAAATACATCAAATTAGAGGGCCAAAGTGCTAAAATCAAGTTACATCAAGCAAAGCCAAGGAGCAAAAACATCAAGGATTGCAAAATCAAGGAGGAGAAGCTAATGTTCATCATCAACCCATCAAACATCATATGAAAATCTGCAAAAGTGGTTCTATCTCTAGTTTTCTCTTCTATTTTGTAATCCAACATGATGTATAATTTGAATATGATGTTATTTGTAGTTAAAACCATGAACTAGAACTAATTTTCTAAGATTTCAATGGAACCCAATATGTAGTTTGAATTGAATGCTCTCTCTTGGATATTGGTTATTCATTTGTGAATTGGGTATCATAATTTATGCTTTATGGATTAATTGCCTAGCTAGTAATTACCTTGAGAACTTATATGGAATTGAGAGAGGAAGTATAGGTTGAGACCTTGTTATGATATCATGTGAAAATTAGATATTCCTATGGGTAATTTATGAAATTAAGTGACGTGTGTTTTATTTATTACCCTCATGAATGGATAATTTGATTGTATTTAGGATAGACATATACCTAAATACCACATGTATCCATTTGAGAATCATGCTTAATGATTTCTATTGCGAAAGTTGATAATTGATAGGGTGATTAATGAAATTTGGTGACACGTGTCTTGTTGATTATTCTTGATATTGGATTCTTGCTAGTGTGTAGAATAGAGATATTTATACACCGCATTGGGAAATACGTATTTGACCATCGAGAGAGGCTTGTATATACTTGTAAATTCTCGGATAACAATCCTTGTGATTTAACTAGTTGAAAAGAGAGAGTTAGGATATTCAAGTGAAGTGTTGGGGGAAATTGCAATCTTAAACTTGTTAATATTTGATTTCATTATCTTAATGCTTTCCATAGTTGTTTAATTATTTGTTATCTTCATTAATACAAAACAACAAAAACAACTATCATTTGTTTAAATAAGATTGAGATGATAAAAGGTTAGTACTTGGAAAACACTAGTAATAATTCCTCGTGGGATCGATACTTTACTTACTCTTTATTACTTGTTGACCGCGTATACTTGCGCGTAAATTGTTCATATACAAATCGGACAACACTATGCAGGCTAGACCCCCGCCAGCAGCAGGTCAACTAGTTCAAGGGAACTCTTGACCCAATAGAAGCACAAACTTGGGTTGAAGATATGGAGAAAGTCTTCAAGGTCGTACGAGTGGCCGAGGAGCAGAAAACCGGATTTGCCACCTTCACGATGAAGGGCGATGCTAATTATTGGTGGAAAGCCAATAAGGGGCGAGCAGGCGATGGAGTTATCCCTTGGGACAGATTCAAGGAGCTATTCTTCGAGAATTACTTCTCTGAGAATACATAACATGAGATGGAGGTTAAGTTTATGGAACTGAAATAGGGTGGTATGACAGTCGTAGAGTACGCGGCAAAATTTAACGAGTTAGCCCGATTCGCTCCACATCAGATGGACACGGAGGCCAGGAAGGCAAGAAGGTTTTAGTTGGGATTGAAGCCATGGGTGCAGAAAACCGTCGCTGTGTTGAAGATTAAGAATTTCTCTGAACTACTGAAAAGGGCTATCATTGCGGAAGGAGGCAATGAAGCCATAACACGATTTAAGCAGGAAAAGAAGGCTGGTCAAGAAGGGCCAAAAGGGGGAAGCAGCGGAGGTAGCAACCCCAATAAGCGTAAATGGATGGAGAGCCAATCCTTCGGAGGCAACAAGTCCGTGGGGGGGGGGGTAGGCCAAGTCAAGTGGGAAGTGCAACAACTGCAAAAAGAATCACTCAAGGGAGTGTATGAAAGGGAGAAGCGCTTGTTATCGCTGCGGACAACTGGGGCACCTGGCTCCTTAGTGTCCGAATAGGCAGAAGGGAGGGTGTTTCTCGTGTGGAGCCCAGACCACCAGATCAAAGACTGCCCAAAGAGGAAGGGCAATGCAGCTAGCGACAACCGTAACAACAACAACAACCACAACAACAACAGATCGAGCATTAGAGGGACAACCAGTCAAGCTAACAGACCAATGGCATGCACGTTCAACATGATCGTCAAGGATGCGGTAGAATCTAAGGACGTAGTGTCAGGTATCATCCCAATCAATGATATAAATGGATATGTGTTATTTAATTCGGGCGCTACCCGCTCTTTTATTTCGAAAGATTTTGCTAGAAGGTTAGACTTACCTCGTGAAAGGTTAGAGCACCCTATGAACATAGAAGTAGCAAACAAAGAGATTATCCCCGTAGAATACATTCATAGGAATTGTTGCGTCAGATTGCGAGGATTTGAGCTCAACGTGGACTTGATACCAATTTGTTTTGGGGGAGTTTGACATAATCTTTGGGATGGATTGGTTATCAAGTCACGGAGCAGTCATCGACTGTAAGAAGAAGTGTGTACACCTGCAGACTCCAAATACGTCGATGGTGGTATTCTATGGTAGTAAATCGCTAAGACAATCTTGTTGTCTGACGATGATGTAAGCAAAGAAGTTGCTTAGAAAGGGTTGAATAGGTTATTTGGCTCATGTGGTTGATACTCAATGAGTCAGGGATGAACTGAGATAAATACATGTCATAAGGGAATTCGCCGATGTCTTCCCAGATGAAATTCTTGGATTGCCACCAGATAGGGAGATATAATTTGTGATTGACCTGGTACCAAGTACGACATCGATATCCAAGGCGCCATACCGAATGGCACCAGTAGAGATGAAAAAACTAATGGTTCAACTACAAGAACTATTAGATAAGGGTTATATCAGACCGAGCGTGTCCCCATGGGGAGCGCCAGTTTTGTTCATAAAGAAGAACGATGGTTCGATGAGGCTTTGTATTGACTATCGAGAGTTGAACAAAGTTACAATTAAGAATAGGTATCCGCTGCCCAGGATTGATGATCTGTTTGATCAACTCAAGGGAGCGAAATACTTTTCAAAGATTGATCTAAGAACGGGTAATCATCAACTAAAGGTGAGATAGGAAGATATTCCGAAGACTGCGCTCAGAACTCGTTATGGACATTTCGAGTTTCTGATAATGTCATTTGGACTGACGAATGCACCAGCGATATTCATGGATATGATGAACAGGGTGTTCAAGCAGTACTTGGACAAGTTTGTAGTCGTATTCATCGATGACATTTTGGTGTATTCGGAAACAGAGGAGGAGCACGCTGAACATTTAAGGATTGTATTGGAGACTCTCAGAAGAGAGAAGTTGTACGCAAAGTTTTCTAAGTGTGAGTTTTGGTTGTAGAGGGTGCAGTTTCTAGGGCACGTCATTGACAAGGATAGTGTTTTGGTGGACCCCGCAAAGGTGGAAGTTGTTATCAATTGGGAGCAGCCGAAAACGCCAACAGAGGTCCGAAGTTTCTTGGGATTAGCGGGATACTATCGGAGATCCATCCAGGATTTATCAAAGATAGCCTTGCCATTGACCAATCTTACCAGGAAAGTAGTTAAGTTCGTTTGGACGGAGAAATGCGAAGGGAGTTTTATGGAATTGAAATAGAGACTTAGCCAAGCACCGGTGTTGGCTTTACCGGACAACACTAGAGGTTTTGTAGTGTATAGCGATACATCACACAAAGGTCTTGGCTGTGTGCTGATGCAGCACGACAAGGTCATTGCATACGCGTCACGTCAGCTTAAGGACTATGAGAAGGGTTACACGACTCATGACCTGGAGTTGGCCGCGGTAGTTTTCGCCTTGAAGATTTGGAGGCACTACCTATACGGTACCCAGACTATGGTTAGAATTGATCAAGGATTATGACCGTGAGATTCTGTACCATCCAGGAAAAGCAAATGTAGTGGTTGATGCCTTAAGTAGATAAGGCAGAGAGAAGTTGTTGACGTTAACCACTCAGGAAGAGTTGGTAAGGGATTTTGAACGACTCGAGTTGGAGATCAAGTATCCGAGGGAGTCGAATGAGAAATTATGTTCAGTGACAGCGAGTCCGACCTTATTGGATAAAATAAAGAAGGCTCAGGAGAAGGATGAAGAATGTGATGGTATAAGAAAGCGAATATCCGAAGGGGAAGAGCTCAAGTTTAGGATTGATAGTACAGGGCTGCTAAGATTTGAAGGGAGGATCTGGGTACGATTGGATCTGGAGTTAAAGGAAGAGATTCTCCAAGACACTCACAGTACGAGGTACACAATACATCCCGGTAGCACGGAGATGTATCAGGATTTGCGGCCATACTTATGGTGGCCGAATATAAAGAGGGAGGTAGCAGAGTGCGTTAGTAGATGTCTGACATGCCAACGAGTTAAAGCAGAACACCAACGACCGAGTGGACTGTTGGAACCATTAGAGATTCTGAAGTGGAAGTGGGAGCGCATCACCATGGACTTTGTGGTGGGTCTGCCACCGACACAGAAGGGTCTAGACGCAATTTAGGTAATTGTAGATCGTCTGACCAAGTCTGCTCACTTTCTACCGATTAAGATCAGGTACAATCTAGAGCAGTTAGCAAAGATGTATGTAAAAGAGATTGTATCACGGCATGGAGTGCCGATATCTATTGTGTCCGACAGATATCCACGCTTCACGTTAAATTTTTGGAGGAGTTTACAAGACAGAATGGGAACGCAATTGAGGTTGAGTACAGCGTACCATCCTCAAACTGATGGCCAGAGTGAGCGAACGATTCTGACTCTAGAGGATATGCTACGGGCCGTCATGATGGACTTAAAGGGAAGTTGGGATGATCACTTGCCGGGTAGAGTTCGCTTACAACAATAGTTATTACGCTAGCATCGGTATGCCACCGTACGAAGCACTATATGGTAGAAGGTGTCGAACACCGTTGTGCTGGGACGAGGTAGGCGAGCGAAGACTTCTGGGACCTGAGATGGTGCAGCAGACAACAGATACGGTGAAGTTGATCAAGAACTGCCTGGTATTAGCATAAGACCGTCAGAAGAAGTACGCTGACTTACATCATAAGAAGCGAGACTTCGAAGTGGGTAGTTTTGTATTCTTGAAGGTATCTACCTGGAAAGGGAAGATTAGTTTTGGTAAGAAGGGCAAGTTAAGCCCTAGGTTCATAGGACCGTTCATGTGACACCCCCAAATCCTGGTTTCCTAACCTTGAATTCGGTGTTCACGATACTCAACAACAAACATACTTTCTAACTAAATGCGGAATAATAATCATACAATGTCTATCGAAATAGTAATAACGTCTTACAATCATGGTCCCAAGGTTCTTTAACCTTAACTTAAAAATATACCCTTAATACAATAAGAGTTCACATAACCAAATAACATTTTTAGATAACTAATACATAAGCCCTATCAGGCAACTATTCTTGCACCTTCCCTTTTCCTTTGTCCCCTTTTGACGTTTCTGCCTTAGCTGAAATAAAAATCATGATATAGCAAGGGTAAGCAACTAGTTTGCTTAGCAAGTTTATACACAAGGGAGATATATCATGAATAGAAGGAAATTCGCTTTTAATGTTCAACGACAATATAAAATTGTGAAGAAACATGAATTAACAGTCAACAATTGAATATTCGAATAATTGAATGACTATTACTGAGTGGTTGGAAATAACCATAGACATTTGCCAAGGTTCTCAGCATTTAAACTGGACCTCTTAAAAAGTTTTGGTAATCAAGGGGATCAGCCTTTTATACCCCGTGATTTATGCATAAACACTTAATAAACCAGCATTGATATCATGCCTTAATCAAATTTATCCTTTTCTCAGCCAAGAGTTCTTACTATAGCAAATTAATAAGAACAGCTTTTAAAATACATTTGATTTCACAAATTTAGACATGCTTGATCTAGCTGATACAAACAGCATAGATCTATCTTATAAACAGTTAATGCTTGAAAGAACTTTAATCTAATTCACAATTCAATAAAAATAGAATAGGAATTCACAAATAATCTAGCTTTAACTAATTGGCCTTGAAGAACCTAACATTGATAATGTCGATCTATCAATTAGTACTGCGTAGTTGTATATCGACACGCTTACTTATGCTATTTATTTAACAATTAAGCCAATCACATAGCACACATAAGCAAATAGACTATCGTAAATCCTATAAGACACTTAATATTATCAATCCTGATAATATTTAATTCGCCTCTTGGTATTATTAGTCCACTAATAACACTTTTATTCGTTTACTAATGTTATTAACATCTTAATAATATTTTAATCATCCAATAATACTTTAATCTGATATTATTAATCTCTTAATAATATTTTAATTCTCATATCATTAATTATATTTTAATCTAATATTATTAGCCATTTTAATAATATCTTAATCATTTATTAATGTTTAAAATAAATATTATTACCCATTCAATAATATTTTCATAAAGTTTTAACCTTAATATTTCTTTGTTTACTTAAAAATATCAAATTCTTATATTACAAATATCATAGTAATATTTTAATAAGTTATTAGGCGAATAAACAATTTATTCTAATTGTTTTACCCTTTATTAAACAACTCCTTTACTACCCATAAAAGGTCATAAATATTATTTCTCATTAAATATTACCAAAATATCCCTCAATAGTCACAATATATAATATTAGGAGTATCCAAGCTTAAAAATTACATTTTCCTTATTTATAACATCATTTAACCATTTATTTTCTTTTAACCATAACTATAACATTATTATGAAAAATAGCAAATAGGTTCTGAAAATTATTATCCTCTGGATCTGGATAGTATATGATCCAGCAATGATCCACAAATGTTTCTGGAATTTTAAAAAATGATTTACTATTTTTAAAGTACTCAAAACCTCCGAATCTTGTTATATTTTTCATAAATCGAGTTTCGCTCAGACAATTCTGAAATTTTCAGGGTACACTCTCATAATGTACATAAACATACTGTAAAAATTTCATATTGTTTCAAAGTACACACAGTGAGAAATCCGAGTATAAATAGTTAGGAGTCCTTCACGGTAAAAGCCATTACACAAAAACTACACATCGAAACGTGTTCGTTCTTTTTCCTACTTGTATATAACTTCTTAATTACCTCTGTGATTTTTTATAGATTTTTAAAAGAACCATAACTGTCCGAAACAACATTTGGAAAAATGAGGACAACAAGCTTTTAGGGTTTTAAAGCTTTAAGTTTTATAGCTGGACTGTTTTGGGAAAATAGCTTCCAAGGCTTCAAAAATTATTGGATTTGTGTTCTACCACTTGGGTTTACTAGTTAACTCATGTACCTAGCACCCCCTTTCAACGGATCACAAATCCAAGTTGTAGATATCAAGTTATGGGTGATCCAAGTGAAGAAAAGTTAGGGTTTTTACCCTTTAAGAACATAAGTTCCTTTTCTTCCTTTGAATCTCCATTCTAACACTCAAGAGGATTAGATCTATACATGAAGCATGAAGATTTAATGATTTTTGAGTCTTAGAATAAAATCTCTCAAAAACTATGAAAATAAAACAAAGTAAGAAAGACGGAAATGGTTTAGGGTTTCACCTTGATCTTGTAGCTACTCTCCTTGATCTACCAAAGTATGTGATGAACTTGAGATGCATGAACTATGCTAATCTCACTCTCTTTTTCTCTCTAAGCTCTCAAACTCTCTATACTTGGTGAATAATAAATGAACCAACCCCTACTATCATTGGTGAGGGGGCCTATTTATAGGAAAGTAGAGACCATGGGCAAAATAGTCATTAATCATGACTAGGCAAGGACAATTTGAGCAATTCATCAATAATAGGAAGCTTCCTAGCAATTTATCAAGGGTATTTTAATCATTACCCATCTTCTTTTAAGGTTAAAATAGTCTTTTCGCAAAATCTTAATTATCCATTAGTTATTAACCATTCTTCATTGGTTATTAGACATTGGTTATTATCTTGTCATAATTACATTGTTTAAACACAATGGTTATTATCCCGCCATAGTTACATTGGTTATTAACCACTTGGATATACAATGGTTATTACCCCTTCATAATTACCTTGGTTATTAACCACTCTTTGCCTTTTTAGCCATTACACACCAATTCCTACACTTGACTCACATATGGTTATTTCTTAACCATAGTTATATCATACCTGTCAACACAAGTATAGACACATCTTATACATCTCACACCAATTAACTCAAGTTGGTTTAATTAATAAATTAATGTTACACCTTTAATAAATCAAGTGACTAGGTTTTGGGCCACACATTAAATACCATTGGGCTCCCAATTTAAATAATTAGACTAATAAAATCCAAATCTTATTTAGTATAATATTGGGTCATTTAATATGACTCCATGATAACTCATTTAATAAGCCACGCAATTAATACCCAATCCCATGATTAATATAAATGATTGAGTAACTTAGTTGATTAATAAATAAATTACTAAATTAACTATTAATTATTATTATCCACTTTGGACCATACCTCGACAACAATTACCATCATAATTAATTCGCACACATTATTACTAACTATATTCAATTTACTTGAATATTTAATTTAGTAAATACCTTGCAAACTTTATGGATATAAAGTCTTAGAGTTTGCTCACTAGTTTAAATACATTACTAGTGATTCTTTTAACACAAATTTATATCAATAAATCACATAGTCATATAATCCACCAATACACCCAAAGGTTTAAATGGAACACAATGTTAACTCATTAAATTAAATTATATTTAATTAATAATGACGTTCAAAATTCACGGGCATTACATCCCTCCCCCCTTATAAAAATTCCGTCCTTGGAATTGCAAAAATAGGGTTACTCAAATAAAAACGGATAATTCGCTTTCATTTTCTCCTCGAGTTCCCACGTAGCTTCTTCGACTGCGTGATTTCTCCAAAGAACTTTGACGGAATGGATGGTCTTGTTTCTCAGCTTCTGTTCCTTCCTATCGAGAATCTGGACAGGAACTTCCTCGTACGTTAAGTCCTTCTCGACTTGGATTGGTTCATAGGAGATAACGTGCTTATAGCCTGGTTTATACGGCCGCAACACTGACACATGAAACACATTGTGAATGTGCTCAAGTTCATGAGGTAACGCTACCTCGTACGCCACCTCGCCGATTCGCCTCAAAATCTCGAATGGTCCTATGAACCTAGGGCTCAATTTGCCCTTCTTCCCAAAACGGATCTTCCCTTTTTAGGGAGACACCTTCAAAAATACAAAGCTACCAACCTCAAAGTCTCGCTTCTGACGATGTAAGCCGGCATATTTCTTCTGGCGATCTTAAGCTGCTACCAGCCGGTTTCTGATCAGCCGCACGATGTCTGTAGTCTGTTGCACCATTTCTGGTCCCAACAATCTTCGCTCCCCAACCTCGTCCCAACACATCGGGGTTCAGCATTTCCTTCCATATAGTGCTTCGTACGGTGGCATGCCGATACTGGCGTGATAGCTATTATTGTAAGCAAACTCCACCAGTGGCAAATGGTCATCCCAACTGCCCTTTAAATCCATCACGACTGCTCGAAGCATATCTTCTAGGGTCTGAATCGTTCGCTTCGAAAGACACTCACACCGATCACCGCTCTGGGCCGTCGGTTTGAGGATGATACGCTGTACTCAACCTCAACTGCGTCCCCATTCTTGCCTGCAGACTTTTCCAAAAATTCGACGTGAAGCGCGGATCTCTATCAGATACAATTGATATCGGCACTCCATGTCATGACACTATCTTTTTCACATAAAGCTTTGCTAATTGCTCCAGATTGTACCGTATCTTGATTGGCAGAAAATGAGCAGACTTGGTTAGACGATCCACGATTACCCAGTTAGCGTCTAAACCCTTATGAGTTGGTGGTAGTCCCACCACAAAGTCCATTGTGATGTGCTCCCACTTCCACTACGGAATCTCTAACGGTTGAAGTAATCCGCTCGGTCGTTGGTGTTCTGCTTTAATCCGTTGGCACGTCAGACATCGGCTGACGCACTCCGCCACTTCGCGTTTCATATTCGGCCACCAAAAATTTCGTCGCAAATCCTGGTACATCTTTGTGCTTCCAGGATGTACTGAGTACTTCGTGCTGTGAGCTTCTTGAAGGATTTCTTCCCTCAATTCCAGATCCAACGGTACCCAGACTCTCCCTTCAAATCTTAGCAATCCAGTGCTATCAATCTTATACTTAAGCTCCTCGCCTTCGGCAATTTGTTTCTTTATTGCATCACAATCCTCATCCTTTTCTTGAGCCTCCTTAATCTAATCCAACAGGGTCGGGCTCGCTGTCACTGTAAACAATTTCCCGTCCTTCTCCATCGGATACTTAACCTCCAATTCCAAACGTTCGAACTCCTTTATCAACTCTGCTTGAGTCGTGAGCCCTATTAATTTTTCTCTGCCTTTCCTACTCAGGGCATCTGCCACTACATTTGCTTTGCCTGGATGGTACAGAATCTCACAGTCGTAATCCTTGATCAATTCTAACCATCGGCGCTGCCTCATATTCAGCTCCTTCTGGGTGAAGATATATTTCAGACTTTTGTGATCTGTATATATCTCGCACCTCTCTCCATATAAGTAGTGCCTCTAAATCTTCAAGGCGAACACTACTGCTGCTAACTCCAGATCATGAGTCGGGTATCCCTTCTCATAGTCCTTCAGTTGACGTGAAGCATACGCAATGACCTTGCCATGCTGCATTAGTACACACCCAAGGCCTTTGTGTGACGCATCACTGTATACTACAAAACCCCCAGTGTCATCCGGTAAAGCTAACACTGGTGCTTGGCTAAGTCTTTTCTTCAGCTCCATGAAACTCTCCTCGCACTTCTCCGTCCAAACGAACTTTACCATCTTTCGGGTTAGATTGGTCAACGGTGATGCTATCTTCGAGAAATCCTGGATGAACCTCCGATAGTATCCCACTAACCCTAGGAAACTTCTGATCTCCGTTAGCATTTTCGGCTGCTCCCAGTTGATAATGGCTTCCACCTTTGCTGGGTCTACCGAAACACCATCCCTGTCAATGACGTGCCCCAGAAACTGCACCCTTTGCAACCAAAATTCACACTTTGAAAACTTCGCGTACAGCTTCTCTCTTCTTAATGCCTCTAAATCAATCCTTAGATGTTCAACATGTTCTTCCTCTGTCACTGAATACACCAAGATGTCATCGATGAATACTACCACGAACTTGTCCAAGTACTGCTTGAACACTCTATTCATCATATCCATGAATGTCGCTGGTGCATTTGTTAGTCCAAATGACATTACCAGAAACTCGAAATGTCCATAACAAGTTCTGAATGCCGTCTTCGGGATATCCTCATATCTCACCCTTAGCTGATGGTAGCCTGTCCTTAAATCAATCTTTGAAAAGTATTTTGCTCCCTTGAGTTGATCAAACAGATCGTCTATTCTGGGTAGCGGGCACCTGTTCTTAATCGTAACCTTGTTCAATTCCTGTAATCGATACTGAGCCTTAACGATCCATCCTTCTTCTTTACGAACAGAACTGGCGCTCCCCGCGGAGATACACTCGGACGAAAATATCCTTCTTAACCTTTCCTCCAGACTTGTTGCCTCCGCAAGATTGGCTATCGATCCCTTTCCTTTTATTCGGGTTACTTCCCCCACGGCTACCTTCCTTGTGATCATCATGGCTTTTCTAATCTTGGTTGTGCTTTGTCAATGCTTCATTTCCTCCTCGGCAACGATTGTTTCCTTAAGTAACGTAGGAAATGTGTTGATCTGCAAAACCACAACCTTACTATACGCCCAGGGCTTCAACCCTTGTTCAAATCTCTTCGCTCGCCTAGCTCCGCTGTCCACTTGGTGTGGAGCAAACCAAACTAGTTTGTTAAACTTCGTTGTGTACTCTGCTACCGACATATCATCTTGCTTCAGATCCAAGAACTTTATCTCCATACTTGCCTGCGTGCTTTCTAGAAAGTAATTTTTCAAAAACAGCTCCTTAAAACGAGTCCATGTAGTTGTGCCTTCCCCAGCTGGGCTTCTATTCACCTTCCACCAGTAATTTGACTCACCCTTCCTCATGAAGGTGGCAAACGAAGTCTTCTATTCCTCGGTCACTCTTGCGACCTTGAAAATTTTCTCCATTTCTTCTACCCATATCTAGGCTTCACTCGAATCCGTATTCCCACGAAACTCCGGTGGTCCTAGTAATTTGAAACCCGTAAAGTTCGCCATGTGACTTCATGGCCGAACAACCGCAATGGCTGGTCTGCCTCGCATCGTTTCCTCTAACAAGTTCGCAAAGGTCCTCTTGGGGTCAGTCTGACCCTCCTCGTTATTCACTGACTCTTCCACCCTCGTGTATCGGGGTTGTCTCCTTGACGGCATTGTTTGTTCTAAACAAAACCTTACATAAATCCTTCTTGTTTTACACATCGTGTAAAATTCTACGGATGTTATCATTTAAGAGTCAAGGCACAAATCGATCACAATCGATCATGTAATAATAATACCACATTTATATTCATACACCCCTTTGTGTGTCAAACGCTTATAATTCTGACATATTCCTATAAATGTTAACTATCCCATTAAGACACAAAAGATGGGATTAATAAGAACTGCATTCCCCTAGATCTAAAAAGTGGGGATGTATCATCATCATATCAACTCAAGGCACCTTTAGTAAATACTGATAAGCTCGTCTTAGTACCTCGTACTACTTACATCATATAGCATTCCTGATATCCACTTATCCCTCTGTTACTAACAACAAGATGGGATTCACATAACTACTCCACAACTTACACAAAGTTGGGACTTACAACAGATATACTGCTAGCTGTACAAAAACTGAGATTCACATTTCTTACATGCATAGATATACTAGTACATATACATTGACCACTATTCTTCATTCATTATGACTCACAAATGTCTTATAACTCTCAGACTTAACCTTTCTTTCTTTCATTTCCTCCATCTATTCCTTATATCGGGCTCCAATTGATCTTCCTTAGGGATTTCCATTATCTCATCATTCAATTCCATCTCTAGATACTTTTTCCAAATCAGACACTAAATCTACCCTTGGTTCATTTCTTATAATCTTTCTGTTGTCTCTCCTTTCTAATCATCAAAACAATCTAAGTTGCCATCAGTCATCTCTTAAATTTTTTTTTTTGCATATAACATCATTCATCTCAATACTCTCAACTTTTGCTTAACAACTCTATATGAGTCCATTACCTTTGTCTCACCTAGCATTCCACAATAAAGCTTAATAACTTAACTAACACTTCAAAATATCGATATATTCATTATTTATCGAATCAATCATTTCCTTCTTGCAAACCTTAACCCAACAGATTCTAAGGTACCTTCTTTTCATCACAAAGAAACTCCATACAACATCACTCCAATATCTTATCTAATAAATAGCCACAAAAATTGATCAATAGCCACATAATTGATCAATAGCATCAAATGATTAATCTAATTACCTCGAATATCTATAACTACAGTTTACAATGGATCGTCTATATTTAATGGTCTTCACTTTACCATATTATCTCATCAATACACATTCCTCAAATTATCCATAAGCTTAATGTAGACACCAAAATTTTGCACTTCGTATACTAACCTTGTCAGGAGGGCAAATTCGTCAAATGGATCGGCCTGCGAAAGCAAAAGATGGAAAAAATACGGATACTCGACGCCACCATGATAATTTGCAGCCGAAATCGACATTACAGTAGGGCTATCCGAATTTGGCATTCCTGGGAGGTGTGGCGCGCTTCCCAATGATTCTCGGACTGTAGAATACGAGCCTGTCAGCGAAAACCGACATTGCGGCACGAAAATCGAGGCGTGGCACGAAAATCGAGAAAGTCAAGCCCGCCAGCCGCGGATAGATCTGCGGCCAAATGAGTGCGCCTTTCTGGAAAGTCAGATCCCGAAAACCGGGCTGAGTGGCGAGCCAGCTGGCCAGCCGCAGATCCATCTGCGGCCAGCCTATTTAAGCTCAGCTTCGGACAGCATACAGGAGGTTCAGCAGTTTTTGCGGAAGAAGAAGAAATCAGCAGCAGTTTTAGCTCGGAAATAGAGAGAAATAGCAAAAAATTCTTGCAACAATTGAGAGAAAAAGAGAGGAATTTCCCTTGTTGTTAGATTGTGTCAATACATCTCATATTTCCCTCAATACCTAAGTTTCTATACAATTTTGGTATCATTTGCAAGGTGAAAATCTCATTATTTTTGCAACTTCTATCATGTCATTTGGCTAAATTTAATTGTAATTTTCAAGAATATTATTGAACAATCATGGATTAGGGATTATTGGTGAGGGTTCCATTGGAACAAAATTCTTCCTAATAATCCGATGATATCTAATTGGTGAAATTTCTAGTTTGTTTATGGATATATATTAAGCGTAGTTTAATTGATTGTATTTTTAGGATGTGTTAGGCAATCTACGTTGTTATAATTGTAGTATTCATTTTGTGAGTGTGTAGCAATCGTGGTTGTGAGCCTAGGAAAGCGACCCCGTGGTTCAAATCCGATGATGGACGTTGTGGTGTATGTAATAGATTCAGGATGCTCGTTTTGTAATGTGTAACTGTCGGGCCTTAAAACGACGCTAAGGCGAGAATCGGGTTTAAGGCCCCGTATTAGTGGAATATGTGATTGTTGGCGTTCGGGGATATTTTGATGGCTTACATGCCCATGGATAGCCCCGACGCATGTTTATGCTTGATTAGATTTTGAGACGCCAAAAGATTTTCAAAAGATTAAACGATAAGGATCTTTTCTAAAATCAATCAAAGTAGGATATTAGCATCACGAGGTTTAAAATGAGAAGTGCTAACGAATGTCGATTCCTATTTAACGAGACAGCTAAAGAAAATCGTTTTCCAAAATATCACACGAAAAAATGATTTTATAAATAAATAACGTTTTATTAAATCTTTGTGCATAGGGCCAAAGAAATTCTAGAAATTGCCTATCGTTTGAGTCACGAAAGCAACGTATAGAACTCGATTCCTATTTTGACGAAGGTTTAAAATTCTTGTTTTGCCAAAACGACACCTAATGAAAAATCTCATAGTTTTGACAATTAAAATCAAACTTTTCTCATAAAGCTTTTTCGTATATGCCGAAAAGACATTCCGAAGCGTTATCAAATTAAAGCACGACTTTCCCTAAAAATCCAAATGGTTCTTTCATACAAGCTCGCCACCTCATTCACATAACCACACACACACACACACATTCGCGCACCTACATACCCACATTCATAAATTAAAGGATAGGAAAAGCATCAAGATTGCGGTAACCGTGTTTCACGGAAGTCGGGGGGTGCCTAACACCTTCCCCTCACTCAAGCAAGCCCTCGAACTCTATGAATCTCAATTTGCAGACCAATTGATTCGGAGTCACATATGAGCCAGCGATTTATATAAAAGCAAAAACTCGGATGAGTTGGTACATCCATTTCAAATATACCAACTGGCGACTCTGGTCAATTGGCTCATCATAAAAAACGATCTTTCAAAACCCCGTCGACATTCATGCCGACCTTTTCCCCAAAATCATCTAATAAAAGGGCTAAAATCGGAAAGGGTAATAATCACCGCATAAGCGAAAAAAAACCGGTGTCGACAGCTGGCGACTCCGCTGGGGACATTAGAGGGCTTAAGCCGCTTTCAAATCTTGATGCTCTCCTATCCTTTAAAATTTATGAATGTATATGTGCGTGCGACATTTTGACCTGTTTTACTTATTGTTGTGTGAATGTGTGTCTTTTTCCAATAATTGAATGATTGAATGTAATTGCTTTAATTCAAAGTAATCATATGCATACGGTGAGGACGATGAATGTGAATGAATGTTGAGAGAGTACCTCCTCCTGAGGCGAACCTGTCGGTTGCTTATTACTGGACTCGAAGGGGCTGCTCCCCGGAGATGGCTCAGGAAACGCACCACCCAAATCCGCTCCAATCGAAAGGGCTCAAACGAGTAGATTGCGAAGATTTGGGGACCTTCATGCCGAAAAGCCCGTGAGAGTAACCCTAGGATAGGTCAGCCTCAGATTAACCCCACGCAGGAAAAGTCTCTTCATACCCTTTTACGTTTATGCGTATAAATGTCATAATCCCATCGCAACATATTCATATATGCTTCCCCTTTATGTCAAAAGAAAATACTAACCTCTGTGTTTTGCAGGGAACGACCCGGGAAGCACAATAAATCGTATCTAGCATGCATTATTTCAATAAAGAACCGCTAACGTGTTGTCTTGCAAAAAAAGATTAAAAAACCCAAAACACCAAAAATTTACAACTTTAGCATGCATCCGCATCCTTTCATTGCCCAAGACTAAACTTCGAACCGTTTGCCTGCAGGATTGCTCCTCAAACCCGTTCGCAGTCTAAAAGGGCCCAAAACTCTACATCTGAAATGGCTGAATTCCCACCTACTAATCCTGGCTCCATATCTAGGGAAGAATTTGATGATTTCAAGAAGCAGATGTTAGAAATGGCCATCATGCTGAAGGAACAATTGCTACCCCGACAGGATCCGCCTAAAGACGACCCACCCCAACCTAAGGGCGAACCAGTCGCCCCGAAGGCCAGTCCCGTACCTAACAAAACAGTGATTACTATCCCAGAAGAGGGAGATGCGGATGACCTGCGAAAGAAAATGAAACAAATGGAGGAAACTATCCAATCCATGAAAGGCATAGGGTCCCTAGGCAGGGTGAATTACTCAGATCTTTGTGTCTTCCCCGGAACCAGATATCCGGAGAAATTTAAAATTCCTGAGTTTGAGAAATACAATGGAAAGGGGGACCCCTACACACACTTGAAAATATACATTGGGGAACTCGGGTCTTATGCCGAGGACGAGGGGTTGAGGATGCAGCTATTCCAGAAGAGCTTAACAGGGGAGGCAAGGATCTGGTATGCCCGCCTTGACAATGCCCGAATCCACAACTGGGAGGAATTGGCCCATACCTTCTTAACCCAATACAGCTTTCAAGCCCAGATGGCTCCTGACAGGTACCAAATGACAAAGGTTAAGAAGTAACCCAGGGAGTCCTTCAGGGACTATGCACAACGATGGAGGGGCATGGCCGCGCAGGTGAACCCCCCGATGAGCGAATCGGAGATGGTGATGACTTTTGTAGACATTCAAGAGGCCTCGTATTATGAGCGGGTTATTTCGGGGATTGGAAGACCCTTTGCTGAAATGATTAAACATGGAGAGATGGTAGATATGGGGTTGAAGTCGGGCAAAATCCGGGATTTTACTGCTTTAGAAACTGCTGCCGAGCAAATACAGAACGGAAACTATGGCAGCGCTTCCCGGAGGGTCCAAAAGAAGAAGGAAGAGGATGTTTCCCTCATCCTACAGGGGTCATCCAGAAAAGCAGAAGGCCATCTTCCGGTTCAGGTACAGAGGGAAGGACCATCCCGACAGCCGAACTTCACAGATCAAAGGGCAGAGGGGCGAAGAAGATATGAGGCCTCGCAAAACCGAATATTCACCCCGCTCGGGGAGCCGCTTGAACGGGTATTAGCGGTGTTAATAGCCCAAAAGAAGATAGTTGGTTTGGCGCCCCCGAGTGACCCAAAGGGTAGAAGATTTGACCCGAGCAAGTGATGTGCATACCACTCCAGTTCCCCTGGCCATGATACACAAGACTGTTGGACATTGAAGCATCGAATCCAAAACATGATTGATAGTGGAGAAATTGTGGTGGAATCGCCAGACTCCCCGAATGTTAAGGCAAATCCCCTGCCAAGACATGATGGGGGGGAGTCAATGTGACAGAGGCAGGTGAGGCTGGGGGGCCGCCCAGGTTGAACTATGTGCAGAAAATTGAGGAAATGATCAACGTGATACATGATCATGGGAGTGCGAGGGTAGCGCCCATCAGGTTGATAGGGATAAGTACAAATAGCACAGAGGGACCTGTCAAGTTAACAGCTCCGAGGCCCATCATCCTTACGGCAAGGCCGCAACTCCCTATCAGTAGTCTGAAGACTGTACCCTGGAATTATGGGGGAATGCCAGAGGAAGCGGCCATGTGTGCTTCCATGACGACAAAGGGGAACCCCTTATATCTTCCCGGACGAGTCCTGGAGAGCCAAAAGAGAAAAAATGAAGAGGTTTCTGAGGAAAGGGCCATAGAATTTTTGAAAAGGATGGATCACCCAGAAACAAGGGGGATCCAGATTTTAAATGAGGAGTCAACCCTAACATCAGTCATGGACTTGGTGTTATCATCCAGTGAGCATTGCAAAACCCTGACGAAGATTCTGGAGAAGGCATACGTGCCTAAAGAAATTAGTGAGGAGGGTTTCGGCCAGCTGGTGGGCTACCTATTGGAAGGCGATGCAATATCCTTTACGGATGAGGACATTCCCAAGGAGGGAAGGGGGCACCGGAAACCGCTACACATTGCGGTAATCTCCTCGGGATATGTCATGAATGGGGTGCTGATCGATGGGGGATCGGCATTGAATATATGTCCTCTCAGTACACTACAGAAGATGAACATCAGCCCCAAGCGCCTACGGGCCAGTCACGTGGTGGTCCGAGATTTCGACGGGTCTAGGAGGGATACTATTGGAGAGATAGAATTGCCGGTGGAAATAGGACCCTGCACTTTTGAGATCTCCTTCCAAGTCCTAGACATTACGGCAAGTTACAACCTGCTGTTGGGGAGGCCATGGATACACATGGCCGGGGCAGTTCCTTCCACGCACCACCAACAAATCAAGCTAATCATCAACGGGAGCCTGGTAACAATCTCGGCAGAGTGTGATAACCCTTCTCCTCCCAGAAATGGCCTGCCAGTGATCAATGTGGATGAGTCGGCGGCACCTGCCAGCTTTCAAGCACTAGAGATTAGCACTCCCCATTATAGATGCCTGGGAGCTCCAGCTGTGAAACCTAGGATCTCTCCGGAACTTACCTTTGTGGCAAAGGAAATGATAAAAATGAACTTCCAGCCTGGACAGGGACTAGGGAAAAGCAGTCAGGGAATCACCGAACCTATCCACCTACCACAACAGATAGGCAAGGCAGGTTTGGGATACCATGGGGGCGCAGCACGGAGACACCGTCGGGATGCGACTCCGATTCGACTAGCTGGCAGTCCAGTGACCAAGGTCGGTAATGAGCAGGGGATCAGCGGGCCTGTGATTGGGGCAGGGAATGAAGAATTGACCCCCGCACGTAATAAGTCCGCCCGGAGGGAAAGTTTCCTGCAGGAGGTCGCAAAAGAGTTTGAAACCAAATGCTATATCCCTAGACAATCAACAAGCAGCAAGGAGGGGACGGATGTTGTCACGCCGCCGGGGGCCCAACGAGTTATGCCTATCATCAATTTGGCGGAGCTAATGATTCCCGAGGAGGGTAAGAGAGGGGACTCAGGCGATATAGCCGTAATCATCGGGGAAGTGTCCGATGTGAAGCCGCCTTTCGTTCGGCGCATTTCGCCCGACCTAACAGTCGACAACTGGACTATGAAACCAGTGATATCCAAGCAAGGGTAAAACCCGACATCAGGGTGTTAGACCCCGGAGGACGGGAGAATGAAGAAGTTTATTTTTGTTGTTATTTTATTTTTGCATAAATTATGTCGTTTCTTCGTGTTATTTGGAAATGCGATCGTCGTGGAAAGCAACTTATATATGACAAGTATTTTGTTTTATGTCAGGTGTACCAATTTGAGTAATCCTTGCCTAACAAACGATCTTTCAAATTTGAATGGTGATTATGATTTTGACATTGAGCTGGATTTCGATTTGATGGGCATTGAGCAGGATGAGACAGATTACGACGACGCACCTGATGAGATCAAAGGATGGGTCGAAGATAAACCCAAACCCAATTTGGACCAAACCATCACTATAGATATCGGAACCCCTGACAAACCAAAAGAACTCAAGATAGGGACAGACCTTACCCCAAGCCAGAAAGCAGAAATAATTGAGTTACTAAGCCAATATGAGGATGTCTTTGCCTGGTCACACAAGGATATGATCGGATTGTCCACCGACATTGTGGTGCACCGGTTACCCATCAAGGAGGGTTTCAGGCCTGTCAAGCAGAAACTAAGAAAGTTGAAACCTGAGTGGAGCTTGAAAGTGAAGGAAGAGATCATCAAGCAGTTCAGGGCGGGAATCATTATGGTGTCCACTTACCCAGAATGGCTGTCTAATGTAGTCCCAGTGGCTAAGCCTGGAGGAAAGGTGAGGGTATGTGTAGACTATAGAGATCTAAACAAGGCCAGTCTCAAGGATAATTTCCCGGTACCTTTCATACACATCCTGGTGGATAACACGACCCAGTACGAGATGTACTCTTTTGTTGATTGCTTTGCGGGGTATCATCAGATAATGGTGGCAGAGGAGGATCGGGAAAAGACCGCATTCATCACCCCCTGGGGCACTTTCTGCTATAGACGACTGGCTTTCGGTCTCACAAATGCAGGGGCTACTTATCAGAGAGCCATGATGGCCTTGTTCCACGATATGATGCATAAAGAGATAGAGGTCTATGTGGATGACATTATCGTGAAGTCAAGAGTAGAGTCTGACCATATAACCCATCTTAAAAAGCTATTTGATCGACTCAGAAAGTATAACTTGAAGCTCAATCCAGCAAAGTGTGCTTTCGGAGTGCAGTCGGGCAAGCTCTTGGGATTCCTGGTTAGTGATCGGGGCATTGAGTTGGATCCAGCAAAGATTAAGGCCATTGTGGATATGCCAGCACCTCGCACAGAGAAGGAGATAAGGGGATTCCTGGGAAGAATAAACTTCATCAGCCGTTTTATATCCCACTTGACGACTACATGTGAGCCGATTTTCAAATTGTTAAGAAAGGGTGCTTCCCAAGAATGGAATGAGCAATGTCAGAGGGCTTTTCAGATCATTAAGAAACAACTGACGGAGGCACCAGTGCTGGTACCCCCGAAGGATGGGATCCCTTTGTTTATGTATATATCCGTCAACGCCATCGCGATGGGATGTATGTTGGGACAAAAGAATGAGGCAGGTAAAGAGCAGGCCATCTATTACCTCAGCAAAAGATTTAGCCAATGTGAGCAGAATTACACTCCCATCGAGAAGACCTGTTGTGCTCTGGCCTGGGCTGCAGGGAGATTACAGCACTACCTCCATGGGCATACGACGTACCTGATATCAAGAATGGATCCCCTGAAATATATTTTCGAAAGGCCCATGCTGAATTGTCGACTATCAAGATGGCAGTTAATCTTACAACAGTTTGACATGGTGTACGTGACCCAGAAGGCCATGAAAGGGCAGGGAATTGCAGATCAGTTGGCAGAAACCCCGGCAGGAGGGATGGAGCCGTTAGAAACTCCTCTTCCGGGCGAGGATATATTTTGGGTATCGCGCGAAAGATGTGATGACGAGGGACAATTCTGGAAGCTGTATTTTGATGGTGCCATGAATGCCGAGGGGGCAGGAGCCGGAGCGGTCCTAGTCTCTATCACCGGAGAACAATACCCCGTGGCCACTAAACTTCATTTTAGCAATTCGAACAACACCGCTGAATACGAGGGGTGTATCTTGGGACTCCGATTGGCCCGTGACATGGGAGTAAAGAGACTAGCGGTTTTCGGGGATTCAGAATTGGTAATCAGACAGGCAATCGGGATATACAACACTAAGGAGCTTCGGTTACTTCCATACCATCGTTGTGTCACCCAGCTGATGCAAGAATTCGAGGATATCGCCTTCCGCCATATTCCTCGGGGACGGAATGACTTTGCCGATGCATTGGCCACTCTGGCTTCCTTAATCCACGTGATCAAGAGTAGGGACAATCCACAGATTGAAATCACCGTACAGAATGCCCCGGCCTATGAGGAACATGTGGCAGTGTTATCAAACGAGGAGGTGTTGACGAGGCAACCTTGGTATCACGACATAAGGGAATATCTAAGAAATAGATCCATTCCCGACCAGGAAAGTCGAACTGAGAGGATGAGAATTCAAAAGATGGCGATGAAATTTTACCTGAGTGGGGATTCACTTTACAAAAAGGATGCCGGGTTGGGACTGTTGCGATGCGTAGATGAGACACAATCCCAAAGGATTATGAATGAAATCCATGGCGGGGTGTGTGGGCCACACATGAGTGGACCGATGTTGGCCAAAAAGATCTTGAGGACAGGGCATTATTGGTTAACGCTGAAAGCCGATTGCGATGATCATGTCAAACGGTGTTACCAATGCCAGGCGCACGGTAATGTGATCCATACACCTCCCAATGAACTGCACTGTATGACCTCCCCGTGGCCATTTTCAATGTGGGGAATGGATGTAATCGGACCAATAGAGCCCAAAGCGAGCAATGGGCACCGATTCATTTTCGTCATGATCGATTACTTCACCAAGTGGGTAGAGGCAGCTTCTTTCCCCAAAGTAACTCAGGAGGTCATCGTCAACTTCATCAGGAATAATGTCATTTGCCGATATGTGCAACCTGAGGTTGTGGTCTCCGACAATGCCAAGAATTTAAACAACGCCCTCATGAAGGAACTGTGTGACCAGTTCAGGATCAAGCATCTCAATTCCGTTATTTACCGTCCTAATATGAATGGGGCAGTGGAGGCCGCAAATAAGAACATCAAGAAGATCATGGCGAAAATGTCTGCTAATCATCGGGGATGGCCGGATCTGTTACCCCTCACACTGCTGGCATACCGAACATCAACGCGTACCTCTACAGGGGCAACCCCTTACGCTTTGGTGTATGGAATGGAGGCTGTTCTACCAGTTGAGGTTGAGATGGCGTCCCTCAGAATAGTGATCGACGCTCAGATAGGCGAAGAGGATTGGATGCAAAGTCGATACGACCAATTGGCCCTAATTGATGAAAGGAGAGTGGCTGCCATTTGGCATGGTCAACTGTATCAACAGAGGATCTTTCGATCATACGATAAGAAGATAAGACTTCGAAAGTTCAAGGAAAATGATTTGGTGTTGAAAAGAGTCATGCCTTGTCAAGACGAAGCCAAGGGGAAGTTTGCCCCGAATTGGGAAGGACCATTTGTGATTAAGAAAGTGCTATCCGGAGGAGCCCTCATATTGCAAGAAATGGATGGTGAGGTATTTCCACAACCCCTAAATTCAGACTCAGTGAAGCGGTTCTACGCTTAAATCATCAGTTCCTTCTTTCCTTTAAGAGCGAACTACGTAGGACCTGATCTCCCAACTTGTGGGGGTACGTAGGCAGCCATCATGGCGCGGTCCGATCTTAAAAAAAAAAAAAAAAAAAAAGAAAATATATATATATATATAATCCTTTCCCTAACCAAAACCAAATTTCTGATAGCCAGATAAAACCTTCCTACACCCTTAAAACCTTCCCGAAACCAAACTGCCTAACCAGCTTCATCCCGAAAGGACATACCCTGATCCAACCAAACAGTTATCCAAAATCTGAGATTCAATCCGATGAAATCAAAAGGTGTGCGGCAATATCTGTCAAGTCTCCGTCAAGTCTTGAGAAAAGAAAAAAGGCGAAATGTCAAAATCGTGATCAATTGGATAAAATGAGGATCCAATGGAAGGCAATGATACGATAAAAGGGGAAAATGACTAAATTTAAATGCATGTCTATATATAAGTTATTTTATTACAAGATTTCTCTTTCAATAACTGATGAAGCCAACATAGTCTATGCAGGAAATAAAATAGTCTACAAATCTGAAACCAGCTGAAGCAGGATGGACAGGGTGGTGGATAGATCTGAAGCATCAGCATCTCCTGCAATCTGCTGCCCCATCATGTCAATACGATCCAGTAAAGCAGTAGCTCGGCTGAAAGTCCCAAAATGAGCATCTACCACTACCCTGGTCTGAAATACAATGGCCTCTCTGTCGGCAATGGCAGCGTCTCTAGCCCGAATGGCCTCATCTCTCTCGACAAGGGCAGCATCCCTCTCAGCTTCAGTAGTAATCAGGGCCAGGCGGAGTTGGGAATCCTCAGTAACCCGACTTGGGGTAGAATCGGCCGAGATGGGATGGTCTGTGGTATCTTCTGGGAGAATCACTCTAGAGTCATCAAAGGCCCCAGTCTGACTCAAACTAGCCGAATCCAAGTCTCCGCGCAACCACTGCACGTAAACAAATGTCTGGATGTGACAGCTCTCACTATATGCGGCAAGGATCCTGCAATCCCAAAGCTCGTATACCTGTAGTAGATCCCTCTCTGTACAGGGTGATATAAGGAATCGGTATGCCGCTGCACCCGCGAAGGGGTGTAAACCTTGTGTCTGATCAAACTGCCCCATAACCGCCAGGGGATGATAGGTCGTCACGCCCCTCAAACCAGCAATGGGGATGAAATCCATGGCAGGCACATGAGTCAAGAAGCTCATGAAGGAGCAATAGCCCGAATAGACCAATAGATGAAAGGGATCCTCAATGACAGACAAAAAGGATATCCAGGAGGCCACATCAGTACAGCTCACGGGACGAAACGAAAACTGCGCGGCTATGTGGTGACTAAAGCAAAACCCTTGGCGGCGGAAGTGGCCGATGGGGCTGAGATGGCTCATGAGCCACACGTACAGCAAAGCCGAGCTCCCTCTGAAGGCTCTGCCTCGGAAAGACTGGCAATATGTGGCTGACATATAGGTATCCGCCAATATCATAGGAAGAATGGTGTGATCCTCCTGAAGGGCTCTAACGGCCGCCACAATCCGCATGTCCAAATGATCGGGTCCTGCAGGCAAATACAAAACTGAGATGACACAGGCCATCAGGACATCCACTCTCAAGGCGCCCCAGCGTTCCTCGGACACGGAAAAATCACCGAAGAAAAGTCGAAAACCGTCAGGTGAGCCAAATCGGTCAATGAAGAACTGAAGGGGAACCATATGGTCTGATGTGATCACCGGCAACAGGACAGCCCTTCGCAAACCAGTGAAAGTCAAGAATTGACGGCGCATGGAACCAACTGTGACCCTAGCACAAGGTCTATCCAGGGGCAAGCCGGTGAAGCGAGCATACTCCTCGAGGGTGGGGGTCAGCTCTACTGTCCCTAACCTAAACACCTGACGGGCAGGGGCCCAATAGCTCAGAAGACCATCCACGAAGCCCGCTGGCACCTGAAAGGTCAATAAGGACCAAGAATGTCCCAAAAGACCATCTGCGGTAATCCTATTTGCCGGCAGTAAACTGTCCAACCAGCGGAAGAGGCTGCCCACCAACCCTGTGGTAGGAGTGGAATCCAAACGAACCACGGCATCTGAGGACGACATCTGTGAAAAAATAGTATCAGAAAAGACTGTACAGGGGTCATTCTCTACCCATAAATAAAAAGCATGCATCATACAGTTAATAATAAAGCAGGTGAATCCCATAAAGATGAAAAAGAACTGTGCATAAATAAATAAATGAGTTCAGTACATAGTGCGTAAATGAAAAAGAAATATAAACAGGTACAGGTACAAAAGGCCCTATCCTATCCTGATCTAAATAAAATCGGTATCATCTATGAAAGAAGGATCCTCGAACTGATCCCCTGGGGTCGTCGAGCTCGGAGGACCAAAGTTCATGTCAGGAATGTAGGGATGCGCTGTGGCATCAGATGAACTCGGGCCTGCATCATAACCCGCACCGTCTGGATCATAGGCGTAAGCCTCCTCCGGGGCCCGGCCCAACGACCGAACAAACAGCGACAACTGATCTACCTGACGGGTCAATGTGGCGATCTGCTCAGCGTGGGTAGGGGTCCAAACACAGGCAGCTCAATCGGTCATCGTCACCGAGCCTGGAACCATGTCTCCAAGAAAGAAAGTGGCCCGAGTCTGAGGACCGATGGTACGGGGCACCCACCAGGTACGGAAGGCATCACTCGTACTGGGACCCGTCGAAAGCATCCGGCCGTCCTCCCCCGCAATCATGATCTCTGAAGGCTGAAAATCCAGCGACCAGGAGGTAGCGAAAGGAGGGGAGTACGGGATGCGGATCTCTCCGGTGACGCATCTGAAGGCGCGCTCCCCCAGGTACATAACCCATCCTCCAACACTCTGCAAAGTGAGGCGACGGGTGGAAAGTGCAAACTCCGGGCCGGTAGGATGTCCATCTATAAACCCCACATCTAGATGCTCAGAAAGATAAGGCCTCCACACGACCCCTGCAGCCGTGATCAGCTCCAGCTGGATGCGACAGTGTGCAAAACTGCCAGATACCGGGACCTCCTCCAGCGTGCTATGATGCCACCGTCGACCCTGGGGATAGGTATCCAAGCCAAGAGTGGTGACAGGCCTCAGACATGGGAGACGCTCGTAGGCCCAGAACTGCGAGCAGAAACAGTAAAAAGCATAAGTAACCTATAAATGCAGAAAGGGAGGAAATAAATGAAGGAAAGTCCAATAAGAGGAGGGAAAGAGAAACCTCACCAGCAGGAAGTGATAAAATCCAAGCCAAGCATCTGTCTGGCCCTCCGAGCGTAGACGCATACCGTGGAGGAAATAGGCAAAGGTGAATGACCCCCAGTCGTAGTCACTGATGCCGTCCACGTCTCTGACCGCTCCCACGACGCTGAAATAAATGGTGGAGGAATTGTTCCCTAGGAAATAACCCCTCATGATCGTCAGGAACAAGCGTCGGAGCAGAATGTCCCGGGTAGCCTGATCCGCTGGAATGGGCAGCGCGTAGAGACCCCCGACTGCATCAACAGCCAAGGCACCAGATCGAATACTGCGGGCCTTAAAGACCCGGTCCTCAGCAGCAAAGCCCAATAAAGCCCGGACCTCCGCCGGAGTGATGTCGAGATCTAGAGGAACGCGGGACCCGGTAAACTCTATGCCCGTAATGTACCTCCAGTCCCATGGGGTCAGCACAACCTCGCAGTCAAGAAGGTGAAGAGACTGCGTCTGGTGGAACCAGCGCTCGGATAAGGCCCTCATGTAACCCTAGGGGCAATGTCGGGGGATGATAGTGAAGAAGTGACGGAGGCCCCAAGAATCCACCATCGCCCGGTAGTCGTTGTGCAGAGCCGCGTAGAGGGAGTAGATGTTGAACCAGTTGCCCCTCGGCTGGGTAAACTCGGGTACCTGGGGCAATCACCAAGGGGTCAGTCCGGATAAAAGGAGAATTGAGAAATTGAGAATAAAATCAGAATAGAACTGAATATACCTCGTTAGCCACGAGAGAGGCTGAAGGGTGACGACTGAGATCCCGACCCAAAAGATCGGATATCTGCACAGAGGCGCCAGAAGAAGCCTGATGAGTAGATGGAGCCGGTGTGCTGGAGGATGGCCCCTCTGCCGCGACCGCCGGAGGAACAGCCTCCTCAACGTCCAGAGGACCGGGACGAATGACAGCCTCCGCCAAACGACGAGCCTGACGGGTCCGAGGAGGAACAGGAGCGGGTGCAGCCCTACGACGGCGAACACCCGAGGTCCGCAACACAGAGGAGCTACTATGAGCATCGGGATCCATAGCTGGAACAGAACAGGCAAGGAGGAAGGTAAGTTCCCTTTTGAATTATGTCACGAATATTCTAAATTCCTACCCCCATCATATTATTAATGCAACATGATGCATGCTTATAGTATTAAAAAAAAAAAAAAAAAAAAAAAATTCGGCAGAGTTCCGTTTGTAAAATGGACATCCCAGGCATAAGCCAAACATGTTTTCCATCAATCAAAGCCTCAAATAGATCTAAATTGCATTCATATGTGTGATTATAGCATGTAATGCATGATTTTCTTGCAGAAAAGGAATAACAATATGTGGGACCGCCTCATGAACATAAAATAGGACTCACACAGTTGATACATAGCATGTAAATATGATGGTACATTGCATAAACATTGTAAAGCATACATTTTGTCTCTAAACATGCAAATAGTCAAATGTATAGCAAAACATTGACGAAATTGAAAAGTGACCGGTCAAAGTGTTACCTGTAGCGCGTAGATCGATCCTACCGGAGCAGTTTTTGCAGGAAAGTTGAAAAAATCGACAAAAAGCCCTTGCGAACAAGCAAAAATTGCGAGAACCTATGTAAGTTGAAAGTTGAAAGTGACAGATCTGGAGGAGGCGCGCTGCATATACATCCCGATCTTGGCAGCAGATGTATCTGCGGCTGGCCGCAGATGTATCTGCGGCTGGCCGCAGATCAATCTGCGGCTGGCCGCAGATCCATCTGCGGCTGGCCCTGGTGGGTCCCACCTTGCTCCCTTGCAGCCATTTGACGTGTCGAGTGACAAGATCACGCGATGGGTGACCGGCGACGATACCCGGCCCCGACAAGACGATCGACCGGCGACGATAACCGGCGATCACGAGATGGATGTCCGGCGACGAAAACCGGCTCCGACAAGATAACCAACCGGCGACGATAACCGTGGGTAACGAGATGGGTGACCGGCGACGATACCCGGCCCCGACAAGACGATCGACCGGCGACGATAACCGGCGATCACGAGATGGATGTCCGGCGACGAAAACCGGCTCCGACAAGATAACCAACCGGCGACGATAACCGGGGGTTACGAGATGGGTGACCGGCGACGATACCCGGCCCCGACAAGATGATCGACTGGCGACGATAACCGGCGATCACGAGATGGATGTCCGGCGACGAAAACCGGCTCCGACAAGATAACCAACCGGCGACGATAACCGGGGGTTACGAGATGGGTGACCGGCGACGATACCCGGCCCCGACAAGGCGATCGACCGGCGACGATAACCGGCAATCACGAGATGGATGTCCGGCGACGAAAACCGGCTCCGACAAGATAACCAACCGGCGACGATAACCGGGGGTTACGAGATGGGTGACCGGCGACGATACCCGGCCCCGACAAGACGATCGACCGGCGGCGATAACCGGCGATCACGAGATGGATGTCCGGCGACGAAAACCGGCTCCGACAAGATAACCAACCGGCGACGATAACCGGGGGTTACGAGATGGGTGACCGGCGACGATACCCGGCCCCGACAAGACGATCGACCGGCGACGATAACCGGCGATCACGAGATGGATGTCCGGCGACGAAAACCGGCTCCGACAAGATAACCAACCGGCGACGATAACCGGGGGTTACGAGATGGGTGACCGGCGACGATACCCGGCCCCGACAAGGCGATCGACCGGCGACGATAACCGGCGATCACGAGATGGATGTCCGGCGACGAAAACCGGCTCCGACAAGATAACCAACCGGCGACGATAACCGGGGGTTACGAGATGGGTGACCGGCGACGATACCCGGCCCCGACAAGACGATCGACCGGCGACGATAACCGGCGATCACGAGATGGATGTCCGGCGATGAAAACCGGCTCCGACAAGATAACCAACCGGCGACGATAACCGGGGGTTATGCGATGGGTGACCGGCGACGATACCCGGCCCCTACAAGACGATCGACCGGCGACGATAACCGGCGATCACGAGATGGATGTCCGGCGACGAAAACCGGCTCCAACAAGATAACCAACCGGCGACGATAACCGGGGGTTATGCGATGGGTGACCGACGACGATACCCGGCCCCGACAAGACGATCGACGACGACGATAACCGGCGATCACGAGATTGGTGACCGGCGACGAAACCCGGCCCCGAACGAGACGATAGATGGAAAGAATGAACCCAACGACTAACAAACACGGTCAGAGGGTTAAAACATCGACACTCTTGTGGATGTTTTTGCATGCGTTACATCTCGTGTTGTATCATAAATTATATGTGTTGCATCATGTATGTATTGTCAATTCTTATGCACTGCCATTCATGCATCGGGTGTCTGTTTCTTTATCTGTTCATTTCATTTAACATTTCATAAACATGATAAAGAGGGGCAGCTGTAGACACCAAAATTTTGCACTTCGTATACTAACCTTGTCAGGAGGGCAAATTCGTCAAATGGATCGGCCTGCGAAAGCAAAAGATGGAAAAAATACGGATACTCGACGCCACCATGATAATTTGCAGCCGAAATCGACATTACAGTAGGGCTATCCGAATTTGGCATTCCTGGGAGGTGTGGCGCGCTTCCCAATGATTCCCGGACTGTAGAATACGAGCCTGTCAGCGAAATCCGACATTGCGGCACGAAAATCGAGGCGTGGCACGAAAATCGAGAAAGTCAGATCCCGAAAACCGGGCTGAGTGGCGAGCCAGCTGGCCAGCCGCAGATCCATCTGCGGCCAGCCTATTTAAGCTCAGCTTCGGACAGCATACAGGAGGTTCAGCAGTTTTTGCGGAAGAAGAAGAAATCAGCAGCAGTTTTAGCTCGGAAATAGAGAGAAATAGCAAAAAATTCTTGCAACAATTGAGAGAAAAAGAGAGGAATTTCCCTTGTTGTTAGATTGTGTCAATACATCTCATATTTCCCTCAATACCTAAGTTTCTATACAATTTTGGTATCATTTGCAAGGTGAAAATCTCATTATTTTTGCAACTTCTATCATGTCATTTGGCTAAATTTAATTGTAATTTTCAAGAATATTATTGAACAATCATGGATTAGGGATTATTGGTGAGGGTTCCATTGGAACAAAATTCTTCCTAATAATCCGATGATATCTAATTGGTGAAATTTCTAGTTTGTTTATGGATATATATTAGGCGTAGTTTAATTGATTGTATTTTTAGGATGTGTTAGGCAATCTACGTTGTTATAATTGTAGTATTCATTTTGTGAGTGTGTAGCAATCGTGGTTGTGAGCCTAGGAAAGCGACCCCGTGGTTCAAATCCGATGATGGACGTTGTGGTGTATGTAATAGATTCAGGATGCTCATTTTGTAATGTGTAACTGTCGGGCCTTAAAACGACGCTAAGGCGAGAATCGGGTTTAAGGCCCCGTATTAGTGGAATATGTGATTGTTGGCGTTCGGGGATATTTTGATGGCTTACATGCCCATGGATAGCCCCGACGCATGTTTATGCTTGATTAGATTTTGAGACGCCAAAAGATTTTCAAAAGATTAAACGATAAGGATCTTTTCTAAAATCAATCAAAGTAGGATATTAGCATCACGAGGTTTAAAATGAGAAGTGCTAACGAATGTCGATTCCTATTTAACGAGACACCTAAAGAAAATCGTTTTCCAAAATATCACACGAAAAAATGATTTTATAAATAAATAACGTTTTATTAAATCTTTGTGCATAGGGCCAAAGAAATTCTAGATATTGCCTATCGTTTGAGTCACGAAAGCAACGTATAGAACTCGATTCCTATTTTGACGAAGGTTTAAAATTCTTGTTTTGCCAAAACGACACCTAATGAAAAATCTCATAGTTTTGACAATTAAAATCAAACTTTTCTCATAAAGCTTTCTCGTATATGCCGAAAAGACATTCCGAAGCGTTATCAAATTAAAGCACGACTTTCCCTAAAAATCCAAATGGTTCTTTCATACAAACTCGCCACCTCATTCACATAAGCACACACACACACACACACATTCGCGCACCTACATACCCACATTCATAAATTAAAGGATAGGAAAAGCATCAAGATTGCGGTAACCGTGTTTCACGGAAGTCGGGGGGTGCCTAACACCTTCCCCTCACTCAAGCAAGCCCACGAACTCTATGAATCTCAATTTGCAGACCAATTGATTCGGAGTCACATATGAGCCAGCGATTTATATAAAAGCGAAAACTCGGATGAGTTGGTACATCCATTTCAAATATACCAACTGGCGACTCTGGTCAATTGGCTCATCATAAAAAACGATCTTTCAAAACCCCATCGACATTCATGCCGACCTTTTCCCCAAAATCATCTAATAAAAGGGCTAAAATCGGAAAGGGTAATAATCACCGCATAAGCGAAAAAAAACCGGCGTCGACACTTAATAACACCAACGTATGATCCAAAACCTCAATTTTAAGATCATAATAAATTTCTACCTAAAAATAACTCTATATGAGTTCTATCCCCTTCTATTCCTCTACATTCTCTCAGGTTATAACCTAAGGACTCTTTCTCTTAAGGGTTATAACCTATAGCTCTGATACCAACCTGTGACACCCCCAAATCCTGGTTTCCTAACCTTGAATTCGGTGTTCACGATACTCAACAACAAACATACTTTCTAACTAAATGCGGAATAATAATCATACAATGTCTATCGAAATAGTAATAACGTCTTACAATCATGGTCCCAAGGTCCTTTAACCTTAACTTAAAAACATACCCTTAATACAATAAGAGTTCACATAACCAAATAACATTTTTAGATAACTAATATATAAGCCCTATCAGGCAACTATTCTTGCATCTTCCCTTTTCCTTTGTCCCCTTTTGACGTTTCTGTCTTAGCTGAAATAAAAATCATGATATAGCAAGGGTAAGCAACTAGTTTGCTTATCAAGTTTATACACAAGGGAGATATATCATGAATAGAAGGAAATTCTCTTTCAATGTTCAACGACAGTATAAAATTGTGAAGAAACATGAATTAACAGTCAACAATTGAATATTCGAATAATTGAATGACTATTACTGAGTGGTTGGAAATAACCATAGACATTTGTCAAGGTTCTCAGCATTTAAACTGGACCTCTTAAAAAGTTTTGGTAATCAAGGGGATCAGCCTTTTATACCCCGTGATTTATGCATAAACACTTAATAAACCAGCATTGATATCATGCCTTAATCAAATTTATCCTTTTCTCAGCCAAGAGTTCTTACTATAGCAAATTAATAAGAACAGCTTTTAAAATACATTTGATTTCACAAATTTAGACATGCTTGATCTAGCTGATACAAATAGCATAGATCTATCTCATAAACAGTTCATGCTTGAAAGAACTTTAATATAATTCACAATTCAATAACAATAGAATAGGAATTCAATTGCACAAGGTGCGAATCTCAATAACCAGTATAGATGTGAATAATCAACAATAATTATTCACTAACATGCTTCAAAAATCATAACTCGAGTTTGAGTTAGGGAACTTGCATGTCTGCTCAGCTACAAATAATCTAGCTTTAACTAATTGGCCTTGAAGAACCTAACATTGATAATGTCGATCTATCAATTAGTACTGCGTAGTTGTATACCGACACACTTACTTATGCTATTTATTTAACAATTAAGCCAATCACATAGCACACATAAGCAAATAGACTATCGTAAATCCTATAAGACACTTAATATTATCAATCCTGATAATATTTAATTCACCTCTTGGTATTATTAGTCCACTAATAACACTTTTATTCGTTTATTAATGTTATTAACATCTTAATAATATTTTAATCATCCAATAATACTTTAATCTAATATTATTAATCTCTTAATAATATTTTAATTCTCATATCATTAATAATATTTTAATCTAATATTATTAGCCATTTTAATAATATCTTAATCATTTATTAATGCTTAAAACAAATATTATTACCCATTCAATAATATTTTCATAAAGTTTTAACCTTAATATTTCTTTGTTTACTTAAAAATATCGAATTCTTATATTACAAATATCATAGTAATATTTTAATAAGTTATTAGGCGAATAAACAATTTATTCTAATTGTTTTACCCTTTATTAAACAACTCCTTTACTACCCATAAAAGGTCATAAATATTATTTCTCATTAAATATTACCAAAATACCCCTCAATAGTCACAATATATAATATTAGGAGTATCCAAGCTTAAAAATCACATTTTCCTTATTTATGACATTTAATCATTTATTTTCTTTTAACCATAACTATAACATTATTATGAAAAATAGCAAATAGGTTCTGAAAATTATTATCCTCTGGATCTAGATAGTATATGATCCAACAATGATCCACAAATTTTCCTTGAATTTTAAAAAATGATTTACTATTTTTAAAGTACTCAAAACCTCCGAATCTTGTTATATTTTTCATAAATCGAGTTTCGCTCGGACAATTCTGAAATTTTCAGGGTACACTCTCATAATGACATAAACATACTGTACAAATTTCATATTGTTTCAAGGTACACACAGTGAGAAATCCGAGTATGAATATTTAGGAGTCCTTCACGGTAAAAGCCATTACACAAAAACTACACATCGAAACGTGTTCGTTATTTTTCCTACTTGTAGATAACTTCTTAAGTTACCTCTGTAATTTTTTCTAGATCTTTAAAAGATCCATAACTGTCCGAAACAACATTTGGAAAAATGAGGACAACAAGCTTTTAGGGTTTTAAAGCTTTAAGTTTTATAGCTGGACTGTTTTGGGAAAATAGCTTCCAAGGCTTCAAAAGTTATTGGATTTGTGTTCTACCACTTGAGTTTACTAGCTAACTCATGTACCTAGCACCCCTTTTCAACGGATCACAAATCCAAGTTGTAGATATCAAGTTATGGGTGATCCAAGTGAAGAAAAGTTAGGGTTTTTACCCTTTAAGAACATAAGTTCCTTTTCTTCCTTTGAATCTCCATTCTAACACTCAAGAGGATTAGATCTATACATGAAGCATGAAGATTTAATGATTTTTGAGTCTTAGAACAAAATCTCTCAAAAACTATGAAAATAAAACAAAGTAAGAAAGACGGAAATGGTTTAGGGTTTCACCTTGATTTTGTAGCTACTCTCCTTGATCTACCAAAGTATGTGATGAACTTGAGATGCATGAACTATGCTAATCTCACTCTCTTTTTCTCTCTAAGCTCTCAACCTCTCTATACTTGGTGAATAATAAATGAACCAACCCCTACTATCACTGGTGAGGGGTCCTATTTATAGGAAAGTAGAGACCATGGGCAAAATAGTCATTAACAATGACTAGGCAAGGGCAATTTGAGCAATTCATCAACAATAGGAAGCTTCCTAGCAACTTTCTCAAGGGTATTTTAATCATTACCCATCTTCTTTTAAGGTTAAAATAGTCTTTTCGCAAAATCTTAATTATCCATTAGTTATTAACCATTCTTCATTGGTTATTATCTTGTCATAATTACATTGTTTAAACATAATGGTTATTATCCTGCCATAATTACATTGGTTATTAACCACTTGGATATACAATGGTTATTGCCCCTTCATAATTACCTTGGTTATTAACCACTCTTGGCCTTTTTAGCCATTACACACCAATTCTTACACTTGATGTAGACACCCAAATTTTGCGTTCCCTATACTAACCGTGACAGGAAGGCAAAATCGTCAATTGAACCCGCCTGCGAGAGCAAAAGACTCGGCACTTGACGCCACCGCGACGATTTGCAGTCAAAACTAACGTGACGACATAGCCATCCAAAATGAGCGTTCTCGAATAACATGCCACGTCCCACAGTAATTTTCGGACTGCAAAATACAAGCATTTCGGATAAAACTGACAGCGCGACGCAAGAATCGAGGTGTGGTGCGGGAACCGAGAAGAATTAAATAATCAAAGTGGCTGGCGTGCTGGGTGGAAGGCAGGCGGCCAGCCAGCCTATAACAGCTCATTTCAGCATACAGGGAGAAAGGAGAGAAAGAATTCAGCAGATCCGAGAAGAAGAAATATACAGCAGCAGGAAATTCGAGAATTAAGGAAGAAATAGCATAGATTTGCAACAAAAATAGGAGAGAAAGTGAGAAAAAAGAGAGGAATAATAATCTTGTGAATTGATTGTATTACGTAATATTTTCTTCTATCCGAATAGACAAGTTTACCTCCATTTTTGATCTCATTTGCAAGGTGAAAATCTCTTTATTTTTGCAATTTCTATCACATTATTTGGTCAAATTAAATATAGTTTTCATGTAATTTATGATGGAACAAGGAATTAGGAATTATTAGTGAGGGTTCCATCGGAACAAAAAAATTTCTTCCTAATAACCCGATGATATTTATTCGTTAATCTTTTTGTTTGTTTTACTAAGATTGGCATAGTTCCTTTTAGATCGTTATTTCAGGATGTCTTGGTATTGTTAGATTATCCGTGTTGGTTATTTCTTGTAATATCCGATTGTGGGTGTGTGGAAATTTGGTTGTGAGCCTAGGAAAGCGACCCCGTGGTCCAAATCCGATGATGGACATATCTTGATGTATGTAACGGGAACGATGTAGTCTTTTGTAAATATGTAATCTCGGGCCTTAAAACGACGCCAAGGCGAAAGTCGAGTTTAAGGCCTCATAAATAGTGAAATATGTGATTGTAGGCGTGTGGGTTATTTTGATGACTTACATGCCCATGAATAACCCTCACGCATTTTAACGTTTTATTTGATTTACAATATTTAAAAAATTGATTTCAAAACCAAACAAATGAAGATTTTCATAAAATCAATCAAAAATAGGTTATTAGCATCACAAGGCTTAAAATGAGAGGTGCTAATGAAATGTCGATTCTTATTTAACGAGAAAGATAAAGAAAAAATCGTTTTCAAACACCATGAAAATTGATTTTATAAACAAGTAACGTTTTATTAAATCTTCGTGCATAGGGCTAAAGAGATTCTAGAAATTGCCCATCATTTGAGTTATGAAGGCAATGTATAGATCTCGATTCCTATTTTGATGAAGGTTTAAAACTCTTGTTTTGCCAAAACGACATCCAATGAAATCTCATATCTTTGGACAATTAAAATCAAACCTTTCTCATAAAGAACAAAGCTTTCTCGAGTATACCGAAAAGACATTCCGAAGCATTATCAAATTAAAAGCACGACTTTCCCTAAAAAATCCAAATGACTCTTTTATACAAACTCACCACATCATTCACATAGACACACACACACGCGCACCCACACATACACGTTCATGAATTAAGGAATAGGAAAGCATCAAGATTGCGGTAACCGTGTTTCACGGAAGTCGAGGGGTGCCTAACACCTTCCCCTCACTTAAACAAGCCCCCGAACTCTATGAATCTCAATTCGCAGACCAATTAATTCGGAGTCACACATGAGCCAGCGATTTATGAAAACTCGGATGAGTTGGTACATCCATTTCAAATATACCAACTGGCGACTCTGGTTAATTGGCTCATCATAAAAAACGATCTTTCAAAACCCCGACGACATCAAAGCCGACCTTTTCCAAAAAGAATCATCTAATAAAAAGACTAAAATCGGAAGAGGACTTTAAAGGACGTAAAAAGAAAAACCCGGCGTCGACAGCTGGCGACTCTGCTGGGGACATTAGAGGGCTTAAGCCGCGTTCGAATCTTGATGTTGTCCTATCCTTTAAAATTTATGAATGTGTATGTACGTGGGACATTTTGACCTGTTTTACTTGTTGTGTGAATATGTGTTTTGTCCAATGAATAAATGATTTGAATGGAATGGCTGTACTTTAAAGAAATCATTTGAATACGGTGAGGACGATGAATGTGAATGTATGTTGAGAGAATACCTCCTCCGGAGGCGAACCTGTCGGTTGCTTATTATTGGACTCGAAGGGGCTGCTCCCCGGAGATGGCTCAGGAAACGCACCACCCAAATCCGCTCCAATCGAAAGGACTCAGACGAGTAGATTGCGAAGATTTGGGGACCTTCATGTCGAAAAGCCCGCGAGAGTAACCCTAGTGTAGGTCAGCCTCTGATAAACCCAACGCAGGAAAAGTCTCTTCATGCCCTTTTACGTTCACGCACATAAATGTCATGATCCCATCCATATATGCCTCCCCTGTTGTCAAAAGAGAATACTGACCTCCATGTTTTGCAGGGAACAGCTGGGGAAGCATAATAAAGTCATGTTTAGCATGTGTTATTGCATTAAAGGACTACTAACTTTCTGTTTTACAGGGAAAGATTAAAAAACCCAAAATCACAAAAAAATTTACAGCTTTAGCATGCATCCATATCCTTTCATTACCCAGGACTAAATTGCGAACCATTGTCTCTGTAGGATTGCTCCTAAAACCCGTTCGCAGTCTAAAAGGGCCCAAAACTCCACATCTGAAATGGCTGAACACCCACCCACTAATCCTGGCTCCATATCTAGGGAGGAATTTAATGATTTCAAGAAGTAGATGTTAGAAATGGCCATCAAGTTGAAGGAACAATTGCTACCCCAACAGGATCCACCTAAAGAGGATCCACCCCAACCCAAGGGCGAGCCAGTCGTCCCAAAGGCCATTCCCGTACCCAACAAGGCAGTAATTACTATCCCGGAAGAGGGAGATACTGATGACCTCCGAAGAAAGATGAAACAAATAGAGGAAACTATCCAATCCATGAAGGGCATAGGGTCCCTAGGCAGGGTGAATTACTCAGATCTTTGTGTCTTCCCCGGAACCAGATATCCGGAGAAATTTAAAATTCCTAAGTTCGAGAAATACAATGGAAAGGGAGACCCCTACACACACTTGAAAATATACATTGGAGAACTCGGGTCCTATGCCGAGGACGAGGGGTTGAGGATGCAGCTATTCCAGAAAAGCTTAACAGGGGAGGCAAGGATCTGGTATGCCCGCCTTGACAATGCCCGAATCCACAACTGGGAGGAATTGGCCCATACCTTCTTAAATCAATACAGCTTTCAGGCCCAGATGGCCCCTGACAGGTACCAAATGACAAAAGTTAAGAAGCAACCCAGGGAATCCTTCAGGGATTATGCACAACGGTGGAGGGGTATGGCCGCGCAGATTAATCCCCCCATGAGCGAGGCAGAGATGGTGATAACCTTTGTAGACATTCAAGAGGCTCCTTACTATGAACGGGTGATATCAGGGATTGGAAGACCCTTTGCTGAGATGATTAAACATGGAGAAATGGTGGATATGGGGTTAAAATCTGGTAAAATCCGGGATTTCACGGCCTTGGAAATAGCTGCGGAACAAATACAGAGTGGAAATTATGGCAGCACTTCCCGTAGGGTGCAAAAGAAAAAGGAGGAGGATGTTTCCCTCATCCTTCAAGTGTCACCCAGAAAGGCAGAAAACCATCTCCCAGTGCAGGTGCAGAGGGTGGGGCCATCCCGACAGCCTAACTTCGCTGATCAGAGGGCAGAGGGGCGAAGGAGATTTGAGGCCTCACAAAATCGAGTATTCACCCCACTCGGGGAGCCTCTCGAGCGGATTTTGGTAGTATTGATGGCCCAAAAGAAGATAATCAATTTGGCGCCCCCAAGTGACCCGAAGGGAAGGAGGTTTGACCCGAGCAAGCGATGCGCATACCACTCGGGTTCCCCGGGTCATGATACGCAGGATTGTTGGACGTTGAAGCATATAATTCAGAACATGATTGACAATGTGGAAATTGTGGTGGAACATCCAGACTCCCCGAATGTTAAGGCAAATCCCCTGCCAAGACATAATGGAGGGGGGGGGGGGGTAAATGTGGCGGAGGCCAGTGAAACCGAGGGGCCGTCAAGGCTAAATTATGTAAAGAAGATTGAGGAAATGGTCAGCATGGTAAGTGGCCGAGAGAGTATGTGGGGAGCGCCAATCAGGTTGGCCGGTGTAAACAGAAATAACATAGCAGGGCCCATCAAGTTATCGGCTCCACAACCCCTCATCCTTGCAGCAAGACCACAGATCCCTGTCAGCAGTCTAAAGACGATACCATGGAATTATGGAGGGGTGTCAGAGGAAGCGGTCAGTTGTGCTTTTGTGACGACAAAAGGGAACCCCTTATATCTTCCCGGGCGAGTCCTTGAGAGCCAAAAGAAGAAAAATGAAGAAATCTCCGAGGAGAAAGACATAAAGTTCTTGAAAAGGATGGATCACCCGGAAACAAGAGGGATCCAGATTTTAAATGAGGAGTCGACCCTAACATCAATCATGGACTTGGTATTATCGTCCAATGAGCACTACAAAACCCTGGCGAAAGTCCTGGAGGAGGCATACGTGCCCAAGGAAATTAGTGAGGAAGGTTTCGGCCATCTGGTGGACCACCTATTGGAGAGTGATGCGATATCATTTACAGATGACGATATCCCCAAGGAAGGAAGGGGGCACCGAAAACCGCTACATATCGCGGTAGTCTCCTCGGGTTATATCATGAATGGGGTGCTGATTGATGGGGGATCGGCGTTGAATATATGTCCCCTCAGTACACTGCAGAAGATGAACATCAGTCCCAAGCGCCTACGGGCCAGTCACGTGGTGGTCCGAGCTTTTGACGGATCCCGGAGGGATACCATTGGAGAAATAGAATTGCCGGTGGAAATAGGACCCTGTACTTTTGATATCTCCTTCCAAGTCCTAGACATTACGACAAGTTACAACCTGCTGTTAGGGAGGCCGTGGATACACATGGTCGGGGCAGTCCCTTCCACGCTTCACCAGCAAATCAAGCTTATCATCGATGGGAACCTTGTGACAATCTCTGCGGAATGTGACGACCTTTCTCCTCCCAGGAATGACTTGCCTGTGATTAGTGTGGATGAATCAGTGGCACCTGCTAGTTTTCAGGCATTGGAAATCAGCACCCCCCAATACAGATGTCTGGGGGGCCCAGCCGTGAAACCGAAGATTTCTCCAGAACTTACTTTTGTCGCAAGGGAAATGATGAAAATGAAATTTCAACCCGAACAAGGTTTAGGGAAGAGTAGTCAGGGGATCACCAGGCCCGTTTAACCACCCCATCAAATAGGCAAAGCAGGGTTGGGATATCCTGAAGGCACAACACGGAGGCGCCGTCAAGACACGACCCCGATTCGACTGGCTGGCAGTCCGGTGATCCAAGTTGACCATGAACGAGGGACTGTCAAACCTGTGATCGGGGAGGAGGAGGAAAAACTGACCCCCACAGTGGATGAGTCGGCCAAAAGGGAATGTTTCCTGCAAGAGGTTGCACAGAAGTTCGAAACCGGGTGCTATGTCCCCGGACAATTAAATGGAGAGGGGACGAATGCTGTCACGCCACCGGGAGCCCAACAAGGAGTGCCTGTCATCGATTGGGCAGGGCTAGTTATTCTCGGAGAAGGAGGGAAGGAGGACTCAGGCGACGTAGCCGTAATCATTGGGGAAGTGTCCGATGTACAGCCCCCTTTTATCCTGCGCATCTCATCAGACCTGGTCGTCGATAACTGGACCATGGAACCAATAATATCCAAACAAGGGTAAAACCCGACGTCAGGGTGGTAGACCCCAAAGCATGGGAGGATGAAGAAGTTTATTTTGTTGTTATTTTATATTTTTGCATAAATTATGTCGTTTCATCATTGTTATATAAAAGTGTGATCGGTGTGAAAAATGATTTATATATGACGAGTATTTTGTTTCATGTCAGGTGTACCAATTTGAATATTCCTTGCCTAACAAACGGTCTTTCAAATTTGAATGATGATTATGATTTTGACATTGAGCTGGATTTCGATTTGATGGACATTGAGCAAGACGAGACAGATTACGATGACGCACCTGACGAGATCAAAGGATGGGTCGAGGATAAACCCAAACCCAACTTAGACCAAACCGTCACCATAAACATCGGAACCCCAGACAAGCCCAAAGAACTCAAGATAAGGACAGATCTTACCCCTAGCCAGAAAATAGAGATAACCGAGTTGCTGGGTCAATATGAGGATGTTTTTTCCTGGTCTCATGAGGACATGATCGGATTGTCCACCGACATTGTGGTACACCGATTACCCATCAAGGAGGGTTTCAGGCCTGTCAAGCAAAAACTGAGAAAGTTAAAACCAGAATGGAGCTTGAAGGTGAAAGAGGAGATCATCAAACAGTTCAGAGCTGGAATCATCATGGTGTCCACTTACCCAGAATGGTTGTCCAATATAGTTCCAGTGGCTAAGCCTGGAGGAAAGGTGAGGGTATGTGTAGATTATAGAGATCTAAATAAGGCCAGTCTCAAGGATAACTTCCCTGTGCCCTTCATACACATCCTGGTGGATAACACAGCCCAGTACGAGATGTACTCGTTTGTTGATTGCTTCGCAGGATATCATCAGATTATGGTGGCGGAAGAAGATCGGGAAAAGACCGCGTTCATCACCCCCTGGGGCACTTTCTGCTATAGACGATTGGCTTTCGGTCTCACAAACGCAGGGGCTACTTATCAGAGAGTCATGATGGCCTTGTTTACACGACATGATGCACAAAGAGATAGAGGTCTACGTGGATGACATCATCGTGAAATCAAGGGTGGAGTCTGACCATATAGCCCATCTTAAAAAGTTATTCGATCGACTCAGAAAGTATAATTTAAAACTCAATCCGGCAAAGTGTGCTTTCGGGGTGCAGTCAGGCAAGCTTTTGGGATTCCTGGTTAGTGACCGGGGCATCGAGTTGGACCCAGCAAAGATTAAGGCCATTGTGGATATGCTGGCGCCACGAACAGAAAAGGAGATAAGGGGGTTTCTGGGAAGAATAAACTTCATCAGCCGCTTCATATCCCACTTGACGACTACATGCGAGCCGATCTTCAAACTATTAAGGAAAGATGCCTCCCAAGAGTGGAGTGAGCAATGCCAGAAAGCCTTTCAGACCATCAAGAAGCAGCTGACAGAGGCACCAGTGCTGGTACCCCCGAAGGATGGGATCCCTTTGTTTATGTATATCTCGGTCAATGCCAATGCGATGGGATGTATGCTGGGACAAAAGAATGACGCAGGTAAAGAACAGGCCATCTATTACCTCAGCAAAAGATTCAGCCAATGCGAACAGAATTACACCCCCATCGAAAAGACTTGTTGTGCTTTGGCATGGGCCGCAATGAGACTGCAGCACTATCTCCATGGGCACACTACGTACCTGATATCAAGAATGGATCCCCTGAAGTATATTTTTGAAAGGCCCATGCTGAACTGTCGGTTGTCGAGATGACAGCTGATCTTGCAACAGTTCGACATCGTATACGTGACCCAGAAAGCCATGAAGGGGCAGGGAATTACAAATCAGTTATCAGAAATGCCAGCAGGAGGGATGGAGCCGTTAGAGACTCCTTTGCCAGGTGAAGATGTCTTTTGGATCTTACAGACGAGATGCGATGACGGAGGGCAGTTCTGGAAATTATATTTTGATGGCGCCATGAATGCTGAAGGGGCAGGAGCCGGAGCAGTCCTGGTCTCTATCACCGGAGAACAATACTCCGTGGCCACTAAACTGCAGTTCAGCAACTCGAACAACACGGCTGAATATGAAGGATGTATACTGGGACTCCGTTTTGCCCGTGATATGGGCGTGAAGAGACTAGCGGTGTTTGGGGACTCAGAACTGGTAATCAAACAGACGATCGGGGAGTATAGCACGAAGGAGCTCCGGTTGCTCCCGTACCACCAGTGCGTTATCCGATTGATGCGAGAATTTGAGGATATCGCTTTCCGACACATTCCCCGAGGACGAAATGATTTTGCTGATGCATTGGCAACTCTGGCCTCCTTAATCCACGTAGTCAAAAGCAAAGATGTTCCACAGATTGAAATAGAGGTGCGAAACGCCCCAGCGTATGAGGAGCAGGTGGCGGTATTATCGGATGAGGAGGTTGTGCCAAAGCAACCTTGGTATCACGACATAAGGGAGTACCTGAGAGATAGATCCATTCCCGACCGAGCAAACCGAGCTGAGATATTGAGGATCCAAAAAATGGCAATGAAGTTTTATCTGAGCGGGGATTCACTATACAAGAGGGACGTCAGTTTGGGATTGTTGCAATGCGTAAATGATATGCAGGCCCAAAAGATTATGAACGAAGTACATGGGGGAGTGTGTGGGCCACACATGAGTGGACAGATGCTGGCCAAGAAGATTTTGAGAACGGGGCATTATTGGTTAACACTAAAAGTCGATTGCGACGATCATGTCAAGCGATGTTATCAATGCCAGGCGCACGACAACGTAATTCATGCGCCCCCCAATGAGCTGCATTGTATGACATCCCCATGGCCATTCTGAATGTGGGGTATGGATGTAATCGGACCAATAGAGCCCAAAGCGAGCAACGGGCATCGATTTATCTTCGTCATGATCGATAACTTCACTAAATGGGTAGAAGTAGGTTCTTTCCCTAAAGTGACTCAGGAGATCATCGTTGGTTTCATCAGGAATAATGTCATTTGCCGATATGGGCAACCTGAGGTTTTGGTCTCCGACAATGCCAAGAATTAGAAATGTGTGACAAATTTAAAATCAAACACCTCAACTCTGTCATTTACCATCCCAAGATGAATGGGGCAGTGGAGGCTGCGAATAAAAATATCAAGAAGATCATGGCGAGAATGTCCACCAATCATCGAGGATGGCCGGATTTGCTACCGCTCACCTTGTTGGCATACAGGACGTCGGTGCGTACCTCCACAGGAGCAACCCCTTACGCTTTGGTGTATGGGATGGAGGCCGTTCTGCCAGTTGAGGTTGAAATGGCATCTCTCAGAATCTTGATCGATGCTCAGATAAGCGAGGAGGATTGGATGCAAAGTCGATACGACCAATTGGCCCTAATTGATGAAAGAAGGGTGGCTGCCGTTCTGCACGGTCAGTTATATCAGCAAAGGATCTCACGATCATACGGTAAGAGGATAAGGCCTCGAAAGTTCAAAGAAAATGACCTAGTGCTAAAGAGAGTCATGCCTTGTCAAGACGAAGCCAAGGGGAAGTTTTCCCCGAACTGGGAGGGGCCCTTTGTGATTAAGAAAGTGATGTCCGGAGGAGCCCTCACATTACAAGAGATGGACGGTGAAGTGTTTCCACAACCCCTTAATTCCGATTCGGTGAAGCGGTTCTACGCATAAAAAAAAAAAAAACCCATCATTCTTCTCCCCCTACTTTATGCAGCGAACTACGTATGACCTGATCTCCTAACTTGTGGGGGTACGTACGCAGCCATCACGGCACGGTCTGATCCATAAAAAAAATAATAATCCTTTCCTTAAACAGAACCGTTTCCCGACAGCCAGATAAACCTTCCCACACCCTCAAACCCGTCCAGAAGCCAGCCACCTAATCGGTTTCGTCCCAAGTGACACAACCCCGATCCAACCATACAGTTATCCCAAAATCTAAGACCCAATCCAACGAAATCGACAGGGGTACGACAATATTTGTCAGATCTCCATCAAGACTTGAGAAGAGAAAGAAAGAAAAATGTCAAAATCATGGTCAACTGGATAAAATGAGGATCCAATGAAAGGCAATGATACGACGAAAAGGGAAAATGACTAAATTTAAATGCATGTCTATATATATAAGTCATTTTATTACAAGATTTCTCTTTCAATAACTGATGAAACTAACATAGCCCATGCAGGAAATAAAACAATCTGAAACTAGCTGAAGCAGGATAGATAAAGTGGTTGATAGATCTAAAGCATCAGCACCCCCTGCAATCTGTTGCCCCATCATGTCGATGCGGTCCAATAAAGTAGTGGCTCGGTTGACAGTCCCAGAATGAGCATCTATAACTGCCCTGGTCTGAAATACAATGGCGTCTCTGTCAGCAATGGCAACGTCTCTGGCCAGAATAGCGGCATCTCTCTCAGCAATGGCGGCATCCTTCTCTGCTTCGGTAGTAATCAAGGCCAGGCGGAGTTGGGTATCCTTAGTAACCCGACTTGGGGCAGAATCAGATGAGATGGAATGATCTGTGGTATCAGCTGGGAAAATCACTCCAGAGTCATCAAAAGCACCAGCCTGACTCAGACCGACCGGATCCGAGTCTCCGCGCAGCCACTGCACGTAAGCAAATGTCTGGATGTGACAGCTCTCACTATATTCTGCAAAGATCCTGTGAGACCAAAGATCGTATACCCGCAGTAGATCCCTCTCTGTCTGGGATGATATAAGGAATCGGTAAGCGGCTGCACCCGTGAAAGGGTGAAAATCCTGTGTCTGATCAAACTGCCCTGTAACCGCTAAGGGATGATAAGTGCCCCTCAAGCCAGCAATAGGGATGAAATCCAGGTTGGGCACGTGAGTCAAGAAACTCATAAAAGAGCAATAACCCGAGTAAATCAGGAGATGAAAGGGGTCCTCAATAACCGACAAAAATTCTACCCAGGAAGCCGCATCAATACAGCTCACGGGGCGAAATGAAAACTGCACGGCTATGTCATGGCTGAAGCAAAACCCTTGACGACGGAAATGGCCGATGGGACTGAGATGACTCATGAACCACACGTATAACAAAGTCGAGCTCCCTCTGAATACTCTGCCTCGGAAAGATTGGCAATATGAGGCTGACATGTAGGTATCCGCCAATATCATGGGAAGAATGGTGTGATCCTCCCGAAGGGCTCTAACGGCCGCGATAACCCGCATGTCCAACTGATCGGATCCTGCGGGCAAGTACAAAACTGAGACGACACAGGCCATCAGAACGTCTACTCTCAAGGCACCCCAGCGCTCCTCGGAAACGGAAAAATCACCAAAGAAAAGACGAAAGCTGTCGGGTGAGCCAAATCGGTCAATCAAGAACTGAAGGGGAACTATATGGTCTAATGTGATCACCGGTAACAAGACAGCCCTCCGCAAACCGGTGAAAATTAAGAATTGACGGCGCATGGAACCAACTGTAACCATAGCACAAGGGCCATCCAAAGGCAAACCGGTGAAGCGAGCATACTCCTCGAGGGTGGGGGTCAGCTCTACTGTCCCTAACCTAAACACCTGACGGGCAGGGGCCCAATAACTCAGAATACCATCCACAAAGCCCGCTGGCACCTGAAAGGTCAATAAGGACCAAGAATGTCCCAAAAGACCATCTGCGATAATCCTGTCTGCCGGTAACAAACTGTCCAACCAGCGGAGGAGACTGCCAACCAACCCTGTGGGAGGAATGGAATCCAAACGTACCACGGCATCCGAGGACGACATCTGTGGAAAAATAGTATCAAAAAGATTGTATAGGGGTCATTCTCTATCCATAAATAAAAAGCATGCATCATACAGTTAATAATAAAACAAGTGAATTCCATAAAGATAAAAAGAACTGTACATAAATAAATAAATAAGTTCAGTACATAGTGCATAAATGGAAAAGAAGTCTAAACAGGTGTAGGTACAAAAGCCCTATCCTATCCTGATCTAAATAAAATCAATGTCATCTATGAAAGCGGGATCCTCGAATTGATCCCCTGGGGTCGTCGAACTCGGAGGACCAAAGTTCATATCGGGAATGTATCGCTGTGCTGCGGCATCAGATGAACTCGGACCTGCATCATAACCCGCACTGTTAGGGTCATAGGCATAAGCATCCTCTAGAGTCCGGCCTAACACCCGAAGATACAGCGACAGCTGCTCCACCTAGCGAGTTAAAGTGGCAATCTGCTCGGCATGAGTGGGGGTCCGAACACAGGCAGCCCAATCGGTCATCATCACCGAGCCTGGAACCATGTCTCCGAGAAAGAAGGTGGCCCGAGTCTGAGGACCAATGGTACGGGGCACCCACCAGGTACGAAAAACATCACTCGTACTGGGACCCGTAGAGAGCATCCGGCCATCCTCCCCGGCGCGCATGATCTCCGAGGGCTGAGAATCCAGCGGCCAGGAAGTAGTGAAAGGAAGGGAATCAGGGATGAGGATCTCTCCAGTAACGCATCTGAATGCGCGCTCCCCCATGTACATCACCCATCCTCCAACACTCTGCAAAGTGAGGCGACGGGTGGAAAGCTCGAACTCCGGGCCAGAAGGATGCCCATCAGCAAACCCCACGGTCAGATGCTCGGAGAGGTAGGGAACCCAGACAACATCAGCAGCCGTGATCAGCTCCAGCTGAATGCGACAATGAGCAAAACTGCCCGACACTGGAACCTCCTCTAGAGTGCTGTGATGCCATCGCCGACCCCGGGGATAAGTGTCCGGGCCATGAGTAGTGGCAGGCCTCAAGCATGGAAGACGCTCGTAGGCCCAAAACTGTGAACGGAAACAGGGCAGGGCGTGAGTAGCTATTAAATGCAGGAAAAGGGAATGAAATAAAGAGAAGTGCAATAAGTAAAAAGGGGGAAGGAAGGCTCACCAGAAGGAAGTGGTAGAATCCGAGCCAGGCATCTGTCTATCCCTCCGAGCGTAGACGCAGACCGTGGAGGAAATAAGCGAAGGTGAACGACCCCCAATCGTAGTCACCGATCCGGTCTACATCTCGGACAGCTCCCACGAGACTGAAATGAATGGTGGAGGAGTTGTTCCCTAGGAAACAACCCCTCATAATGGTCAGGAATAAGCGTCGTAGCAAGATGTCACGAGTGCCCTGATCCGCTGGAATGGGCAGTGCATAGATACCTCCGACAGCATCGACAGCTAATGCTCCGGATCGAATACTGCGGGCCTTGAAGACCCGGTCATCGGCAGCAAAGCCCAATAGAGCACGGACCTCTGCTGGAGTAATATCAAGGTCCAGAGGAACACGGGGCCCAGTGAACTCAATCCCCGTGATGTACCGCCAATCCCAAGGGGTCAGCACGACCTCACAATCGAGAAGATGAAGGGACTGGGTCTGATGAAACCACCTCTCGGACAGAGCCCGCATATAACCCCAGGGGCACTGGCGGGGAATGATGGTGAAGAAATGGCGAAAGCCCCAGGAGTCCACCACCGCGCGATAATCACTGTGCAGGGCTGCGTAGAGAGAGTAGATGTTGAACCAATTACCCCTCGGCTGGGTAAACTCGGGCACCTGTGACAATCACCAATGGGTCAGTCCAGATAGAAAGGAAATTGAGAATTTGAGAATAAAATCAAAATTTAATTTGAATATACCTCATTAGCCACGAGAGATGATGAGGGGTGACGACTAAGATCCCGACCCAATAGATCGGGTATCTGCACAGATGCGCCAGACCAGGCGCTATGAGGAGGGGGAGCCAGTATGCTGGAGGATGGCCCCTCTGGCGCAACCTCCGGAGGAACAGCCTCCTCAACATCCGGGTGATCAGGACGGATGACAGCCTCCGCTAAGCGACGAGCCTGACCGGTCCGAGGAGGAATAGGGGCAGGTGCAACCCTACGACGGCGAACACCCGAAGTTCGAGAGGCGGGAGAGCTACTGGGCGCATCAGGATCCATAGCTGGAATAGAACGGGCGAGAAAGAAGGTAAATTCCCTTTTAAAATTATGTCATGAATATTCTAAATTCCTATCCTCATCATATAATTAATGCAGCATGATGCATGTTTTAAAAAAAAAAAAAAAAAAATTCGGCAGAGTTCCGTGTGTAAAATGGACATCCCATGCATATCCAAGCATGTTTTTCATGAACCGAAGCCACAACAAATCAAAATTACATTCATATGTGTAAATAAAGCATGTAAATACCATAATGCATGATTTTCTTTTAAAAAAGGAATGAATAGATACGTGGGATCGCCTCATGAACATAAAATAGGACTCACACAGTTAATACATAGCATGTATACATGATAATACAATACTTAGCATTGTAAAGCATACATTTTATCTCTAAACATGCAAATAGCCAAATGTATAGCAAAACATTGACGAAATTGAAAAGTGACCGGTCAAAGTGTTACCTGTAGCGTGTAGATCGATCCTACCGGAGCGATTTTTGCGGGAAAGTTAAAAAAATCGACAAAAAGGCCCTTGCAAACAAGCAAAATCGCGAGAATCTATGTGAGAGTTGAAAGTTGAAAGTGACAGATCTGGAAGCGGCGAGCCACTTATAGTCCCAATCTTGGCCGCAGATCAATCTGCGGCTGGCCGCAGATCCATCTGCGGCTGGCCCTGGTGGGTCCCCCCTGGCTCCCTTGCAGCCATTTGACTTGTTGAGTGAAAATAAATCACGAGATGGGTGACCGGCGACGAAACTCGGCCCCGACGAGACGATCGACGGCGACGATAACCTGCGATCACGAGATGGGTGACCGGCGACGAAACCCGGCCCCGACGAGATGATCGACGGTGACGATAACCGGCGATCACGAGATGGGTGACCGGCGACGAAACACGGCCCCGACGAGACGATCGACGGCGACGATAACCGGCGATCACGAGATGGGTGACCGGCGACGAAACCCGGCCCCAACGAGACGATCGACGACGACGATAACCGGCGATCACGAGATGGGTGACCGGCGACGAAACCTGGCCCCAACGAGCTGATCGACGGCGACGATAACCGGCGATAACGAGATGGGTGACCGGCGACGAAAACCGGCCCCGACGAGACGATCGACGGCGACGATAACCGGCGATCACGAGATGGGTGACCGGCGACGAAACCCGACCCCGACGAGACGATCGACGGCGACGATAACCGGCGATCACGAGATGGGTGACCGGCGAGGAAACCCGGCCCCGACGAGACGATCGACGGCGACGATAACCGGCGATCACGAGATGGGTGACCGGCGACGAAACCTGGCCCCGACGAGACGATCGACGACGACGATAACCAGCGATCACGAGATGGGTGACCGGCGACGAAACCCAGCCCCGACGAGACGATCGACGGCGATGATAACCGGAGGTTACGAGATGGGTGACCGGTGACGAAACCCGGCTCCGATCGTCTCCGACGAGACGATCGACGATGACGATAACCGGCGATCACGAGATGGGTGACCGGCGACGAAACCCGGCCCCGACAAGACAACCAACCGACGACGATAACCGGGGGTTACGAGATGGGTGACCGGCGACGAAACCCGGCCCCGAACAAGACGATAGATTGGAAGAGTGAACCCAACGACTAACAAATACGGTCAGGGGGTTGAAGCATCGACGCTCTTGCGAATGTTTTTGCATGCATTATATCTTGTGTTGCATCATAAGCTACATATGTTGCATCATGTATGTACTGTCATCCTTAGACAATGTCATTCATGCATCGGGTGTCTATTTCTTTAACATGTTCATTTCATTTAAACATTGCATAAAGATGATAAAGAGGGGCAGCTGTAGACACCCAAATTTTGCGTTCCCTATACTAACCATGACAGGAAGGCAAAATCGTCAATTAAACCCGCCTGCGAGAGCAAAAGACTCGGCACTTGACGCCACCGCGAGGATTTGCAGTCAAAACCAACGTGACGACATAGCCATCCAAAATGAGCATTCCCGAATAACATGTCACGTCCCACAGTAATTTTCGGACTGCAAAATACAAGCATTTCGGATAAAACTGACAGCACGACGCAAGAATCGAGGTGCGGTGCGGGAACCGAGAAGAATTAAATAATCAAAGTTGCTGGCGTGCTGGGTGGAAGGCAGGCGGCCAGCCAGCCTATAACAACTCATTTTAGCATACAGGGAGAAAGGAGAGAAAGAATTCAGCAGATCCGAGAAGAAGAAATATACAGCAGCAGGAAATTCGAGAATTAAGGAAGAAATAGCATAGATTTGCAACAAAAATAGGAGAGAAAGTGAGAAAAAACAGAGGAATAATAATCTTGTGAATTGATTGTATTACGTAATCTTTTCTTCTATCCGAATAGATAAGTTTACCTCCATTTTTGATCTCATTTGCAAGGTGAAAATCTCTTTATTTTTGCAATTTCTATCACATTATTTGGTCAAATTAAATATAGTTTTCATGTAATTTATGATGGAACAAGGAATTAGGAATTATTAGTGAGGGTTCCATCGGAACAAAAAAATTTCTTCCTAATAACCCGATGATATTTATTCGTTAATCTTTTTGTTTGTTTTACTAAGATTGGCATAGTTCCTTTTAGATCGTTATTTTAGGATGTCTTGGTATTGTTAGATTATCCGTGTTGGTTATTTCTTGTAATATCCGATTGTGGGTGTGTGGAAATTTGGTTGTGAGCCTAGGAAAGCGACCCCGTGGTCCAAATCCGATGATGGACATATCTTGATGTATGTAACGGGAACGATGTAGTCTTTTGTAAATATGTAATCTCGGGCCTTAAAACAACGCCAAGGCGAAAGTCGAGTTTAAGGCCCCGTAAATAGTGAAATATGTGATTGTAGGCGTGTGGGTTATTTTGATGGCTTACATGCCCATGAATAATCCTCATGCATTTTAACGTTTTATTTGATTTACAATATTTAAAAAATTGATTTCAAAACCAAACAAATGAAGATTTTCATAAAATCAATCAAAAATAGGTTATTAGCATCACAAGGCTTAAAATGAGAGGTGCTGATGAAATGTCGATTCTTATTTAACGAGAAAGCTAAAGAAAAAATCGTTTTCAAACACCATGAAAATTGATTTTATAAACAAGTAACGTTTTATTAAATCTTCGTGCATAGGGCTAAAGAGATTCTAGAAATTGCCCATCATTTGAGTTATGAAGGCAACGTATAGATCTCGATTCCTATTTTGATGAAGGTTTAAAACTCTTGTTTTGCCAAAACGACATCCAATGAAATCTCATAGCTTTGGACAATTAAAATCAAACCTTTCTCATAAAGAACAAAGCTTTCTCGTGTATACCGAAAAGACATTCCGAAGCATTATCAAATTAAAAGCACGACTTTCCCTAAAAAATCCAAATGACTCTTTTATACAAACTCACCACATCATTCACATAGACACACACACACACGCACCCACACATACACATTCATGAATTAAGGAATAGGAAAGCATCAAGATTGCGGTAACCGTGTTTCACGGAAGTCGAGGGGTGCCTAACACCTTCCCCTCACTTAAACAAGCCCCCGAACTCTATGAATCTCAATTCGCAGACCAATTAATTCGGAGTCACACATGAGCTAGCGATTTATGAAAACTCGGATGAGTTGGTACATCCATTTCAAATATACCAACTGGCGACTCTGGTTAATTGGCTCATCATAAAAAACTATCTTTCAAAACCCCGTCGACATCAAAGCCGACCTTTTCCAAAAAGAATCATCTAATAAAAAGACTAAAATCGGAAGAGGACTTTAAAGGACGTAAAAAGAAAAACCTGGCGTCGACACTTGACTCACATATAGTTATTTCTTAACCATAGTTATATCATACCTGTGAACACAAGTATAGACACATCTTATACATCTCACGCCAATTAACTCAAGTTGGTTTAATTAATAAATTAATGCTACACCTTTAATAAATCAAGTGAGTAGGTTTTGGGCCACACATTAAATACCATTGGGCTCCCAATTTAAATAATTAGACTAATAAAATCCAAATCTTATTTAGTATAATATTGGGTCATTTAATATGACTCCATGATAACTCATTTAATAAGCCACGCAATTAATACCCAATCCCATGATTAATATAAATGATTGAGTAACTTAGTCGATTAATAAATAAATTACTAAATTAACTATTAATTATTATTATCCACTTTGGACCATACCTCGACAACAATTACCATCATAATTAATTCGCACACATTATTACTAACTATATTCCATTTACTTGAATATTTAATTTAGTAAATACCTTGCAAACTTTATTAGAGTTTGCTCACTAGTTTAAATACACTACTAGTGATTCTTTTAACACAAATTTATATCAATAAATCACATAGTCCTATAATCCACCAATACACCCAAAGGTTTAAATGGAACACAACGTTAACTCATTAAATTAAATTAGATTTAATTAATAATGACGTTCAAAATTCACGGGCATTACAGTTCGAGATTTTGAAGAGAGTCGGTGAAGTGGCGTACGAAGTAGCGTTACCTCCTGAGCTCGAGCATATTGTTGGTCGATTTCGCAACCGAAAAATACGCGCAAGTATACGCGGTCAACAAGTAATAAAGTGATAAGAGAGTTGTCGAACCCACAGGGAATTGTTCTAGTGTATCCCAAGTACCAACTATATATCGTCTCGATTTTATTTAGACAAATGATGATTTGAGTTTTTGTTGTTTGTAATAATTAAGAGATATGAAAAGCATTAAGATAACGAAATCTAATATTAACAAGTCTAAGATTGCAATTTCCCCCAACACTTCATTTGAATCTCCTAACTCTCTCATTTGAACTAATTAACAACATGGAAATGTCAACCGAGAAATCAAAGCTACTTATAAGCCTCTGTCGATGGTCAAATTCGAACCTTCCTAATGCGGCATGTAGGTATATGTCTATCCTACACACTATCAAGAGACCAATTTCAAGAACAATAACAAGACACGTGTCACTAAATCTCATTAAACGTCCTTTCAATTACCAACTTTCACATAGGAAGTCATTAAGAATAGATTCTCCATTGGTTGCACACGGTATCTAGGTATAGGTCTATCCTAAATACTATCAAGTTACCTATTATTGAGGATAATCAACAAGACACACGTCACTAAATCTCAATTAATTACCCGCAACAATCTTTAACTCTCGCATGATATCATAACAAGGTCTAAACACTATAATCCGTTTGTCAAGTTCATATAGGTTCCCACGGTAATTACTAGCTAGGCAATTAATATATGAAGCATAAATTATGACATACAATTCACAAATGAGTAATTAATAGCAAAGAGAGAGAAATCAATTCAAACTATGTGTTGGGTTCCATTGAAATCTTAGAATAAGCTCTAGTTCATGGTAGCTAGGCAAAACATCAAACACATGGTGTACATCATGAAATAGAAATACAAATTCAAAGGAAAACAAGAGATGATAAAACCCATTTAGAAGGTATTCATATGTTGCTTGCTTGGTTTATGTCAATTTTTAGCTTTTCCTCTTCCTTTGGCATTCTTTTCTACTTTTGCTCCTTGGCTTGTTGCTGAAAATCTCTTTGAATTGCAGCCCTCAAGCTCTTCTTGGTGATGTATGTGCAGCCTCCCTATGTCAAGATGTCCATTTGACACTCCTTTCCTCTTGGTTCTTTTGATTTTGCTGAATTTTCCTTGTGTTGCAGCACTTTTGGCCTCTATTTTGATGTGTTTGTGTGGCCTCCCAATTCCTAGATGTCAAACATGAAGCCCCAATGAGATGTTATATAGTGCCTCCATGAAACCCTAGCAAAAATCAGATTATTGGTCAAAAATTAGCTCAGATCGCACAAAAAGTCCAGCTGGAATCGCACTCGGCACGCCCAGGCGCGCCCGCACGCCGCCCGCCACGCCCGCGCGCTGCCCCTGGCCTTGCCGTGCGCCCACAGCATGCCCACGCCGCGCGCGCGAGCGCGCTGGCTGCCTGGCGCCAGGCGCCGCTCGCCCGCGCCCATTTCCGCGCGCCCGCGCCAGTGGCCTGTAACCCGACTCAGCTTTGATATCTGTTGGTAAAATGGCCATAACGTCTTCGTCCGAACTCGGATTTAGGCGTGTAAATAGGCTATGGAAAGCTAAGAAATAGCTCTACAACTTTCATAACTGGAGCTTGACGAGAACATTTACGGATAAAGGCACAAATTAAGCCCGAAGCAACTGCTGTGTAAAATACATGCCAAATCCGATGGTAAAATAGCCATAACTCTCTCATACGAACTTCAAATTAGATGATTGCGGATGCTCCCGAAAGCTGAGATTAATATCTACAACTTTCGTTCTTTGCGTTTTGAGAGATTCGGATTGGATCATGGGTGAAATTGAGAAACAAGCAGCTACAGTGCCAAAGTTAGGCTCAAAATGGCAAATTAGGCATCCATGAGCATTGATCTCTTATTCCACTTCCTACAAAACTAAGTAAAAACAGATAAAAGCAATACAAAACACATAAACGCAATACAAAATAACATTTTACAAAAATATGATAAAAATATATAAAAACCAAACGAAATGACTTAGGATTTACAAATTATCAAGCTCAAATGTACCTAATTTGTGTATATAAAACACACCCATCAAATACCCCCAAACTTAAATCTTTGCTTGTCCTCAAGCAAAACAAACCTAAACTACACAATTGAAACGCTTCTAATACAACCTATCTTGAGCAATGAATTAATAAGCCGATAATGGTCTCAAAGGCATAAACATATGGAACTCAAGAAAATAGCCAAAACGTTGCAAGTCTAAAATAACAATTAGCTAATCATATCTTGCTTTAGGTCCCTTCCGTGTGTGTGTGTGTGTGTGAGTACCCAATAGCACTAAACCAACCAAGCTCGGATGAACTTATGCAACCATATTACCTTATGAAATAATCAAAATAAACCCCAAAACAACATGCTTAACACATCACTCAATACAAAAGGTATACAAATCACAATTCCAAAAATTTTAAGAACCAAAGGCTTTAGGTGAGTGCATTTTATGCTCCATCTCAACCTTAAGCGCGCTCATATGGGCGAGTGCGTTTTACGCTCTATCTCAACCCCCTGCAAGATTTGCACTACAACAATTATCTTTCTTTAATCCCAATTATAAGAGAGTGCGTTTTACGCTCTATCTCTCCTACGCATGTGTCCATGAGTGAGTGCGTTTTACGCTCCATCTCAACTCACCACATCACCATCAATTCAAGCATAACAAAATTGGACACCTTGGTTCGAGTGTTGTTTAAACGAGTTCTCGAGTTTATAGATGTTTTCCATAAGCATTCGGTTATAAAAGCCTTCACTAAGCATATAAGTAGCTTAATACTCATGGGTAAGTGCATGGAAGTGAAAGGACGCATAAGCAAGATAATAACCAATAAACGATAAGCACAAAGACTAAGCAACAATTGTCTATGTCTCATGAGTTAGATTCTCTTCAAACAAGCCATTATCATAGACCATGGGTTATGGTTCAAATCAAATTAAAATAATGCTCAAGGGACACATCCTAAAAATGAATGAATTTTTTTTTTGAACAACAACACATAACTTAAATCACATAAAAACTAAATTAAAAACACACAAATACGAAGTACTACCCCCAAACTTAAACTTGACATTGTCCTCAATGTCTGATATAGGAAAAATTAAAATAGAAGACTTCCCTGAACCCGTGTCAAGCGCCATTGATATCATCTTTCAATACCTCTAAGTTGGGAGCGTACCTGAAAGCAAATGACTTAAGAAATTAAAATGCAATTAAACCATGAAAATGCAATCAAACAAAAATAAAAAAAAACAGTAAACTTGGGTTGCCTCCCAAGAAGCGCTTGGTTTAAAGTCGTTAGCTCGACTCCTTTATTTCCCATCAATCCGGCTCAATCGCAAAATTGACCATATCATGCCTCCTCGATGTTATTTCTTTGATTTGCATGACATGCATGCCAGATTGGTGACCCTCAAACGTTGTATCATTCGATGGCAAGAAGAAGCTTTCCTCATCCGCATCATCAATTATTGCACTTGTGTCAAGATCGATATGAAGATCTTCTTCATGAACCAATGGGTGCTCGATGGGTTTGAAAACTTTGAATGTGACTTCTTGATCTTCAATTTCCTTTTCATGATCCCCATTCATGCTCCTCGTCTCATCAAACTCAGAATCATCATACACAATAAGATGTACACTCTCAAAATTTTCACTGATATCATCCCCGGCAACGGCGCCAAAAACTTGTTGGTCGATTTCGCAACCGAAAAATACGCGCAAGTATACGCGGTCAACAAGTAATAAAGTGATAAGAGAGTTGTCGAACCCACAGGGAATTGTTCTAGTGTATCCCAAGTACCAACTATATATCGTCTCGATTTTATTTAGACAAATGATGATTTGAGTTTTTGTTGTTTGTAATAATTAAGAGATATGAAAAGCATTAAGATAACGAAATCTAATATTAACAAGTCTAAGATTGCAATTTCCCCCAACACTTCATTTGAATCTCCTAACTCTCTCATTTGAACTAATTAACAACATGGAAATGTCAACCGAGAAATCAAAGCTACTTATAAGCCTCTGTCGATGGTCAAATTCGAATCTTCCTAATGCGGCATGTAGGTATATGTCTATCATACACACTATCAAGAGACCAATTTCAAGAACAATAACAAGACACGTGTCACTAAATCTCATTAAACGTCCTTTCAATTACCAACTTTCACATAGGAAGTCATTAAGAATAGATTCTCCATTGGTTGCACACGGTATCTAGGTATAGGTCTATCCTAAATACTATCAAGTTACCTATTATTGAGGATAATCAACAAGACACACGTCACTAAATCTCAATTAATTACCCGCAACAATCTTTAACTCTCGCATGATATCATAACAAGGTCTAAACACTATAATCCGTTTGTCAAGTTCATATAGGTTCCCACGGTAATTACTAGCTAGGCAATTAATATATGAAGCATAAATTATGACATACAATTCACAAATGAGTAATTAATAGCAAAGAGAGAGAAATCAATTCAAACTATGTGTTGGGTTCCTTGAAATCTTAGAATAAGCTCTAGTTCATGGTAGCTAGGCAAAACATCAAACACATGGTGTACATCATGAAATAGAAATACAAATTCAAAGGAAAGCAAGAGATGATAAAACCCATTTAGAAGGTATTCATATGTTGCTTGCTTGGTTGATGTCAATTTCTAGCTTTTCCTCTTCCTTTGTCATTCTTTTCTACTTTTGCTCCTTGGCTTGTTGCTGAAAATCTCTTTGACTTGCAGCCCTCAAGCTCTTCTTGGTGATGTATGTGCAGCCTCCCTATGTCAAGATGTCCATTTGACACTCCTTTCCTTCTTGGTTCTTTTGATTTTGCTGAATTTTCCTTGTGTTGCAGCACTTTTGGCCTCTATTTTGATGTGTTTGTGTGGCCTCCCAATTCCTAGATGTCAAACATGAAGCCCCAATGAGATGTTATATAGTGCCTTCATGAAACCCTAGCAAAAATCAGATTATTTGGTCAAAAATTAGCTCAGATCGCACAAAAAGTCCAGCTGGAATCGCACTCGGCACGCCCAGGCGCGCCCGCCGCACCCGCGCGCTGCCCCTGGCCTTGTCGCGCGCCCACAGCATGCCCACGCCGCGCGCGCTGGCTGCCTGGTGCCAGGCGCCGCTCGCCCGCGCCCATTTCCGCGCGCCCGCGCCAGTGGCCTGTAACCCGACTCAACTTTGACCTCTGTTGGTAAAATAGCCATAACTTCTTCGTCTGAACTCGGATTTAGGAGTGTAAATAGGCTATGGAAAACTAAGAAAGAGATCTACAACTTTCATAACTGGAGCTTGACGAGAACATTTCCGGATAAAGGCTCAAATTGAGCCCGAAGCAACTGCTGTGCAAAATACATGCCAAATCCGATGGTAAAATAGCCATAACTCTCTCATACGAACTTCAAATTAGATGATTCCGTATGCTCCCAAAAGCTGAGATTAATATATACAACTTTCGTTCTTTGAGTTTTGAGAGATTCAGATTGGATCATGGGTGAAATTGGGAAACAAACAGCTACAGTGCCAAAGTTAGGCTCAAAATGGCAAATTAGGCATCCATGAGCATTGATCTCTTATTCCACTTCCTACAAAACTAAGTAAAAACAGATAAAAGCAATACAAAACACATAAACGCAATACAAAATAACATTTTACAAAAATATGATAAAAATATATAAAAACCAAACGAAATGACTTAGGATTTACAAATTATCAAGCTCAAATGTACCTAATTTGTGTATATAAAACACACCCATCACATATTCACAATGTGTTCCATGTGTCAGTGTTACGACCATACAAACCAAACTACAAGCATGTTATATCAAACGAACCAATTCAAGTTAAGAACTTATCGTACGAAGAGATTCCTGTCCAAATACTCGATGGGAAGGAACAAAACCTAAGGAATAAGATCATTCATTCCGTTAAAGTTCTCTGGAGGAACCACGCAGTTGAAGAAGCTACGTGGGAGCTAGAGAAAAAATGAGGGCGAATTACCCACACCTCTTTGAGTGACCTTATGTTGTAATTCCGGGGACGGAATTTTTATAAGGGGGGAGTATGTAATCCCCGTGAATTTTTAAACTCCATTATTAATTAAATATAAATTTAATTTTTAATGAGTTAGTTTCGTATGATTATTTAAAATCTTGTGTATTTAATTGGTTATTTGATTATATAATTTCACGTAACTGTTAAGATTAATTAAGGGGGGTCACTAATGGTTTAATTAAATTAGTGAACTAACACTACAATTTTTAATGTTGAAAGAATTGATGAAGTGCCGATTAATTAAATATTCAATTTAATTGAATATAGTGTGGGAATAGATATTTAATTAATTTAAAGGAAGTCTCAGTAATAGAATTATTAAATTAATGAACTACCCTAGGTTATTTAATATCTAGAAATTTATGAATAATTAAGTATTAAATATTCAATTATTTTGAATATAGTAAATTAATCGATATTACCTATTAATTAATAAGGATAATACAATTAATAATATTTATAGTCCCGTTAGTAAATAAATAATAAGTGACTAGTTAAATTTATTTAATTAACTAAGTAACATTAATGTGGGATATGAATTATGGGACATATCCCATTTTATTTCCAACCGTGGTCTGCAATTTAGGAAGAGAAAGAATTTAAAATAACATAAGTTGGGATGAATAGTAAATCTCATCACTCAGCCGCGTATGGATTTCGTGCAGGATTTCTTGCCGGATTTCTGTGGCTGATGATATGGCTGAAGATATCAGCGGCGTTTTCCCGTCATCTTCTTGTTTCCGCTGGCTAAACAAACTGGACAAAAGCTTGGCATGGTTAACAAATTAATTATAAATAGAACTCCCGACTCCTCCTTCAGTGACACTGAGTTGTGAGAATCGCTAATAGAGAGATTGAAAGCTTGGGAAGGAACGGTCATCTGAAGGAAGGGAGTTGGAATGCTAATGGTCTTTGATTTCATTGTCTATTACGGAAGGAAGAGGAGAACCGCGGGCAGAATGTAAGCCCGTGTTACAGTGGATATGGTTGCTATGCTCTGCTTTATGTGTCGACGCCGGGTTTTCTCGCTTCTTATGTTTATGGCCCTTTTCCAATTTTAGCCTTTTCGTTTAGATGATGATTTTGGAAAAGGTCGGCATGAATGTCGACGGGGTTTTGCAAGATCGTTTTTTATAATGAGCCAATTGACCAGTGTCGCCAGTTGGTATATTTGAAGTGGATGTACCAACTCATCCGAGTTTCATTCTTTTATAAATCGCTGGCTCATGTGTGACTCCAAATTGATTGGTCTGCGAATCGAGATTCATAGAGTTCGGGGGCTTGCTTAAGTGAGGGGAAGGTGTTAGGCACCCCCCGACTTCCGTGAAACACGGTTACCGCAATCTTGATGCCTTTCCCATCCTTTAATTCCTTAGGATATGTATGTGCGTGTGTGTGTGTGTGGACGTGTGTGTGCTTACGTGAATGTGAATTTGAATGAAGAAACCATTTGAAGTTTATGGAAAAGTCGTGTTTTATTTCGAGAATGCCTTATAATGTCCTTTGGTTTATACGAGAAAGCTTTATAGGAAAAATTTAATTTTAATTGTCAAAACTATGAGATTTTCATTAGGCGTCATTTTGTCAAAACAAAATTTTTTTAAACCCTTATCGAGATAGGAATCGAGGTCTATACGTTTCTTTTGGGCAATTTCTAGGATCTCTTTAACCCTATGCATAACGGTTTAATAAAATGATCATTTACCTTCACAAAAAAACATTTCTCGTGACGTTTGAGAACGATTTTTTCCTTTTGCCTTCTCGTTAAATAGAAATCAACGTTCATTAGCACTTCCCATTTATGATCCTCATGATGCTAATAACCTAATTTGATTGGTTTTATAAAAATCTTCTTTGTTTAGCTTCGAAAATCAATTTTATCTATCGCAAATCAAAATCAAAGCATTAAAATGGGTAAGGGTTATTCGTGGGCATGTAAGCCATCAAAATAACCCGATTTTCGCCTTAGCGTCGTTTTAAGGCCCGAGGATTACATATTTATAACGGAGACTACATCATTCCTACTATCTACATCAAAAGGGGTCCATCATTGGATTTGGACCACGGGGTCACTTCCCTAGGCTCACGATCAAATTCCCACACACCCACAGTCGAATATTACAAGAAATAACCAACACGGATGATCTAACAATACCGAGATATCCAAAAATACCAATCTAAAGGAAACTACGCCCAATATAACATCGTAAAACAAACAAAAAGATCAACAAATAAATATCATCGGGTTATTAGGAAGAATTTTGTTCCGATGGAACCCTCACTAATAATCCCTAATTCATTATCCCATCATCAATTGCATGAGAACTTCATTTAATTCAACCAAAGGATATGGTAGAAATTGCAAAAATAAAGAGATTTTCACCTTGCAAATGAGATCAAAATGGATGTAAATTTGTGTATTTTGAATAGAAGAAAAAGTATATTTGATACAATCAAATCAAAAGAATATTATTCCTCTCTTTTTTCTTCCTTTCTCTCCTATTTGATTGCAAAATCTATGCTATTTCTTCCTCTATTTTCGAGTTTTTCGCTGCTGTATTCTTCCTATTCTCGGATCTGTCAACCTTCTAAACTCCTGTATGCTAAGAAGGAGATGTGCTGATATAGGCTGGCTAAGCCCAGCCGCAGATCAATGTGCGGCTGGCCTTAACCCGCCTTCCACTCAGCATGCCAGGCACTTTAATTATTTAATTCTTCTCGATTTATGCACCGCACCTCGATTCTCGCGTCGCGCTGTCGGTTTTCGCCGAAAGGCTTGTATTTTGCAATCCGAGAATTATTGTGAGACGTGACACATTTTTCGGGAACGCTCATTCAGATGGCTTTGTCGTCACGTCGGTTTTGACTGCAAATCGTCGCGGTGGCGTCGAGTGTTCGCACTTGTGCCGAGTCTTTCGCTCCCGCAGGCGGGTTCAATTGACGATTTTGCCCTCCTGTCACGGTTAGTATAGGGAACGCAAAATTTGGGTGTCTACAGCTGCCCCTCTTTATCATGTTTATGAAATGTTAAATGAAATGAACATGATAAAGAAATAGACACCCGATGCATGAATGACAGTGTCTAAGAATGACAGTACCTACATGATGCAACACATGTAGTTTGCGATGCAACACAAGATGTAATGCATGCAAAACATTCGTAAGAGTGTCAATGCATCAACCCCTTGACCGTATTTGTTAGTCGTTGGGTTCACTTTTCCAATCTATCGTCCCGTTTGGGGCCGGGTTTCGTCGCCGGTCACCCATCTCGTAACCCCCGGTTATCGTCGCCGGTCGGTTGTCTTGTAGGGGCCGGGTTTCGTCGCCGGTCGCCCATCTCGTGATCGTCGGTTATCGTCGCCGTCGATCGTCTTGTCGGGGCCGGGTTTCGTCACCGGTCTCCCATCTCGTGATCGCCGGTTATCGTCGTCGTCGATCATCTCGTCGGGGCCGGGTTTCGTCGCCGGTCACCCATCTCGTGATCGCCGATTATCATCGCCGTCGATCGTCTCGTCGGGGTCGGGTTTCGTCGCCGGTCACCCATCTCGTGATCGCCGGTTATCGTCGCCGTCGATCGTCTTGTCGGGGCCGGGTTTCGTCGCCGGTCACCCATCTCGTGATCGCCGGTTATCGTCGCCGTAGATCATCTCGTCGGGGCCGGGTTTCGTCGCCGGTCACCTATCTCGTGATCGCCGGTTATCGTCGCTGTCGATCGTCTCGTCGGGGCCGGCTTTCGTCGCCGGTCACCCATCTCGTGATCGTCGGTTATTATCGCCGTCGATCGTCTTGTCGGGGCTGGGTTTCGTTACCGGTCACCTATCTCGTGATCGCCAGTTATCGTCGCCGTCGATCGTTTTGTCGGGGCCGGGTTTCGTCGCCGGTCACCCATCTCGTGATCGCCGGTTATCGTCACCGGTCACCCATCTCGTGATCGCCGGTTATCGTCGCCGTCGATCGTCTTGTCGGGGCCTGGTTTCGTCGCCGGTCACCCATCTCGTGATCGCCAGATATCGTCGCCGTCGATCGTCTCGTCGGGGCCGGGTTTCGTCGCCGGTCACCCATCTCGTGATCGCCGGTTATTGTCGCCGTCGATCGTCTTGTCGGGGCCGGGTTTCGTTGCCGGTCACCTATCTCGTAATCGCCGGTTATCGTCGCCGTCGATCGTCTTGTCGGGGCCGGGTTTCGTCGCCGGTCACCCATCTCGTGATCGCCGGTTATCGTCGCCGTCGATCGTCTTGTCGGGGCCGGGTTTCGTCGCCGGTCACCCATCTCGTGATCGCCGGTTATCGTCACCATCGATCGTCTTGTCGGGGCCGGGTTTCGTCGCCGGTCACCCATCTCGTGATCGCCGGTTATCGTCGCCATCGATCGTCTCGTCGGGGCCGGGTTTCGTCGCCGGTCACCCATCTCGTGATCGTCGGTTATTGTCGCCGTCGATCGTCTTGTCGGGGCTGGGTTTCGTCGCCGGTCACCTATCTCGTGATCGCCGGTTATTGTCGCCGTCGATCGTTTTGTCGGGGCCGGGTTTCGTCGCCGGTCACCCATCTCGTGATCGCCGGTTATCGTCACCGGTCACCCATCTCGTGATCGCCGGTTATCGTCGCCGTCGATCGTCTTGTCGGGGCCTGGTTTCGTCGCCGGTCACCCATCTCGTGATCGCCGGATATCGTCGCCGTCGATCGTCTCGTCGGGGCCGGGTTTCGTCGCCGGTCACCCATCTCGTGATCGCCGGTTATTGTCGCCGTCGATCGTCTTGTCGGGGCCGGGTTTCGTTGCCGGTCACCTATCTCGTAATCGCCGGTTATCGTCGCCGTCGATCGTTTTGTCGGGGCCGGGTTTCGTCGCCGGTCACCCATCTCGTGATCGCCGGTTATCGTCGCCGTCGATCGTCTTGTCGGGGCCGGGTTTCGTCGCCGGTCACCCATCTCGTGATCGCCGGTTATCGTCGCCGTCGATCGTCTTGTCGGGGCCGGGTTTCGTCGCCGGTCACCCATCTCGTGATCGCCGGTTATCGTCGCCATCGATCGTCTCGTCGGGGCCGGGTTTCGTCGCCGGTCACCCATCTCGTGATCGCCGGTTGTCGTCGTCGTCGATCGTCTCATCGGGGCCGGGTTTCATCGCCGGTCACCCATCTCGTGATCGCCGGTTATCGTCGCCGTCGATCGTTTCGTCGAGGCCGGGTTTCATCGCCGGTCACCCATCTCGTAATTTATTTTCACTCAACAGGTCAAACGGCTGCAAGGGAGCCAGGGGGACCCACCAGGGCCAGCCGACTGCAGATCCATCTGCGGCCAAGATCGTGATTCTTAAGCGGCTCGCCGCTTCCACATCTGTCACTTTCAACTTCGTACCCCACATAGATTCTTGCGATTTTGCTCGTTTGCAAGGGCCTTTTGTCGATTTTTCCTACTTTCCCGTAAAAACTGCTCCGGTAGGATCTATCTACGCGCTACAGGTAACACTTTGACCGGTCACTTTTCAATTTCGTCAATGTTTTGCTATACATTTGGCTATTTGCATGTTTAGAGATAAAATGTATGGTTTACAATGCTATGTTATGTATTATCATATATACATGCTATGTATTAACTGTGTGAGTCCTATTTTATGTTCATGAGGCGGTCCCACATATCTGTTCGTTCCTTTTTTGAAAGAAAATCATGTATTATGGTACTTTACATGCTTTATTTACACATATGAATGTAACTTTGACCTGTTGTGGCTTGGGTTCATGAAAAACATGCTTGGATATGCATGGGATGTCCATTTTACTGACGGAACTCTGCCGAAATTATTTTTTTTTTTTTGATATAGTAAACGTGCATCATGCTGCATTAATTATATGATGAGGGTAGGAATTTAGAATATTCGTGACATAATTCAAAAGGGAACTTACCTTCCTCTTTACTTGTTCTATTCCAGTTATGGATCCCGATGCTCCTAGTATCTCTTCTGCGTCTCGGACCTCGGGTGTTCGTCGTCGTAGGGTGGCACCTGCCCCTGTTCTTCCTCGGACCCGTCAGGCTCGTCGCTTGGCGGAGGCTGTCATCCGTCCCGATCACCCGGACGTTGAGGAGGCTGTTCCTCCGGAGGTTGCGGCAGAGGGGCCATCCTCCAGCATACCGGCTCCCTCTCCTCATAGCGCCCCCTCTGGCGCATCTGTGCAGATACCCGATCTATTGGGTCGGGATCTCAGTTGTCACCCCTCGGCATCACTCGTGGCTAATGATGTATATTCAATTCAATTATGATTTTATTCTCAAATTCTCAATTCCCCTTTTATCTGGACTGACCCATTAGTGATTGCCCCAGGTGCCCGAGTTTACTCAGCCGAGGGGTAACTAGTTTAACATTTACTCCCTCTATACAGCTCTGCACAGTGATTACCGGGAGATGGTGGACTCTTGGGGCTTTCGACATTTCTTCACTATCATCCCCCGTCAGTGCCCCTAGGGTTACATGAGGGCCTTATCCGAGCGATGGTTCCACCAGACGCAGTCTCTTCATCTTCTTGACTGTGAGGTTGTGTTGACCCCCTGGGATTAGAGGTACATCACGGGCATAGAGTTTACCGGGTCCCGCGTCCCTCTGGACCTTGACATCACTCCCGCAGAGGTCAGACTTTTGCTGGGTTTCGCTGTTGAGGACCGGGTCTTTAAGGCCTGTAGTATTCGGTCCGGTGCTTTGGCCGTCGATGCTGTTGGGGGTATATTGATGAGTGTGTTTTATATGCACAAATTAGGTGCTTTTGAGCTTGTTAATTTGTAAATCCTAAGTCATTTCGGTTGGTTTTATGTGTTTTTATCTTATTGTCATGTAATATAGTTTTATATTGGTTTTATATGTTTTTGTATGCTTTTATATGTTTTTCATGTTGTTTTGTAGGAATGGAAATAAAAGCTCCTTGGAATCAATACCCATAACTTGCTTTTCGGTACTGTAGCTGCTTGTTTCCCAATTTCACCCATGATCCAATCCGAATCTCTCAAAACTCAAAGAACGAAAGTTGTAGATACTTTCGGGAGCATCCGGAATTATCTAATTTGAAGTTCGTATGAGAGAGTTATGGCTATTTTACCATCGGATTTGGCATGTATTTTACACAGCAGTTGCTTCGGGCTCCATTTGAGCCTTTCTCCGGACCTTTTCTCGCTAAGCTCCAGTTATGAACGTTGTAGAGCTCTTTCTTAGCTTTCCATAGCCTATTTACACGCCTAAATCCGAGTTCGGACGAAGAAGTTATGGGCATTTTACCAACAGAGATTAAAGCTGAGTCGGGATGCAGGCCATTGGGTGCGGGCGCGCGGAAATGTGTGCGGCCGCACGGCGCCTAGCACCAGGCAGCCAGCGCGCGTGCGTGCGGCGTGGGCGTGCCATGGGCGCGGGCGCACGCCTGGGCGCGCGGGCGCACGCCGCCGTGCTGAGTGCGATTCCAGCTGGACTTTTTGTGCGATCTGAGCTAATTTTTGACCAAATAATCTGATTTTTGCTAGGGTTTCATGGAGGCACTATATAACATCTCATTGGGACTTCATGTTTGATATCTAGGGATTGAGAGGCTACAATAAAACATCAAAAATTGAGAGCAAAAGTGCTGCAATATAAGGAAAAACTCAGCACAAAACTAAAGAACCAAGAAGGAAAGGATTGTCAATGCATATCTAAACCTTGGGAGGCTGCACATACATCATCAAGAAGAGCTTAAGGGTTGCAATTCTAAGAAATTTCCAGCACAAGCTAAGGAGCAAAAAGGAGAAAAGAATGCCAAAGGAAGAGGAAAAGCTAGAGATTGGCATCAACCAAGCAAGCAACATATGAAGATCTTCTAATTGGGTTTTATCATCTCTTGCTTTCCTTTGAATTTGTAATTCTAATTTATGATGAACACCATGTGTTTGATGTTTTGCTTAGCTACCATGAACTAGACCTTAATTTCTAAGATTTCAATGGAACCCAACACATAGTTTGAATTGATTTCTCTCTCTTTGTTATTAATTACTCATTTGTGAATTGTATGTCATAATTTATGCTTCATATATTAATTGCCTAGCTAGTAATTACCGTGGGAACCTATATGAAACTTGACGAACGGATTATAGTGTTTAGACCTTGTTATGATATCATGCGAAAGTTAAAGAATATCGTGGGTTATTAATTGAGATTAAGTGACGTGTGTCTTGTTGATTATCCTCAATGATAGGTAACTTGATAGTATTTAGGATAGATATATACCTAGATACTGTGTGCAACCAATGGAGAATCTATTCTTAATGACTTCCTATGTGAAAGTTGGTAATTGAAGGGACGGTAAATGAGATTTAGTGACACGTGTCTTGTTATTGTTCTTGAAATTGGTCTCTTGATAGTGTGTAGGATAGACATATACCTACATGCCGCATTAGGAAGATTCGAATTTGACCATCGACAGAGGCTTATAAGTAGCTTTAATTTCTCGGTTGGCAATTCTATGTTGTAATTAATTCAAATGAGAGAGTTAGGATATTCAAATGAAGTGTTGGGGGAAATTGCAATCTTAGACTTGTTAATATTAGATTTCATAATCTTTTACTTGATTATTATTATCTTATTCACTACCAACAACAAAAATATCAAATCATCATTTGTCTAATTAAAATCGAGACGATATATAGTTGGTACTTGGGATACACTAGAACAATTCCCTGTGGGTTCGACAACTCTCTTATCACTTTATTACTTGTTGACCGCGTATACTTGCGCGTATTTATCGGTTGCGAAATCGACCAACAAGTTTTTGGCGCCGTTGCCGGGGAATTGTTCTTCTAGTGTCTTTCCGATATTAATAACAATCGAATTGGTTTTAATTTAGACTTGTAAATAATTTGCTTATTATTTATTTTGTTTTGTTTTGATTTTATTTTCAGTTAATGGATGAGCATAACTATCAATGGGATTATGAAGGGACGACGCAATCAAGTTCGTCAAAACTTCTTGAGCAATTGCAAGAACAAGTTGCAACGCTTTCAAGGGCTGTTGACACTCTTAAAGGCCAGTCCACTCAAAATGCCTACAGTCAGAATCAAGCTGACTACTACCCAAACTACTATCAACCGGGTTGGCAAGATCATCCAAGCTTTTCTTGGGACAACAGTCAAGATCAATGCTTTTATCCAAGTCTCTCATACCATTCAGAATTTTCATTCCAACCTCGACCACACCATGAGGATACATCTAATGTGGAGGAGATTCTTCCTTTGTTCATTGAGAAACAAGAATTGTTACGAAACCTCGAGAACCGAATGGCACAACTTGTCGAGGCAATGCTTATTCACTCGCAAAGCACCTTACCTTGTATTACACAGATTAACCCTATAAAGGAAGGTGAAGAGCAATATTTGGTGAATTCGCATAGTTGTGAAAAAGCGGAAAGAAGGAGGGAGGAGCTCATGGCTCATATCTCTCAAAATGAGGTTAGGATGGCAAATATACAAGCTTTAGTGCAGAGCATCATGAACTATGTTGCCAATTCTTACATTATTCACCCGCAAAGCACCTTATCTAGCGATACAGAGATCAACCCCATAGAGGAAGGTGAAGAGGAGTGCTTGGTGGATGATCAAGGAATTGGCACGGAGTCGCAAGAAGCTATTAGTGAAAATTTTGAGAGTATACATCCTACTGTGGATGTTGATTCTAATGTTGATGAGACAAGGAGCATGAATAGGGATTATGAAAAGGAAATTGAAAACCAAGAAGTCACATTCGAGGTTTTCAAACCCATCGAACACCCATTGGTTCATGAAGAATATCTTCATGTGGATCTTGACAAAAGTGCAATGATGGATAAAGCGGATGATGAAACCTTCTTCTTGTCATCGGATGATACAAAGTTTGAGGGTCACCAACCAAGCATGCATGCCATGCAAATTAAAGAAATAACATCGAGGCGGCATGCTATGGTCAATTTTGCGATTGAGCCGGATTGAAAGGAAATAAAGGATTCGGGCTAACGACTTTAAACCAAGCGCTTCTTGGGAGGCAGCCCAAGTTTACTGTTTTGTTTTTATTTTTGTTTGATTGCATTTTAGTGGTTTAATTGCATTTTAATTTCTTTAGTCATTTGCTTTCAGGTACGCTCCCAACTTAGAGGTGTTGAAAGATGATATCAATGGCGCTTGACACGGTTTCAGGGAAGTCTTCTATTTTAATTTTTCCTATAACAGACATTGAGGACAATGTCAAGTTTAAGTTTGGGGGTAGTATTTCGTATTTGTGTGTTTTTAATTTAGTTTTTGTGTGATTTAAGTATGTTTTTCTTTTTATTCAAAAAAAAAATTCATTTATTTTTAGGATTTGTCCCTTGAGCATTGTTTAATTTGATTTGAACCATAATCCATGGTCAATGATAATAACTTGTTTGAAGAGAGCCTAACTCACGAGATATTGACAATTGTTGCTTAGTCTTTTGTGCTTATCGTTCATCATCGGTTATTATTTTGCTTATGCCTCATTTCACTTTTATGCACTTACCCATGAGTATTAAGCTAGTTGTATGCTTTGGATGGCTATTATGACCGAATGCTTGTCGGAGATTTCTATAAACTCTAGAACTCGTTTAAACATCACTCGAAGCAAGGTGTCTAAATTTGTTATGCTTGAATTGATGGTCATGTGGTGAGTTGAGATGGAGCGTAAAACGCACTCACTCATGGACACATGCTTAGGGGAGATAGAGCGTAAAACGCAATCTCTTATAACTGTGAATAAAGAAAGAAAATTGTATATTGCAAATCTTGCGGTGGGTTGAGATGGAGCGTAAAACGCACTCGCCCATATGAGCGTGCTTAAGGATTGAGATGGAGCATAAAATGCACTCACCTAGAGCCCTTGGTTCTCAAAATTTTTGGAATTGTGATTTGTACACCTTTGTATTGAGTGATGTGTTAAGCATGTTGTTTTGGGGTTTATTTTGATTATTTCATAAGGTAATGTGGTTGCATAGTTTCATTCGAGCTTGAGTAGTTTAGTGTTATTGGGTACTCACACACACACACGGAAGGGGCCTTAAGCAAAGTGTGACTAGCATTGAAATTTTAGACTTGCAACGTTTTGTTTGTTCTCTTGAGTTCCATGTGTTGATGCCTTTGAGACCATTGGTGGATTATTAATTCATTGCTCAAGTTATGTTGTATTTGAAGTGTTTGAAGTATGTAGTTTAGGTTTGTTTTGCTTGAGGACAAGCAAAGATTTAAGTTTGGGGGTATTTGATGAGTGTGTTTTATATGCACAAATTAGGTGCTTTTGAGCTTGTTAATCTGTAAATCCTAAGTCATTTCGGTTGGTTTTATGTGTTTTTATCTTATTGTCATGTAATATAGTTTTATATTGGTTTTATATGTTTTTGTATGCTTTTATATGTTTTTCATGTTGTTTTGTAGGAATGGAAATAAAAGCTCCTTGGAATCAATACCCATAACTTGCTTTTCGGTACTGTAGCTGCTTGTTTCCCAATTTCACCCATGATCCAATCCGAATCTCTCAAAACTCAAAGAACGAAAGTTGTAGATATTAATCTCAACTTTCGGGAGCATCCGGAATTATCTAATTTGAAGTTCGTATGAGAGAGTTATGGCTATTTTACCATCGGATTTGGCATGTATTTTACACAGCAGTTGCTTCGGGCTCCATTTGAGCCTTTCTCGGACATTTTCTCGCCAAGCTCCAGTTTATGAAAGTTGTAGAGCTCTTTCTTAGCTTTCCATAGCCTATTTACACGCCTAAATCCGAGTTCGGACAAAGAAGTTATGGGCATTTTACCAACAGAGGTTAAAGTTGAGTCGGGATGCAGGCCATTGGGTGCGGGCGCGCGGAAATGTGCGCGGCCGCACGGCACCTAGCACCAGGCAGCCAGCGCGTGCGGCGTGGGCGTGCCATGGGCGTGCGGCATGCAGGCGCATGGGCGCGGGCGCACGCCGCCGTGCTGAGTGCGATTCCAGCTGGACTTTTTGTGCGATCTGAGCTAATTTTTGACCAAATAATCTGATTTTTGCTAGGGTTTCATGGAGGCACTATATAACATCTCATTAGGGCTTCATGTTTGATATCTAGGGATTGAGAGGCTACAATAAAACATCAAAAATTGAGAGCAAAAGTGCTGCAATATAAGGAAAAACTCAGCACAAAACTAAAGAACCAAGAAGGAAAGGATTGTCAATGCATATCTAAACCTTGGGAGGCTGCACATACATCATCAAGAAGAGCTTAAGGGTTGCAATTCTAAGAAATTTCCAGCACAAGCTAAGGAGCAAAAAGGAGAAAAGAATGCCAAAGGAAGAGGAAAAGCTAGAGATTGGCATCAACCAAGCAAGCAACATATGAAGATCTTCTAATTGGGTTTTATCATCTCTTGCTTTCCTTTGAATTTGTAATTCTAATTTATGATGAACACCATGTGTTTGATGTTTTGCTTAGCTACCATGAACTAGACCTTAATTTCTAAGATTTCAATGGAACCCAACACATAGTTTGAATTGATTTCTCTCTCTTTGTTATTAATTACTCATTTGTGAATTGTATGTCATAATTTATGCTTCATATATTAATTGCCTAGCTAGTAATTACCGTGGGAACCTATATGAACTTGACGAACGGATTATAGTGTTTAGACCTTGTTATGATATCATGCGAAAGTTAAAGAATATCGTGGGTTATTAATTGAGATTAAGTGACGTGTGTCTTGTTGATTATCCTCAATGATAGGTAACTTGATAGTATTTAGGATAGATATATACCTAGATACCGTGTGCAACCAATGGAGAATCTATTCTTAATGACTTCCTATGTGAAAGTTGGTAATTGAAGGGACGGTAAATGAGATTTAGTGACACGTGTCTTGTTATTGTTCTTGAAATTGGTCTCTTGATAGTGTGTAGGAGGTGTTGAAAGATGATATCAATGGCGCTTGACACGGTTTCAGGGAAGTCTTCTATTTTAATTTTTCCTATAACAGACATTGAGGACAATGTCAAGTTTAAGTTTGGGGGTAGTATTTCGTATTTGTGTGTTTTTAATTTAGTTTTTGTGTGATTTAAGTATGTTTTTCTTTTTATTCAAAAAAAAAATTCATTTATTTTTAGGATTTGTCCCTTGAGCATTGTTTAATTTGATTTGAACCATAATCCATGGTCAATGATAATAACTTGTTTGAAGAGAGCCTAACTCACGAGATATTGACAATTGTTGCTTAGTCTTTGTGCTTATCGTTCATCGGTTATTATTTTGCTTATGCCTCATTTCACTTTTATGCACTTACCCATGAGTATTAAGCTAGTTGTATGCTTTGGATGGCTATTATGACCGAATGCTTGTCGGAGATTTCTATAAACTCTAGAACTCGTTTAAACATCACTCGAAGCAAGGTGTCTAAATTTGTTATGCTTGAATTGATGGTCATGTGGTGAGTTGAGATGGAGCGTAAAACGCACTCACTCATGGACACATGCTTAGGGGAGATAGAGCGTAAAACGCAATCTCTTATAACTGTGAATAAAGAAAGAAAATTGTATATTGCAAATCTTGCGGTGGGTTGAGATGGAGCGTAAAACGCACTCGCCCATATGAGCGTGCTTAAGGATTGAGATGGAGCATAAAATGCACTCACCTAGAGCCCTTGGTTCTCAAAATTTTTGGAATTGTGATTTGTACACCTTTGTATTGAGTGATGTGTTAAGCATGTTGTTTTGGGGTTTATTTTGATTATTTCATAAGGTAATGTGGTTGCATAGTTTCATTCGAGCTTGATTAGTTTAGTGTTATTGGGTACTCACACACACACACGGAAGGGGCCTTAAGCAAAGTGTGACTAGCATTGAAATTTTAGACTTGCAACGTTTTGTTTGTTCTCTTGAGTTCCATGTGTTGATGCCTTTGAGACCATTGGTGGATTATTAATTCATTGCTCAAGTTATGTTGTATTTGAAGTGTTTGAAGTATGTAGTTTAGGTTTGTTTTGCTTGAGGACAAGCAAAGATTTAAGTTTGGGGGTATTTGATGAGTGTGTTTTATATGCACAAATTAGGTGCTTTTGAGCTTGTTAATCTGTAAATCCTAAGTCATTTCGGTTGGTTTTATGTGTTTTTATCTTATTGTCATGTAATATAGTTTTATATTGGTTTTATATGTTTTTGTATGCTTTTATATGTTTTTCATGTTGTTTTGTAGGAATGGAAATAAAAGCTCCTTGGAATCAATACCCATAACTTGCTTTTCGGTACTGTAGCTGCTTGTTTCCCAATTTCACCCATGATCCAATCCGAATCTCTCAAAACTCAAAGAACGAAAGTTGTAGATATTAATCTCAACTTTCGGGAGCATCCGGAATTATCTAATTTGAAGTTCGTATGAGAGAGTTATGGCTATTTTACCATCGGATTTGGCATGTATTTTACACAGCAGTTGCTTCGGGCTCCATTTGAGCCTTTCTCCGGACATTTTCTCGCCAAGCTCCAGTTATGAAAGTTGTAGAGCTCTTTCTTAGCTTTCCATAGCCTATTTACACGCCTAAATCCGAGTTCGGACAAAGAAGTTATGGGCATTTTACCAACAGAGATTAAAGTTGAGTCGGGATGCAGGCCATTGGGTGCGGGCGCGCGGAAATGTGCGCGGCCGCACGGCACCTAGCACCAGGCAGCCAGCGCGTGCGGCGTGGGCGTGCCATGGGCGTGCGGCGTGGGCGTGCCATGGGCGTGCGGCATGCAGGCGCATGGGCGCGGGCGCACGCCGCCGTGCTGAGTGCGATTCCAGCTGGACTTTTTGTGCGATCTGAGCTAATTTTTGACCAAATAATCTGATTTTTGCTAGGGTTTCATGGAGGCACTATATAACATCTCATTAGGGCTTCATGTTTGATATCTAGGGATTGAGAGGCTACAATAAAACATCAAAAATTGAGAGCAAAAGTGCTGCAATATAAGGAAAAACTCAGCACAAAACTAAAGAACCAAGAAGGAAAGGATTGTCAATGCATATCTAAACCTTGGGAGGCTGCACATACATCATCAAGAAGAGCTTAAGGGTTGCAATTCTAAGAAATTTCCAGCACAAGCTAAGGAGCAAAAAGGAGAAAAGAATGCCAAAGGAAGAGGAAAAGCTAGAGATTGGCATCAACCAAGCAAGCAACATATGAAGATCTTCTAATTGGGTTTTATCATCTCTTGCTTTCCTTTGAATTTGTAATTCTAATTTATGATGAACACCATGTGTTTGATGTTTTGCTTAGCTACCATGAACTAGACCTTAATTTCTAAGATTTCAATGGAACCCAACACATAGTTTGAATTGATTTCTCTCTCTTTGTTATTAATTACTCATTTGTGAATTGTATGTCATAATTTATGCTTCATATATTAATTGCCTAGCTAGTAATTACCGTGGGAACCTATATGAACTTGACGAACGGATTATAGTGTTTAGACCTTGTTATGATATCATGCGAAAGTTAAAGAATATCGTGGGTTATTAATTGAGATTAAGTGACGTGTGTCTTGTTGATTATCCTCAATGATAGGTAACTTGATAGTATTTAGGATAGATATATACCTAGATACCGTGTGCAACCAATGGAGAATCTATTCTTAATGACTTCCTATGTGAAAGTTGGTAATTGAAGGGACGGTAAATGAGATTTAGTGACACGTGTCTTGTTATTGTTCTTGAAATTGGTCTCTTAATAGTGTGTAGGATAGACATATACCTACATGCCGCATTAGGAAGATTCGAATTTGACCATCGACAGAGGCTTATAAGTAGCTTTAATTTCTCGGTTGGCAATTCTATGTTGTAATTAATTCAAATGAGAGAGTTAGGATATTCAAATGAAGTGTTGGGGGAAATTGCAATCTTAGACTTGTTAATATTAGATTTCATAATCTTTTACTTGATTATTATTATCTTATTCACTACCAACAACAAAAATATCAAATCATCATTTGTCTAATTAAAATCGAGACGATATATAGTTGGTACTTGGGATACACTAGAACAATTCCCTGTGGGTTCGACAACTCTCTTATCACTTTATTACTTGTTGACCGCGTATACTTGCGCGTATTTATCGGTTGCGAAATCGACCAACATATATACGCACTGCCTATTCCAGCGGATCAGGGCACTCGTGACATCCTGCTACGACGCTTGTTCCTGACCATCATGAGGGGTTGTTTCCTAGGGAACAACTCCTCTACCATCCACTTTAGCGTCGTAGGGGCTGTCAGAGACGTAGACCGGATCGGTGACTACGATTGGGGGTCATTCACCTTTGTTTATTTCCTCCACGGTCTACGTCTACGCTCGGAGGGACAGACAGATGCTTGGCTCGGATTCTACCACTTTCTGCTGGTGAGCCCTCTCTTCCTTTTTCTTACTGTACTTCCCGTCATTTCTTTTTTCTGCATTTGTTGGTTACTCATGCCTTGCCTTGTTCTGTTCAATAGTTCTGGGCCTACGAGCGTCTTCCCTGTCTGAGGCCTGTCACTACTCTTGGCCTGGACACTTATCCTCGGGGTCGGCGATGGCATCACAGCACTCTAGAGGAGGTCCCGGTGTCGGGCAGCTTTGCACATTGTCGTATTCAGCTGGAGCTGATCACGGCTGCTGATGTCGTCTGGGTTCCCTACCTCTCCGAGCATCTGACTGTGGAGTTTGCTGATGGGCATCCTTCTGGCCTGGAGTTCGAGCTTTCCACTCGTCACCTCACTTTGCAGAGTGTTGGAGGATGGGTGATGTACCTGGGGGAGCGCGCATTCAGATGCATTACTGGAGAGATCTGGATCCCGCACTCCCTTCCTTTCACTACCTCCTGGCCGCTGGATTCTCAGCCTTCGGAGATCATGCTTGCAGGGGAGGACGATCGGATGCTTTCTACAGGCCCCAGTACGAGTGATGCTTTCCGGACCTGGTGGGTGCCTCGCACCATCGGTCCTCAGACCCGGGCCACTTTCTTCCTTGGAGACATGGTTCCAGGCTCGGTGATGATGACCGATTGGGCGGCCTGCGTTCGGAGTCCCATTCACGCTGAGCAGATAGCCACCTTGACCCGCCAGGTGGAGTAGCTGTCACTGTATCTTCAGGTGCTAGGTCGGTCCCCAGAGGATGCTTACGCCTACGATCCTGACAGTGCGGGTTATGATGCAGGCCCGAGCTCATCTGATGCCACAGCCCAACCATACATTCCTGACATGAATTTTGGTCCTCCGACTTCGACGACCCCAGGGGATCAGTTCGAGGATCCCGCTTTCATAGATGACATTGATTTTATTTAGATCAGGATAGGATAGGGCTTTTGTACCTGCACCTGTTTAGACTTCTTTTCCATTTATGCACTATGTACTGAACTCATTTATTTATTTATGCACAGTTCTTTTTCATCTTTATGGAATTCACTTGTTTTATTATTAACTGTATGATGCATGCTTTTTATTTATGGATAGAGAATGACCCCTGTATAGTCTTTTTGATACTATTTTTCCACAGATGTCGTCCTTAGATGCCGTGGTATGTTTGGATTCCATTCCTCCCACAGGGTTGGTTGGCAGTCTCCTCCGCCGGTTGGACAGTTTATTGCCGGTAGACAGGATTATCGCAGATGGTCTTTCGGGACATTCTTGGTCCTTATTAACCTTTCAGGTGCCAGAGGGCTTTGTGGATGGTATTCTGAGCTATTGGGCCCCTGCCCGTCAGGTGTTTAGGTTAGGGACAGTAGAGCTGACCCCCACCCTCGAGTAGTATGCTCGCTTCACCGGCTTGCCTTTGGATGGCCCTTGTGCTAGGGTTACAATTAGTTCCATGCGCCGTCAATTCTTGACTTTCACCGGTTTGCGGAGGGCTGTCTTGTTACCGGTGATCACATCAGACCATATGGTTCCCCTTCAGTTCTTGATTGATCGATTTGGCTCACCCGATAGCTTTCGTCTTTGCTTTGGTGATTTTTCCGTGTCCGAGGAGCACTGGAGTGCCTTGAGAGTAGATGTTCTGATGGCCTATGTCGTCTCAGTTTTGTACTTGCCCGCAGGACCCGATCAGTTGGACATGCGGGTTATCGCAGCCGTTAGAGCCCTTCAGGAGGATCACACCATCCTTCCCATGATATTGGCGGATACCTACATGTCAGCCTCATATTGCTAGTCTTTCCGAGGCAGAGTATTCAGAGGGAGCTCGACTTTGTTATACGTGTGGTTCATGAGTCACCTCAGTCCCATCGGCCATTTCCGTCGTCAAGGGTTTTGCTTCAGCCATGACATAGCCACGCAGTTTTCATTTCGCCCCGTGAGCTGTACTGATGCGGCTTCCTGGGTAGAATTTTTGTCGGCTATTGAGGACCCTTTTCATCTCCTGATTTACTCGGGTTATTGCTCCTTTATGAGTTTCTTGACTAACGTGCCCAACCTGGATTTCATCCCTATTGCTGGCTTAAGGGGCGTGACGACTTATCATCCGTTGGCGGTTACAGGGCAGTTTGATCAGACACAGGATTTTCACCCTTTCACGGGTGCAGCCGCCTACCGATTCCTTATATCATCCCAGACAGAGAGGGATCTATGGCGGGTATACGATCTTTGGTCTCACAGGATCTTTGCAGAATATAGTGAGAGCTGCCACATCCAGACATTTGCTTACGTGCAGTGGCTGCGCGAAGACTCGGATCCGGTCGGTCTGAGTCACGCTGGTGCCTTTGATGACTCTGGAGTGATTTTCCCAGCTGATACCACAGATCATTCCATCTCATCTGATTCTGCCCCAAGTCGGGTTACTGAGGATACCCAACTCCGTCTGGCCTTGATTGCTACTGAAGCAGAGAAGGATGCCGCCATTGCTGAGAGAGATGCCGCTATTCTGGCCAGAGATGTTGCCATTGCTGACAGAGACGCCATTGTATTTCAGACCAGGGCAGTTATAGATGCTCATTCTGGGACTGTCAGTCGAGCCACTACTTTATTGGACCGCATCGACATGATGGGGCAGCAGATTGCAGGGGGTGCTGATGCTTCAGATCTATCCACCACTTTATCCATCCTGCTTCAGCTAGTTTCATATTTGTAGATTATTTTATTACTGCATAGACTATGTTAGTTTCATCGGTTATTGAAAGAGAACTCTTGTAATAAAATAACTTATATATATAGACATGCATTTAAATTTAGTCATTTTCCCTTTTCGTCGTATCATTGCATTTCATTGGATCCTCATTTTATCCAGGTGACCATGATTTTGACATTTTGCTTTCTTTCTCTTCTCAAGTCTTGATGGAGATCTGACAGATATTGTCGTACCCCTATCGATTTCGTTGGATTGGGTCTTAGATTTTGGGATAACTGTATAGTTGGATTAGGGTTGTGTTATTTGGGATGAAACCGGTTAGGTGGCTGGCTTCAGGACGGGTTTGAGGGTGTAGGAAGGTTTATCTGGCTGCCGGGAAATGGTTCTGTTTAAGGAAAGGATTATTTTTTTATGGATCGGACCGTGCCATGATGGCTGCCTACGTACCCCCACAAGTTTGGGAGATCAGGTCCTATGTAGTTCGCTCCTCAAAGAAAAAGGAGAACTGATGATTCAAGCGTAGAACCGCTTCACTGAATCGGCATTGAGGGGTTGTGGAAATACCTCACCATCCATTTCTTGCAATATGAGGGCTCCTCCGGATAGCACTTTCTTAATCACAAAAGGTCCTTCCAGTTCGGGGCAAACTTTCCTTTTGCTTCGTCTTGACAAGGCATGACTCTTTTCAGCACCAAATCACTTTCCTTGAACTTCTGAGGTCTTATCCTTTTGTCGTATGATCGAGAGATCCTTTGTTGATATAACTGACCGTGCCAAATAGCAGCCACCCTCCTTTCATCAATTAGGGCCAATTGATCGTATCGATTTTGCATCCAATCCTCCTCGCTTATCTGAGCATCGATCATTATTCTGAGGGACGCCATCTCAAGCTCAACTGGCAGAACAGCCTCCATTCCATACACCAAAGCGTAAGGGGTTACCCCGGTAGAAGTACGCGTTGACGTTCGGTATGCCAGCAGGGTGAGGGGTAGCAGATCCGGCCATCCCCGATGATTAGCAGACATTTTCGCCATGATCTTCTTGATGTACTTGTTTGTAGCCTCCACTGCCCCATTCATCTTGGGACGGTAAATAACAGAATTGAGGTGTTTAATCTTAAACTGATCGCACAATCCCTTCATGAGGGCGTTGTTCAAATTCTTGGCATTGTCGGAGCCCAAGACCTCAGGCTGCCCGTATCGACAAATAACATTATTCCTGATGAAACTGACGATGATCTCCTGAGTTACCTTGGGGAAAGAAGCCGCTTCTACCCATTTGGTGAAGTAATCGATCATGACGAAAACAAATCGGTGCCTGTTGCTTACTTTGGGCTCTATTGGTCCGATTACATCCATTCCCCACATTGAAAATGGCCACGGGGAGGTCATACAGTGCAATTCATTGGGAGGCGTATGGATCACGTTACTGTGCGCTTGGCACTGATAACACCGTTTGACATGATCATCGCAGTCGGCTTTCAGCGTTAACCAATAATGCCCCGTTCGCAAGATCTTTTTGGCTAGCATCGGTCCACTCATGTGTGGCCCACACACGCCACCATGTACTTCATTCATAATCCTTTGGGCCTATGTTTCATCTATGCATTGCAACAGTCCCAAACCAGCATCCCTCTTGTAAAGTGAATCCCCACTCAGGTAAAACTTCATTGCCATCTTTTGAATTCTCATCCTCTCATTTCGGCTTGCCTGGTCGGGAATGGATCTATTCCTCAAATACTCCCTTATGTTGTGATACCAAGCCTGCCTTGGCACAACCACCTCGTCTGATAATACTGCGACATGTTCCTCGTACGCCGGGCCACTCTGCACTGCTATCTCAATCTGTGGAACATTTTTTCTTTTGATTATATGGATTAAGGAAGCCAGAGTTGCCAATGCATCGGCAAAATCGTTCCGTCCCCGGGGGATATGTCGGAAAGCGATATCCTCGAACTCTTGCATCAATTGGATAACACAACGATGGTATGGAAGTAACCGGAGCTCCTTCATGCTATACTCCCCGATCGTCTGTCTGATTACCAACTCTGAATCCCCGAACACCGCCAGTCTCTTTACTCCCATGTCGTGGGCAAGGCGGAGTCCCAAGATACATCCCTCGTATTCAGCGGTGTTATTTGAATTGCTGAATTTCAGTTTAGTGGCCACGGGGTATTGCTCTCCGGTGATAGAGACCAGGACCGCTCTGGCCCCTGCCCCTTCGGCATTCATGGCACCATCAAAATACAGCTTCCAGAACTGCCCCTCGCCATCACATTTTGTGTGTGATACCCAAAATATATCTTCGCCCGGTAGGGGAGTTTCTAATGGTTCCATCCCTCCTGATGGGGTTTCTGCCAACTGATCTACAATTCCCTGCCCTTTCATGGCTTTCTGAGTGACGTATACCATGTTGAACTGTTGTAAGATTAATTGCCATCTTGACAGTCGACAGTTCAGCATGGGTCTTTCAAAGATATATTTCAAGGGATCCATCCTCGATATCAGGTACGTGGTATGCCCATGGAGGTAGTGCTGTAATCTACCTGCAGCCCAAGCCAGAGCACAACAGGTCTTCTCGATGGGAGTGTAATTCTGTTCACATTGGCTAAATCTCTTGCTGAGGTAATAGATGACCTGCTCTTTACCTGCCTCATTTCTCTGTCCCAGCATACATCCCATCGCGATGACATTGACCGATATATACATAAACAAAGGGATCCCATCCTTCGGGGGTACCAGCACTGGTGCCTCTGTCAGCTGCTTTTTAATGGCTTGAAAAGCCCTCTGACATTGTTCATTCCATTCTTGGGAATCACCTTTCCTTAACAGTTTGAAAATTGGCTCGCATGTAGTTGTCAAGTGGGATATAAAATGGCTGATGAAATTTATTCTCCCCAGGAATCCCCTTATCTCCTTCTCTGTGCGAGGTGCTGGCATATCCACAATGGCCTTAATCTTTGCCGGATCCAACTCAATGCCCCGATCACTAACCAGGAATCCCAAAAGCTTGCCCGACTGCACTCCGAAAGCACACTTTGCTGGATTGAGCTTCAAATTATATTTTCTGAGCCGGTCGAACAACTTTTTGAGATGGGTTATATGATCAGATTCTTCCTTTGATTTCACAATAATGTCATCCACGTAGACCTCTATCTCTTTGTGCATCATGTCATGGAACAGGGCCATCATGGCTCTCTGATAAGTCGCCCCTGCATTTATGCGACCGAAAGCCAATCGTCTATAGTAGAAAGTGCCCAAGGGGGTGATGAACGCGGTGTTTTCTCGATCTTCCTCCGCCACCATTATCTGATGATACCCCGCAAAGCAATCCACAAAAGAGTACATCTCATACTAGGCTGTGTTATCCACCAGGATGTGTATGAAAGGCACCGGAAAGCTATCCTTGAGACTGGCCTTATTTAGATCTCTATAGTCTACACATACCCTCACCTTTCCTCCAGGCTTAGCCACTGGGACTACATTGGACAGCCATTCTAGGTAAGTGGACACCATAATGATTCCCGCCCTGAACTGCTTGATGATCTCTTCCTTTACTTTTAAGCTCCACTCAGGTTTCAACTTTCTTAGTTTCTGCTTGACAGGCCTGAAACCCTCCTTGATGGGCAACCGGTGTACCACAATGTCGGTGGACAATCCGATCATATCCTCGTGAGACCAGGCAAAGACATCCTCATATTGGCTTAGCAACTCAGTTATTTCTGCTTTTTGGCTGGGGGTAAGGTCTGTCCCTATCTTGAGTTCTTTTGGCTTGTCAGGGGTTCCGATATCTATAGTGATGGTTTGGTCCAAATTGGGTTTGGGTTTATCTTCGACCCATCCTTTGATCTCATCAGGCGCGTCATCGTAATCTGTCTCGTCTTGCTTAATGCCCATCAAATTGAAATCCAGCTCAATGTCAAAATCATAATCATCATTCAAATTTGAAAGACCGTTTGTTAGGCAAGGATTATTCAAATTGGTACACCTGACATGAAACAAAATACTTGTCATATATAAGTTATTTTCTACAACGATCACATTTTCAGATAACATGAAGAAACGACATAATTATGCAAAAAAATAAAACAACAACAAGAATAAACTTCTTCATCCTCCTATCCTTTGGGGTCTACCACCCTGACGTCGGGTTTTACCCTTGTTTGGATATTATTGGTTCCATGGTCCAGTTGTCGACGGCCAGGTCTGATGAAATGCGCCGGATAAAAGGGGGTTTCACATCGGACACTTCCCCGATGATTACAGCTATGTCGCCTGAGTCCTCCTTCCCTACTTCTCCGGAAGTAACTAGCCCTGCCCAATCGATGACAGGCACTCCTTGTTGGGCTCCCGGTGGCGTGACAGCATTCGTCCCCTCTCCATTTAATTGTCCGGGGACATAGCACCCGGTTTCGAACTTCTGTGCGACCTCTTGCAGGAAACATTCCCTTTTGGCCGACTCGTCCACTGTGAGGGTCAGTTCTTCCTCCTCCTCCCCGATCACGAGCTTGACAATCCCTTGTTCATGGTCAACCTTGGTCACCGGACTGCCAGCCAGTCGAATCGGGGTCGTGTCTTGACGGCGCCTCCGTGCTGTGCCTTCAGGATATCCCAACCCTGCTTTGCCTATTTGATGGGGTGGTTGAACGGGCTTGGTGATCCCTTGGCTACTCTTCCCCAAACCTTGTCCAGGTTGAAATTTCATTTTCATCATTTCCCTTGCGACAAAAGTAAGTTCTGGAGAGATCTTAAGTTTCACGGCTGGGGCCCCCTGACATCTGTATTGGGGGGTGCTGATTTCCAATGCTTGAAAACTGGCAGGTGCCATTGATTCATCCACATTAATCACAGGAAAATCATTCCTGGGAGGAGAAAGGTCGTCACATTCTGCAGAGATTGTCACCAGGTTCCCATCAATGATAAGCTTGATTTGCTGGTGTAGCGTGGAAGGGACTGCCTCGGCCATGTGTATCCACGGCCTCCCTAACAGCAGGTTGTAACTTGCCGTAATGTCTAGGACTTGGAAGGAGATATCAAAAGTACAGGGTCCTATTTCCACCGACAATTCTATCTCTCCAATGGTATCCCTCCGGGATCCGTCGAAAGCTCGGACCACCACATGACTGGCCCGTAGGCGCTTGGGATTGATGTTCATCTTCTGCAGTGTACTGAGGGGACAGATATTCAACGCCGATCCCCCATCAATCAGCACCCCATTCATGATATAACCCGAGAAGACTACCGCGATATGTAGCGGTTTTCGGTGCCCCCTTCCTTCCTTGGGGATATCGTCATCTGTAAATGATATCACATCACTCTCCAATAGGTGGTCCACCAGATGGCCGAAACCTTCCTCACTGATTTCCTTGGGCACGTATGCCTCCTCCAGGACTTTCGCCAGGGTTTTTCAGTGCTCATTGGACGATAATACCAAGTCTATGATTGATGTTAGGGTCGACTCCTCATTTAAAATCTGGATCCCTCTTGTTTCCGGGTGATCCATCCTTTTCAAGAACTCTATAGCCTTCTCCTCGGAGATTTTTTCATTTTTCTTCTTTTGACTCTCAAGGACTCGCCCGAAAAGATATAAGGGGTTCCCTTTTGTCATCATAGAAGCACAACTGACCGCTTCCTCTGACACCCCTCCATAATTCCATGGTACCGTCTTTAGACTGCTGACAGGGATTTGCGGTCTTGCTGTAAGGATGAGGGGTTTCGGCGCCGCCAACTTGACAGGTCCCTCAGTGGTATTTCTACTTACCCCCATCAACCTAATGGGTGCACCTCGTGCCCTCCCGTGATCATTTATCATATTGATCATTTCATCAATTTTCTTCATATAGTTCAGCCTTGACGGCCCCTCGGCTTCACTGGCCTCCGCCACATTTACCCCTCCTCCATCATGTCTTGGCAGGGGATTCGCCTTAACGTTTGGGGAGTCCGGCTGTTCTACCATAATTTCCCCATTGTCAATCATGTTCTGAATATATGCTTCAATGTCCAACAATCCTGCGTATCATGACCCGGGGAACCTTAGTGGTATGCGCATCGCTTGCTTGGGTCAAACCTTCTTCCCTTCGGGTCACTTGGGGGTGCCAAATTGATTATCTTCTTTTAGGCCATCAATACCGCCAAGATCCGCTCGAGAGGCTCCCCGAGTGGGGTGAATACTCGATTTTGCGAGGCCTCAAATCTCCTTCGCCCCTCCGCCCTCTGATCAGCGAAGTTAGGCTGTCGGGATGGCCCCACTCTCTGCACCTGCACTGGGAGATGGTTTTCTGCCTTTCTGGGTGACCCTTGAAGGATGAGGGAAACATCCTCCTCCTTTTTCTTTTGCACCCTACGGGAAGTGCTGCCATAATTTCCACTCTATATTTGTTCCGCAGCTGTTTCCAAAGCAGTGAAATCCCGGATTTTGCCAGATTTCAACCCCATATCCACCATCTCTCTGTGTTTAATCATTTCCGCGAAGGGTCTCCCAATCCCTGATATAACCCGCTCGTAATAAGGAGCCTCTTGGATATCCACGAAGGTCATCACCATTTCTGACTCGCTCATGGGGGGATTAACCTGTGCGGCCATACCCCTCCACCGTTGTGTATAATCCCTGAAGGATTCCCTGGGTTGCTTCTTAACTTTTGTCAGTTGGTATCTATCCGGGGCCATTTGGGCTTGGAAGCTATACTGTGTTAAGAAGGTATGGGCCAATTCCTCCCAATTGTGGATCCGGGCATTATCCAGACGGGCGTACTAGATTCTCGCCTCCCCGGTCAAACTCTTTTGAAAAAGTTGCATTCTCAGACCCTCGTCTTCTGCATAAGATCCCAACTCCCCAATGTAGATTTTCAGATGTGTATAAGGATCCCCTTTTCCATTGTATTTCTCGAACTCAGGAATTTTAAATTTCTCCGGATATCTGGTTCCGGGGAAGACACAAAGATCTGAGTAATTCACCCTTCCTAGGGACCCTATGCCCTTCATGGATTGGATAGTTTCCTCCATTTGTTTCATTTTCTTTCGCAGGTCATCAGTATCTCCCTCTTCTGGGATAGTAATTACTGTCTTGTTGGGTACGGGAATGGCTTTTGGGACGACTGGCTCGCCCTTGGGTTGGGGTGGATCCTCTTTAGGTGGATCCTATCGAGGTATCAATTGTTCCCTCAGCATGATGGCCATTTCTAACATCTGCTTCTTGAAATCATCAAATTCCTCCCTAGATATGGAGCCAGGATTAGTAGGTGGGAGCTCAGCCATTTCAGATGTAGTGTTTTGGGCCCTCTTAGACTGCGAACGGGTTTGAGGAGCAATCCTACAGAGACAATAGTTCGAAGTTTAGTCCTGGGTAATGAAAGGATATGGATGCATGCTAAAGCTGTAAATTTTTTGTGATTTGGGTTTTTTAATCTTTCTCTGCAAAACAACACGTTAGCAGTCCTTTATTGAAAAAAATGAATAATAGACATGACTTATTATGCTTCCCCGGTTGTTCCCTGCAAAACATAGAGGTTAGTATTTTCTTTTGACAAAAGGGGAAGCATATATGAATGTGTTGCAATGGGATTATGACATTTATACGTATAAACGTAAAAGGGCATGAAGAGACTTTTCCTGCGTTGGGTTAATCTGAGGCTGACCTATCCTAGGGTTACTCTCACGGGCTTTTCGGCATGAAGGTTCCCAATCTTCGTAATCTACTCGTTTGAGACCTTTCGATTGGAGCGGATTTGAGTGGTGCGTTTCCTGAGCCATCTCCGGGGAGCGGCCCCTTCGAGTCCAGTAATAAGTAACCGACGGGTTCGCCTCAGGAGGAGGTACAATCTCAACATACATTCACATTCATCGTCCTCACCGTATGCATATGTTTTATTTTAAAGTAAAGCAACTCCATTCAATCATTCAATCATTCATTCATTGGACAAAAACACACACACCGACAAGTAAAACAGGTCAAGATGCCGCACGCACATACACATTCATAAATTTAAAGGATAGGATAACATCAAGATTTTTACACGGCTTAAGCCTTCTAATGTCCCCAGCAGAGTCGCCAGCTGTCGACGCCGGGTTTTCTCGCTTCTTATGTTTATGGCCCTTTTCCAATTTTAGCCTTTTCGTTTAGATGATGATTTTGGAAAAGGTCGGCATGAATGTCGACGGGGTTTTGCAAGATCGTTTTTTATAATGAGCCAATTGACCAGAGTCACCAGTTGGTATATTTGAAGTGGATGTACCAACTCATCCTAGTTTCATTCTTTTATAAATCGCTGGCTCATGTGTGACTCCAAATTGATTGGTCTGCGAATCGAGATTCATAGAGTTCGGGGGCTTACTTAAGTGAGGGGAAGGTGTTAGGCAGCCCCCGAATTCCGTGAAACACGGTTACCGCAATCTTGATGCCTTTCCCATCCTTTAATTCCTTAGGATATGTATGTGCGTGTGTGTGGGGGGGGGGCGTGTGTGTGCTTTCGTGAATGTGAATTTGAATGAAGAAACCATTTGAAGTTTATGGAAAAGTCGTGTTTTATTTGGAGAATGCCTTAGAATGTCCTTTGGTTTATACGAGAAAGCTTTATAGGAAAAGTTTGATTTTAATTGTCAAAACTATGAGATTTTCATTAGGCGTCGTTTTGTCAAAACAAAATTTTTTTAAACCCTTATCGAGATAGGAATCGAGGTCTATACGTTGCTTTTGGGCAATTTCTAGGATCTCTTTAACCCTATGCATAACGGTTTAATAAAATGATCATTTACCTTCACAAAAAAACATTTCTCGTGACGTTTGAGAACGATTTTTTCCTTTTGCCTTCTCGTTAAATAGAAATCAACGTTCATTAGCACTTCCCATTTATGATCCTCATGATGCTAATAACCTAATTTGATTGGTTTTATGAAAATCTTCTTTGTTTAGCTTCGAAAATCAATTTTATATATCGCAAATCAAAATCAAAGCATTAAAATGCGTAAGGGTTATTCGTGGGCATGTAAGCCATCAAAATAACCCGAACGCCCACAATCACATATTTCACTATTTACGGGGCCTTAAACCCGATTTTTGCCTTAGCGTCATTTTAAGGCCCAAGGATTACATATTTACAACGGAGACTACATCATTCCTACTATCTACATCAAAAGGGGTCCATCATTGGATTTGGACCACGGGGTCACTTCCCTAGGCTCACGATCAAATTCCCACACACCCACAGTCGAATATTACAAGAAATAACCAACACGGATGATCTAACAATACCGAGATATCCAAAAATACCAATCTAAAGGCAACTACGCCCAATATAACATCGTAAAACAAACAAAAAGATCAACAAATAAATATCATCGGGTTATTAGGAAGAATTTTGTTCCGATGGAACCCTCACTAATAATCCCTAATTCATTATCCCATCATCAATTGCATGAGAACTTCATTTAATTCAACCAAAGGATATGGTAGAAATTGCAAAAATAAAGAGATTTTCACCTTGCAAATGAGATCAAAATGGATGTAAATTTGTGTATTTTGAATAGAAGAAAAATTATATTTGATACAATCAAATCAAAAGAATATTATTCCTCTCTTTTTTCTTCCTTTCTCTCCTATTTGATTGCAAAATCTATGCTATTTCTTCCTATATTTCCGAGTTTTCCGCTGCTGTATTCTTCCTATTCTCGGATCTGTCAACCTTCTAACCTCCTGTATGCTGAGAAGGAGATGTGCTGATATAGGTTAGCTAAGCCCAGCGGCAGATTGATCTGCGGCTGGCCACAGATCAATGTGCGGCTGGCCTTAGCCCGCCTTCCACTTAGCACGCCAGGCACTTTGATTATTTAATTCTTCTCGGTTTCTGCATCGTACCTCGATTCTCATGTCGCGCTGTCGGTTTTCGCCGAAAGGCTTGTATTTTGCAGTCCGGGAATTATTGTGAGACGTGACACATTTTTCGGGAACGCTCATTTCGGATGGCTTTGTCGTCACGTCGGTTTTGACTGCAAATCGTCGCGGTGGTGTTGAGTGTTCGCACTTGTGTCGAGTCTTTCGCTCCCGCAGGCGGGTTTAATTGATGATTTTGCCCTCCTGTCACGGTTAGTATAGGGAACGCAAAATTTGGGTGTCTACATTATGCTTGAAGATTAATTACTCCAATTAGGCGTATAAAACTTATAATTGATAGTAATATGTGGTTAATATTGAATTATGTATGCTTGGAAATTAGTTTTAATGATTAAAATTTGAGAAAACTGTTGAAAACCATCGGGGAAGATGACTTAGTAGCCATGGCACCTCAGCAGCAGCAAGTGACGCTGCAGCATCATGGCAAATTGGTCGGGACGCCGCAGTGATAGGAATAAAGGGCCTGACGCCGCAATGTCGGCCTTACTGTGGAGCCTCACGCCGCAGCGTGAAGGCCGTATGATAGCTGGGTTGGCTCGGGCCTGACGCCGCAGCATGGGCCTCGCCTTAATGGTGTCGCACTGCAGTGCCAAGGCCGTGTTTTTGGCCGGGTCGGTCCGGATCGGGTCGATTCGGGTCGGGTCGTGCAGTTTGAGTATTAAACAATTTTAATTTAATTAATAATTAAGAATTTAAAATTGTTATTTTAGTAATGATTAACTAGTAATTATTATTTATCAATATGTATAAACGCAGTTAAATTAATTATTTATGATGATTAATATTAAATAATAAATAAGGATAATTAGTTAATTATTACTTGATTACTATTAGGTAATCATTTAACAACCAAGATTAATATTGGGATTGTTTCTTATAGTAATAATAAATGAACCCAAGATTAATCGGTGTTGTCTAAAGGCGTAAATTGATTAACCTGGTAGCAACTTACGATTGGCGCTCGCTCGCCAGGGAGCGAGACCCCCGACTAGGTAGTCGTAGTGGCAATCAATGTGCTTTAATAACAGTAACGTCTGTTTTGAATCTAGTCTTAATGTGATTAATTGTTATACGAATATGTACTTAATTATGTAGGATATTAAGGAGCGTGTGTTGTAATATTGTAGCAGACACACCAGGCAAGTTCCTAACCTTAAACTTCTTACGTTGTTGCAAGTTCCCTGAAAACCATTCTTGTATTACTTATTGCAAGTTAGTATTTAAGCTTGAAACTTTAATTCTCAAGTATGCTCTAAGTGGTTTAATTACTTAACAATTATTCCACATCGTTGTTATTGGCACTCGCACATTGTGCAATTGTTTTTGCGCAGACTTCAACTTGTATTTTATTTAAAGTTCTATTATGGATGAACTGCCATAGTTAAGTCTTAGCCATTGTTCGGCTAGACATTTATGGTATAGATTTAAAAGCTATCCAAACCAATTGATGGTGTGGAAATCTTAGACTTTATGAACACCCCTTCAATATAGGGGAGTACCCCACGTATCGGATATAAGATACAAAGAACAGAAATTAAATGTTATGCATACACATCAGGTACTAGAGGTTGATCCCCTCGAGTACTTATTTGTGAGCCAGTAACCAAAGGGTCAATTAGCTATTGACACCCTTAGACGTTTATTGTTCAAAGTCTATTTGACTAGCATTCGTTCTAAAAGCAATTATTATTCTTACTTCCGATATTCATATTGTTGAATCCCTCTATTTTTATTCTGTTCATCATGATATATCCTTTATTGTCGTGTTTAAACTTGCTGGGCAAACTAGTTGCTCACCCTTGCTATATAATGAACCTTATTGCAGTTAAGCCCGAGACCTCAGGAAAAGATAAGGGCAAGGAAAAGATGAAGTAATAGACTTTGAGTAGCTGGCTTGTCTTATGATTAAATTTATTTACTATTAATGTAATTTGAACCCTGATTTAATATTTAGGGTATATTTCGATTTATGTATTAAGGTTATCGAATCTTGGGACTAGTAACACCTTTTGAATGAACAACATATGTTTATTATATTCCGCATTTATTCATTTTATGTTGTTGGAGGTGGATGTTTGTATTGGATAGTGATGACCAAATCCGGGTATTTGAGACTCGAATTTGGGGGCGTCACATATATAATTAGGGGAATTCGATATAATCATAGGCATGGATTGGTTGGTTAAAAGGGGTCAAACACTTTTCAAAGATCGATCTACTATCACGTTATCATCAATTAAAGGTAAGAAAAGAAGATGTGCCGAAGACAGCGTTTAGGACACGCTATGGACATTATGAATTTCTTGTGATGTCCTTTGGATTGACGAATGCACCGACAACATTCATGGATTTGATGAACCGACTGTTTAAACCATGCTTAGACAAATTTGTCGTAGTATTCATCGATGATATTTTAGTATACTCGAGAACAAAGGAGGAGCATGCTGAACACTTAAGGAGGGTATTGGAGATATTACGAAAGGAACAATTGTATGCTAAGTTTTCCAAGTGTGAATTCTTGTTGGAACGAGTCCAGTTCTTGGGTCATGTGATTAACAAGAATGGAATCGCGGTAGATCCAGCAAAGATAAAATCAGTGGTGAATTGGGAACAACCAACAACCAACAACTCCAACTGAAGTATGAAGGTTTCTCGATTTAGCAGGGTATTATTGGCGTTTTAAACAAGATTTTTCAAAAATAGCGACCGCGCTAACCAATTTAACTCGAAAAACGATAAAATACGTCTGGACAGATAAATGTGAAGAAAGCTTCCGAGAGTTGAAGAAGCGATTGAGCATGGCACCAGTGCTATCTTTACCAGATGATATAGGAGGCCTTATTGTTTATAGTGATGCATCATACAAAGGATTAGGTTGTGTATTGATGCAACGTGGGAAGGTGATTACATATGCGTCATGACAACGCAAAGATTATGAGAAGAGGTATCCTACGTATGATCTTGAGTTAGCCACGGTAGTATTTGCCTTGAAAATTTAGAGGCATTACTTGTATGGGGAGAAGTGTGAGATATACACAGATCACAAAAGTCTGAAGTATATTTTTACGCAGAAGGAGTTAAACATGAGACAGAGGAGGTGGCTAGAATTGATAAAGGATTTTGACTGTGAAATCTTATATCATCTAGGAAAAGCCAACGTCGTAGCAGATACGTTAAGTAGAAAGAATCAAGAGAAGTTACATGTAATAACCAATAACGAGGTACTGATAAAAGAGTTTGACAAACTTGAAATTGAGATGAGAGTTCCAGTTAACTCTACTCAGAAGTTATTCGTTATAGAGAGTAGTTCGACTTTATTGGATAGAGTCAGAGAACTACAGGAGGCAGATAAAGAGTGTCGGAAGTGTAAGACCGAAATAACTCATAAAAAGAATGACAAATTCAGAGTGGACAAAGATGGGGTACTGAGGTACGAAGATAGAATTTGGGTACCCTCAGTACAAGAACTAAAAGATGAAATACTAAATGTAGCCCATAGTTCTAAGTTCACCGTGCATCCAGGTAGTATAAAAATGTACAAGGATTTAAGCCGACACTTTTTGTGGTCTAACATGAAAAGAGAAATAGCATAGTGGGTAAGTAAATGTTTAACATGTCAAAGGGTTAAAGCTGAACATCAGAAGCCGAGTGGATTACTGCAGCCCTTAGAAATTCCTGAGTTAAAATGGGAACATATTACCATGGATTTCGTTGTAGGTCTTCCAAACACACAAAAAGGTCACAATGCCATTTGGGTAATTGTAGATCGTCTTACCAAGTCTGCTCATTTTCTACCCATAAAAATTAACTTAAATTTTGACCAATTAGCCAAACTTAACATTAATGAAGTTATCCCTAGACAAGGAGTCCCTATTTCTATAGTATCAGACTGAGATCCCCCGATTTACTTCAAACTTTTGGACAATTCTCCAAAAACATTTAGGAACTCAATTGAGATTAAGCACAGCTTATCACCAACAAACCGATGGTCAGAGTGAGAGAACAATTCAAACATTGGAGGACATGTTACGAACTTGCATCATAAACTTTAAGGGAAGTTAGGAAGATCAGTTACCTTTGGTAGAGTTTGCCTATAATAATAGTTATCATGTCAGCATAGGAATGCCACCATTTGAAGCTTTGTATGGAAGAAAATGTAGGACGCCTTTATGTTAGGACGAGGTTGGTGAGCGACAAATGCTAGGACCCAAAATAGTTCAACAAACCGCTGAGGTAGTTCGAATTATACGAGGAAGATTGCAAGCGTCCCAAGATTGACAAAAGCAATATGCGGATCAACACAAGAAGCTACGATATTTCGATGTCGGTAGTCACGTATTTTTGAAAGTATCTCCGTGGAAAGGCAAAATATGTTTCGACAAGAACGGCAAATTGAGTCTGAGATTCATTGGATCATTTCAAATATTGAGGAGAATAGGCGAGGTCGCCCTACCTCCTGAGTTAGAACATATTCATAACGTGTTTCATGTGTCCGTGTTACGATCATACAAACCCGATTATAAACACGTTATAGATTACCAGCCTATTCAGATCGAGAAAGATTTATCATATGAAGAATTTCCTATCGAAATCATAGATAGGAAAGAACAAAATCTATGGAATAAAGTGATGCCTTCGATCAAAGTTGTTTGGAGAAATCAAAACATAGAAGAAGCTACGTCGGAGCTCGAGAGTAAAATATTTGATACCGACACTTATTTTTGTAAACCGTACTGTAATTTCGAGGACGAAATTCTTATTAATGGGGGTGAATGTAATATTCCGAACCCTAATAAGATTTGTATATGAAAATTATGTATTTATTAAATGAAATTTCTTATTCCGACTTTGTATTATGTGATTGTATACTTTATTAAAGAATTAGGTTAAATAAAAATTTTTTTCGCTAAGCAGTTGTGTCGTGCTTCCCACGAATTCACCGAGAAGTATCTCGGCAAATTAGTTTTGTAAGCTATTGTGACGTGCTTTGGAGTTGATAAAAAATCTAAAATAAGTTAAATAGGGTTTAAAATGATAAACTGAATTAGAAAACCCTAATTGGTAAAAGTTATCTGAATTGGTGAATCAAAACCGTAATTGCTATACAAAAATCTTAATTGATATAATTAGATTCTAAGCAATGAATCATGATATTAATTATGAATCATTTAACTTATATTAAAATCCTAATTGAAGATTTAAACCCTAATTCATGAATTAGAAAACCCTAAACCCTAATTTAGAAACTTTAAAATCGTAATTTGATTCAATAACACTTAATTATGAAATGATAAACCTTAATTATGATATATTAGCTTCGTTAAGGTATTACTAAACATAATTAAATATCCTAAACATGATTAGCAAAAATTTAGGTTTAATTAATAAAGAAATAAATCAAAATTAAAAACTTAACCAATAGAAATTAAGCTAGGAGTTTGCAAGCTTGTGCTCAACACACTCCAGCACAAGTTGGACAATAAGATCAGACTTTAAGTAGCACAAATATCAAGGTTGGGATATTTTGGAGGGCAAAATTGGATAAAAAGTTAAAGAAACCCTAATTTGGAAGCCCTATAAATAGAACATCAAAACTGACCATTAGACCTACGAATTTACAAAAACCTAAACACTTATAATCATACTGTAGACACCCAAATTTTGCGTTCCCTATACTAACCGTGACAGGAGGGCAAAATCGTCAATTGAACCCGCCTTCGGGAGCGAAAGACTCGGCACAAGTGCGAATACTCGACTCCACCGCGACGATTTGCAGTCAAAACCGACGTGACGACAAAGCCATCCGAAATGAGCGTTCTCGAAAAATGTGTCACGTCTCACAATAAATCCCGGACTGCAAAATACAAGCCTTTCGGCGAAAACCGACAGCGCGACGCAAGAATCGAGGTGCGGTGCAGAAACCGAGAAGAATTAAATAATCAAAGTGCCTGGCGTGCTGAGTGGAAGGCGGGCTAAGGCCAGCCGCACATTGATCTGCGGCCAGCCGTAGATCAATCTGCGGCTGGGCTTAGCCAGCCTACTTCAGCATATTCCTTCATTCAGGCGATACAGGGAGTGAAGAAATCGAAAGTAGAAAAGGAATAAGCAGCAGTAGCTCGGGAATTGGGAGAGAAATAACATAGATTTGCAACAAAATAAGAGAGAAAGGAAGAAAAAAAGAGAGGAATAATTTTCTTTTGATTTGATTGTATCAAATATATTTTTCTTCTATTCAAAACACACAAGTTTACATCCACTTTGATCTCATTTGCAAGGTGAAAATCTCCTTATTTTGCAAGTTCTATCATATCCTTTGGTTGAATTAAATGTAGTTTTCATGCAATTGATGATGGAATAATGAATTAGGGATTATTAGTGAGGGTTCCATCGGAACAAAATTCTTCCTAATAACCCGATGATATTTATTTATTGATTTCTTATTTGTTTTTACGGTATTATATTGGGCGTGTTTCCTTTAGATCGCTATTTTAGGATATTTTGGTGTTGTTATATTATCCGTGTTGGTTATTTCTAGTAATATCCGATTGTGGGTGTGTAGAGATTTGGGTGTGAGCCTAGGAAAGCGACCCCGCGGTCCAAATCCGATGATGGACCTCTTTTGATATAAGAAGTAGGAATGATGTAGTTTTCATTGTAAATATGTAATCGTCGGGCCTTAAAACGACGCTAAGGTGAGAATCGTGTTTAAGGCCCCGTCATAGTGAAAGTATGTGATTGTGGGCATTCGGGTTATTTTGATGGCTTACATGCCCATGAATAACCCTTATCCATTTTAATGCTTTGATTTTGATTTGTGATATATAAAATTGATTTTCGAAGTTAAATAATGAAGACTTTCTTAAAATCAATCAAATTAGGTTATTAGAAATCACGAGGATAATAAATGGGGAGTGCTGATGAAATGTCGATTTCTGTTTCAACGAGAAGGCAAAAAGAAAGATCGTGTTTAAAATTCGCAAGAAATGGTTTTATGAAAATAAATGGATGTTTTATTAAACCGTTGTGCATAGGGTTAAGGAGATCCTAGAAATTGCCCAAAAGCAACGTATAGGCCTCGATTCCTATTTCGATAAGGGTTTAAAAATTGATTTTGTTTTGCCAAAACGACACCTAATGAAAATCTCATAGTTTTTGACAATAAAAATCAAAACCTGTCTCGTAAAGAATAAAGCTTTCTCGTGTATACCGAAAAGACATTCCGAAGCATTCTCAAATTAAAATACGATTTTCCCTAAAATCCAAATGATTCTTTCATACAAACTCACCACAACATTCACATAGGCACACACACACACGCGCACACACACACATTTCATGAATTAAAGGATAGAAAAGCATCAAGATTGCAGTAACTGTGTTTCACGGAAGTCGAGGGGTGCCTAACACCTTCCCCTCACTTAAGCAAGCCCCCGAACTCTATGAATCTCGATTTGTAGACCAATTAATTTGGAGTCACACATGAGCCAGCGATTTACAAAAAACAAAACTCGGATGAGTTGGTACATCCATTTCAAATATACCAACTGGCGACTCTGGTTAATTGGCTCATCATAAAAACGATTTTTCGAAACCCCGTCGACACTCAAGCCGACCCTTTTCCAAAAAACACCGAATAATAACCAAGGCTAAAAATCGAAAAAGGGCAACAGTCGCAAAACAGAGCGAGAGAAATCCCGGCGTCGACAGCTGGCGACTCTGCTGGGGAATTTAGAGGGCTTAAGCCGCATTCAAATCTTGATGCTGTCCTATCCTTTAAAATTTATGAATGTGTATGTGCGTACGACATTTTGACCTGTTCTACTTGTTGTTGCGTGACTGTATGTTTTGTCCAATGAATGAATAATTGAATGGAATGGCTTTACTTTAAAGAAATCATTTGCATGCGGTGAGGACGATGAATGTGAATGTATGTTGAGAGTGTACCTCCTCCTGAGGCGAACCTGTCAGTTGCTTATTACTGGACTCGAAGGGGCTGCTCCCCGGAGATAGCTCAGGAAACGCACCACCCAAATCCGCTCCAATCGAAAGGATTCAGACGAGTAGATTGCGAAGATTTGGGGATCTTCATGCCAAAAAGCCCGTGAGAGTAACCCTAGGATAGGTCAGCCTCAGATTAACCCCGCGTAGGAAAAGTCTCTTCATGCCTTTTTCGTTCGCACGTATAAATGTCATGATCCCATTCAGTATTCATATATGCCTCCCCTATTGTCAAAAGAGATTACTAACCTCTATGTTTTGCAGGGAACAGCTGGGGAAGCATAATAAAGTCATGTTTAGCATTTGTTATTGCATTAAAGGACTACTAACTTTCTGTTTTACAGGGAAAGATTAAAAAAAAAAAAAACCAAATCACAAAAAATTTACAGCTTTAGCATGCATCGATATCCTTTCATTACCCAGGACTAAACTTCGAACTTTTGTCTCTGTAGGATTGCTCTTCAAACCCGTTCGCAGTCTAAGAGGGCCCAAAAATCTACATCTGAAATGGCTGAGCTCCCACTTACTAATCCAGGCTCCATATCTAGGGAGGAATTTGATGATTTCAAGAAGCAGATGTTAGAAATGGCCATCATGCTGAGGGAACAATTGATACCTCGACAGGATCCACCTAAAGAGAATCCACCCCAACCCAAGGGCGAGCCAGTCGTCCCAAAGGCCATTCCCGTACCCAACAAGACAGTAATTACTAGCCCGGAAGAGGGAATTACTGATGACCTACGAAAGAAAATGAAACAAATGGAGGAAACTGTCCAATCTATGAAGGGCATAGGGTCCCTAGGCAGGGTGAATTACTCAGATCTTTGTGTCTTCCCCGGAACCAGATATCCGGAGAAATTTAAAATTCCTGAGTTCGAGAAATACAATGGAAAAGGGGATCCTTATACACATCTGAAAATCTACATTGGGGAGTTGGGATCTTATGCAGAGGACGAGGGTCTAAGAATGCAACTTTTTCAAAAGAGTTTGACAGGAGAAGCGAGAATCTGGTATGCCCGTCTTGACAATGCTCGGATTCACAATTGGGAGGAATTGGCCCATACCTTCTTAACACAGTATAGCTTCCAAGCACAAATGGCCCCTGATAGATACCAAATGACAAAAGTTAAGAAGTAACCTAGGGAATCCTTTAGGGACTATGCACAACGATGGAAGGGTATGGCCGCACAGGTGAATCCCCCGATGAGCGAGTCGGAGATGGTGATGACCTTCGTAGATATTCAAGAGGCCCCGTATTATGAGCGGGTTATATCAGGGATTGGTAGGCCTTTCGCCGAGATGATTAAACACGGAGAAATGGTGGATATGGGTCTAAAGTCTGGTAAGATTCGAGATTTCACTGCTTCGGAAACAGCTGCAGAACAAATACAGAGTGGAAATTATGGCAGCACTTCCCGTAGGGTGCAAAAGAAAAAGGAGGAGGATGTTTCCCTCATCCTTCAAGGGTCACCCAGAAAGGCAGAAAACCATCTCCCAGTGCAGGTGCAGAGAGTGGGGCCACCCCGACAGCCTAACTTCGCTGATCAGAGGGCGGAGGGGCGAAGGAGATTTGAGGCCTAGCAAAATCGAGTATCACCCCACTCGGGGAGCCTCTCGAGCGGATTTTGGCGGTATTGATGGCCCAAAAGAAGATAATCAATTTGGCGCCCCCAAGTGACCCGAAGGGAAGAAGGTTTGACCCAAGCAAGCGATTTGCATACCACTCGGGTTCCCCGGGTCATGATACGCAGGATTGTTGGACGTTGAAACATATAATTCAGAACATGATTGACAATGGGGAAATTGTGGTAGAACAGCCGGACTCCCCAAACGTTAAGGCGAATCCCCTGCCAAGACATGATGGAGGAGGGGTAAATGTGGCGGAGGCCAGTGAAGCCGAGGGGCCGTCAAAGCTGAACTATGTGAAGAAAATTGATGAAATGATCAATATGATAAATGATCACGGGAGGGCACGGGGAGCGCCCATTAGGTTGATGGGTGTAAGTAGAAATACCACTGAGGGACCTGTCAAGTTGGCGGCGTCGAAACCCCTCGTCCTTACAGTAAGACCGCAAATCCCTGTCAGCAGTCTAAAGACGGTACCATGGAATTATGGAGGGGTGTCAGAGGAAGCGGTCAGTTGTGCTTCTGTGACGACAAAAGGGAACCCCTTATATCTTCCCGGGCGAGTCCTTGAGAGCCAAAAGAAGAAAAATGAAGAAATCTCCGAGGAGAAGGCCATAGAGTTCTTGAAAAGGATGGATCACCCAGAAACAAGAGGGATCCAGATTTTAAATGAGGAGTCGAGCCTAACATCAATCATGGACTTGGTATTATCGTCCAATGAGCACTGCAAAACCCTGGCGAAAGTCTTGGAGGAGGCATACGTGCCCAAGGAAATTAGGGAGGAAGGTTTCGGCCATCTGGTGAACCACCTATTGGAGAGTGATGTGATATCATTTACAGATGACGATATCCCCAAGGAAGGAAGGGGGCACCGAAAACCGCTACATATCGCGGTAGTCTCCTCGGGTTATATCATGAATGGGGTGCTGATTGATGGGGGATCGACGTTGAATATATGTCCCCTCAGAACATTGCAGAAGATGAACATCAATCCCAAGCGCCTACGGGCCAGCCATGTAGTGGTGCAATCCTTCGATGGTTCCCGGAGGGATACAATTGGAGAGATAGAATTGCCGGTGGAAATAGGACCTTGTACTTTTGATATCTCTTTCCAAGTCCTAGACATTGCGGCAAGTTATAACCTATTACTGGGGAGGCCATGGATACACATGGTCGGGGCAGTTCCTTCCACATTACACCAGCAAATCAAGCTCATCATGGACGGGAATCTGGTAACAATCTCGGCAGAATGTGATGACCCTTCTCCTCCTAAGAGTGGCCTACCAGTGATTAATGTGGACGAGTCGGCGGCACCTGCCTGGGAAACCCAGCCGTGAAACCTAAGGTCTCTCCAGAACTTACCTTCGTTGCAAAGGAAATGATGAAAATGGAATTGCAGCCTGGATAAGGATTAGGAAAGATTAGCCAAGGAATCACCGAGCCCATTCAGCTACCCCATCAGATAGGTAAAGCAGGGTTGGGATATCGTGAAGGCGTAACACGGAGACACCGTTAAGGTACGGCTCCGATTCGGTTGGCTGGCAGTCTGGTGACCAGGGTCAACAATGAACAAGGGATAAACGAGCCTGTGATTGAGTCAGAGGATGAAGAATTAACCCCCGCAAGTGATGAATCGACCAAGAGGGAGAGTTTCCTACAAGAGGTCGCAAGAGAGTTTGAAACCAAGTGCCATATCCCCAGACAATCAACAAGCAGTAGAGAGGGGACGGATGTTGTCACGCCACCGGGAGCCCAACAAGTTGTGCCTGTCATCGATTGGGCAGGGCTAGTGATTCCCGAAGAAAGTAGGAGAAGGGACTCAGGCGACATAGCCGTAATCATCGGGGAAGTGTCCGATGTGAAGCCCCCTTTTATCCAGCGCATTTCATCTGACCTGACCGTCGACAACTGGACCATGAAACCAGTGATATCCAAACAAGGGTAAAACCCGACATCAGGGTGGTAGACCCCAGAGGATGGGAGGATGAAGAAGTTTATTTTTGTTGTTGTTTTGTTTTTGCATAATTATGTCGTTTCTTCATGTTATCTGAAAATGTGATCGTTGTAGAAAATAACTTATATATGACAAGTATTTTGTTTCATGTCAGGTGTACCAATATGAATAATCCTTGCCTAACAAACGGTCTTTCAAATTTGAATGATGATTATGATTTTGACATTGACCTGGATTTCGATTTGATGGGCATTGAGCAAGTCGAGACAGATTACGACGACGTGCCTGATGAGATCAAAGGATGGGTCGAAGATAAACCCAAACCCAATTTGGACCAAACCATCACTATAGATATCGGAACCCCTGACAAGCCAAAAGAACGCAAGATAGGGACAGACCTTACCCCCAGCCAAAAAGCAGAAATAACTGAGTTGCTAAGCCGATATGAGGATGTCTTTGCCTGGTCTCACGAGGATATGATCGGATTGTCCACCGACATTGTGGTACACCGGTTGCCCATCAAGGAGGGTTTCAGGCCTGTCAAGAAAAAACTAAGGAAGTTGAAACCTGAGTGGAGCTTAAAAGTGAAGGAAGAGATCATCAAGCAGTTCAGGGCGGGAATCATTATGGTGTCCACTTACCCAGAATGGCTGTCCAATGTAGTCCCAGTGGCTAAGCCTGGAGGAATGGTGAGGGTATGTGTAGACTATAGAGATCTAAACAAGGCCAGTCTCAAGGATAACTTTCGGGTGCCTTTCATACACATCCTGGTGGATAACACAGCCCAGTATGAGATGTACTCTTTTGTGGATTTCTTTGCGGGGTATCATCAGATAATGGTGGCGGAGGAAGATCGGGAAAAGACCGCGTTCATCACCCCCGGGGCACTTTCTGCTATAGACGATTGGCTTTCGGTCTCACAAATGCAGGGGCTACTTATCAGAGAGCCATGATGGCCCTGTTCCACGACATGATGCACAAAGAGATAGAGGTCTACGTGGATGACATTATTGTGAAATCAAGGGAAGAATCTGATCATATAACCCATCTCAAAAAGCTGTTCGACCGGCTCAGAAAATATAATTTGAAGCTCAATCCAGCAAAGTGTGCTTTCGGAGTGCAGTCGGGCAAGCTTTTGGGATTCCTGGTTAGTGATCGGGGCATTGAGTTGGATCCAGCAAAGATTAAGGCCATTGTGGATATGCCAGCACCTTGCACAGAGAAGGAGATAAGGGGATTCCTGGGGAGAATAAACTTCATCAGCCGTTTTATATCCCACTTGACAACTACATGCGAGCCAATTTTCAAACTGTTAAGGAAAGGTGATTCCCAAGAATGGAATGAACAATGTCAGAGGGCTTTTCAGGCCATTAAAAAGCAGCTGACAGAGGCACCAGTGCTGGTACCCCCGAAAGATGGGATCCCTTTGTTTATGTATATATCGGTCAATGCCATCGCGATGGGATGTATGCTGGGACAGAAAAATGAGGCAGGTAAAGAGCAGGCCATCTATTACCTCAGCAAGAGATTTAGCCAATGTGAACAGAATTACACTCCCATCGAGAAGACCTGTTGTGCTCTGGCCTAGGCTGCAGGTAGATTAAAGCACTACCTCCATGGGCATACCACGTACCTGATATCGAGGATGGATCCCTTGAAATATATCTTTGAAAGACCCATGCTGAACTGTCGACTGTCAAGATGGCAATTAATCTTACAACAGTTCGACATGGTATACGTAACTCAGAAAGCCATGAAAGGGCAGGGAATTGCAGATCAGTTGGCAGAAACCCCATCAGGAGGGATGGAACCATTAGAAACTCCCCTACCGGGCGAAGATATATTTTGGGTATCACACACGAAATGTGATGACGAGGGGCAGTTCTGGAAGCTGTATTTTGATGGTGCCATTAATGCCGAGGGGGCAGGAGCCGGAGCGGTCCTGATCTCTATCACCGGAGAGCAATACCCTGTGGCCACTAAACTGAAATTCAGCAATTCAAACAACACCGCTGAATACGAGGGATGTATCTTGGGACTCCGCTTTGCCCGCGACATGGGAGTGAAGAGACTGGCGGTGTTCGGGGATTCAGAGTTGGTAATCAGATAGGCGATCGGGGAGTATAGCACGAAGGAGCTCCGATTACTTCCATACCATCGTTGTGTTATCCAATTGATGCAAGAGTTCGAGGATATCGCTTTCCGACATATCCCCCGGGGACGGAACGATTTTGCCGATGCATTGGCAACTCTGGCTTCCTTAATCCATATAATCAAAAGAAAAAATGTTCCACAGATTGAGAGAGCAGTGCAGAGTGGCCCGGCGTACGAGGAACATGTCGCAGTATTATCAGACGAGGTGGTTGTGCCAAGGTAGGCTTGGTATCACAACATAAGGGAGTATTTGAGGGATAGATCCATTCCCGACCAGGCGAGCCGAAATGAGAGGATGAGAATTCAAAAGATGGCAATGAAGTTTTACCTAAGTGGGGGTTCACTTTACAAGAGGGATGCTGGTTTGGGACTGTTGCAATGTGTAGATGAAACACAGGCCCAAAGGATTATGAATGAAGTACGTGGTGGCGTGTGTGGGCCACACATGAGTGGACCGATGCTAGCCAAAAAGATCTTGCGAACGGGGCATTATTGGTTAACGCTGAAAGCCGACTACGACGATCATGTCAAACGGTGTTATCAGTGCCAGGCGCACGGTAACGTGATCCATACGCCTCCCAATGAATTGCACTATATGACCTCCCCGTGGCCATTTTCAATGTGGGGAATGGATGTAATCGGACCAATAGAGCCCAAAGCAAGCAACGGGCACCGATTCATTTTCGTCATGATCGATTACTTCACCAAATGGGTAGAAGCGGCTTCTTTCCCCAAGGTAACTCAAGAGATCATCGTCGATTTCATCAGGAATAATGTTATTTGTCGATACGGGCAGCCTGAGGTCTTGGTCTCCGACAATGCCAAGAATTTGAACAACGCCCTCATGAAGGGATTGTGCGACCAGTTTAAGATCAAACACCTCAATTCTGTTATTTACCGTCCCAAGATGAATGGGGCAGTGGAGGCTGCAAACAAGAACATCAAGAAGATCATGGCGAAAATATCTGCTAATCATCGGGGATGGCCGGATCTGCTACCTCTCACCCTGCTGGCATACCGAACGTCAACGCGTACTTCTACCGGGGCAACCCCTTACGCTTTGGTGTATAGAATGGAGGTTGTTCTGCCAGTTGAGGTTGAGATGGCGTCCCTCAGAATAATGATCGATGCTCAGATAAGCGAGGAGGATTGGATGTAAAATCGATACGACTAATTGGCCCTAATTGATGAAAGGAGGGTGGCTGCTGTTTGGCACGGTCAGTTATATCAACAAAGGATCTCTCGATCATACGATAAAAGGATAAGACCTCGGAAGTTCAAGGAAAATGATTTGGTGCTGAAAAGAGTCATGCCTTGTCAAGACGAAGCCAAAGGAAAGTTTGCCCCGAACTGGGAAGGACCTTTTGTGATTAAGAAAGTGCTATCCGGAGGAGCCCTCATATTGCAAGAAATGGATGGTGAGGTATTTCCGCAACCCCTTATTGCCGATTCGGTGAAGCGGTTCTACGCTTGAATCATCAGTTCTCCTTTTTCTTTGAGGAGCGAACTACGTAGGACCTGATCTCCCAAACTTGTGGGGGTACGTAGGCAGCCATCACGGCACGGTCCGATCCATAAAAAATAATCCTTTCCTTAAACAGAACCATTTCCCGACAGCTAGATAAACCTTCCTACACCCTCAAACCCGTCCCGAAGCCAGCCACCTAACCGGTTTCATCCCAAGTGACACAACCCTGATCCAACCATACAGTTATCCCAAAATCTAAGACCCAATCCAACGAAATCGACAAGGGTACGACAATATCTGTCAGATCTCCATCAAGACTTAAGAAGAGGAAGAAAGCAAAATGTCAAAATCATGGTCAACTGGATAAATTAAGGATCCAATGAAATGCAATGATACGACGAAAAGGGAAAATGACTAAATTTAAATGCATGTCTATATATATAAGTTATTTTATTACAAGAGTTCTCTTTCAATAACCGATGAAACTAACATAGTCTATGCAGGAAATAAAATAATCTACAAATCTGAAACTAGCTGAAGCAGGATGGATAAAGTGGTGGATAGATCTGAAGCATCAACACCCCCTGCAATCTGCTGCCCCATCATGTCGATGCGATCCAATAAAGTAGTGGCTCGACTGACAGTCCCAGAATGAGCATCTATAACTGACCTGGTCTGAAATACAATGGCGTCTCTGTCAGCAATGGCAACATCTCTGGCCAGAATAGCGGCATCTCTCTCAACAATGGCGGCATCCTTCTCTGCTTCAGTAGCAATCAAGGCCAGGCGGAGTTGGGTATCCTCAGTAACCCGACTTGGGGCAGAATCAGATGAGATGGAATGATCTGTGGTATCAGCTGGGAAAATCACTCCAGAGTCATCAAAGGCACCAGCGTGACTCAGACCGACCGGATATGACACAGGCCATATAGGTATCCGCCAATATCATGGGAAGAATGGTGTGATCCTCCTAAAGGGCTCTAATGGTCGTGACAACCCGCATGTCCAACTGATCGGGTCCTGCAGGCAAGTACAAAACGGAGATGACACAGGCCATCAAAACGCCTAATCTCAAAGCACCCCAGCGCTCCTCGGATACGGAAAAATCACCAGAAAATAGGTGAAAACTGTTGGGTGAGCCAAATCGGTCGATCAGGAAATGAAGAGGAACCAGATGGTCTGATGTGATCACCGGTAACAAAATAGCCCTCCGCAAACTGGTGAAAGTCAAGAATTGACGGCGCATGGAACCAACTGTAACCCTAGCACAAGGACCATCCAAAGGCAAGCCGGTGAAGCGAGCATACTCCTCTAGGGTGGGGGTCAGCTCTACTGTCCCTAACCTAAACACCTGACGGGCAGGGGCTCAATAGCTCAGAATACCATCCACAAAGACCGCTGGCACCTTAAAGGTTAATAAGGACCAAGAATGTCCCAGAAGACCATCTGCGATAACCCTGTCTACCGGCAATAAACTGTCCAACCAGCGGAGGAGACTGCCAACCAACCCTGTGGGAGGAATGGAATCCAAATGTACTACGGCATCTTAGGACGACATCTGTGGAAAAATAGTATCAAAAAGACTATACAGGGGTCATTCTCTATCCAATAATAAAAAGCATGCATCATACAGTTAATAATAAAACAAGAGAATTCTATAAAGATAAAAAAGAACTGTGCATAAATAAATAAATGAGTTCAGTACATAGTGCATAAATGGAAAAGAAGTCTAAACAGGTGCAGGTACAAAAGCCCTATCCTATCCTGATCTAAATAAAATCAATGTCATCTATGAAAGCGGGATCTTCGAACTGATCCCCTGGGGTCGTCGAAGTCGGAGGACCAAAGTTCATGTCAGGAATGTATGGCTGCGCTGTGGCATCAGATGAGCTCGGGCCTGCATCATAACCCGCACTGTCAGGATCGTAGGCGTAAGCCTCCTCCGGGGTCCGGCCTAACACCCGAAGATACAACGACAACTGCTCCACCTGGCGGGTCAGAGTGGCGATCTGCTCAGCATGGGTAGGGCTCCGAACGCAGGCTGCCCAGTCAGTCATCATCACCGAACCGGGGACTATATCCCCGAGGAAGAATGTGGCTCGGGTCTGAGGACCGATAGTACGGGGCACCCACCAGGTACGGAAAGCATCACTCGTACTGGGGCCTATAGAAAGCATCAGGTCGTCCTCCCCGGCGAGCATGATCTCTGAGGGCTGAGAATCCAGCGGCCAGGAGGTAGTGAAAGGAAGGGAGTGCGGGATGAGGATCTCTCCAGTGACGCATCTGAATGCGCGCTCTCCCAGATACATCACCCAGCCCCCGACACTCTGCAAAGTGAGTAACCAACAAATGCAGAAAAAAAGAAATGACGGGAAGTACAGTAAGAAAAAGGAAGAGAGGGCTCACCAGCAGAAAGTGGTAGAATCCAAGCCAAGCATCTGTCTGTCCCTCCGAGCGTAGACGAAGACCGTGGAGGAAGTAGGCAAAGGTGAAGGACCCCCAATCATAGTCGCCGATCCGGGCTACATCTCTGACGGCTTCGACGACACTGAAATGAATGGTAGAGGAGTTGTTCCCTAAGAAACAACCCCTCATAATGGTCAAGAACAGACGTCGAAGCAGAATATCGCGAGTGGCGCGATCTGCCGGGAATGGCGCCACATATATGCCTCCAACAGCGTCCACGGCCAAAGCTCCAGACCGAATACTGCGGGCCGTGAAGACCCGGTCATCGGCAGCGAAACCCAGTAAAAGTCTGACCTCTGCGGGAGTGATGTCAATGTCCAGAGGGACGCGGGACCCGGTAAACTCTATGCCCGTGATGTACCTCCAATCCCAGGGGGTCAACACAACCTCACAGTCAAGAAGATGAAGAGACTGTGTCTGGTGGAACTACCGCTCGGATAAGGCCCTCATGTAACCCCAGGGGCACTGACGGGGGATGATAGTGAAGAAATGTCGAAAGCCCCAAGAGTCCACCATCTCCCGGTAATCACTATGCAGAGCTGTATAGAGGGAGTAAATGTTAAACCAGTTACCCCTCGGCTGAGTAAACTCGGGCACCTGGGGAAATCACCAATGGGTCAGTCCAGATAAAAGGGGAATTGACAATTTGAGAATAAAATCAGAATTGAATTAAATATACCTCATTAGCCACGAGAGATGCTGAGGGATGACGACTGAGATCCCGACCCAATAAATCGGGTATCTGCACAGATACGCCAGACGGGGCGCTATGAGGAGAGGGAGCCGGTATGCTAGAGGATGGCCCCTCTGCCGCAACCTCCGGAGGAACAGCCTCCTCAACGTTCGGGTGATCGGGACGGATGACAGCCTCCGCTAAGCGACGAGCCTGACGGGTCCGAGGAAGAACAGGGGCAGGTGCAGCCCTACGACGACGAACACCCGAGGTCCGAGACGCAGAAGAGCTACTAGGAGCGTTGGGATCTATAGCTGGAATAGAACAAGTGAAGAGGAAGGTAAGTTCCCTTTTGAATTATGTCACGAATATTCTAAATTCCTACCCTCATCATATAATTAATGCAGCATCATGCATGTTTACTATATACAAAAAAAAATCGGCAGAGTTCCGTCTGTAAAATGGACATCCCACGCATATCCAAGCATGTTTTTCATGAACCCAAGCCACAACAGATCAAAGTTACATTCATATATGTAAATAAAGCATGTAAAGTACCATAATACATGATTTTCTTTCAAAAAAGGAACGAGCAGATATGTGGGACCGCCTCATGTACATAAAATAGGACTCACACAGTTAATACATAGCATGTATATATGATAATGCATAACATAGCATTGTAAAGCATACATTTTATCTCTAAACATGCAAATAGCCAAATGTATAGCAAAACATTGACGAAATTGAAAAGTGACCGGTCAAAGTGTTACCTGTAGCGCGTAGATCGATCCTACCGGAGTAGTTTTTGCGGGAAAGTTGGAAAAATCGACAAAAGGCCCTTGCAAACGAGCAAAATCGCAAGAATCTATGTGGGGTACGAAGTTGAAAGTGACAGATCTGGAAGCGGCGAGCCGCTTAAGAATCCCGATCTTGGCCGCAGATCCATCTGCGACTGGCCCTGGTGGGTCCCCCTGGCTCCCTTGCAGCCATTTCACTTGTTGAGTGAAAATAAATTACGAGATGGGTGACCGGCGACGAAACCCGGCCCCGACGAGACGATCGACGGCGACGATAACCGCCGATCACGAGATGGGTGACCGGCGACGAAACCCGGCCCCAACAAGAAATCGACGGTGACGATAACCGGCGATTACGAGATGGTTGACCGAAGACGAAACCCGGCCCCGACGAGACGATCGACGGCGACGATAACCGGCGATCACGAGATGGGTGACCGGCGACGAAACCCGACCCCGACGAGACGATCGACGGCGACGATAACCGACGATCACGAGATGGGTGACCGGCGACGAAACCCGGCCCTGACGAGACGATCGACGACGACGATAATTGGCGATTACGAGATGGGTGACCGGCGACGAAACCCGGCCCCGACGAGACGATCGACGGCGACGATAACCGGCGATCACGAGATGGGTGACCGGCGACGAAACCCGGCCCCGACGAGACGATCGACGGCGACGATAACCGGCGATCACGAGATGGGTGACCGGCGACGAAACCCGGCCCCGACGAGACGATCGACGGCGACGATAACCGGCGATCACGAGATGGGTGACCGACGACGAAACCCGGCCCCGACGAGACGATCGACGGCGACGATAAACGGCGATCACGAGATGGGTGACCGGCGACGAAACCCGGCCTCGACGAGACGATCGACGACGACGATAACCGGTGATCACGAGATGGGTGACCGGCGACGAAACCCGGCCCCGACAAGAGGATCGACGGCGACGATAATCGGCGATTACGAGATGGGTGACCGGCGACGAAACCCGGCCCCGACAAGACGATCGACGGCGACGATAACCGGCGATCACGAGATGGGTGACCGGCGACGAAACCCGGCCCCGATAAGACCATCGACGGCGACGATAATCAGCGATTACGAGATAGGTGACCGGCGACGAAACTCGGCCCCGACGAGACGATCGACGGCGACGATAACCTACGATCACGAGATGGGTGACCGGCAACTAAACCCGGCCCCGACAAGATAATCGACGGCGGCGATAACCGGCGATTACGAGATGGGTGACCGGCGACGAAACCCGGCCCCGACGAGACAATCGACGGCGACGATAACCGACGATTACGAGATGGGTGACCGGCGACGAAACCCGGCCCCGACAAGACCATCGATGACGACGATAATCGGCGATTGCGAAATGGGTGATCGGCGACGAAACCCGGCCCTGACGAGACGATCGACGGTGACGATAACCGGCGATCACGAGATGGGTGACCGGCGACGAAACCCGGCCCCGACAAGACAATCGACAGCGGCGATAACCGGCGATTACGAGATGGGTGACCGGCGACGAAACCCGGCCCCGACAAGAAAACCAATCGGCGACGATAACCGGGGGTTACGAGATGGGTGATCGGCGACGAAACTCGGCCCCGAACGAGACGATAGATTGGAAGAGTGAACCCAACGACTAACAAATACGGTCAGGGGGTTGATGCATTGACACTCTTGCGAATGATTTGCATGCATTATATCTTGTGTTGCATCATAAGTTACATATGTTGCATCATGTATGTATTGTCATCCTTAGACACTGTCATTCATGCATCAGGTGTCTATTTCTTTATCATGTTCATTTCATTTAAACATTGGATAAATATGATAAAGAGGGGCAGCTGTAGACACCCAAATTTTGCGTTCCCTATACTAACCGTGACAGGAGGGCAAAATCGTCAATTGAACCCGCCTGCGGGAGCGAAAGACTCGGCACAAGTGCGAACACTCAACGCCACCGCGACGATTTACAGTCAAAACCGACGTGACGACAAAGCCATCCGAAATGAGCGTTCCCGAAAAATGTGTCACGTCTCACAATAATTCCCGGACTGCAAAATACAAGCCTTTCGGCGAAAACCGACAGCACGACGCAAGAATCGAGGTGCAGTGCAGAAACCGAGAAGAATTAAATAATCAAAGTGCCTGGCGTACTGAGTGGAAGGCGGGCTAAGGCCAGCCTACTTCAGCACATTCCTTCTTTCAGGCGAGAGAGGGAGTGAAGAAATCGAAAGCAGAAAAGGAATAAGCAGTAGCAGCTCGGGAATTGGGAGAGAAATAGTATAGATTTGCAACAAAATAGGAGAGAAAGGAAGAAAAAAAGAGAGGAATAATTTTCTTTTGATTTGATTGTATCAAATATATTTTTCTTCTATTCAAAACACACAAGTTTACATCCACTTTGATCTCATTTGCAAGGTAAAAATTTCCTTATTTTGCAAGTTCTATCATATCCTTTGGTTGAATTAAATGTAGTTTTCATGCAATTGATGATGGAATAATGAATTAGGGATTATTAGTGAGGGTTCCATCGGAATAAAATTCTTCCTAATAACCCGATGATATTTATTTATTGATTTCTTGTTTGTTTTTACGGTATTATATTGGGCGTGTTTCCTTTAGATCGCTATTTTAGGATATTTTGGTGTTGTTATATTATCCGTGTTGGTTATTTCTAGTAATATCCGATTGTGGGTGTGTAGAGATTTGGGTGTGAGCCTAGGAAAGCGACCCCGCGGTCCAAATCCGATGATGGACCTCTTTTGATGTAAGAAGTAGGAATGATGTAGTTTTCATTGTAAATATATAATCGTCGGGCCTTAAAACGACGCTAAGGCGAGAATCGTGTTTAAGGCCCCGTCATAGTGAAAGTATGTGATTGTGGGCGTTCGGGTTATTTTCATGGCTTACATGCCTATGAATAACCCTTATGCATTTTAATGCTTTGATTTTGATTTGTGATATATAAAATTGATTTTCGAAGTTAAATAATGAAGACTTTCTTAAAATCAATCAAATTAGGTTATTAGAAATCACGAGGATAATAAATGGGAGTGCTGATGAAATGTCGATTTCTGTTTCAACGAGAAGGCAAAAAGAAAGATCGTGTTTAAAATTCGCAAGAAATGGTTTTATGAAAATAAATGGATGTTTTATTAAACCGTTGTGCATAGGGTTAAAGAGATCCTAGAAATTGCCCAAAAGCAACGTATAGGCCTCGATTCCTATTTCGATAAGGTTTTAAAAATTGATTTTGTTTTGCCAAAACGACACCTAATGAAAATCTCATAGTTTTTGACAATTAAAATCAAAACCTGTCTCGTAAAGAATAAAGCTTTCTCGTGTATACCGAAAAGACATTCCGAAGCATTCTCAAATTAAAATACGATTTTCCCTAAAATCCAAATGATTCTTTCATACCAACTCACCACAACATTCACATAGGCACACACACACACGCGCGCGCACACACACACATTTCATAAATTAAAGTATAGAAAAGCATCAAGATTGCAGTAACTGTGTTTCACGGAAGTCGAGGGCTGCCTAACACCTTCCCCTCACTTAAGCAAGCCCCCGAACTCTATGAATCTCGATTTGCAGACCAATTAATTCGGAGTCACACATGAGCCAGCGATTTACAAAAAACGAAACTCGGATGAGTTGGTACATCCATTTCAAATATACCAACTGGCGACTCTGGTTAATTGGCTCATCATAAAAAGCGATCTTTCAAAACCCCGTCGACACTCAAGCCGACCTTTTCCAAAAAACACCTAATAATAACCAAGGCTAAAAATCGGAAAAGGGCAACAGTCGCAAAACAGAGCGAGAAATCCCGGCGTCGACACATACCATATTAAGCCTGTGCAAGTGTAAGATCAGAATCAGAAGTCAGAAATCAAAAATTAAAGAAAAAGGTGCAAAACCCTAATTTTTATGCTAGATCTTCAAGCCTGCAATAATTTTATGTTTTAGATGTTTAGGATTATGTGTAAAATGTTATATGATGATCTGGGTTGGTTAGACAAGTATCCATAACATTTAAAGAGTCGAATTTAGTGAAAAACCCAAACTGTTCTTGGCATTCAAGAACAGTCTGACAAGGCTTTTTGTTAGAGCTTTTGATCGGCTTAAAATGTTTGTTAGATGTGTTTTAAAGCTTAAATTGGTAGTATGCCATGTTAGCTATAATATCCAATTGGTAGAATGGTTAAATTATCTCTAGGATGGAAGATATTAGTGGTCAAAACCCGTTGACCGCTCACGGATGGCTGATTCTGGGTAACCCAGAAAATTCTAAGTACTTCTGACAGCCGTCTAACAAGATTTGACCGACTTCAATCTTGCTTATATGATGTTTGTAAATGTTATTTCTTGGAAAGAACATGTTGTATGTCATGTATACTACAACCTTGAATCATTAGATAACATAAATAGTAACTACCGTGCAAGTTATTAATGGTCAAACATGGTTTACCGACCATGACTAGTGAGATTCTGGGTAACCCAGAAACTCAAGAACAGTATGAACCAGGTGGTTTGACCATGAATTATATAACATCAATTGATATTGTTTAAGCTTAAATTTCATATGTCGTTGTACCTTGCCACGCCTAGTATAACAACGAACAAAAATCAAACCCAAAACATTAACCAACTGGAAATCATTTGCGGTCAAAAGTCCTTACCATGACCAACTGTTCTTTAAAATATTATTAATGATAAATAAATCATTTGAATAATATATTAATATTTAAAAATATTATAAATGATAATTAAATCATTTAAATATTAAACTAATATTTGGAAATTATTATAAATAATAATTAAATTATTTTAATAGTAAAATAAATTCTAAAAATATTATTAATGATAAAATAAATCATTTAAGTAATATTATATCTTTCTAAAAATATTATAAATCATAAATAAATCATTTAAATAATATTTTAAGTATCTAAAATAATTCTAAATGATAAATAAATCATTTAAATAACGTATTAATGTTTTAAAAATATTATAAATGATAATTAAATCATTTAAAACTATTCCTAAGCTTGTAAAATTATTTAAAAATATTACCAAGATTATAAAAATTATTTAAAAATAATATTAAGCTTCTAAAAATATTATAAATGATAATTTAATTATCTAGACTAATATCTAAGCTTCCAAATGAAGTTTTATTGACAAACCTATGTGTTTAGCTCTCTAAAGTCGCGACCGAGGTACCGAACCAATGTCAGACCTTAACAAAACTTATCTAGTTTAGTTAAATAAGTATTATTATAGATTCTAATGTTTATTATTGATATGAATAGACATAACTAGACTACCCAACGTTGATAAACAACGTGAAATTTAACGTACTACGTTAAGGAAAGTTTTCTAACCTTGTTACATTTAAGCAAGTATAATACATCTTGCTATCAATTATTGTGGAGTTATTGCTTCTTGTCCAGCATAACTTAAGAAATGAATCATTATTCATATATTGCTTGATGGAACTTAAAATTATTGTGTCAAACCAAATTGTTTGGTAAGACATCTTATAGTGAGAAATGAAACACCTTGATATAAGGTTGTAAAATCGTCAATTATATATTGACATAAAATCGTAGGATGATATGCATACTCCTAGGATATTGGTTAGGCTGATCCCCTACCAGATATCTGAAATCAAACTTTTCTAAGTCATTGAAGACTGGTAGAATTGAATGAAACACATGGTTTATGTACTGAACCCTTAGTTATACATCGTTAACATCTTTCAAATAAAACACATTGTGTTTACGTTTTCAACTAAAACTTGCTGAGCATTTATAGCTCATTCTTGCACATATCTTCTTTTGCAGCTTTAAATGATAATCCCGGCACTTCTGGGACATACAAAGGAAAAGGCCATGTTAATTAGTTTTAATTACTGTCTTGAATGATTCAAGTCTTTTAAAGGTTTTATTGTAATAACTTAGTACTGAGAATGATGCAACCGAACTTAATGATATGAAATATATTATCATCTTTTATTTCATCGAATGCGTTATACTCTGATATTTAAATTGTTTAGAATAGTTGTACTAAGTAGATACAGAATTTATATGAACTATATATCTGAATGAGGGTATTTGAATGATATTAAAAGTCCTATAAGCTCTTAATGAGCGCCGGTAAGGTGCCACCTTTACCGGAATGCGCCCCGCAGTTCTATGGACAATCTTATCGTTAATACTGTGAATGTCAGATAGATAGGAAATATTGATATGAAAGAGATATTCATACGATATGAATCTATATATCCAAGTAAGGGTATCCAAACACTGTGACGCCCCCAAAATCTCTACACTCCCCTGTAGCAGATCTGGTGCTCACGTGGAACTATATAACTATAAATACTCAATAATATATGAATTTCATCTATCCAAGGTTCACAGTATCCCACAACAGGTACTAGTCCTGGCCAGAACGTTGTCTGTGTTTGGATACCCTCACATAGATGTATGGATTCATAGCTTATGAATATCTCTTTCATATCAATATTCCCTATCTATTGACATTCACAGTATTAATGATAAGATTGTCCATAGGACTGAGGGGCGCATTCCGGTAAAGATGGCACCTTACCGGCACTCATTAAGTGTAACCCCAGAACTTATATGACTCTCAACATCATTTAGATACCCTCATTCAGATGTATAGTTCATATAGACACTGTATTTTACTTAGTACAACCATTCTAAAGAAATTAAAAATCAGAGTATAACGCAATCTATAACATAAAGGATCATAATATATTACATAATACTTTGTTCGATTACATCATTCGTTATACTAAGTTATTACAACAAGTCTTTACAAGACTTAAAATATACAACAACAGAAATTAAAGCTAATAAGCATGGTTTTTCCCCTTATCAGTCCCAGACGTGCCGGGGATATCATTTATAGCTGCAAAGGAAGATATGCGCAAGAATGAGTGTAGACACCCGAATTTTGCATTTCCTATACTAACCCTGACAGGAGGGCAAAATCGTCAATTGACCCGGCACACGAGAATAAAAGGTGGACATAAAGACGAACCCTCAAAACCACCACGACGGGATGAGATTGAAGTCGACACGACAACAAGCGAATGTCGAGAGTCAGTTACTGATCACTGTGCTTACCCGGATGACGTGGCACGTTTCCCGATGGATCCCGGACTGCAGAACGCAAACCCGTCAGCGGAAACCAACGGTACGACACAAAAATCAAGACGAAGCACGGAAAACGAGAAAATTAGCACAATCAGCCGCAGATCAATCCGCGACCAAGGTCGGAACTCGAGGCAACACGGGACTCGAAGTGCACGGGACTCGAGCGCGGCTGTGGGGAGAACCAAGGGCCAACCGTAGATCAATTTGCGGCTGCCCTTGGCAGTGCCTTATTAGGCCAGTTTCGCATACAGGAAAAGAGGGAAGCATCCAGCAGCTGCAGCAGCTCGGGGATAGGAAGAAAAATAGGAAGAAAACAACAAAAATTAAGAGAGAAAAGAGTGAGAAATAGTGAGAAATTGTACCCATTTTGTGAGATTATAACTCATATTTTCTACTCTACTCAATACACAAGTTCATACATATTGTGGGGATCATTTGCAAGGTGAAAAATCTTTTGTTTTAGCATTTTGTTACACCATTTTTGCCAAGTTTTTGTCATCCGAATTACCTTCAATGTAGCTTTCTTACATGTTATTGTGAAACCATGGATTAGGGACTATTAGTGAGGGTCTCATCGGAATGAAATTCCCCCTAATAGCCCGATGATGTCCGTTTTCGTGCAAATTTTAGCTATTATGGTAATGGGTTATTCGTAGTGTATTTCGAATTGTTATTGTAAGATATCCTAGAGCATTAGGCGTCCCATGGTTGTTTCTTTGCGTTGTATCCATTTCGCGATTGTGTAACAAGGTTGGATGTGAGCCTAGGAACACGACCCCGTGGTCCAAATCCGATGATGGACATTTTTGGATATATGTAATCGGGTAGATGCATTCGTCATTGTAAATATGTAATCGTCGGGCCTTAAAACGATACCAAATCGGAGGTCGGGTTTAAGGCCCCGAAATAGTAAAATTTGTGATTGTAGGCGTTTGGGATTATTTTGATGGCTTACATGCCCATGAATAGCCCCAACGCATGTTTATGTTTGATTGGACTTTGTCACACGAAAAAAAATGATTTCAAAGATTAAACGGTGAAGGTTTTTCCTTAAAATCAAGCAAACTAGGAGGTTAGCATCACGTAGCTTAAAATGAGAAGTGCTAATGAATGTCGGTTCCTATTTAACGAGAAAGCTAAGGAAAATCATTTTCAAACATCACGAAATTTGATTTTAGAAATAAATAAACGTTTTATTAAACGTTGATACATAGGGTGAAAGAGATCCTAGAAATTGCCCATCATTCATAAAAGCAACGTATAGATCTCGATTCCTATTTTGACGAAGGTTTAAAACTCTTGTTTTGTCAAAACGACACCTAAGGAAAATCTCATAGTTTTGACAATTAAAATCAAACCTTTCTCATAAAGCTTTCCCGTTTAAGCCGATGGACATTCTAAGGCATTCTCAAAAGGAAAACACGATTTCCCCTAAAATCCAAATGATTCTTTCATACAAACTCATCACAACACTCACATAGGCACACACACACACACACTTCATGAATTAAAGGATAGGAAAAGCATCAAGATTGCGGTAACCGTGTTTCACGGAAGTCGAGGGGTGCCTAACACCTTCCCCTCACTTAAGCAAGCCCCCAAACTCTATGAATCTCGGTTCGCAGACCAATTAACTCAGAGTCACATATGAGCCAGCGATTTACGAAAAAACGAAACTCGGATGAGTTGGTACATCCATTTCAAATATACCAACTGGCGACTCTGGTTAAATTGGCTCATCATAAAAAAACAATCTTTAAAAACCCCATCGACATTAATGCCGACCTTTTCCAAAAAAATCATCTAATGAAAAGGCTAAAATTGGAAAGGGCGACAAACCCCCGCGTAAGCGAGAACTCCCGGCGTCGACAGCTGGCGACTCTGCTGGGGACCATTAGAGGGCTTAAGCCGCATTCAAATCTTGATGCTATCCTATCCTTTAAAATTTATAAATGTGTATGTGCGTACGACATTTTGACGTCTTTTATTTATTGTTGTGTAAATGTGTGTTGTTGTCCAATGAATGAATGATTGAATGGGTTTTTCTTTACTTCAAAGTAATCATTTGCATGCGGTGAGGACGATAAATGTGAATGTATGTTGAGAGAGTACCTCCTCCTGAGGCGAACCTGTCGGTTGCTTATTACTGGACTCGAAGGGGCTGCTCCCCGGAGATGGCTCAGGAAACGCACCACCCAAATCAGCTCCAATCGAAAGGTTTTAGACGAGTAGATTGCGAAGATTTGGGGACCTTCATGCCGAAAAGCCCGTGAGAGTAACCTTAGGATAGGTCAGCCTCAGATTAACCCAACGCAACAAAAGTCTCTTCATGCCTTTTTACGTTTACGCGTATTAAATATCATGATACAATGCAATATCATTTACTTCCCCTGTTGCTAAAAGAAGGTACTGACCTCTATGTTTGCAGGGAACAGCTGCGAAAACTTCCTAATTCGCGTCTAGCATTGATTATTGCAATAAAAGACTGCTAACATTTGGTTTTGCAGGGAAAGATTAAAAGACCCTAAAAAATTTACAGTTTGAGCATGCATCCACATCTCTTATTTCCCTAGACTAAACTTTAACCCGTTTTCCCCTGTAGGATTACTCCTCAAACGCGTTTGCAGTCTAAAGAGGCCCAGGTCTCTACCTCTGAAATGGCTGAGCTCCCCAATCATAGTTCCATATCTCGGGAAGAGTTTGATGACTTTAAAAAGCAGATGATGGAAATAGCCACAATGCTAAAAGAAAAGTTCCTAATCAGACAGGATCCGCCAAACCAGGGACCGCATAATGTACCACCTCCAGGGGGTGACCAGAATCCTCCTAAGGATGAGGCAATCCTGTTTAAAAATAACCAACATCAGCTTAGGGACGGGCCGGTCCTCCCAAAGGTCATCCCTGCCCCCAACAAGACAGTGATCACGATTCCAGAGGAGGGAGATACTGATGACCTTCGCAGAAAAATGAAGCAGATGGAGGAGACCATCCAATCTCTAAAAGGCATAGGCTCCCTGGGTAGGGTTAATTATGCAGATTTGTGTGTCTTCCCCGGAACCAGATATCCGGAGAAATTTAAGATCCCCGAATTCGAGAAATACAATGGGAAGGGGGATCCTTACACTCACCTGAAAATATATATTGGAGAGCTGGGGTCCTATGCGAAAGACGAAGGATTAAGGATGCAATTGTTCCAGAAAAGCTTGACGGGGGAGGCAAGGATCTGATATGCCCGTCTCGATAATGCCCGGATTCATAATTGGGAGGAGCTGGCCCATACCTTCTTGACACAGTATAGCTTTCAGGCGCAGATGGCCCCTGATAGATATCAAATGACAAAAATCAAGAAGCAACCAAGGGAAACCTTCCAGGACTATGCCCAACGATGGAGGGGTATGGCCGCACAGGTGAATCCTCCAATGAGTGAGTCCGAGATGGTGATGACCTTCGTGGATATACAGGAAGCACCTTATTACGAGCGGGTTATATCAGGGATTGGAAGACCTTTCGCCGAGATGATAAAACACGGAGACATGGTGGATATGGGGTTGACATCTGGTAAAATTCGGGACTTCACAGCTCTTGAAATGGCTGCGGAATAAATCCAAAGTGGGAATTATGGCAGTACTTCCCGCAGGCCCCAAAAGCGAAAAGAGGAAGATGTCTCTCTCGTACTGCAGGGATCATCCAGGAAAGTGGAGAATAGCCCTCCTGTACAAATACAGAGATTTGTGCCGCCCCGACAACCTAATTTTGATAATCCCAGAACGGACGGACGAAGGAGGTTTGAGACCACACAAAAGCGGGTATTCACCCCGCTTGGGGATCCTCTTGAGCAGATTTTGGCAATATTGATATCAAAGAGGAAGATTGTCGATTTGGCACCTCCAAGTAACCCGAAGGGAAGAAAATTTGACCCTAGTAAAAAGTGTGCATATCATTCGGGTTCCCCGGGTCATGACACTCAGGAATGTTGGACGCTGAAACACATAATTCAAAACCTAATTGATAGCGGGGAAATCGTGGTGGAACAGCCCGAGCCGCCAAATGTTAAAATCAATCCCCTACCGAAGCATGATGGGGGAGGGGTCAATATGGTGGAAGCCATCGAAATCGAAGGACCGCCAAGGCGAGATTATATGACAAGGATTGATGAGATGGTTGGCATGACGGGTAGTCAGGAGAATATGCAAGGGGCACCGGTTAGGTTGACAGGTGCGAGCCGGAGTATCACAGGGGGGCCTATCAAGTTAGCGGCTCCAAAACCTCTCATCATCGCAGCAAGACCACAGATCCCTATTTGCAATCTAAAAACAGTACCGTGGAACTACGGGGGTGTATTAGAGGAGGCGGCCAGTTGTGCTTCCGTAACATCAAAGGGGAATCCCTTGTATCTTCCAGGAAGAGTCCTCAAGATTAAGAGAAAGGAGAATGAGAGGGTATCCGAGGAGAAAGCCGTGGAGTTCTTGGAAAAGATGGATCATCCGGAAGTAAGGGGGATCAAGACGGTGAGCGAGGAATCGACTCTAACGTCGATCATGGATTTGGTGTTATCATCCAGCGACCACTGCAGAATCTTGGCCAAAGTCCTGAGGGAGGCTCACATTCCCAAGACAATTAGCCAAGAAAGTTTCGGCCGCCTAGTGGACCATCTGCTAGAGAACAATGTGCTATCATTCACAGATGATGATATCCCGAAAGAGGGAAGGGGGCATCGGAGACCGCTGCACATCGCAGTGATCTCATCAGGGTATGTCATGAATGGGGTGCTGATTGATGGGGGATCAGCACTGAATATTTGTCCCCTCAGTACGCTGAGGAAAATGAACATCAATCCCAAGCGCCTGCGGGCCAGTCATGTGGTGGTGCGAGCCTTCGATGGATCCCGGAAGGATACAGTGGGAGAAATAGAGTTGCCCGTTGAGATAGGGTCGTGTACTTTCGATATTTCCTTTCAGGTCCTGGATATCTCGGCCAGTTATAACATGTTATTGGGAAGGCCATGGATACATATGGCCGGGGCAGTTCCCTCTACGCTACACCAGCAAATCAAGTTCATCGTCAGCGGGAATTTGGTAACAATCTCCGCGGAGCGTAATGACCCTTTCCCCTCCAAGAATGGTCTGCCAGTAATCAATGTGGACGAATCTGCGGCGCCTGCCAGTTTTCAAGCACTGGAAATTAGCACTCCCCACTATAGAGGTTTGGGAGCCCCAGCCATAAAATCTAAAGCCTCCCCTGAGCTCACCTTCGTTGCTAGAGAAATGATGAAGATGAAGTTTCAACCGGGGCAGGGGTTGGGAAAAGACAGCCAAGGAATTTCCACGCCTATTCAACTGCCCAACCAGACAGGCAGGGCAGGGTTGGGATATCATGGAGGCATAGAGCGAAACCACTCTCAAAGGGAAACCCCATTTCGATCGACCGGAATCCTAATGCCGAGGGTCCACAATAAACAAGGGATGGACAAGCCCGTGTCCGAATTAGAAGATAAAGATTTGACTCCTGCGGATGATGAGGCAGTCAAAAGGAAGAGTTTCCTGCGGGAGGTCATGCAGCAGTTCGAAACCAAATGCTATATCTCTGGACCATCGATAAACATTGGAGAGGGGAAGGATACGACCACAACGTCGAGGGCCCAACAGAGTATGCCTGTCATCGATTGGGCAGGGTTAGTTATCCCTAACAAGGCTATGAGGGAGGACCGATACGATGTGGCGGTAGTCATCAAGGAAGTCTCGGGTGCACAGCCGCCTGTCATATGTCGCATCCCGACTGATCTGACCACCGATAACTGGACGGTGGAGCCAATAATATCCAGACAAGGGTAAAACACGGTGTCGGGGTGGTAGACCCCGAAGAGTGGGGGATGAATGTCTACCAGTTTTGGTTCTTTATTTTATATTTTTGCATAACTATGTTAGTTTGTCATGTTATTTTAAGAGCGATCATTGTGGAAAGATGAATTATATATATGACAGTATTTTATTTCAATGTCAGGTGTACCAATTTGAGTATTCCTTGCTTAACAAACGATCCCTCAAATTTGAATGATGACTATGATTTTGATATTGAACTGGATTTCGATTTAATGGGCATTGAGCAGGACGAGACAGATTACGACGATGCGCCTGACGAGATCAAAGGATGGGTCGAGGATAAACCCAAACCCAACTTAGACCAAACCGTCACCATAAATATCGGAACCCCTGACCAACCCAAAGAGCTCAAGATAGGGACAGACCTGACCCCTAACCAAAAAGCATAAATGACCAAGTTGCTACGCCAGTATGAGGATGTGTTCGCCTGGTCTCATGAGGACATGATCGGATTATCCACCGACATTGTCGTACACCAGCTGCCTATCAAAGAGGGTTTCAAGCCTGTCAAGCAAAAACTAAGAAAGCTTAAACCAAAATGGAGCTTGAAGGTAAAGGAGGAGATCATCAAACAGTTCAGGGCTGGAATCATCATGGTGTCCACCTACCCAGAATGGTTGTCTAATGTGGTCCCAGTGGCTAAGCCTGGAGGAAAGGTGAGGGTGTGTATTGACTATAGAGATCTGAACAAGGCCAGTCTCAAAGATAATTTCCCAGTGCCTTTTATACACATATTGGTGGATAACACAGCCCAATACGAGATGTACTCTTTCGTTGATTGCTTTGCGGGGTATCATCAGATAATGGTGGCAGAGGAGGACCGGGAGAAAACAGCCTTCATCACCCCTTGGGGCACTTTCTGCTACAGACGGTTGGCTTTCGGTCTCACAAATGCAGGGGCTACTTATCAAAGAGCTATGATGGCCCTGTTCCACGATATGATGCACAAGGAGATAGAGGTCTACGTGGATGACATTATCGTGAAGTCAAAGATAGAATCTGATCATGTGACCCATCTCCAAAAGCTATTTGACCGGCTCAGAAAATACAATTTAAGGCTCAATCCGGCAAAGTGTGCTTTCGGAGTGCAATCGGGCAAACTCTTGGGATTCCTGGTCAGTGATCGTGGCATCGAGTTGGATCCGACCAAGATTAAGGTCATTGTGGATATGCCGACACCCCGCACTGAAAAGGAGATAAGAGGATTTCTCGGAAGAATAAATTTCATCAGCCGCTTCATATCCCATTTGCCAACCACGTGCGAGCCAATTTTCAAGCTGTTAAGAAAGGATGTCTCCCAAGAATGGAATGAGCAATGCCAGGAAGCCTTTCAGATCATTAAGAAGCAGCTGACGGAAGCACCCGTGCTGGTACCCCCGAAGGATGGGATCCCTCTGTTCATGTATATATCAGTTAATGACATTGCAATGGGCTGTATGCTGGGGCAGAAGAATGAATCAGGCCAAGAGCAGGCCATTTATTACCTCAGCAAGAGATTTAGCCGATGTGAACAGAATTACACCCCTATCGAAAGGACCTGTTGTGCTTTGGCTTGGGCTGCAATGAGATTACAGCATTATCTCCATGGGCACACCACGTACCTGATATCAAGGATGGATCCCCTGAAATATATCTTTGAAAGGCCCATGCTGAACTGTCGACTTTCAAGATGGCAGTTAATCTTACAGCAGTTCGACATTGTATACGTAACTCAGAAAACCATGAAGGGGCAGGGAATTGCAGATCAATTGGCAGAAACGCCATCAGGGGGAATGGAGCCTTTAGACACTCCTTTGCCGGGCGAAGATGTATTCTGGATCTTGCGCGCGAGAGGAGATGACGAGGGGCAGTTCTGGAAATTTTATTTTGATGGTGCCATGAATGCGGAGGGGGCAGGGGCAGGAGCCGGAGCAGTCCTGGTCTCTATCACAGGAGAGCAATACCCCGTAGCCACTAAATTGCAGTTCAGTAACTCGAACAACACAGCTGAGTATGAGGGATGTATATTGGGACTCCGTTTAGCTCGCGATATGGGGGTGAAAAGGTTAGCGGTGTTCGGGGATTCAGAGCTGGTAATCAGACAAGCGATCGGGGTGTACAGCACTAAAGAGCTCCGGTTGCTTCCATACCACCGTTGTGTTATCCAACTGATGCAAGGGTTCGAAGATATCACTTTCCGACATATCCCCCGGGGACGGAATGATTTCACCGATGCATTGGCGACTTTAGCTTCTCTAGTCCACACAATCAAGAGCAGGGACGTTCCACATATTGAGATAGCAGTGCAGAACGCCCCGGCATACGAGGAGCATGTGGCGGTATTATCGGACGAGGGGTTTCTGCCAAGGCAGCCTTGGTATCACGACATAAGGGAATATCTGTGACGCCCCCGAATCCGGGTTACCTTATCCACTTATTCGATGCATCACGATAAATCTCATTCTACACCTGTCAACAACTTCTTGCGGAATAGTAACAATATTAACATTGATATAATATAAATATTGTCGTCCCAAGTCTCGAAACCATAACTAAAACATGATCTTACTACATGAAAGTAATTACAAGATTATTACAACATGTTCCCATCTAATCTCAGGTACGAAGACCTTAATTAATACATCATTTAATAATCATTACAAATTTAATATTACTCCTGCTGTATATATAACAATCCGTATCAATACAAGCATTAACAATTATTACCTCAAACTCTCCTCAATCTCAAGTTTCGTAACATTTAACTAAAACACTTATGATCAAGGTTGAACAAATACCATTGATCATTTACAAAGTCTCCTATGTGAATGCAAGCTTCGGATTCTGACTTTAGTCAATCCCCGAATATATGCAAAGTTACCCAACAACTATACATTCGTTATAAAAATGTCCTTTATACATTATCGTCATCCTTGTAGTTTACTATAACAAGTAACTAACATAATCACATCATAAATACTATAATGGATAACCTTCATCTTTAACTCAAGGTTTACATATTCAAATTCACGTACATCGTACACTGTCATCACAGCTAAATAATTACAATAAAGAAACATTTGGCAACCTTCTTGAATCACCGTGCCTCTAATCCTTATCATCACGATATCAAGATAATTGCATTGCATCATAAATCTGCAAAAGTTTTATTTTTGCAAGAATGAGCACGACGGCTCAGCAAGAACTAACAGTTTTCACATTTCATGCTTCACGTAACACATAAGTTTGCATTTATCCATGGATCATGATTCTCATACTATGCATCTTACTCATGCGTTATAAATCTTATGCAATTCATCTGTATACATGCATCATGTATCTCATAGCATACTTCATGCATCTCACATTGTATATTCACAATAGTTCAAGTCCCACATAGAACAATATAGTCACATAATTGCACATTGTGCGCACTTTAATCATGCTCGCATATACTCCACATAATAATGAAAGATATAGTAATCAAGTCATGTACATCAATACATTTAAACAAGTTAACAAGTTACTGAAAGAACTTGCCTTAAGCGTTCCTTGCCAAATTATGATGGCTCGTCCTTCAAATATCCTACACAATTTATTTAACAATAAAACACCAGTTAGCCACTAAAAAGGCTTCATATAATGGTTTATATTATAATCCCACTTTATATCTTATAATGTTCGTTTTGTTTAAATCGAAACACTATTTAAGTTCTTTAACACTTTAAGCGGCGTTTTGACGTTTACACGTCACACACCTAAATCGTCTCGTTTGCATGTGCTTAGCATGCTCATACATTGGGTTATAACACTATATCATGTTTTATTATTATTAGAAACAAAATATTAAACAAGGTTATACACACTTGTTACGGCGTTACGACGTTTGCACGTCCGTATGCCACACTTGTCTATTCGAATGCCCAAGTGACACGCGATTGCGTACGCTTGGTACGCCCATTCGAATTGTCTAATACCCAATGATTAATGTTAAGTATCATTATAAATCATAATAATCATGTTATGAAAGTTAGAACATCACTTTACAGGGTCGGGGGCATTACGTGTGCAAATGCGCATGCCCGACGCCCTCCGATTGACCCCAATTACGCATCAGTCCTATAAATGGCTAATTTAGGCCATGATACAGGCCTCAAATCGAAAAACTTAAAGAACGAAAGTTGTAGGGCTACTCGATCTCTTTCCGAATCATCTTGAATCATCTCAATCCGAGTTCGTATGCAAACGTTATGGACATTTTACTACAGGAGGTCAAAGAAGTCCATTTGGGCACGTCTGCGCCTGACACGTGTCCGGCACAGCTGCGCCCCTTTTGGCCTTACGAACAACGCAGCTGCGCCATTCATACAGGCCATCAATCTGCAGATTCTGCAGTCGCGAAAATCCGACCCTTCCCCGCTCCGATCTTCATAACTCCTTCTATACACGTTCAAATTGGTTCATTTTGGACTCTATGGACTCCTAACTTATGGGGCTACAACATATCAAAAATTTAGAAGCACCCATAAGCATTAACATGACCAATTTGTGAGCCAAAGTACAAAATGAAAACTCTGTTTTCGTGTTCTTGGTGTTTTTCACCAAAATCAACATCAAATCTTTGTTTTAACTCCTTTTAACTCCATTCCAACTGGGTTATGAAGATAACCCATGGAACTACAATATTACTACAACAATGAACCCAACAATTACACAATCAAGGCTTTACAGTCCTTTAAATCGTCCGAATAGTCATTTTGTCCAAAAAGTCCAATGTTTCATCCTTTAAGCCAAGGTTCGGATCATTCATTGATTTTGTTCCACTTTGAGGTTATTAATAGTTTGCTAGATGTATTGATAACAATAACAATAGACCACAACAAACAATTTCAACAACAATTATAAGGAATGCTCAAACCCAATGGTTTGAGCTCAAGAACACTTAAAGCTCAAAAATTCAATTAAAACTCAAATGGAATGGATTTTTGTTGGTTGTTTACCTTGCAAATTCCTTCTAGGAGCTAAGAAAATTGTTAGGCTTTGCTTTGGGTCCTTAATTCTCGCCTGGCTCCTCTTCTTCCTCCACCCGTGCGTTTCTTCCTTCTTCTTCTTCTTTCCATTTCTACAGCTTTCATCTCTCTCTACCTCTCTCTCTCAATTTGCAGTAACTTAGAAAATGAAAGGAAGAAATGGAATGGGATGGGAGGGAGTTCGGGAGGAAATGAGGGAGTTGAGGGCTCAAGGCATTTTGCCGGCTCCTCTCTCCTCTCTCTCTTTTGATTGGTCCAAAATGGGGAAGTTGGTTCCCTCTTGGAGTAACAAGCCAAAATAAATACCCAAATACAGAAAAATATATCCGAATACTCCCACTTTTGTACTCAATTTGGTAAATAACTCTTCCCAAAATTAAAATGGGTACTCCCATAAATTATTGGGACGCATAAAAATAGTTATTATGGGATTTGTTTAAATATTCGGAACACCCATATAGTACATTTCGGATACGGATAAAATTACGTATCAGCCCAAATAAAATTTCCGACGCTTGGAAAAATTATCCGTACGCATACATGTATTTATGAAATTTATTAAAATCGAAAACGACACAAAAATATTATGGCGTGAATAGTGCCTCGGGAAATGTGCCCCGCAAATAGTGATTTTTCGATTTTTCGCGAAATCAATTACTCACTCCTACGGTTCAATAACGCATAAAAATTCATACATTGACATCACCCAGGTTATAAAATAACCTTTAAACATGTCACAAAAAATAATATTTAATCCATTTAATAATCTTAATAAACCCAAGTTACAAGGGTATTCACGATTCGCGATTGCTGTTCTTCCCGATTAACTCCCCATAATCATATACATCAGCGTACATATATCCCACCCATAATTTGGGTTAGTGCCTTTACCTCAAATAACTCGTTCAATAATATTATCCTCCAACTATTTATTTAATCCAATAAATAGTATTCTAGCGATATTTCTCGAAACCACCAAATTAGCTTATACGAACACTTTCATACTCACTAATCATCGTCTACACATAGTCTAGGTTATAATATAACCTTTAAACGCTTAACACCTAATATTATTAATAAAAGTCTATTTTATTCAATAATATTCATAAGCTCGAATTATCAAGCTACCCATGACTCGCGATCGTTACAATAATTAACTATTAACTCATTCATCCCGAATCTTTGTATATATTTCACATTTATATATATACATATTAAGCTCATCAATTTAATCACATAAATACATATAACACATATATATATTCAAACGCGACTCATAATAAGAATTATTCTATATTAAATTCTTATTATAATTATTTTCTAAAATCCGGGTTGTCACATCCTTCCCTCCTTATAAGGATTCCGTCCTCGGAATCACAAATATCAAACCTCTCTTACTCGGTTTTCGTCTAATTTCTTCCAAAATTTTATCGTTGAATAATTTCAACGCATTACTGTATCATAGGTTTTACATCGCCTATTTAATCCACTTCCTTAACAAATTCTTGTAGGTTTTATTCTATAACCTTTTTCAACTCAATCATACTCTGAGTATTATCCTGTGTTTAACCCATCAATTTCCTTTTCTAAGGATCATTGTATGTCACAATCATCATAATAATTTAATATCATGATTTACTAACTTATAAACATTCGGGATATTACATTCACCCCTTCTTCTAAGAATTTCGTCCTCGAAATTACAACATAATCATCTGCATTCATTCTGCTCATTATTCTATCTAGGAATTTCACCTCTTATTTCAGAATTTATCCGCTTCTTCCAGGAAATATTAACCCCATAATTACTATCATGCTCATATCATTCATCCATACAGACTTTCAACAAATCTTTACGCTTTCCTCTTTCAAGGATTCATTTAGAACCGTCGCATTCTATGACTACTTCTTTTTAGGGAAAATTACCCTTTTCACATTCAGTTTCCAGAATAATGGAATATCTTTCAAGAGTCTTCAACAATTGTTCGATAATTGTGAAGTAGTATCAATCATTGAGTGGCCACCAGGGCACTTACCTCTTACATGACTTAACAATATTGGATGCTGAGTGGTCATTAAGGACCAAGAACACATACTAGAATCACCAGAAATTCGTCTGATAACCCGACATACTAGAATCACCAGAAATTCATCCGATGACCCAACATACTAATACAATAGGTGATCAGCCTACTGTACTCGAGGTCATGCATAACCTCTTTTACATACTGTTTGCGCGCGCAGTCGGATTTTCCCGACATCAAAAATATTACCCCTTCTATGAGGGTTGTTCAACTCAGCAGATATAAAAGCCCGCACCAAAACAATTGGTTTGGAAAACATTCTCAAAGAATTCTTGAATTTCATAATCACATTTCAACATTCGTCTGGCCGAATCAAATAGCTTAGACTCACATTAACGGTTCGGACATCAATCAAAATATTTTAGCCAACTCAATTGGCATACTTTTTCATACTTTAAAGAAAGCAAAAATCATTTTATGACGTCATGATACCACACTGTTTCTACAGTCCGTTGAGGATTCACCTTCTTACCTTTCAAACAAGCACCCAAATGACTCTTTCCACAATTGCTGCACACCTCCATCTTCTTCTTCTGATTACCCTGCTGAGTTCCCGTAGAGTTGCTATCATTCCACTTCCTTTTCTGGCTACTGCGCCCATGGCTACCACTTGCCTTATTTTCATTCTCATTCTTCTTCTTCCTCTGCTCCTGATTATACTTGGACAGAGCATCACTGCCTCCTTCAGCGATTATTGCCTTTTCTAACACTGCCGCAAATGAGTTTAGTTAAAACATTGAAACTCGGCTATACAACTAGGGCTTCAATCCCTGCTCAAATCTCCTAGCCTTTCGCTCATCCGTGTTGACCTGATACGGCGCAAACCTCGCCAGCTCATTGAATTTTGCAGCATATTCAGGTACCGTCATGGTACCTTGCTTCAGCTCTAGAAACTGCACCTCCATCTGATTCTGAGCACTTGTCGGAAAATAAGTCTCGAAAAACATCTCCTTAAATCGCTCCCATGGAATAATCCCTTGACCTCCTCGAGTCTTATTTGCTTGCCACCAGTAACTAGCTTCTGATTTTAGCATAAAGGTTGCAAATGTCGTCTTTTGGTCCTCATTGACCCTAGCGACATCAAACACCTTCTCCATCTCCATGACCCACGTTTGAGCCTCTATGGGATTCATAGAGCCGTGATATTCCGGGGGTCCGACAGCCTTAAAGTCTTTAAAGGTCGTGGCCTGAGCTTGTGGTTGATTTGCAAAGGCTCCCGTTAGCAGATTCACCAACTGCTGCATCGGATTAGCGTTGGCTTCTTCGTTATTGGTAGATCCCTCAAGGGTCTGTTGACGTGTTGGTTGTCTTCTTGGCGGCATCGTACTATTAAGAATTCGCGTTATTAGATTTTTACTCAATTACCTAAACATTTAAGTCTCAACTTAAACATTTATAAACAACACTTAAACACATAACACATCTGATAAACTTTCGCATTTTATTCATTTACTGCATTAAAACATAATAAAGATAACATCGTGGTTATTTACATCAAATCATCTATCCTGAAATGACAAAGTTCCAGGATTACATCATTATTCTATCCCATTATATAAACTGAGATTAACAACTTATTAACTCATAAATTTCATAATAACACAACTAATCATAATCTATAATGACATCCCACGACGCACAGCTTCCTGGCGTTCCTGCTCCATAATACGAGTCACCATTCTTCGACCCACCATATCTAGATGACGATGAACTCGATCCTGAGCTCTATCCACCGTGGAGTGAAAAATATACTCCATATCATCAATCTTGGCCTTCTTTGACCGCACCTCACATTCAACACGATCTGCGCGGTTAGCCTCCCTCAACCAAGCAGTCTCAGCCCTCGCCCGCTTAGCCGACTCCTCTTTCAACTCATCTCGTACAATCTCATTCTTGGCTATCAACTGTCTTCGTCGATACTCAGACTGTGCTAGCCTCTGCTCAGCCTCTGCAAGACGTGATGAAAGGTCTTGGATCTCAGCATCCTTCTGCTCTAAAGTGGCTTGACGTTCCGCAGCCTGTTCCTCTAACTCCTCCTTTTCACTCTCTACATGAACCAGCTTCCACTCCACGTCTCCAAGACGTATGTCTAGCTCCTCAATCTCACTGTTCTTCTGCTCCAAAGCAGACTGTCGCTCAGCCAGCTGCCCATCTAACTCCTCCACTCTGTCCTGCAACTCTATGTTGCGATCATACACCTGCTCGTACATCTGAACACCCAAAGTAGATAGTGGTATCTCTTCAGGGTCCTCCTCCTCCTCCTCAGGATCCTCCTCAGGGTCCTCCTCAAGATCAGTCTCAGGCTCATACTCGTGGCCTGTAACTGTAATCAATGGGGATGGCTCCTTCTGCACTAGCTGCTCATGAACTACGTGAATATCTCGGGGCTCCTCCTCCCTAGCCTGGCTGGGCTCTCCTCTATCAGTTATCCTGACAACAAAATTTTAAGTTTTAATTACTAGTCGATAATACTCGCGAGCACATATCAAATAAGCACATAGCACATAATCATTTTATTATCTTTTATGGATTTCCATAATCCATTCCTTAGAACTCGATAAGAGTTTATCGCCTCTATATTCTCTATCTTCTAAAAGGCTACTACCCTAAGATTTTTCCCACCTAAAGGTTCAAAACCTATAACTCTGATACCAACATGTGACACCCCCAAATCCAGGTACTTAATTCCCACAGATTTGGTGTTCACTATCACATTCAATCACATCTAATTACCCAATATAAAGAACAATAAAATAAACTTAAAGAAACATCTTCCCAAAATGGGTTACATCACCAACTATTAAATAATCAAATCCCAGGTTATCTTAACCTTAGTACATCAATGCGGAATAAAACATAATTTGAAATATGTCTTGTTACATATAAACATCAACTAGACAACAAGTCTTAAGCTACTTCTGCAACTTGCCCTTTCCTTTACTCGTGGACGGCTCATCCTGCTTTTCTGGCTTAGCTGCAATGTTTAGTGCAAGAGTGAGCAAACAATTGCTCACAAGTACAATAACAATAATATTTAAAAGAAATGGATTTCAACTGAGGAATAATAGTTTTCTGAATCTCAGTCAATAAATGATCTAAGTCTAAAAGCTCATTAGAATATTTGATTAAAGGAAAAATAGATTTCAAGATTTAAAAATTATATCTGAGGGTCACAAGACCTCGAACTATGTCCTAGGTTAACAAGTATTTCTACTGTAACCTTTAACAGTCATATAGACTATGGACCAACATCTCGTACTCAGGGGGATCAGCCCTTTGTACAATGTATTGTGCACAAATACTTTAACGCTGTCGCGTAAGTAATCCCCTATATTAGGGTTGTTCATCTCAGTTTATCATCTGAATCCGTACCAAAAGGAACTTGGCTTGGAACAAGAATAGAAAATATTTTAAGTCTTTGAAATCGCTCATCAACTAAGGACTAGCTGAATCAATAAGGGTTTGCTAGTCTAATTCATCAAATAAGCTTTCTCAATAGAAACTATACTCGAAATTTGAATAACAAACAACGATTGGAATAACGCTTACGTATGTAACTAGTAACCTTGCTTGAATATCAATAAGCTAAGGTCAATAAGCTTGCGTAATATAAATAAACTTGCTTTGAATAAATTAACAGGTTAAAAGGAAAGAACAACTTGCTCAACGTAAAAGTATTGAATTGAGATAAGGAAACTTGCCTCAACTGTAGATTACAAATTAAATACCTCACGATCCTTAAACAACCTAAATATTTAATTGTAAAATGGTAATATAATTAGTCACAAGATTAAAAGCATTTTAAGCTTGCTCTTTATCATAACATCTCATTTAGCATAACATAGTCAACAAGTACTAGTTTAGCAATCATCTTGGAAATTCTTTAGTCATTTAATACATTAATATAAGTTTAATTATGCATCATAACTTCCAAGAACAAAATAATAATAATAATTTTTTTTTACAGCAGCGTTTCTCACCGGGGCGAGATAAAGCTTAACAAAATCGTCGTCGGGGCGAGGCTGTCGCCGGGGCGAAGAATCTAGTGCAATTTTGCCGCCGGGGCGACGGAACCGCCGGGGCGATAATCCTAGCTCATTTCTACCGCCGGGGCGGTAGACGCGACTGACACCTTCTACAGGTCGCGAACCAGTGAAAACTTAGGCCAAATTTGGCCAATATTTTCTGAATTCTACCATCGAGTACACAATTTAAACTTACTAAGACATCATATATGATACAAAACATTTACCCAACATGTTTTCTAAACATTTAAATCATTCTATCACATAAGAAACCAATTTAAACCCAAGAATTTCACTGTTTATGAAAAATATTCATATTTTAGCCATATCAATAAAATTAAACTTTGTAACTTCATCTTTCAACCAATTAAAACCATTATTCTTGCATTATTCATGTTTTTCATCATATAATCACAACGAAACATCAATTAACCGATTAATAACCAAATTAAACATCAATTTTCATACATATAAACCATTCATGAAATAAAACTCTGTAAAAACTAAGAACTCAATTCTAAAGCATGTTTTCATGGATTAATTCTTCAAACTAGTTTATAATCATCATATAATCTCTAATACATGCTTACTAACAATTATAACCAAGTAATTCATGTATTTAGCATATAAATTCATATACAGAGAAATAAAACACAGTAAAGAGTTTATACCTTCTAATTCTTAGAAAATTTGATTAAACATCCTTGGTTTTAGAAATTCTTTCTCCAATCTCCAAACTCTCCTTCTCAATTCTCTCTTTTCTCTCAACTCTCAAATTCTCAGAGTTCTCTCCAGCTCTGTTCTTTTCTTTCTCTTCTGTTCTTCTTTTTTTTTACAACTGACGTAGCTTAAAAAAATAAAACTGATAGAATAAAGAAAATAAAAACTGATAATTAAATCAAATAATAACGTATACTGATATTAATCTATCAGTTACATAATTCAAAAAGCCATAAGGCTTGTTTGGCAAACTAATTTAAAAATAACCCATTATTCTAACTAAAGATCATAAGGCCTTATTTGGTAAAACACAAATAAAATAACCCATTATTTCCAAACAAAGATCATATGGCCTTGTTTGGTAAAACTGAATTAAACACTTTCTCATTTATTTTAATAAATCATTATAACATATAGTTTTAAATGTCACACTTCTAATTTAATTGAATTTATTATTAAATAAATTCAATTAAACCTTACTAACTTAGATAATAAATTTATTTAATCAATAACAATAACACCCAATGAATTATATTATTCAAATAAATCATTTATTCAAATAAACATTTTCATCATCTAATTTAATTATTAAATTAAATTAGAATAAACATAACAAATCACATTCAAATAACATTTAACATTATTAAACTTAACATATACCCATTCCACAAAAACTTAATAAATTATTTATTTAGCTCAATAAATTAATAAAAATATTTATATATACTCAATAAATATTTTTATTTAATCATAAAAATTGCATTCGTTACATTCAACATCCCTTAGAACTGAAAGTAAGAATTTAGCCTGACATGCCTTCAATCTCCTCCAATTAGGGTTACAATTGCAATTGTCAAGATATCCCTAATAATAAACCAAAAACATCTATTTATAGTCCTAAGATAATATCCTAAGTCTCTAAGAATTAAGAATCCAATCTGAAGTAGAAATCCTCAAAAATTACAAAAAGTCAAAGCTGGTCAAACTTGGTCAACGCCGCCTTTCTCGTTGGGGCGAGAATTTTATGCCTAGGTTTCTCGCCGGGGCGAGAACGAGCAGAAAGTATTGGGCCAGGGCAAGCTCTGGATCAGCTGGGGCGAAAACGGGCAGAAGGTTTCTCGCCGGGGTGAGAAACTCCAATACAAAGTTCTCGCCGGGGCGAGAACCACAATTTTCCAATTTTTCAACTTTTCTCGTTTTGGCTCCGATTTTCCATCTTTTTCTACTTTTGACTATGAATCCTCCTGAAATCAATAAACAACCTAATAAGTGCATATACACAATAAAACATGCAATAAACTAAATATAAAGGAATGAAAATAAATGAATATTATGCACTTATGAAACGTAGAGCACTCTCGGCAGGACGTAAAGTTACCTCGGCATTGCAGTGCTAAATTCCAAGATCGTAGAGTCTGCCAGGAAAGCACAGTAACAGGCTCGACAGATCGTAGAGCTCACTCGGCAGCACTCTCTAGGCAGTTGTAGAGAGTGGCTCGGCAGAACAAGGAGCTTACTTAGGATCCTAGAGTATGCAATGCAAAAAGGAAATCTGTGTGCTAACATGGGTTCGTAGAGTTAGTTCAAATAAGCCACTCTACTACTCCCATGAACAATCTACAAACAAACAATAACGAAGAGAAGTCTCTGTTGAAGAACTTAAAGTTAAAACAAGAATCTTCATTCAGACTTCTAAGAAAACTGAGCATAAGCTATCAGACATATCAAACATCTCTGATCATAACCAAAGCATCAAACCGTAGCAGAGATCACAGGACAATCTCAAGTAAACACTCTACGATCCATCAAGACTCTGGACCTGCATCAAAGACAAAGGTCGTAGAGTACGAAAATTACAGCTAGATCAAGTAATCGTAGAGTTGAGTTTAAGAAAACAGAAGCACTCTAGTAGTCTCAGCAAAACAAAGCAGGAAGATCATAGAGCAGTACTCTATGACGAGATATAAGAGAGAATGTCTGAAGATTAAGTAGAGAAATCCTCTACTTCATGTCGACGCCGGGAGGGATCGCATCATGTGGTGATTATCGCCCTTTCCGATTTTTAGCTTTCTTATTAGATGATTTTTTGGAAAAGGTCAGCATAAATGTCGACGGGGTTTTGAAAGATTATTTTTTATGATGAGCCAATTGATCAGAGTCGCCAGTTGGTATATTTGAAATGGATGTACCAACTCATCCGAGTTTCATTCTTTCGTAAATTGCTGGCTCATATGTGACTCCTGTGACGCCCCCAAAATCTCTACACTCCCCTGTAGCAGATCTGGTGCTCACGTGGAACTATACAACTGTAAATACTCAATAATATATGAATTCTATCTATCCAAGATTCACAGTATCCCATAACAGGTACTAGTCCTGGCCAGAACGTTGTCTGTGTTTGGATACCCTCACTTAGATGTATAGATTCATAGCTTATGAATATCTCTTTCATAGCAATATTTCCTATCTATCTGACATTCACAGTATTAATGATAAGATTGCCCATAAGACTGAGGGGCGCATTCCGGTAAAGATGGCACCTTACCGGCACTCATTAAGTGTAACCCCAGAACTTATAGGACTCTCAACATCATTTAGATACCCTCATTCAGATGTATAGTTCATATAGACACTGTATTTAACTTAGTACAACCATTATAAAGAAATTAAAAATCCAGAGTATAAAGTATTCTATGACATAAAGGATCATAATATATTACATAATATTTTGTTCGGTTACATCATTCATTATACTAAGTTATTACAACAACAAGTCTTTAGAAGACTTAAAGTTTTTTAACAACAGAAATTTAAAGCTAATAAGCATGGCTTTTCCCCTTATCAGTCCCAGACGTGCTAGGGATATCATTTATAGCTGCAAAAGAAGATATGTGCAAGAATGAGCTACAAATGCTCAGCAAGTTCATTTGAATATGTAAACACCATGTGTTTGATTTGAAAGATATCAATATTGTATACTGAGGGTTCTATATAAGAACCATAAATTTCATTTAGCTCTACCAGTCTTTAATGACTTAGAACCATTTGAGTTCGGATATCTAGTAGGTGATCAGCCTCACCAATATCCTAGGAGTATGCATATCATCCTACCATTTGTGGTCAATATATTATCGACATTTATTGGCCTTCCTACGAAGGCATTTCCATTTACTCAGTATAAGATGTCTTACCAAACAATTTGGTTTGACACAACAATTTACGCTCGAATCAACAATATATGAACAATGATTCATTTCTAATTAAGTTATGCTGAACAAGAAGCAATAACTTCACAATAATTGATAGCAAGATGTATAATACTTGCTTAATATAAATTGAGTAAGGTTAGGACACTTGCCTTAGCGTAGCTCACTATAATTTAGTTCAATCGGTCAACGCACGTAGTCTACGTATACCAATAATAAGCGTTAGCACGTATATAAACATGTATCACGCTAATCTAGACAAGTTTCATTAAGGTTCGACGTTGATTCGGTATCTCGGTCGCGTCCTTAATGGCTAATAACAGAGATTGTTCGATAAAACTTCATTTGGAAGTTTAATTATTAGTCTAAATAATTTAATTATTATTTATAACATTTTTAGAAGCTTGATATTATTTTTAAATAATTTTTAGAAGCTTGGAAGTATTTTTAAATAATTTTTCAAGGTTAGAAATATTTTTAAATGATTTAATTATCATTTAGAATAATTTTAAAACATTTAATATGTTATTTAAATAATTTATTTGTTATTTAGAATCTTTTTAAATACTTAAAATATTATTTAAATGATTTATTTATCATCTATAATATTTTTAGAAAGATAAAATATTATTTAAATGATTTATTTTATCATTAATAATATTTTTAGACTTTATTTTATCATTAAAATAATTTAATTATTACTTAAAATAATTTTTAAAACTTAATTTAATATTTAAATGATTTAATTATCATTTATAAAATTTTTAAATATTTAGTTTATTATTTTAAATAATTTATTTATCATTAATAATATTTTAAATATTTAATATTTTATTTAATTATTATATATAATAATTTTATGTACCTTAACATCATTTTTAAATAATTAATATAATTATTTAATAATTTAATATCATTTTTAAATAATTAAAACAATTATTAAATGATTTATCATAATTATTATTTATTATTTAATTAAATTAAATAATATATCAGAATATATAAAAATATTAGAAATAAATTTTTTTATAATTAAAAATGAATTTTCGAATTTATTTATTAATTATTAATAATTATTTATTATTTTATAATTTATTTAATTAATTTTTATTTTATTTTTATTAAAAATCCGTCGCTAAAGGGCTTTAGCGACGGTCTGCATGTGTTCATAGGTTTCTGGGTTTGGCTATGCATTTCGTCGCTAAAGGTGTTCTTCAATGAAGAACAGTTGGTCAATGTCCAACAGGGACTTTTGACCTCAAATTAATCTCACCTCGTTTGATGTTTGTTCTTGATTTTTGTTTGTTGTTATAGCCAACATGACAGTGTACAACGACATATCAATTTCCATCTCAAATTATATCATAACATGCTTTAAATTTGATGGTCAAACCACCGGGTTCAAACTGTTCTTGAGTCTCTGGGTTACCCAGAAACTCAAACAGTCATAACGGTCAACGCAGTTTGACCATTAATAACTTTGATTCTGTGTTTGCTAAATGTGTTTTGATGATTCAAGATTGTAGTTTACATACCAAATAACATGTTTAAAACAAGAAACAACATATTAAATATCATCTAGGCATGATCTGGGTTGATCAAAAGTCTTGTCAGACACTGTCAGTGTGTTCTTCATAGCTTATGAATATCTCTTTCATAGCAATATTTCCTATCTATCTGACATTCACAATATTAATGATAAGATTGCCCATAAGACTGAGGGGCGCATTCCGGTAAAGATGGCACCTTACCGGCACTCATTAAGTGTAACCCCAGAACTTATAGGACTCTCAACATCATTTAGATACCCTCATTCAGATGTATAGTTCATATAGACACTGTATTTAACTTAGTACAACCATTATAAAGAAATTAAAAATCCAGAGTATAAAGTATTCTATGACATAAAGGATCATAATATATTACATAATATTTTGTTCGGTTACATCATTCATTATACTAAGTTATTACAACAACAAGTCTTTAGAAGACTTAAAGTTTTTAACAACAGAAATTTAAAGCTAATAAGCATGGCTTTTCCCCTTATCAGTCCCAGACGTGCTAGGGATATCATTTATAGCTGCAAAAGAAGATATGTGCAAGAATGAGCTACAAATGCTCAGCAAGTTCATTTGAATATGTAAACACCATGTGTTTGATTTGAAAGATATCAATATTGTATACTGAGGGTTCTATATAAGAACCATAAATTTCATTTAGCTCTACCAGTCTTTAATGACTTAGAACCATTTGAGTTCGGATATCTAGTAGGTGATCAGCCTCACCAATATCCTAGGAGTATGCATATCATCCTACCATTTGTGGTCAATATATTATCGACATTTATTGGCCTTCCTACGAAGGCATTTCCATTTACTCAGTATAAGATGTCTTACCAAACAATTTGGTTTGACACAACAATTTACGCTCGAATCAACAATATATGAACAATGATTCATTTCTAATTAAGTTATGCTGAACAAGAAGCAATAACTTCACAATAATTGATAGCAAGATGTATAATACTTGCTTAATATAAATTGAGTAAGGTTAGGACACTTGCCTTAGCGTAGCTCACTATAATTTAGTTCAATCGGTCAACGCACGTAGTCTACGTATACCAATAATAAGCGTTAGCACGTATATAAACATGTATCACGCTAATCTAGACAAGTTTCATTAAGGTTCGACGTTGATTCGGTATCTCGGTCGCGTCCTTAATGGCTAAACACAGAGATTGTTCGATAAAACTTCATTTGGAAGTTTAATTATTAGTCTAAATAATTTAATTATTATTTATAACATTTTTAGAAGCTTGATATTATTTTTAAATAATTTTTAGAAGCTTGGAAGTATTTTTAAATAATTTTTCAAGGTTAGAAATATTTTTAAATGATTTAATTATCATTTAGAATAATTTTAAAACATTTAATATGTTATTTAAATAATTTATTTGTTATTTAGAAACTTTTTAAATACTTAAAATATTATTTAAATGATTTATTTATCATCTATAATATTTTTAGAAAGATAAAATATTATTTAAATGATTTATTTTATCATTAATAATATTTTTAGACTTTATTTTATCATTAAAATAATTTAATTATTACTTAAAATAATTTTTTAAAAACTTTAATTTAATATTTAAATGATTTAATTATCATTTATAAAATTTTTAAATATTTAGTTTATTATTTAAATAATTTATTTATCATTAATAATATTTTTAAATATTTAATATTTTATTTAATTATTATATATAATAATTTTATGTACCTTATACTGAACATCATTTTTTAAATAATTAATATAATTATTTAATAATTTAATATCATTTTTAAATAATTAAAACAATTATTAAATGATTTATCATAATTATTATTTATTATTTAATTAAATTAAATAATATATCAGAATATATAAAAATATTAGAAATAAATTTTTTTATAATTAAAAATGAATGTTCGAATTTATTTATTAATTATTAATAATTATTTATTATTTTATAATTTATTTAATTAATTTTTATTTTATTTTTATTAAAAATCCGTCGCTAAAGGGCTTTAGCGACGGTCTGCATGTGTTCATGAATAGGTTTTCTGGGTTTGGCTATGCATTTCGTCGCTAAAGGTGTTCTTCAATGAAGAACAGTTGGTCAATGTCCAACAGGGACTTTTGACCTCAAAATTAATCTCAGCTCGTTTGATGTTTTGTTTCTTGATTTTTGTTTGTTGTTATAGCCAACATGACAGTGTACAACGACATATCAATTTCCATCTCGAATTATATCATAACATGCTTTAAATTTGATGGTCAAACCACCGGGTTCAAACTGTTCTTGAGTCTCTGGGTTACCCAGAAACTCAAACAGTCATAACGGTCAACGCAGTTTGACCATTAATAACTTTGATTCTGTGTTTGCTAAATGTGTTTTGATGATTCAAGATTGTAGTTTACATACCAAATAACATGTTTAAAACAAGAAACAACATATTAAATATCATCTAGGCATGATCTGGGTTGATCAAAAGTCTTGTCAGACACTGTCAGTGTGTTCTTCATGTTTCTGGGTTACCCAGAAACAGTCTATCATGGTCGGTCAATGGGTTTTGACCATCAATAACTTTCATCCTAGAGATAATATAACCATTCTACAAGTCGGGCCTTAAAGCTAACATGACATACTACTGATTCAAGCTTTAAAATACATCAAACAAACATTTTAAGCCGATCAAAAGCTCTGACAAAAAGGCTTGTCAGACTGTTCTTGACTGCCAAGAACAGTTTGAGTTTTTGGCTTGATTTTCATATCTAGATGTTATGTAAACATGTTTTAACCGCCCAGATCACTAAATAACATATTAACAAGTATTCCTAAACATCTAAAACACAAAAAGTTTCCAGGCTTGAAGATCAAACATAAATTAGGGTTTTGTGCACCTTTTTCTTCAAATTTTAATTTCTGGCTTCTGATTCTGAGCTTGGGCTTGCAGAGGTTTGTTTAGGCTAGTAATATGAGTGTATAAGCTTTGAAATTTCGTGCATAGCTAACCAGCATCTCATTCTATTTATAGGGCTTGAAATTAGGGTTTTCTAACTAAATTCCAAAGTTTTGCCTCTACAAATATCCTACCATTTGACTTGTGCTGCTTATAATCTGGTGTGGTTGACATGCTTGTGCTAGAGTGTGTCAAGCACAAGCTTGCACACTCCTAGCTTAATTTTCATTGGCTAGGATTTATTTTTGATTTATTTTACTTACTAATTAAAATTAGATTTTTGTTAATTATGATTAGGATGTTAATTTAAGTTAGTAATACCTTAATTAGGGTTTTATAACATAATTAAGGTTTTACATTTCATAATTTAGTGTTAGTAAACTAAATTAGGGTTTTAGGTTTTCTAATTAGGGTTTAGGGTTTTCAATTTCACAATTAGGGTTTTAATCTACCATTTAGGGTTTAGTTTAATCTTATTAATTGATAACTAATATTATGATTCATTATTTAAATCTTAATTATATTAATTAAGATTATTGTACAATAATTAGGGTTTTAATTGATCAATTCGGACAATTATTATCGATTAGGGTTTTCAAATTAGGGTTTCTATTTCAGTTTAACATTTTAAACCCTATTTAACTTATTTTAGAATTTTATCAATTAATATATTATTATAATAATGTCGAAGCACGACAAAGCACTTCGTCATTTCCAAGCACGACACAGTAGCTTACAAAAATAATTTGTCGAAACGCTTCTCGGTGAAATCGCCGGAAGCACGACAAATCATTTTGTCCGATTAAGCACGACACAGCTGTTTGGCGGAAAATTTTTTATTTGACCTAATTGTTTAATAAAATACACAATCACATAATATCAAGTCAGAACAAGAAATTTTATTTCATAAACACATAATTTATATTTACAAATCTTATTAGGGTTCGGAATATTACATTCACCCCCACTAATAAGAATTTCGTCCTCGAATTTTATAGTGCAGTTTATGAAAATAAATGTGGGTAGTTATCTCGCATTTTACTCTCGAGCTCCCACGTAGCTTCCTCGATATTCTGATTTCTCCAGATAACCTTAACCGAAGGTATCTTTTTATTTCGCAAAATTTGCTCTTTCCTATCTACGATTTCAATAGGAATCTCTTCATACGATAAGTCTTTCTCGATTTGGATGGGCTCGTAATCGATAACGTGTTTATAATAAGGTTTGTATGGTCGTAACACGGACACATGAAACACGTTATGAATATGTTCTAGTTCAGGAGGTAGGGCTACCTCATAGGCTACTTCACCTATCCTCCTCAATATTTGAAATGACCCAATAAATCTCGGACTCAATTTGCCTTTCTTGCCGAAACGTATTTTTCCCTTCCATGGAGATACTTTTAAGAATACATGATTACTGACTTCGAAATCTTGTGACTTTCTATGTGGATCAACATATTTCTTCTGTCGATCTTGTGACGCTTGTAATCTTTCCCGTATAACTCGAACTACCTCCGCGGTTTGTTGCACTATTTCAGGTCCTAACATTTATCTCTCTCCGACCTCGTCCCAACATAAAGGCGTTCTACACTTTCTCCCATATAAGGCTTCAAATGGTGGCATTCCTATGCTAGCATGGTAGCTATTGTTATATGCAAATTCTACCAAAGGTAATTGATCTTCCCAACTTCCCTTGAAATCCATGATGCAAGAGCGCAACATGTCTTCCAATGTCTGGATGGTTCTCTCACTCTGACCATCAGTTTGTGGATGGTATGTTGTACTTAGTCTCAACTGAGTTCCTAAATTTTTCTGGAGACTTGTCCAAAAATTTGAAGTAAATCGTGGATCTCTGTCTGATACTATAGAAACAGGGACTCCATGTATAGAAATGATTTCATTAATGTAAAGTCTGGCTAACTGGTCTAGACTGAAGTTGATTTTGATGGGTAGGAAATGAGCTGATTTGGTAAGGCGATCTACAATTACCCAAATGGCATTGTGACCTTTTTGTGTGGTTGGAAGGCCAACTACGAAATCCATGGTAATATGCTCCCATTTCCACTCAGGAATTTCTAAGGGCTGTAATAATCCACTCGGTTTCTGATGTTCAGCTTTAACCCTTTGACATGTTAAATATTTACTCACCCACTCCGCTACTTCTCTTTTCATGTTAGACCACCAAAAATGTTGGCTCAGGTCTCTATACATTTTTGTACTTCCTGGATGTACAGCGAATTTAGAACTGTAGGCTTCATTCAGTATTTCGTCTTTTAGTTCTTGTACTGAAGGTACCCAAATTCTATTTTCGTATCTTAGTACTCCATCCTTATCCACTCTAAACTTAACATTCTTTTTATGAGTCATTTCTGCCTTATACTTCTGACACTCTACATCTATTGCTTGTAGTTCCTTTATTTTCTCCAATAAAGTTGAAACATTCTCAATAACGAATAACTGTTGATTAAACTTAACTGGAATTCGTATCTCAATTTTAAGTTTGTCAAACTCTTTTATGAGTACCTCGTTATTGGTCATTACATTTAACTTTTCTTGGTTCTTTCGACTCAATGCGTCTGCTACGACGTTGGCTTTCCCTGGATGATATAGAATTTCACAATTAAAATCTTTTATCAACTCTAACCACCTTCTCTGCCTCATGTTTAACTCCTTCTGTGTGAAAATATATTTCAGACTCTTGTGATCTGTGTATAACTCACACTTTTCTCCGTACAAATAATGCCTCCAAATTTTCAAGGCAAATACTACAGCGGCTAACTCAAGATCATGCGTAGGATACATCTTCTCATAATCTTTGAGTTGTCTTGATGCATATGCAATCACCTTCCCATGTTGCATTAACACACACCATGTTCTCAAGTATACTAAAATATCATCGATGAACACTACGACAAATTTGTCTAAGCATGGTTTAAACACTCTGTTCATTAAGTCCATGAATGCTGCCGGTGCATTTGTTAATCCAAAAGACATCACAAGAAACTCATAATGTCCGTAGCGTGTCCTAAACGTTGTCTTCGGCACATCTTCTTTTCTTACCTTTAATTGATGATAACCTGATCGTAGGTCAATCTTCGAAAAGTGTTCGGCCCCTTTCAACTGGTCAAAGAGATCATCAATTCGTGGTAAAGGATATTTGTTCTTTATGGTTAACTTATTTAGTTCTCTATAATCAATAAATAACCTTAACGTACCATCATTCTTCTTTACAAACAACACCGATGCTCCCCAAGGTGAAACATTGGGTTCTATGTACTTTTTGTCTAAAAGTTCTTGTAGCTGCACAAGTAACTCTTTCAACTCTACAGGTGCCATTCTGTACGGTGCTTTAGAAACTGGCGCCGTACCCGACGCTAGATCAATTACAAATTCAATCTCTCTATCTGGAGGTAGACCTGGTAAATCATCTGGAAATACATCCAGAAATTCTCTAACTACAGGTATTTGTTCTAGCTTTACTCCTTCTTTTCGAGTATCTACTATATATGCCAAATAGCCTGTATAACCCTTCCTAAGCAATCTCTCTGTTTGAATTACTGTTAGACAGTGAGATCGTTTAGGTGAACAACCACCGTTGAACACTACTTTTGACCCTGAAGCAGTCATTAAATTCACTCGTTTCCGCTGGCAGTCAATTATTGCATTATAATTCCCCAGCCAATCCATTCCTAAGATTATATCAAATTCCCCTAGTTGTATGGGAATGAGGTTCACAAAAAGCTTGTGCCCCTTAATCTCTACGGCACAATTCTTATGTATGGTTTTAACAGGCATTATCTCATTATTTGCTATTTCCACATTAAAAGGTATATCTAAGTCTTCGCATGGCATTCACAATTTCTTAGCAAAGTCATTAGATACAAATGAACAAGTAGCACCAGAATCGAACAACACATATGCATTTAAAGTGTCGATAGGGATGATACCTGTTACCACGTCCGGTGCAGCAACAGCATCCCTCATCGTCATATTAAACGTTCTTGCGGTTGGACGACCTGGACCTCCAGCTCCTGCTACTGCCGGTTTGGGGTTATTGCTTGGGACATGGTTTCCTCCCCTAGATTGGTTCCTACTCCTCGGGCAATTCCTAGACACATGTCCTGTTGCACCACATGTATAACAGGTAACATTCGGGTTATTCTGACGAGTATTATTATTACCCTTTTTAGGACAATAAGAGGAATAATGTCCCTTTTGCCCACAATGGTAACAAGTAACTACACTCTGGCGACATAACCTTAGATGACTTTTTCCGCATATGGCACAACGACTCACCTTATTATTATTGTTCTGGTTTCTGTTCTTGTTGTTGTAGTTGTTGTTGTTATAATTGTTACCCCTCTCACAAAATTTGTAGGAACAGTGGCATCCCACTTCCTCTTGTTATTATTAGTACCCCCTGTACTAACTTCTCCTTTAGACTTCCCTCCTTCATTCAAATTCATTTTCTCTTTATGAAATTTTAGTAAAGCTTCATTCTCATTTTTAGCTATGATAGCTTTCTCGAGAATTTCAGGAAAAGTTTTCACTTGAAACACTGACAACTTGCTACGAATTTGGGGTTTCAATCGCTCTTCATACCTTCTGGTCTTCTGATGAGTGTGTTTTATATACACAAATTGGGTACTTTTAGCCTTAATAATTTGTAAGTCTTTAGCTATTTCGTTTGGTTTTATGTGTTTTCATCTTATTATTGTGTAATGTAGTTTTATATTACTTTTATATGTATTTGTGTGCTTTTATGTGTTTTTACGTTGTTTTGTAGGTATTGAAATAAAGGCCCCTTGGATCGATGCGTTTTTGGCTCGAATCTAATATTCCCACTGCTTGTTTCTCAATTTGACCCATGATACAATCCGAATCTCTCAAAAGTCAAAGCACGAAAGTTGTATATTTTGATCTTAGCTTTCTAGAACATCCGGAATCATCCAATTTGAAATTCGTATGAGAGAGTTATGGTCATTTTACCATCGGATTCTGCATGACTTTTACACAGTAGCTGCTTTCAGGCCATTTTGAGCCTTTCTCCGGCCATTATCTCGACGAGCTCCAGTTATGAAAGTTGTAGAGCTACTTCTTAGTTTTCCATAGCCTACTTAAACGCCTTAATCCGAGTTCGGATGAAGATGTTATGGCTATTTTACCAACAGACGTCAAAACTGATTCGGGAAGCAGAAGTGAGCTCGTCGGGGCGAGACTTCCTAGTACTATTTCCGCGCTGGGGCGAGAACCCCCTGGATGCAGTTCGGAAATTCGCGATTTTTGGCCAAAATTTGATGTCTAGGCTAGGGTTTCATATACTCACCTCATATAACACCAAGGGGGCGGCTCATAGGTATTCTAACACATTCTAACTCATTCTAACACCTTCTAACAACAAATCTAGAGAGAGGGAAGCTACCAAAATACATCATCAAGAAGGAAATGGGCTGCAATACAAGGATTTTCCAGCAATTTCCAAGGAGCAAGTAAGGCAAGGAATATCAATTCTTGAGGGAAAGCTAGAGAAGAAGCATCAAACCATTAAGCAACAATTGAATATCTCCACAAAGGGGTTTTATCATTCTATCTCTTGTATTTCCTTCTTAATTTGTAATTCCATCATGATGATTAGTTCAAATATGATGTTTTATGTAGTTACTATGAACTAGAACTTCTTCCTTACCTCAGTACTAACCTGGTGTGGGGCAAACCTAGCTAACTCATTGAACTTAGCCGTATACTAGGATACGGTAAGCTCCTCTTGCTTCAATTCTAGGAATCGTACCTCCATACGATCCTGCATCGATTGGGGAAAATAATTTTCGAAAAACAGTTCCTTGAACCTAGTCCAAGGAATTATACCTTCACCTGCACGAATTTTAGTATTTCCCACCAATGATTTGCCTCACCCTTGAGGAAAAAGGTGGCAAAGATCGTCTTTTGATCTTCGCCAACATTAGTTACCACGAAAAACTTTTCTAACTCAGTAATCCAAGTTTGTGCCTAAATAGGTTCTGCGGCTCCCTTAAATTCAGGCGGTCCTACCAGTTTAAAGTCCTTGAACATAGTACCTTGTGGATTAACTATAGTAGGTTGAGGTGGGGGACGATTTTGTAGAGCTCCTAAAAGGATATCGACCAACTGTTGTGTGGGATTTATTTCGCTAGTCTCAGTTCTATCTTGAGTTCTCCTTCCTGATGCCATGACTCTAAAATAAATAAAAACATGTATAAATACAAGAATGTATTACACATAAAACTAACACTTTGATTATACAAAAGCAATTTGTATATAACATGCAGAATGAATACATATTCGACTAGTGGTTTATACTACCACTAGTTAGCACACAGAACTCACTATTTGACAACCTCAAAATTTGTATATTACAAACTACAAAACATAAACTAGGTACTATACTAATCTAATCAATCACGTACACCTTTATAAACATCTCGTACCATATGACCAACTACTGCTCTATCGATCATATAATCATCCTTCTCTTCCTCCATAGGATACCTAAATACCCTTCGCTCTAGGCCCTCAAATGCAGCTTTACTCTTCCTATCGGCTCTGTATGCTTGCATCTGTGCCTCCTACTTCTCCCTCTGAGTGTTCTGGAGAAGTGTCCTCAAACGCCGAGTCGTATCTCGCTCACTCTCTAGTAAACCTGTCGTTATGCCTGCCCGAGAGTTAACAGCTTCTAGTTCTACCGTCGACTGCTGCACCAACTCAATAACTATTTCTTCGTGTCGGTTGACACTCATCATCTGCCCTACTCCGTTTACCTCCCCGGGCTCTGGATCTAACAGCTGTCCATCTATAGGGTAATTAGCATCCTCAGCATCCAATATTTCTTGGTCATGGAGGAGTTCTTCCTCCTCTGGATCCTCTTCTTCTATATTTAGCTCAGGGGTAGCCGGCTCATAATCAGGCACCTCATCGGGTTCACTGTCTGATAGCCATCCTATGTTTTGATTTACTCCTGCCATCCTACAAAAGAATTTTAACTTATTTAGTAATTATGGGGAAATCAAATTTACACATAAGATAAAGCTTTTAAGATTATTTTATGTATGATTAAGTATTTTACGGACTCAAAGACTATATCCTAAGGTATTTCCTAACTACCTTAGAGCTATAATCTACAGCTCTGATACCAACCTGTGACGCTCCCAAAATCTCTACACTCCCCTGTAGCAGATCTGGTGCTTACGTGGAACTATACAACTGTAAATACTCAATAATATATGAATTCTATCTATCCAAGATTCACATTATCCCATAACAGGTACTAGTCCTGGCCAGAACGTTGTCTGTGTTTGGATACCCTCACTTAGATGTATAGATTCATAGCTTATGAATATCTCTTTCATATCAATATTTCCTATCTATCTGACATTCACAGTATTAATGATAAGATTGCCCATAAGACTGAGGGGCGCATTCCGGTAAAGATGACACCTTACCGGCGCTCATTAAGTGTAACCTTAGAACTTATAGGACTCTCAACATCATTTAGATACCCTCATTCAGATGTATAGTTCATATAGACACTGTATTTAACTTAGTACAACCATTCTAAAGAAATTAAAAATCCAGAGTATAACGCATTCTATGACATAAAGGATCATAATATATTACATAATATTTTGTTCGGTTACATCATTCATTATACTAAGTTATTACAACAACAAGTCTTTAGAAGACTTAAAGTTTTAACAACAGAAATTTAAAGCTAATAAGCATGGCTTTTCCCCTTATCAGTCCCAGACGTGCCAGGGATATCATTTATAGCTGCAAAAGAGGATATGCGCAAGAATGAGCTACAAATGCTCAGCAAGTTCATTTGAATATGTAAACACCATGTGTTTGATTTGAAAGATATCAATATTGTATACTGAGGGTTCTATATAAGAACCATAAATTTCATTTAGCTCTATCAGTCTTTAATGACTTAGAACCATTTGAATTCGGATATCTGGTAGGTGATCAGCCTCACCAATATCCTAGGAGTATGCATATCATCCTACCATTTGTGGTCAATATATTATCGACATTTATTGGCCTTCCTATGAAGGCATTTCCATTTACTCAGTATAAGATGTCTTACCAAACAATTTGGTTTGACACAACAATTTACGCTCGAATCAACAATATATGAATAATGATTCATTTCTTAAGTTATGCTGAACAAGAAGCAATAACTTCACAATAATTGATAGCAAGATGTATAATACTTGCTTAATATAATTTGAGTAAGGTTGGGACACTTGCCTTAGCGTAGCTCACTATAATTTAGTTCAATCTGTCAACGCACGTAGTCTACATATACCAATAATAAGCGTTAGCACGTATATAAACATGTATCACGCTAATCTAGACAAGTTTTATTAAGGTTCGACGTTGATTCGGTATCTCGGTCGTGTCCTTAATGGCTAAACACAGAGATTGTTCGATAAAACTTCATTTGGAAGTTTAATTATTAGTCTAAATAATTTAATTATTATTTATAACATTTTTAGAAGCTTGATATTATTTTTAAATAATTTTTAGAAGCTTGGAAGTATTTTTAAATAATTTTCCAAGTTTAGAAATATTTTTAAATGATTTAATTATCATTTAGAATAATTTTAAAACATTTAATATGTTATTTAAATAATTTATTTGTTATTTAGAATCTTTTTAAATACTTAAAATATTATTTAAATGATTTATTTATCATCTATAATATTTTTAGAAAGATAAAATATTATTTAAATGATTTATTTTATCATTAATATTATTCTTAGACTTTATTTTATCATTAAAATAATTTAATTATTACTTAAAATAATTTTTAAAACTTAATTTAATATTTAAATGATTTAATTATCATTTATAACATTTTTAAATATTTAGTTTATTATTTAAATGATTTATTTATCATTAATAATATTTTAAATATTTAATATTTTATTTAATTATTATATATAATAATTTTATTTACCTTAACACCATTTTTAAATAATTAATATAATTATTTAATAATTTAATATCATTTTTAAATAATTAAAACAATTATTAAATGATTTATCATAATTATTAGTTATTATTTAATTAAATTAAATAATATATCAGAATATATAAAAATATTTGAAATAAATTTTTTTATAATTAAAAATGAATTTTTGGATTTATTTATTAATTATTAATAATTATTTAATATTTATTTATTATTTTATAATTTATTTAATTAATTTTTATTTAATTTTTATTAAAAATCCGTCGCTAAAGGGCTTTAGCGACGGTCTGCATGTGTTCATAGGTTTCTGGGTTTGGCTATGCATTTCGTTGCTAAAGGTGTTCTTCAATGAAGAACAGTTGGTCAATGTCCAATAGGGACTTTTGACCTCAAATTAATCTCAGCTCGTTTGATGTTTGTTCTTGATTTTTATTTGTTGTTATAGCCAACATGGCAGTGTACAACAACATATCATGTACCTCCCTCTTTGACTGTGTTGTTCTAGCTATGGTTCCTGATGTTCCCAGCAGCTCCACTGCATCTCGTGCTTCAGGGGTTCGCCGCCATAGGGCTGCACCTGCTCCGGCTTTGCCTCGGACTCACCAGGCTCGTCGACTGGCAGAGGCTGTCGTCCGATCCGATCACCCTGAGGCTGAGGAGGCCGTTCTTCCAGATATTGACGCCGAGGGGCCGTCCTCCAGCACACTAGCTCCATCCACTCGCCGCGTTTTGCCCGGTGTTCAGGTGCCCGATCTGTTAGGCCGAGACCTCAGCCGTCACCCCTCAACGTCTCTTGTCGCTAATGAGGTATACTCATTATTCCTTTGAATTCATTTTCAATCTCTATTCGTATCTGGACTGATCCCTTAGTAATTGCCACAAGTGCCCGAGTTCACCCAGCCGAGGGGTAACTGGTTCAACATCTATTCCCTCTACACAGCACTGCACGCTGATTATCGCACGGTGGTGGATTCCTGGGGTTTCCGCTCTTTCTTCACTATCATTCCCCGTTAGTGCCCTTGGGGTTACATGAGGGCTTTTTCTGAGCGATGGTTCCACCAGACCCAGTCCCTTCATCTTTTGGACTGCGAGGTTGTGCTGACTCCTTGGGACTGGAGGTACATTACTGGTATGGAGTTCACCGGAGTCCGTGTCCCTTTGGATCTAGACATTACTCCAGCGGAGGTCCGAGCTTTATTGGGTTTCGCTGTCGAGGATCGGGTCTTCAAGGCCCGCAACATTCGGTCCGGAGCTTTGGCTGTTGACGTTGTTGGAGGCATATACGCGACGCCCTTCCCTGCAGATCGAGCCACTCGTGATATTCTGCTCCGACGTGTGTTCCTGACCATTATGAGGGGTTGTTTCCTGGGGAACAACTCATCTACCATTCATTTCAGCGTCGTCGGACCTGTCAGGGATGTAGACTGGATCGGTGACTATGATTGGGGGTCCTTCACCTTTGCTTACTTCCTCCACGGTCTTTGTCTTCGTTCGGAGGGACAGACAAATGCTTGGCTTGGGTTCTACCCCTTTATGCTAGTAAGCCTTCTTTCTTTACTGCACCTCCTATCATTTCATTTCTCTTTTCTGCATTTGCCGGTCACTCATGCCGTTTCTTGTTTCTGTTCATAGTTCTGGGCCTACGAGCGACTCCCATGCCTGAGGCCTGTCACGACTCTCGGGTTGAATACCTATCCCCGGGGTAGGCGGTGGCACCATAGCACTTTGGAGGAGGTCCCGGTATCTGGTAGCTTCGCACACTGCCGCATTCAGTTGGAGCTGATCACTGCCGCTGATGTCGTCTGGGTTCCCTACCTTTCCGAGCATCTGACCATGGGATTTACAGATGGATATCCTTCCAGCCCAGAGTTCACACTTTCCACCCATCGCCTCACCTTGCAGAGTGTTGGAGGTTGGGTGATGTATCTGGGAGAGTGCGCATTCAGATACGTTACTGGAGAGATCCGCATTCCGCACTCCCTTCCCTTCACTACATCCTAGTCGTTGGACTCTCAGCCTTCAGAGATTATGCTCACGGGGGAGGATGGCCGGACACTTTCTTCAGGTCCCAGCACGAGCAAGGCTTTTCGTATTTGGTGGGTGCCCCGCACTATCGGTCTTCAGACTCGGGCCACATTCTTTCTCGGAGATATGGTCCCCGGCTTGGTGATGATGACTGATTGGACCGCCTGCATTCGGAGTCCCACCCATGCTGAGCAGATTGCGACTCTAACCTGCCAGGTGGATCAGCTATCCTTGTACCTTCAGGTGTTGGGCAGGACCCCAAAGGTTGCCTACGCATATGATCCTGACAGTGCGGGTTTCGACACAGGCCCGAGCTCATCTGATGCCCCCGTGCAGCCATACATCCCTGATATGAACTTTGGGGCTTCGACTTCGATGACTCCAGGGGATCAGTTCGAGGATCCCGATTTCATAGATGACATCGCCTTTGATTAGATCATGATAGGATAGGGCTCTCTCTCTCTCTCTCTCTCTTTTTGTATTTGAACCTGTTCGACTCTTTTCATTTCATGCACTATGTATTAAACTCATTTATTTATTTATGCACAGTTTTATCATTATGACAGTTCAATTGCTTTATTATTGACTGTATGATGCATGATTTTTCATGGATAGAGAATGACCCCTGCACAGTCTTTTTGATACTATTTTTACATATGTCGTCACCAGACGTCGTGGTACGTTTGGAACTCATTCCTCCCACAGGGTTGGTCGGAAGTCTTCTCCGCTAGTTGGACAGTTTGTCGCCGGTCGACAGGGTTATCGCAGATTGTCTTCTGGGACATTCCCGGTCCTTATTATCGTTTAAGTGCCAACGGACTTTGTGGAAGGTATTCTGAGCTATTGGGCCCCTACCTGTTAGGTTTTCAGATTTAGGACAGTGGAGCTGACCCCCACTCTCGAGGAGTATGCTCGCTTTACCGGCTTGTCTTTGGATGGTCCTTGTGCCAGGGTCACAACTGGTCCCATGCACCGCTAGTTCCTGACTTTTACTGGGTTGCGGAGGACAGTTTTGTTGTCGGTGATCACATCAGACCATCTAGTTCCTCTTCATTTCCTGATTGAACAATTCAGCTCTCCCGATAGTTTTCACCTATTTTCTGGTGATTTTTTCGTGTCCGAGGAGCGCTGGGGTGCTCTGAGAGTAGACGTTTTGATGGCATGTGTCATCTCAACTTTGTATTTGCCAGTCGTACCCGATCTGTTGGATATGCGAGTTATCGTGGTCGTTAGAGCCCTTCAGGAGGATCACACCATTCTTCCCATGATATTGGCAGATACCTACATGTCAGCCTCATATTGTCAGTCTTTCCGAGGCAGAGTGTTCAGAGGGAGCTCTATTTTGCTGTATGTATGGTTTGTGAGCCATCTTAGCCCCATCGGTCATTTCCGTCGCCATGGGTTTTGCTTCGGCCACGACATAGCCACGCAGTTTTTGTTTCGTCCCGTGAGCTGTACTGATGCGGCTTCCTGGGTAGAATTCTTGTCGGTTATTGAGGATCCTTTTCATCTCCTGATCTATTCGGGTTATTGCTCCTTTATGAGCTTATTGACTCACGTGCCTAACCTGGATTTCATCCCTATTGCTGGCTTGAGAGGCGTGACGACTTGTCATCCCTTGGCGGTTACGGGGCAGTTTGATCAGACACAGGATTTTCACCCTTTCACGGGCGCCACCGCCTACCGATTCCTTATATCATCCCAGACAGAGAGAGAGATCTACTGCGGGTATATGATGGTCTCGTAGGATCTTTGCCGAGTATAGTGACAGTTGCCCCATCCAGACCTTTGCTTATGTGCAATGGTTGCGCGGAGACTCGGATATGGTCAATTTGAGTCAAACTGGGGTTTTTGATGACTCTCGAGTGATTTTCACAGATAACACCGCCCCAGAGGTATTTATTTCCCCCAAGTCCATAGAGATGACCTCCAGATACGATTCCATCTCAGCTGATTCTGCCCCTAGTCGGGTCACTGAAGATAGCCGGATCCGACTGGCCTTGATTGCTACTGAATCCGAGAGGGAAGCTGCCATTGCTGAGAGAGATACCACTATTCTGGCCAGAGATACTGCCCTTGCTGATAGAGATGCCACTGTATTTCAGACTAGGGCAGTTATAGATATTCATTCTGAGACTGTCAGCCGAGCCACTGTTTTATTGGATCGCATCGACATGATGGGACAACAGATTGCAGGGGATGCTGATACTTCAGATCTATCCACCACCTTATCCCTCTTGCTTTGGTTAGTTTCAGATTTGTAGGTCATTTTAGACTATGTCAGTTTCATCGATTATCGAAAAAAAAATCTTGTAACGAAATGACTTATATATGTAGACATGCATTTAAATTTAGTCATTTTCCCTTTTTGTCGTATCGTTGCCTTTCATTGGATCCTCATTTTATCCAGCTAACCATTATTTTGATATTTCGCCTTCTTTCACTTCTCAAGTCTTAACGGAGATTTGACAGATATTGCCGCACCCCTGTTGATTTCATCGAACTGAGTCTTAGATTTTGGCTAACTATTTGGTTGGATCAGGGTTATGTCATTTGAGATGAAGCTGATTAGGCGGCTGGTTTCGGGAAGGTTTCGAGGGTATAGGAAGGTTTATCTGGCTGTTGGGAATTGGTTTTGGTTAGAGAAAGTATTATTTTTAAGGAATCGGATTGTGCCATGATGGCTGCCTACGTACCCCCATAAGTCGGGAGATCAGGTCCTACGTAGTTCGTTCTTCAAAGAAAAAGGAGGAAATGATGATTCAAGCGTAGAACCGCTTCATCGAGTCGGAATTGATGGGTTGTGGAAACACCTCACCATCAATCTCTTGTAATATGAGGGCTCCTTCGGACAACAGTTTCTTAATCACAAATGGTCCTTCCCAGTTCGGGGCAAACTTCCATTTGGCTTCGTCTTGGCAAGGCATGATTCTCTTTAGCACTAGGTCATTTTCCTTGAACTTCTGAGGTCTTATCTTTTTGTCGTATGATCGAGAGATTCTTTGCTGATATAACCGATCGTGCAAAACAGAAGCCACCCTCCTTCCATCAATTAGGGCCAATTGGTCGTATCGATTTTGCATCCAATCATCCTCGCTTATCTGAGCATCAATCAAGATTCTGAAGGACGCCATCTCAACTTCTACTGGAAGAACGGCCTCCATTCCGTATACCAAAGCATAAGGGGTTGCCCCTGTAGAAGTAAATGACTGAATTGAGGTGTTTGATCTTAAACCGGTCACATAATTCATTCATGAGGGAATTGTTCAAATTCTTGGCATTGTCAGAGACTAAGACCTCAGGTTGCCTGTATCGGCAAATGACATTATTCCTGATGAAACCAACGATGATTTCCTGAGTTACTTTAGAGAAAGAACCTTCTTCTACCCATTTAGTGAAGTAATCAATCATGACGAACATAAATCGGTGTCCGTTGCTTGCTTTGGGCTCCACTGGTCCGATTACATCCATACCACACATTGACAACGGCCAAGGGGATGTCATACAATGTAGTTCATTGGGAGGCGCATGGATTACGTTGTCATGCACCTGGCATTGGTAACATCGCTTGACATGATCATCGCAATTGGCTTTCAGTGTTAACTAGTAATGTCCCGTTCTCAAGATCTTTTTGGCTAGCATCGGTCCACTCATGTGTGGCCCACACACTCCCCCGTGCATCTCGTCCATAATATTTTGGGCCTGCGTTTCATTTACACATCGCAACAATCCCAAACCGGTATCCCTCTTGTATAGTGAATCCCCGCTCAGATAAAACATCATCGCCATCTTCTGGATTCTCAACCTCTCAGCTCGGCTTGCCTGTTCGGGAATGGCTCTATCCCTCAGATACTCTCTTATGTCGTGATACCAAGGCTGCTTTGGCATAACCACCTCCTTCGATAATACTGCCACATGTTCCTCGTATGCCGGGGCATCCTGTACCGCTATTTCAATCTGTGGGACGTCCCTGCTTTTGATTATGTGGATTAAGGAAGCCAGAGTCGCCAATGCATCGACAAAATCATTCCTTCCTCGGGGGATTCAAATTCTCGCATCAATTGGATAACACATCGGTGGTATGGAAGCAACCGGAGCTCCTTTGTGCTATACTCCCCTGTCGCCTGTTTGATTATCAGTTCTGAATCCCCGAACACCGCTAGTCTTCTCATTCCCATATCGCGGGCAAAACGGAGTCCCAATATACATCCCTCATACTCAGTTGTATTATTCAAATTACTGAACTGTAATTTAATGGCCACGAGGTATTGCTCTTCGGTGATAGAGACCAGGACTGCTCCGGCTTCGGCCCCCTCAGCATTTATAGCACCATCAAAATACAGCTTTTAGAACTGCCCTTCGTCATCACATCTCGTGTGTGAGACCTAGAATACATCTTCGCCTGGCAAAGGAGTTTCTAAAGGCTCCATCCCCCCTGCTGGCATTTCTGACAACTGATCTGCAATTCCCTACCTTTTCATGGCTTTCTGAGTTACGTATACGATGTCGAACTGCTGTAAGATTTACTGTCACCTGGACAATCGACAATTCAGCATGGGCCTTTCAAAGATGTAGTTCAGGGGATCCATTCTCGATATCAAGTACGTAGTGTGACCATGGAGATAGTGTTATAACCTCATTGCAGCCCACGCCAAAGCACAACAGGTCCTTTCGATGGGGGTGTAATTCTGTTCGCATCGGCTAAATCTCTTGCTGAGGTAATAGATGGCCTGCTCTTTGCCTGATTCGTTCTTCTGTCCCAGTATACATCCCATCACAATGGCATTGACCGATATATACATAAACAGAGGGATCCCATCCTTCGGGGGTACCAGCACTGGTGCCTCTGTCAGCTGCTTTTTAATGGTCTGAAAGGCTTTCTGACATTGTTCATTCCACTCTTGGGAGGCATCTTTCCTTAATAGTTTGAAAATCGGCTCGCACGTAGTTGTCAAGTGGGATATGAAGCGGCTGATGAAGTTTATTCTTCCAAGGAATCCTTTTATCTCCTTCTCTGTGTGAGGTGCCGACATATCCACAATGGCCTTAATCTTCGCCGGATCCAACTCAATGCCCCGATCACTAACCAGGAATCCCAAGAGCTTGCCCGACTACACTCTGAAAGCACACTTTGCCGGATTGAGCTTTAAATTATATTTTCTGAGCCGATCGAATAGATTTTTGAGATGGGTTACATGATCAGATTCTACCCTCGATTTCACGATAATGTCATCCACGTAGACCTCTATCTCCTTGTGCATCATGTCGTGGAACAGGGCTATCATGGCTCTTTGATAAGTAGCCCCCGCATTTGTGAGACCGAAAGCCAATCGTCTATTGTAGAAGGTGCCCCAAGGGGTGATGAAAGTGGTCTTTTCCCCATCTTCCTCTGCCACCATTATCTGATGATACCCTGCAAAGCAATCAACAAAAGAATACATCTCGTATTGGGCTGTGTTATCCACCAAGATGTGTATAAAAGGCACTGCGAAGTTGTCCTTGAGACTGGCCTTGTTCAGATCTCTATAGTCGACACATACCCTCACCTTCCCTCCAGGCTTAGCCACTGGAACTACATTGGACAGCCATTCTGGGTAAGTGGACACTATAACGATTCCAGCCCTGAACTGTTTGATGACCTCTTCTTTCACCTTCAAGCTCCACTCCGGTTTTAACTTTCTTAGTTTCTGCTTGACAGGCCTGAAATCCTCCTTGATGGGCAACCGGTGTACCACAATGTCGGTGGACAATCCGATCATGTCCTCATGAGACCAGAAAAAAGCATCCTCATACTGGCTTAGCAACTTGGTTATTTCTATTTTATGGCTAGGGGTCAGGTTTGTCCCTATCTTGAGCTCTTTGGGCTTGTCAGGAGTTCCGATATTTATGGTGACGGTTTGGTCTAAGTTGGGTTTGGGTTTATCCTCGACCCATCCTTTGATCTCGTCAGGCGCGTCGTCGTAATCTGTCTCGTCTTGCTCAATGCCCATTAAATCGAAATCTAGCTCAATATCAAAATCATAGTCATCATTCAAATTTGAAAGACCGTTCGTTAGGCAAGGAATACTCAAATTGGTACACCTGACATGAAACAAAATATTTGTCATATATAAGTCATTTTTCGCAAAGATCACATTTTTTAGATAACATGACGAAACGACATAATTATACAAAATACAAAACAAAAATGATATTTCTTCATCCTCCCATCTACCACCCTGATGCCGTGTGTTTACCCTTGTTTGGATATCACTGGTTCCATTGTCCAGTTGTCGGTGGTCAGATCAGACGAAATGCGCTGGATGAAAGGTGGCTTCACATCGGAAACTTCCCCGATGACTACGGCCACATTGCCTGAGTCCCTCTTCATACCTTCTTCAGGAATAATTAGCCCTGCCCAATCGATGACAGACACACTTTGTTGGGCTCCCGGTGGCATGGAAACATCCTTCCCCTCTCCATTGCTTGTTAACTGTCCGGGGATATAACACCTGTATAGACACCCAAATTTTGCACTTCCTATACTAATCCTGACAGGAGGGCAAAATCGTCAATTGACCCAGCACACGAGAATAAAAGATGGACATAAAGACGAACACTCAAAGCCACCACTACGGGGCGAGATTGAAGCCGACACGACAACAAGCGAATGTCGGGAGTCGGTTAATGATCACTGCGCTTACCCGAATGACATGGCACGTTTCCCGGCGGTTTCTGGATTGCAGAATGCAAGCCCTTTAGCGGAAACCAACGGTACGACACGAAAATCGAGACAAGGTACAGAAAACGAGAAAATCAGCACAGTCAGCCGCAGATCAATCTGCGGCCAAGGACGAAACTCGAGACGACACGGGACTCGAGCGCACGGGACTCGAACACGGCTGGGGGGAGAACCAAGGGCCAGCCACAGATCAATCTGCGGCCAGCCGTAGATTGATCTGTGGCTGCCCTTGGTAGTGCCTTATCAGGCCATTTTGCATACAGAAACAGGGAGTAAGAATCGAGCAGCAGCAGCAGTTCGGGAGAAGGAGAAAAAATAGCAAGAAAACAGCAAAAATTAAGAGAGAAAAGAGTGAGAAATAGTGAGAAATTGTACCCATTTTGTGAGATTACACCTCATATTGTCTACTCTACTCAATACACAAATTCATACATATTGTGGGGATTATTTGCAAGGTGAAAAATCCTTTGTTTTAGCATTTCGTTATACCATTTTTGCCAAGCTTTTTGTCATCCGAATTATCTTGAATGTAGCTTTCTTACATGTTATTGTGAAACCATGGATTAGGACTATTAGTGAGGGTTTCATCGGAATGAAATTCCCCCTAATAGCCCGATGATGTCCGTTTCGTGCAAATTTTAGCTATTACGGTAATGTGTCATTCGTAGTGTATTTCAATTGTTATTGTAAGATATCCTAGAGCATTAGGCATCCCACGGTTATTTATTTACGTTGTATCCATTTTGCGGTTGTGCAACGAGTTCGGATGTGAGCCTAGGAGCGCGACCCCGTGGTCTAAATCCGATGATGGACATTTTTGGATGTATGTAATCGGGTAGATGCATTCGTCATTGTAAATATGTAATCGTCGGGCCTTAAAACGATACCAAGTCGGAGGTCGGGTTTAAGGCCCCGAAATAGTGAAACTTGTGATTGTAGGCGTTTGGGGTTATTTTGATGGCTTACATGCCCATGAATAGCCCCGACGCGTGTTTATGCTTGATTGGATTTTGTGACACAAAAAATGATTTCAAAGATTAAACGATGAAGGTTTTTCATTAAAATCAAGCAAACTAGAGGGTTAGCATCATGTAGCTAAAAAATTGGAAGTGTTAATGAATGTCCATTCCTATTAAACGAGAAGGCTAAAGAAGGTCGTTTTCAAATATCACAACAAATGGTTTTATAAAATGAAACAACGTTTTATTAAATCTTGGTGTATAGGGTGAAAGATATCCTAGAAGTTGCCCATCATTTTATGAAAGCAATGTATAGATTTCGATTCCTATTTTGACGAAGGTTTAAAAGACTCTTGTTTTGCCAAAATGACACCTAATAAAAATCTCATAGCTTTTGACAAATAAAAATCAAACCTTTCTTATGAATAAAAGAGCTCTCTCGTATAAACGGAAACGACGTTCTAAAACATTCCCAAAATAAAACACGATTTCTCACAAAAAGCCAAATGTCTCTTCTCTCATGCAACAAAAAACTCACCACAATATTCACATAAGCACACACACACACACGCCCACACACACACATTTCATTAATCAAAGGATAGGAAAGCATCAAGATTGCGGTAACCGTGTTTTCACGGAAGTCGGGGGGTGCCTAACACCTTCCCTTCGCTTACGCAAGCCCCCGAACTCTATGAATCTCGGTTCGCAGTCCATTTAATTCGGAGTCACATATGAGCCAGCGATTTACAAAAAATGGAAACTCGGATGAGTTGGTACATCCATTTCAAATATACCAACTGGCGACTCTGGTTAAATTGGCTCATCATAAAAAATAATCTTTCAAAACCCCGTCGACACTCGTGCCGACCTTTTCTAAAAATCATCTAATGAAAAAAGCTAAAATTGGAAAGGGTAACAATTAGCATAAAGGAGCGATTAATCCCGGCGTTGACAGCTGGCGACTCTGCTGGGGACCCAATTAGAGGGCTTAAGCCGCGTTCAAATCTTGATGCTATCCTTCCTTTAAAATTCATGAATGTGTATTTGCGTGCGATATTTTGACTTGCTTTACTTGTGTTGTGGGAATATGTGTTTTGTCCAATGAATGAATGATTAATAGAACGACTTTACTTTAAAGTAAATCATTTGCATGCGGTAAGGACGATGAATGTGAATGTATGTTGAAAGTGTACCTCCTCCTAAGGCAAATCTGTCGGTTGCTTATTACTGGACTCGAAGGGGCTGCTCCCCGGAGATGGCTCAGGAAGCGCACCACCCAAATCCGCTCCAATCGAAAGGTTTCAGACGAGTAGATTGCGAAGATTTGGGGACCTTCATGCCAAAAAGCCCGTGAGAGTAACCTTAGGATAGGTCAGCCTTAGATTAACCCAACGCAGGAAAAGTCTCTTCATGCCCTTTTACGTTTACACGTATTAAATGTCATGATCCAATGCAATATTATTTACATCCCCTGTTGCTAAAAGAAGGTACTGACCTCTAGGTTTTGCAGGGAACAGCTGGGAAAACTTCATAGTTCACGTCTAGCATTGATTATTGCAATAAGGACTGCTAACATTTTATTTTACAGGGAAAGATTAAAAAACCCTAAGAGCACAAAATTTACAGTTTGAGCATGCATCCACATCTCTCATTCCCCTAGACTAAACTTTAAACCGTTTTCCCCTGTAGGATTGCTCCTCAAATGCGTTTGCAGTCTAAAAAGGCCCAGGTCTCTACCTCTGAAATGGCTGATCTTCCCAATCATAGTTCCATATCTCGGGAAGAGTTTGATGACTTTAAAAAGCAGATGACGGAAATGGCCACAATGCTAAAAGAACAGTTCCTAATCAGACAGGATCCGCCAAACCAGGGACCGCATAATATACCACCGCCAGGGGGTGACCAGAATCCTCCTAAGGATGATGCAATCCTGGTTAAAAATAACCAACATCAACTAAAGGACGAGCCGGTCCTCCCAAAGGTCATTCCTGCCCTCAACAAGACGGTAATCACGATTCCAGAGGAGGGAGATACTGATGACCTTCGCAGGAAAATGAAGCAGATGGAGGAGACCATCCAATCTCTAAAAGGCATAGGCTCCCTGGGTAGGGTTAATTATGCAAATTTGTGTGTCTTCCCCGGAACCAGATATCCAGAAAAGTTCAAGGTCCCCGAGTTTGAGAAATACAATGGAAAGGGAGACCCCTATACATACTTGAAGATATACATTGGAGAACTCGGGTCTTATGCCGAGGACGAAGGGTTAAGGATGCAGCTATTCCAGAAAAGCTTAACGGGGGAGGCAAGAATCTGGTGTGCCCGCCTTGACAATGCCCGAATCCACAACTAGGAGGAATTGACCCATACCTTCTTAACCCAATACAGCTTTCAGGCCCAGATGGCCCCTGACAGGTACCAAATGACAAAGATCAAGAAATAACCAAAAGAATCTTTCAAGGACTATGCACAGCAGTGGAAGGGTATGGCTGCGCAGGTAAATCCCCAAATGAGTGAGGCACAGATGGTGATGACCTTCGTGGATATCCAGGAGGAGCCCTACTACGAGCGAGTGATCTCGGGGATTGGGAGACCTTTTGCTGAAATGATAAAACACAGAGAAATGGTGGACATGGGGTTGAAATCTGGCAAAATCCAGGACTTCACAGCTCTTGAAACGGCTGCGGAACAAATCCAAAGTGGGAATTATGGCAGTACTTCCCGCAGGCCCCAAAAGCGAAAAGAGGAAGATGTCTCTCTCGTACTGCAGGGATCATCCAGGAAGGTGGGGAATGGCCCTCCTGTACAAATACAGAGATTTGTGCCGACCCAGCAACCTAATTTTGATAATCCTAGAACGGACGGACGAAGGAGGTTTGAGACCTCACAAAAGCGGGTATTCACCCCGCTTGGGGATCGTCTTGAGCAGATTTTGGCAGTATTGATATCACAGAGGAAGATTGTCGATTTGGCACCTCCAAGTGACCCGAAGGGAAGAAGATTTGACCCCAGTAAAAAGTGTGCATATCATTCGGGTTCCCCGGGTCATGACACTCAAGAATGTTGGACGCTGAAACACATAATTCAAAACCTGATTGATAGCGGGGAAATCGTGGTGGAACAGCCCGAGCCGCCAAATGTTAAAATCAATCCCCTACCGAAGCATAATGGGGGAGGGGTCAATATGGTGGAAGCCATCGAAACTGAAGGACCGCCAAGGTGAAATTATATGACAAGGATTGATGAGATGGTCGGCATGACGGGTGGTCAGGAGAATATGCAAGGGGCACCGGTTAGGTTGACGGGTGCAAGCCGGAGTATCACAGGGGGGCCTATCAAGTTAGCGGCTCCGAAACCGCTCACCATCGCAGCAAGACCACAGATCCCCATTGGCAATCTAAAAACGGTACCGTGGAACTATGGGGGTGTATTAGAGGAGGCGGCTAGTTGTGCTTCCGTAACATCAAAGGGGAATCCTTTGTACCTTCTAGGAAGAGTCCTCGAGAGTAAGAGAAAGGAGAACGAGAGGATATCCGAGGAGAAAGCCGTGGAGTTCTTGAAAAAGATGGATCATCCGAAAGTAAAGGGGATCAAGGCAGTGAGCGAGGAATCGACTCTGACGTCGATCATGGATTTGGTGTTATCATCTAGGAACCACTGCAGAATCATGGCCAAAGTCCTGGGGGAGGCACACATTGCCAAGACGATTAGCCAAGAAGGTTTCGGCCGCCTAGTGGACCATCTGCTAGAGAACAATGTGCTATCATTCACAGATGATGATATCCCGAAAGAGGGAAGGGGGCATCAGAGACCGCTGCACATCGCAGTGATCTCATCAGGGTATGCCATGAATGGGGTGCTGATTGATGGGGGATCAGCACTGAATATTTGTCCCCTCAGTACGCTGAGGAAAATGAACATCAATCCCAAGCGCCTGCGGGCCAGTCATGTGGTGGTGCGAGCCTTCGATGGATCCCGGAAGGATATAATGGGAGAAATAGAGTTGCCTGTGGAGATAGGGCCGTGTACTTTCGATATTTCCTTCCAAGTCCTGGATATCTCGACCAGTTATAACATGTTATTGGGAAGGCCATGGATACATATGGTCGGAGCAGTTCCCTCTACGCTACACCAGCAAATCAAGTTCATCGTCAGCGGGAATCTGGTAACAATCTCCGCAGAGCGTAATGACCCTTTTCCGTCCAAGAATGGTCTGCCAGTAATCAATGTGGACGAATCCGCGGTGCCCGCCAGTTTTCAAGCACTGGAAATCAGCACTCCCTACTTTAGAGGTCTGGGAGCTCCAACCATAAAATCTAAAGCCTCCCCTGAGCTCACCTTCGTTGCTAGAGAAATGATGAATATGAAGTTCCAACCTGGGCAGGGGTTGGGAAAAGACAGCCAAGGAATTTCCGCGCCTATTCAACTGCCCAACCAGACAGGCAGGGCAGGGTTGGGATATCATGGAGGCATAGAGCAGAACCACTCTCAAAGGGAAACCCCATTTCGATCGACCGGAATCCTAATGCCTAAGGTCCACAATGAACAAGGGACGAACAGGCCCGTGTCCGAATTAGAAGGTAAAGATGACTCCTGCGGATGATGAGTCAGTCAAAAGGAAGAGTTTCCCGCGGGAGGTCATGCAGCAGTTCGAAACCAAATGCTATATCTCTGGGCCATCAATAAACATTGGAGAGGGGAAGGATACGGCCCCAACGTCGGGAGCCCAACAGAGTATGCCTGTCATCGATTGGGCAGGGTTAGTTATCCCTAACAAGGCTATGGGGGAAGACCGATACGATGTGGCGGTAGTCATCAGGGAAGTCTCTAGTGCGCAGCCACCTGTCATATGTCGCATCCCGGCTGATCTGACCACCGATATCCAGACAGGGGTAAAACACGGTGTCGGGGTGGTAGACCCCGGAAAGTGGGGGATGAATGTCTACCAGTTTTGGTTCTTTATTTTATATTTTGCATAACTATATTAGTTTGTCATGTTATTTTAAGAACGATCATTGTGGAAAGATGAATTATATATATGACAGTATTTTGTTTCAATATCAGGTGTACCAATTTGAGTATTTCTTGCTTAACAAACGATCCCTCAAATTTGAATGATGACTATGATTTTGATATTGAGCTGGATTTCGATTTAATGGGCATTGAGCGAGATGAAGTAGATGATGACGATGCGCCTGAAGAGATCAAAGGATGGGTCGAGGACAAACCTAAACCTAACTTAGACCAAACCATCGCCATAAACATCGGAACCCTTGACAAACCCAAAGAACTCAAGATAGGGACAGACCTGACCGCTAGCCAGAAAACAGAATTAACCAGGTTGCTAAGCCAATATGAGGATGTTTTTGCATGGTCTCACGAGGACATGATCGGATTGTCCACCGACATTGTGGTACACCAGCTGCCCATCAAAGAGGGTTTCAAGCCTGTCAAGCAAAAACTAAGAAAGCTAAAACCGGAATGGAGCTTGAAGGTGAAGGAAGAAATCATCAAACAGTTCAGGGCTAGAATCATCATGGTGTCCACTTACCCAGAATGGTTGTCCAATGTAGTCCCAGTGGCTAAGCCTGGAGGGAAGGTAAGGGTATGTATCGACTATAGAGATCTAAACAAGGCCAGTCTCAAGGATAATTTTCCGGTACCTTTCATACACATATTGGTGGATAACACAGCCCAATACGAGATGTATTCTTTCGTTGATTGCTTTGCAAGATATCATCAGATAATGGTGGCGGAGGAAGACCGGGAAAAGACTGCCTTCATCACACCTTGGGGCACCTTTAGCTACAGACGTTTGGCTTTCGGTCTCACTAATGCGGGGGCTACTTATCAGAGAGCCATGATGGCCCTGTTCCATGACATGATGCATAAGGAGATAGAGGTCTACGTGGATGACATTATCGTGAAGTCAAAGATAGAATCTGATCATGTGACCCATCTCCAAAAGCTATTTGACCGGCTCAGAAAATACAATTTAAGGCTCAATCCGGCAAAGTGTGCTTTCGGAGTGCAATCGGGCAAACTCTTTGGATTCCTGGTTAGTGATCGGGGCATCGAGTTGGATCCGGCAAAGATTAAGGCCATTGTGGATATTGATGAGTGTGTTTTATATACACAAATTGGGTACTTTTAGCCTTAATAATTTGTAAGTCTTTAGTTATTTCGTTTGGTTTTATATGTTTTCATCTTATTATTGTGTAATGTAATTTTGTATTACTTTTATATGTATTTGTGTGCTTTTATGTGTTTTTACGTTGTTTTGTAGGTATTGAAATAAAAGCCCTTAAGATCAATGCGTTTTCGGCGTGAATCTAGCATTTTTGCTGCTTGTTACTCAATTTGACCCATGATGCAATCTGAATCTCTCAAAACTCAAAGAATGAAAGTTGTAGATTTTGATCTTAGCTTTCCAGAACATCCGGAAGCATCCAATTTGAAGTTCGTATGAGAGAGTTATGGTCATTTTACTGTTGGTCGATTTTGCAACCGAAAAATACGTGCAAGTATACGCGGTCAACAAGTAATAAAGAGTAAGTAAAGTATCGATCCCACGAGGAATTGTTTCTAATGTTTACCAACTATTAACCTTTTATCATTTCAATCTCATTTAAACAAATGATAATTATTTTTGTTGTTTTGCAATAACGAAGATAACAAATAAAGCATTAAGATAATGAAATCAAATATTAACAAGTCTAAGATTACAATTTCCCCCAACACTTCATTTAAATCTCCTAACTCTCTCTTTTTCAACTAGTTAATACACAAGAATTGTTAACCGAGAAATTCACTTTATTCATAAGCCTTAGTGTATGGTCATATGAAAATCACCCATACACGACACATAGGTATATGTTTATCCTACATGCCAATAATCCATTCAATTCCATGAATAATCAACAAGACACACGCCACATAATCTTAGTCAATCTACCCATCAAACGAATGAACCTCCGTGTAGGGAGTCATTAAGTTTGTAATCTCATAATGGTTACACACGGCATTTAGGTATATCTCTATCCCAAATACTAGCAAGTCATCCATTCTTGAAGACAATGAATAAGACACACGCCACATAATCTCATACATCACCCACAAAAATCTCTAACTTTCGTATGATATCAAAACTAGGTCTCAACACTATAATCCACTTTTCAATTTCATATAGGTGATCAATCAATTAAACTTTCATTATAAATCATGCTAGACATTCAATTCGCAATTTATTACGCTAGAATGTTGGTCGAGAACACGAATGTAAAATGTGGCCACCTCTCGATGCACCATATTCGTATCACACTAAATCCACAATTGATAGAATGAATGTGAACACCCTAGATGACTAACACACTGTATCTCTATGTGAATTACAATCAAAAGGGTTGAAGCATAAGTTCTCAATTGGCCACATATAGTGCTTCGGTATATCTCTATCCTAGGCACGAATCTTAAATTCCATCACATGCAGAATTCATGAACACATGCTAGCATAATCAGATCTCAATCTATATTTCCTTTCTCAATTACATATAGATTATCACACTAATTGATGATCAAGATAATTAATACATGAATCACAAATTATGATATCCAATTATAAAATGATAACTAACATCAAAGAGAGATAATTCAATTCAAACTAGGTGTTAGGTTCCATTGAAATCTTAGAATAAAAGTCTAGTTCATGGTAGCTACAAATAACATCATATTCAATTTATACATCATATTGGATTACAAATTAGAAGGGAAATTAGAGATAAAACCAATTTTGATGTATATTCAGATGTTGCTTGTTGGGTTGATGATGATCTCTAGCTTTTCCTCCTTGATTTTGCAATCCTTGATGCTTAAGGTCCTTGGCCTTTGCTTGATATGGCTTGATTTGTAGCACTTTGGCCCTCCTTGGTGATGAATTTGGTAGCTCCCCCCTCTCTTGAATCTGATTTCTAGGGTCTAGCTCCCTCAAAAATAGAGGCTACATAATGTATTTATAGTTCCTTAAGCAAAAACCTAGCTTAGCCCACGAATTTTGACCAAAAATTAGCTGAAATCGCGAAATCTGGCGAATTCGGCGCAGCTGCGCGCTTGGATGCGCCGCATGCTGAACTCCCTGGATGCCGGGTGCAGCTGCGCCGACTTTGGCTTGCGTCCGGGCGCAGCTGCGCCGTCCAAAATCTACGTTTTCTGCATAAGGGCGCAGCTGCGCCGAATTTGTACTAGGAAGGGGCGCAGCTGCGCCGGGCACTGCTTCTGCTGCATTTTCCAGCTCTGATGTCTGTTGGAAAAATGGCCATAACTTCCTCGTCTGAACTCAGATTTAGGCGTGTAAATAGGCTATGGAAATCTAAGGAAGAGCTCTACAACTTCCATTACTGGAGCTCGTCAAGATACAGATCGTAACAAAGCTCAAATTGAGCCCGAAACAACTGCTGTGTAAAATGCATGCAAAATCCAACGGTAAAATGATCATAGCTCTCTCATAAGAACTTCAAATGGGATGATTCCGGATGGTTTCGAAAGCTAAGATCAAAATCTACAACTTTCATTCTTTGAGTTTTGAGAGATTCAGATTGCATCATGGGTCAAATTGAGTAACAAGCAGCAAAAATGCTAGATTCACGCCGAAAACGAATTGATCTTAAGGGCTTTTATTTCAATACGTACAAAACAACGTAAAAACACATAAAAGCACACAAATACATATAAAAGTAATACAAAATTACATTACACAATAATAAGATGAAAACATATAAAACCAAACGAAATAACTAAAGACTTACAAATTATTAAGGCTAAAAGTACCCAATTTGTGTATATAAAACACACTCATCAAATGCCCCCAAACTTAAACCTTTGCTTGTCCTCAAGCAAAACACACAAACTATAAAAATTAAATATTTCTAAATAAAAACTATCTTGAGCAATGAGTTAAAAAGCTTAAACAATGGTCTCAAAGTATAAACACATGAAAACTCAAGGAAACTTTCAAAACGTTGTAAGCTTAGATTTACAATTAGTTAGTCATAGCTTGCTCTAGGTCCCTTCCGTGTGTGTGTGAGTACCCAATGGCACTAAACCAATCAAGCTCGGATGAAGTTTTGTAACCACATTACCTTATGAAATAATCAAAATAAACCACCAAAAACTACATGCTTAACACATCACTCAAAAGGTATACAAATCATAATTTCCAAAAATTTGCAATCAAAAGACTCTAGGTAAGTGCATTTTATGCTCCATCTTATCCTAAGTCTACTCTTGTGGGTGAGTGCGTTTTACGCTCCATCTCAACCCAACACAAGATTTGATAAACATAAATGTCTTACTTTTATCAAAATTATAAGAGAGTGCGTTTTACGCTCTATCTCTCCTACGCATGTGTCCATGAGTGAGTGCGTTTTACGCTCCATCTCAACTCACCACATGACTAATAATTCAAACACAACAAATTTGGACACCTTGCTTCGAGTGATGTTTAAACGAGTTCAAGAGTTTATAGATATTTCCCACAAGCATTCGGTTATAAAAGCCTTCTCTAAGCATACGACTAGCTCAATACTCATGGGTAAGTGCAAAAGAGTGAAAGGACGCATAAGCAAAATAATAACCAACAATTACGTTTAAGCACAAAAATTAAGCAACATTTATCCATTTTCTATGAGTTAGAATCAATTCAAACAAGTTCTTATCATAGACCATGAATTGTAGTTCAAATTAAATTAAAACAATGCTCAAGAGTCACATCCTAAAAATATTTTTTTTTGAACAAAAATGCATAACTTAAATCACATAAAAACTACAAAAAAAACACACACAAATACGAAGTACTACCCCCAAACTTAAACTTGACATTGTCCTCAATGTCTGATATAGGAAAAATTAAAATAGAAGACTTCCCTGAAAACGTGTCAAATGTCATTTATGTCATCATCCAAGTCCTCAAGTTGGGGGCGTACCTGAAAGCAAATGACTAAAGAAATTACAATGCAATTAAACCACTAAAATGCAATCAAATAAACGAAACTTTAATCAAACAAAAACAAAAGCAAAACAATAAACTTGGGTTGCCTCCCAAGAAGCGCTTTGTTTATAGTCGTTAGCCCGACTTCACCATTTCATTTCAATCCGGCTCAATCGCAAAATTGACCATTGCATGCCGCCTCTCTGTTCTTTCTTTGATTTCCATGGCATGCATGCCTGGTTGGCAATCCTCAAACTTAACTTCAACCGGTGGCAAGAAGAAGCTTTCATTATCCGCTTTATCAATTATTGCACTTTTGTCAAGATCCACATGAAGATATTCTTCATGAACCAATGGGTGCTCGATGGTTTTGAAAACCTCGAATGTGACTTCTTGATCTTTAATTTGTTTTTCATACTCCCCATTCATGCTCCTCATATCATCAATCTCAGAATCCGCATCCACAATAGGATGCACACTCTCAAAATTTTCACTAATAGCTTTGTGCGACTCTTCGCCAATTCCTTGATTATCCACCATACACTGCTCTTCACCTTCCTCCATAGGGCCAGTCTTTGTATTGCTAGGAAAGGTGCTTTGCGGTTGAATAATGTAATTATTGGCAACATAGTTTATGATGCTCTGCATCGAAGCTTGTAGCTTTGCCCACCCTACCTCATTTTGAGAGATAGTAGATATGTTCCGAGTCATGAGCTCCTCCAAATTAGATGTATCATCATGGTGTGGTGGAGGTTGATGAACAAATTCTGAATGGTATGAGAGATTTGGATCATGGAATTGATCTTGATTTTCGTCCCATGAAAATCTTGGATGATCTTGCCAACCCGGATGATAGTAGTTTGGGTAGTAGTCAGCTTGATTCTGACTGTAGGCATTCTGAGTGGACTGGGTCGTCCCCTCATAATCCCATTGATAGTTATGCTCATCCATTAACTAAAATCAAACTCAAAACAAAATAAACAATAAGCAAATTATTTACAAGTCTAAATTAAGACTAATTTGATTATGACTAATATTGGAAAAACGCTAGAAAAACAATTCCCCGGCAACGGCGCCAAAAACTTGTTGGTCGATTTCGCAACTGAAAAATACGCGTAAGTATACGCGGTCAACAAGTAATAAAGAGTAAGTAAAGTATCGATCCCACGAGGAATTGTTTCTAATGTTTACCAAGTATTAACCTTTTATCATTTCAATCTCATTTAAACAAATGATAATTATTTTTGTTGTTTTGCAATAACGAAGATAACAAATAAAGCATTAAGATAATGAAATCAAATATTAACAAGTCTAAGATTACAATTTCCCCCAAAACTTCATTTAAATCTCCTAACTCTCTCTTTTTCAACTAGTTAATACACAAGAATTGTTAACCGAGAAATTCACTTTATTCATAAGCCTTAGTGTATGGTCATATGAAAATCACCCATACACGACACATAGGTATATATTTATCCTACATGCCAATAATCCATTCAATTCCATGAATAATCAACAAGACATACGCCACATAATCTTAGTCAATCTACCCATCAAACGAATGAACCTCCGTGTAGGGAGTCATTAAGTTTGTAATCTCATAATGGTTACACACGACATTTAGGTATATCTCTATCCTAAATACTAGCAAGTCATCCATTCTTGAAGACAATGAATAAGACACACGCCACATAATCTCATACATCACCCACAAAAATCTCTAACTTTCGTATGATATCAAAACTAGGTCTCAACACTATAATCCACTTTTCAATTTCATATAGGTGATCAATCAATTAAACTTTCATTATAAATCATGCTAGACATTCAATTCGCAATTTATTACGCTAGAATGTTGGTCGAGAACACGAATGTAAAATGTGGCCACCTCTCGATGCACCATATTCGTATCACACTAAATCCACAATTGATAGAATGAATGTGAACACCCTAGATGACTAATGCACTGTATCTCTATGTGACTTACAATCAAAAGGGTTGAAGCATAAGTTCTCAATTGGCCACATATGGTGCTTCGGTATATCTCTATCCTAGGCACGAATCTTAAATTCCATCACATGCAGAATTCATGAACACATACTAGCATAATCAAATCTCAATCCATATTTCCTTTCTCAATTCCATATAGATTATCACACTAATTGATGATCAAGGTAATCAATACATGAAGAGCAAATTATGATATCCAATTCTAAAATGATAACTAATAACAAAGAGAGATAATTTGATTCAAACTAGGTGTTGGGTTCCATTGAAATCTTAGAATAAAAATCTAGTTCATGGTAGCTACAAATAACATCATATTCAATTTATGCATCATGTTAAAATACGCAATGTCTTCATTGGAGATAATAGGGTAAAGAGTACTCCCCTAAGAAGCGTCCTCGGTGCCGCTAGGCGGCGTGTCGGGCGGAGGATAAGGGATGCCAGAGCCGAATGTGGGAAACTCAATGTGGATCCCCTGCTGACTGAACGCCTCCGATAGTGCACCCGCGAAGGAGACGCTATAATCCCTGAAGCTCGTGTGCAACGCGTCCATGCGGCGCTGTAGGCGGTGTATGTCACGTTCGTGACCACTGGCTCCCCTCTGCTGTACTGGCGGGGCAGGCATGTCCTCCTCACTGGCCTCCTCCTCCTCATCAGCCATGATAAAGCCCAAACCATTAGGCTGTGACTCTCCACCGCGCCATACATTGTACTTCCGGATTGTGGCTCTATCGATGTCCCGCATAGGTAGCTGGAGAGTCTCCTCTCCCCATTCCACGTTCGCCGCTAGGCATAGGCTTGTGATGATCGAGGCGTGGGGAATGGCGCCGGAAGTGACAGCCCGCATGAAACGAAGCATGGACTGGTTGATGATATATCCCACGTCGATGCTCCCTCCACGCAGAATGCGATGCACGAGAACCGCGCGGTCCCGTGTCACGTCCTGGTGATGGGTGGTCGGCAAGATACTCGCGCAAATAAAGGCGTACCACGCCTTGGCATATCTGTTCAGCGCGGTCTAAGGGAAGTGGACTTTCAAGGTGGTGCCTGGTTGAGTCCTCCACTGAGTGCCTGGTTGGCACATCTCCTGTATCAAGGCGTCAAGGTCGGTCTCATAGCGCTCATGTACCACCCAGTTAGTGGTCTCAGCAGTAGCAGATGGCAGGTGGAAAAGGTCATTGATCGCCTGTGCCGAGTACGAGACCTACTTGCCCCGCACGAAGGAAATCCCATTCTGTGTTTCCCGGGCGTTGGCATAGAATTCCCGAACGATGGCCATTGGGGCGGACTTCGGTGTCTCAATGAATAACAACCAACCCAAACGCCAGATTTGTTCAAGAATACGCCCATCTTGTGCCTTTGGCTTCAAACCCCTATCTGGTATGAAGGATTTGACGCTAAGCACCTCTTAGTAGTAATGCTGTGCAGAGAGATTGACAAATTTGGTGGCATCCAGAGTGTTGATGCCACCACCAGTAGATTCGGATCCGCTGCTGCTGGACGAAGAAGGTTGGGGAGTGCGTGCACACTTCGGTATAGTGGTATATGATTAGGGTTTGATGATTGTGTGTAGGTAGTTAGGGTTTGGTGAGAGTGATTAGGGATGAGAGGAGAAGGTTTGTTCTGCTGCTAGAGAGTGTTTTAGGTTTAGGGTTTGATGATTGTGACTGATGGGGACTGTCCTATTGATAAAAAAAAAATTCGCGAACGGCGCAGCTGCGCTGCAGTTGTACTGGGAATGGGGCGCAGCTGCGCTGCGCTTCAGGCTTGGCTCAGGTGGACACCGGCGCAGCTGCGCCGGATATGAACTGATGGTGAGGCGCAGCTGCGCAGTTGCTCAAATGCTGCATGCGAGGGTGACCCGGCGCAGCTGCGCTGGTGAAGTACTGAAGATGGGGCGCAGCTGCGCTGGTGCTCAGGATACCTGGAAAATTTTCTTTCTCTGAACAACAGCTAGTGTTTGCAATGGAACGATGCAACCCCAAACTCAAACTGTGATCAAGTCAAACGAATGAGGGCACGATTGGACACCTGAAATAAAAACAGACAAGCATGTTAAAATGAAATCACACAAACTAAATAAAAATCTCACAAGAATAGAAATAATAAAAGTAATCTCGGGTTGCCTCCCGAGGAGCGCTTTGGTTTAAAGTCGGTTAGCTCGACTATCATTGATGATCAATCCATGGCCAGGTCAACTGAGGACTTTTGGCGATCGAACTCGCCTCCCCAATAGTGCTTCAATCTTTAGCCATTAACCTTGAACGGTTGTTGACTGTCCTTTCTAATGATTTCGATGGCTCCGTGTGGGAACACAGCAGTGATGGTAAAGGGACCCGACCATCGGGATTTGAGCTTTCCCGGGAATAACTTGAGCCTGGAATTGAATAGTAAGACCGCTTGGCCAGGTTCAAATTTTCTCTCGATGATTTTTCGGTCGTGCCATCTTTTTACCTTCTCTTTGTAGAGTTTAGATTTCTCATAGGCCTGCAATCGGAACTCATCGAGTTCATTTAGCTGTAGAAGTCTCCTTTCTCCTGCTGCAGATGGGTCGAAATTCAACTTTTTAATAGCCTAGTAAGCTTTGTGCTCTAATTCAACCGGTAAATGACAAGCCTTTCCATGAACTATGTGGTAAGGAGACATGCCGAGAGGTGTTTTATATGCAGTTCTATAAGCCCACAAGGCTTCATCTAGCTTTAGAGACCAATCTTTTCTGGAAGGATTAACAATCTTTTCCAGAATTCTTTTTACCTCTCGGTTGGACACCTCGGCTTGACCATTTGTCTGTGGATGGTAGGCAGTGGCAATTCTGTGTCTCACTCCATATTTGGCCAGGAGGGCTGTGATCTGTTTGTTGCAAAAATGGCTGCCCTCGTCACTGATGATCGCCCGAGGAGTGCCAAATCTGGTGAATATGCTCTTTTGCAGGAACCTGAGAACAACCTTGGCGTCATTGGTAGGTAAGGCGGACGCTTCCACCCATTTGGACACATAATTAACTGCCAGAAGGATGTAGAGATTGTTGCAGGATGACAGAAACGGTCCCCTGAAATCTATCCCCCAAACGTCAAAGATTTCCACCTCCAAGATCATATTAAGTGGCATTTCATTGCGGTTGGAGATGTTGCCCACCCGTTGGCATCAGTCACAGCTCTTTATGAACTGATGGGCATCATTGAACAAGGTGGGCCAATAAAACCTGGCCTGGAGTACCTTGGCTGCTGTTCTCTGCGTTCCATAATGGCCGCCATACGGAGAAGAGTGACATGCATGCAATATACTGGTAGTCTCGACATTGGGGATGCATCTTCGGATCACAAGATCCGTGCATTGTTTGAACAAGTAAGGCTCATCCCACATGTATCTCTTTGTATCATGCAAAAATTTCTTCTTCTGCTGAGAAGTTAGATCCGGTGGTAGTACATGACTCACAAGATAGTTGACAATATCGGCGAACCACGGGATCTCAGATGTGACTGCAAATAGCTGTTCATCAGGGAAGCAGTCATTTATTTCAACCTTCTCTTTGCTCTCCAAATCTGGATTGTCTAAACGGGAAAGATGATCGGCTACCAGATTTTCCGTGCCTTTCTTGTCCTTAATTTCCAAGTCAAATTCTTGGAGCAAAAATGATCCACCTGATTAATCGTGGCTTGACATCTTTCTTTGAGATCAAATACTGAATTGCTGCATGATCGGTGTACACCACTACCTTTGTTCCAATGAGGTAGGATCGGAACTTGTCGAATGCATAAACAACCGCGAGTAGTTCCTTCTCGGTGGTGATGTAATTCATTTGGGCCTCTGAAAGTGTTTTGCTGGCATAGTAGACTGCATGTAGAACCTTATCTCTGCGCTGTCCCAATACCACACCCACAGCGTAGTCACTAGCGTCCCACATGAGCTCAAATGGAAGAGACCAATCTGGTGCTACTATCACAGGTGCCGAAGTTAATTTCTGTTTCAACAACTCAAATGCTGCTAAGCAATTTTCATCGAAAAGAAACGGAACATCTTTTTCCAATAGGTTGCACAGGGGTTTTGTGATTTTGGAGAAGTCTTTGATAAATCTCCGGTAGAATCCAGCATGGCCCAAAAAACTTCGAACTCCCTTTACAGAAGTCGGTGGAGGCAATTTCTCGATCGTTTCCAACTTTGCTTTGTCCACCTCCAAACCTTTGGCTGAGACTTTGTGACCCAAAATTATTCCTTCATGAACCATGAAATGACATTTCTCCCAATTAAGCACAAGATTTGTTTCCACGCATCTCTTCAATACCATGACTAAATTTTCTAGACAGCTGTCAAAGGAATTTCCAAACACTGAGAACTCATCCATGAAGACCTCCATGTTGATTTCCACCATGTCAAAAAATATTACCATCATACACCGCTGAAATGTGGCAGGAGCATTACATAGACCAAACGACATTCGCCTAAAAGCAAAAGTTCCATAAGGACAAGTAAAAGTGGTCTTTTCTTGATCCTCAGGAGCGATGGCAATTTGATTATAACCAGAGTATCCGTCAAGTAAACAGTAGTACTCATGCCCTGCAAGTCGGTCCAACATTTGATCAATGAATGGGAGTGGCAAGTGATCTTTCCTTGTGGCTTTGTTGAGCTTTCGATAATCCATGCAAACTCTCCACCCCGTGACTGTTCGGGTTGGTATTAGCTTGTTGTTCTCATGGGGGAATTTTATTCCGATGAAACCCTTACTAATAGTCCCTAATCCATGGTTTCACAATAACATGTAAGAAAGCTACATTCAAGATAATTCGGATGACAAAAAGCTTGGCAAAAATGGTATAACAAAATGCTAAAACAAAGGATTTTTCACCTTGCAAATAATCCCCACAATATGTATGAATTTGTGTATTGAGTAGACTAGACAATATGAGGTGTAATCTCACAAAATGGGTACAATTTCTCACTATTTCTCACTTTTTTCTCTCTTAATTTTTGTTGTTTTCTTGCTATTTTTTCTCCTTCTCCCAAACTGCTGCTGCTGCTCGATTCTTCCTCCCTGTTTCTGTATGCAAAATGGCCTGATAAGGCACTGCCAAGGGCAGCCGCAGATCAATCTGCGACTGGCCGCAGATTGATCTGCGGCTGGCCCTTGGTTCTCCCCCCAGCCGTGTTCGAGTCCCGTGCGCTCGAGTCCCATGTCGTCTGGAGTTCCGTCCTTGGCCACGGATTGATTTGCGGCTGACTGTGCTGATTTTCTCGTTTTCCATACCTCGTCTCGATTTTCGTGTCGTACCCTTGGTTTCCACTGAAGGGCTTGCATTCTGTAGTCCGAAAACCACTGGGAAACGTGCCATGTCATCCAGGTAATCGCAGTGATCATTAACCGACTCCCGACATTCGCTTGTTGTCGTGTCGGCTTCGATCTCGTCCCGTAGTGGTGGCTTTGAGTGTTCGTCTTTATGTCCATCTTTTATTCTCGTGTGCTGGGTCAATTGACGATTTTGCCCTCCTGTCAGGGTTAGTATAGGAAGTGCAAAATTTGGGTGTCTACAGCTGCTCCTCTTTATCATGCTTATGAAATGATAAGTGAAATGAACATGATAAAGAAATAGACACGTGATGCATGAATGACAGTGCACAAGAGTGACCGTACATACATGACGCAACACATATAGCTTATGATGCAGCACAAGATGCAAAGCATGCAAAACATTCGTAAGGGTGTCAATGCCTCACGCAACCATCTTGTCCGTGCCGGGTTTCGTATCCGGTCGCTCGTCTCGAAATCACCGGATATCGTCGCCAGTTGCTTGTCTTGTCGGGGCCGGGTATCGTCGCCGGTCGTTTGTCTTGTCGGGGCTGGGTATCGTCGCCGGTCACCCATCTCGTAACCTACGGGTATCGTCGCCGGTTGGTTGTCTTGTCGGGGCCGGGTATCGTCGCCGGTCACCCATCTCATAACTGCCGGGTATCGTCGCCAGTCGATTGTCTTGTCAGGGCCGAGTATCGTTGCCGGTCACCCATCTCGTAACCTCCGGGTATCATCGCCGGTTGGTTGTCTTGTCGGGGCCGGGTATCGTCGCCGGTCACCCATCTCGTTACCGCCGGGTATCGTCGTCGGTCGATTGTCTTGTCGGGACCGGTATCGTCGCCGGTCACCCATCTCGTAACGTCCGGGTATCGTCGCCGGTTGGTTGTCTTGTCGGGGCCGGGTATCGTCGCCGGTCACCCATCTCGTAACCGCCGGGTATCGTCGCCGGTTGATTATCTTGTCGGGGCTGGGTATCGTCGCCGGTCACCCATCTCGTAACCGCCGGGTATCGTCGCCGGTCGATTATCTTGTCGGGGCCGGGTATCGTCGCCGGTCACCCATCTCGTAACCTCCGGGTATCGTCACCGGTTGGTTGTCTTGTCGGGCCCGGGTATCGTCGCCGGTCACCCATCTCGTAACCGTCGGGTATCGTCGCCGGTCGATTGTCTTGTCGGGGCCGGGTATCGTCGCCGGTTACCTATCTCGTAACAGCCGTGTATCGTCGCTGGTCGATTATCTTGTCGGGACCGGGTATCGTCGTCGGTCACCCATCTCGTAACCACCAGGTATCGTCTCCGGTTGGTTGTCTTGTAAGCACCGGGTCTCGTCTCCGGTTGCTTGTCTTACGATCCCCTTGTTCCTGCCGGGTCTTGCCCCGACAGATCGATTCGTTGTGTTCCACGTCCGATTTATTCAAGATCTTGTATTTTTATTTTCATATAACAAGTCATGTGTGATGCATGCTTTTTATTCATGGATAGAGAATGACCCCTGTATAGTCTTTTTGATACTATTTTTCACAGGTGTCGTCGCCAGGCGCAGTGGTACGCTTGGATCTCGGTCCTCCCATAGGATTGGTTGACGGCTTCTCCGCTGATTGGACAGTTTGTCGCCGGCGACAGAGATATTGCAGATGGTCTTCCGGGACATTCCTGATCCTTATTATCCTTTCCGGCGCCGGCGGGCTTTGCGGAGGGTATTCTGAGCTATTAGGCCCCTGTCCGTCCAGTGTTCACATATCTGCTTATGTGAAATGGTTGGTTTGAGTCAGATTTGGAGTGTTTGATGACTCTTGAATGATTTTCGCAAATGATACCATCCGGAGGTATTTATTCCTCATGAGTCTACAGGGATGATGTTTGGAGATGATTTTGAAAGCTTCGATACCCCCGCCCATATTTCCTTATTCCATCTCAGCTGATTTTGCCCCTAGTCGGGTTACCAGAAAATGGGGTGGTGCCTGATTTTAAGGATTTAGTGGGTTGAACTTTATTAGTGGGAATCATAATAAGTCAAAACAAGACAATTCATGCATGCATTATTAGCCAATTTTGGAATTCAATTTGAGCTCCTCTCCTACACGAAAAATAGAGTAGTTTACTGCATGTTAGCTTCAGAAACTTAGAAATAGTCAGCTGAGCATAATTGGTACTTGGAAACTGAAGAATGGAGCTACATGGATGCTGAATTGGAGATTTGGAGCAAGGAATCAACTATCTACGCAACTTGGAAAATCACTAGAAATTGCAGAACGGAAACAAGGAGCTTGAACATTTTCTGTTTTTGATTAATTTTCCTATTCTGTAATTAGGATGATGAACCAATTGTGCATGATGAACTCTAGTATTGTTATTATGAACTAAATTTAATTCTTGGGATTATGATGGAGCTTTTGCATGACTAAAAATTGAAATGCTGCCTTATTTTTGCTAGTTGATTATGAAATGAATGTCTAGCATAATCTATACTCCATGTTTAATTGCTTGATCACCAATTACTGTGATAATTTATATGGAATTGAGAAAGGACATATAAATTAAGATCTCATTATGCTAGCATATGTTCATATTTATTACATTTCTCGTGAAATTATGTTTCGTGCTTAGGAAAGAGATATACCGAAGCACCATGTGTGGCCAATGGAAAACTTGTTCTTAAACCTTTTTGATTGTAATTCACATAGAAATATAGTGCGTTAGTCATCTAGGGTGTTCACATTCACTCTATCAATTGTGGATTTAGTGTGATATGGATATGGTGCATCGAGAGATGGCCATATTTTACTTTAGTGTTATCGACCAACATTCTATAGTAACCAATTAGCAACAATAGGAAGCATGGAAATCTAAGTTTGCAATAAGTGAAATTATAGTCCCAAGCCCAGAAAATCTGTATTCATACAATCAAATTTGTTCTAATTGTTTCATTAGTAATTATTAGACTATTTCACCACTCAAATCGCTTGTTTAAAGAGACCTTACTAATTATAAAGTCGGTGTTTGTAATTATAAATGCAATCCAATTCCTCGTGGGATCGATACTTTACTTACTTTACATTACTTGTGGATCACGTGCACTTGCGTGTATGAGTATTATTTGTTATACATACAAATATTCCAACAAGTTTTTGGCGCCGTTGCCGGGGAAGTGTAATTGCGTTTATAACTTTCATCATCAATTTAAATTAGATTGGTTTTAGTTAAACAAATCTGTTCTTATTCTAATTCTATTTTATTTTTCTACATTGTGATAGGTACTCTTGAGTAGTGTATGCATACTCGGTCGCAGAATCCTGACCTATTGCCTTTTGTGGATAACATTGAGAAAAGGGTTCAACAACCAAGGAAGTGTACTGAAAATACTCTGGAAGATCTAAATCAACCTCAACCAATGGCGGGAGAAGTACAAAAAAGCCTTAAGAGATTATGCTAGGCCAAGAATCAATGATTTGCAATCAAGTATCTCAAGGACAGCCGCAACAGCCAATTCCTTCGAAATCAAACCGGGGACAATCCATATGATCCAAAATTCTGTCCAGTTCGGAGGGATGGTGGTTGATGACCCAAATGAGCACTTGATAAATTTCTTGGAGATCTGTGATACATTCAAATTTAGCGAGATCTCGGAAGATGCGGTGAGATTGCGATTATTCCCATTCACATTGAGGGATAAGGCAAAAAATTGGCTACACTCGCTACCACCGGGATCCATTACTACCTGGCAAGATTTGGCCCAGAAATTTTTAGCAAAATTCTTTCCACCTGCCAAAACTGCCAAATTGAGAAATGACATCTCTTTATATGAACAACATCATGGAGAATCCTTGTACGAGACATGAGAGCGATACAAGGAACTATTGAGAAAGTGTCCACATCACGGTTTGCCCCAATGGATGCAGCTTAACACATTTTACAATGGGTTGAATATTCAAACACGGGCGGGCATTGATGCAGCTGCGGGTGGAGCATTCATGGGTAAAAACTACAACGAAGCTTATGAACTTTTGGAGACTATGGCTGCAAATAACTATCAATGGCCATCCTCCAGATCCACTCAACCAAAAGTGGCGGGGATACTAGAGGTTAACACAGCCACTTCACTTCAAGCTCAGATTTCAGCTATAGCCAAAAAGCTTGACAACATATGTGAAGGAAAAGGGCACCAAGTCTCCATGATTTGTGAGCTTTGTGAAGGTTCACATTCTTCTGACCAATGTGCCATCAATGTAGAGTCCGTGCAATTTGTGAGCAACTACCAGAGGCCAACAACCCAATACCAGAACAACTACACTCCGGGGAATAGAAATCACCCTAACTTTTCGTGGAGCAACCGACAAGATAATTCACAAGCTCCAAAACCTCTCAATCCTCCGGGGTTCCACAATCAGCAACAAGTCACAGCCACTGATAGGAAGGTCGCTGAAATGAGTGAGAATCTGGAGAAATACATGGCCAAAACTGACAGATTAGAGCAAGGCCAAACATTAGGCTTCAAGAATCTGGAAAATCAAATGAGTCAATTGTTCAGTTTGTTGTCTAGCAGACCTCAAGGAGCTCTTCCTAGTGACACAGAAGTCAATCCAAGGAGAAATAGGAAGGACCAATGCCAAGCTGTCACCACCAGAAGTGGGAAGCAGAACCTGCCAGACAGCGCAGCTGCGCCACTGTCACACGAGCAGACAGCGCAGCTGCGCCCCTCTTCAGCGCTGGAACCAATCGGCGCAGCTGCGCCCATGTTGCAAAGGGAGACGGCGCAGCTGCGCCCTTCCCCAGAAACTGCATCTGCTGAACTTTTTGAAGAAGAGGATAGCATTGAGAAATCTGAACCCCCACCCATAGAAAGCACAGAAAAAACTCAAGCCCCTCCCACCAGGTACTACCCACCAGTTCCATACCCTCAAAGGCAGCAAATGCAGAAAATGGACAAGCAATTTTCTAAGTTTCTTGAGGTTTTCAAAAAGCTTCAAATCAATATACCATTTGCAGAAGCTTTAGAACAAATGCCAAGCTATGCCAAGTTCATGAAGAGTATTCTGTCAAGTAAGAAGAAACTGCAAGATTTTGAAATTATAGCTTTAACAGAGGAATGCAGTGCGGTATTACAAAGGAAGTTACCTCCAAAATTAAAGGATCCGGGCAGTTTTACCATTCCGTGCACCATTGGAGATTTATCATTCAAGAAATGCTTGTGTGATCTTGGTGCAAGCATCAATCTCATGCCATTGTCCGTCTTTACTCAGTTGGGATTACCACCTCTCAAGCCAACAAATGTCTCTCTTCAGCTAGCAGATCGTTCAGTCACTTATCCGAGAGGTATTGTGGAAGATGTCCTGGTTAAGGTCGATAAGTTCATTTTCCCAGCTGATTTCATAATCCTAGACTTTGAGGAGGACAAGGACATTCCCATCATACTTGGGAGGCCATTTCTAGCTACCGGAAGAACTCTCATTGATGTACAAAAAGGAGAATTGACAATGAGGGTTAAAGACCAAGAAGTTACCTTCAATGTCTTCAAGGCTATCAAATTTGCAACCGAAGAGGAAGAGTGTTTCCTAGTTGACATTATTGAAGAGGCAGTGACCGAGGAATTCATGAAGGCCACACATAAAGACTTGCTCGAGATGACACTAGCAGGAGACATCGACTTGGACAAACCGGAGAACTGTGAGTATGTTCATTTTTTAGATCCAACACCCAGGATGGCAAAGTTCAAGGTACCTATTGAGCCCTTGAAAAGCTCAAATGACGCCTCATCTCATCTAAAACCATCTTGAGAGGTACCTCCTAAACTTGATCTAAAACCCCTGCCTAGTTACCTCAAGTACGCATACCTAGGTATTTTAGATACATTACCCGTCATTATTTCCTCTGCACTAACATCTTTGCAGGAAGGCAAGCTAATAAGAATCCTCCGAGAATTCCAAGGGGCTATTGGATGGACCATTGCAGATATAAAGGGAATCAACCCCTCATTTTGCATGCACAAAATCCTGATGGAAGATGACAGCAAGCCTACCATCGAGCATCAAAGAAGGCTGAATCCCATCATGAAAAAAGTGGTTAAAGCAGAAATTCTGAAATGGCTAGACGCCGGGATCATTTTAAGAAAACTTAGAACAATAGTCAAAAAAGAGACCAAAACCCGCCTCGGGCGTCAAAATGACGCGCGAACCTAGACATAGCAAGTTGTAGGTATTAGGCACGCGTTACAACTTACGGGACTCGATTCTGATATCCGGAGGCCGAGTTATCAGTCTGTTCGCCTAACTTAAGAAAACTTAGAGCAATAGTTAAAAAAGAGACCAAAACCCGCCTCGGGCGTCAAAACGACGCGCGGACCTAGACATAGTACCTCGTAGGTATTAGGCACGCGTTACAACTTACGGGATTCAATTCCGATATCCGGAGGCCGAGTTATCAGTCCGTTCGCCTAACTTAAGAAAACTTAGAGCAATAGTCGAAAAAGAGACCAAAACCCGCCTCGGGCGTCAAAACGACGTGTGGACCTAGACATAGCACCTTGTAGGTATTAGGCACGCGTTATAACTTACGGAACTCGATTCTGATATCCGGAGGCCGAGTTATCAGTCCGCTCGTTTAACTTAAGAAAACTTAGAGCAATAGTCGAAAAAGAGACCAAAACCCGCCTCGGGCGTCAAAAAGACGCGCGGACCTAGACATAGCACCTCGTAGGTATTAGGCACGCGTTACAACTTATGGGACTCGATTCTGATATCCGGAGGCCGAGTTATCAGTCCGTTCGCCTAACTTAAGAAAACTTAAAGAACACAAACTAAACTAATTTAAATATGTTCTCTTTTCGACTTCGTTATTAATATTTTAATTTTGTAGGGTCTTGTTGATGAGACTCGTGGGGGTGGAGGCAGCGGCACAGGTGATGACCGTGGAGGAGCAGGTGATGACCGCCGAGCTGATAAGACGATGGAGGGTGGGACCGGCGCTGGGACTGGCGATGGGACCAGACGTACGATGGATGGCAGCGACGATGGTACTGGCACTCCTGATTTGGGGTTGTAGTTAGTTTATGTTATTATTTTGACTTTCATGTATAAAGTTATACAGTTTTTGAGTTGTACAAACCATAGTTTTGTATATACTTAGGTTGGTGGTTTATGTATGTAACTATTTGATTGTTATTGATATCCGTTTGTGAAGAAATATTTGTTTTTCATTAGTTTATAACAGGTACAATTATGTATATATAAATGAACAGGGGAATTTGTAATTTGCCAAAAAAAAAATTTCTAAGAAAATGTCATTGCCGACGGCACACAGGTCATTGCCGACGACAGATCCCCGTCGCCAATGCCCAATTACTAAACTTTGTACTCATTACCGACGGACTTGCCGTCGCCTATAGCCGTCGCCAATGACTCATTACCGACGGTGTGCCGTCGCCATTGACGCCGTCGCCAATGACCTTATTATCGACGGTGGTCGACGGAGGTCATGAGCGATGACCTATTGGCGACGACAGAGGGGTCATTGGCGACGGGCGTGGCCGTCGGCAATGGCCTTTTTTTTGTAGTGAATGGCCTCCCAAGTATGATGGGAATATCCTTGTCCTCCTCGAAGTCTAAGATTATGAAGTCAGCTGGGAATATAAACTTATCAACCTTAATAAGAACATCTTCCATAATTCCTCTAGGGTGTGTGACTGAACGATCCGCTAGCTGAAGAGAGACATTTATTGGCTTGGGTGCCGGTAATCCCAACTGAGTAAAGACAGAAAATGGCATGAGATTAATGCTTGCTCCAAGATCACATAAGCATTTCTTGAATGACAGGTCTCCAATGGTGCAAGGAATGGTGAAACTGCCCGGATTCTTCAACTTTGGAGGTAGCTTTCTTTGTAATACCGCACTGCACTCTTTTGTCAAAGCTACAATTTCAAAATCTTGCAATTTTTTCTTCCTTGATAGAATCCCCGTCATGAACTTGGCATAGCTCGGCATTTGTTCTAAGGCTTCTGCAAATGGTTTTTTGATTTGAAGCTTTTTGAACACCTCAAGAAACTTAGAGAATTGTTTGTCCATTTTCTGCTTTTGCTGCCTCTTAGGGTACGGAACTGGTGGATAATATCTGGTGGGAGGGGGTTGAGTCTTTTCTGTGCTTTTTGTTGGTGTGGGCTCAGATTTCTCAATGCTATCCTCTTCATCAAAAATCACAGCAGGTTCAGTTTCTAGAGAAGGGCGCAGCTGTGCCGGCTTCCCTTGTACAATGGGCGCAGCTGCGCCGGATGGATCAACTTCAGGAGGAGGGAGCAGCTGCGTTGGTTCCCTTTGCAAACTAGGCGCAGCTACGCCTATTGGCAGAGTCTGCTGATGAGTGTATTTTATAGACACAATTTGGGTACTTTTGGCCTTGATAATTTGCGAGTCTTTAGGTATTTCATATGGTTTTTATGTATTTGTATCTTATTTCTACATAAATTAGTTTTTAGTTATTTTTACATGTTTTATGTTGCTTTGATGCATTTTTATTATGTTTGTAGGAATTGAAATGATGACCGCTCGGATCGCTGTTTGGATTGACTCATTTTCCGTGCCTAGACGTCTGTGCCCGAATGGCTGTATGATGGAAATTTGTGCTTGGTGACGCTCGGTGCTTAATTTGACAACACTTGGTAGTTGGGCGTGCGCAGCGTCGGATTGCGTGCACGGCGTCAGCTAAGCCACGAGGGCAAGCCCGTGCTTGGATTTCCGTGCCCGAAGGTTGTTACGGTGAAAATTAATGTTTGATGATGCTCGGGGTTTAATTTGATGAGAATTGGAAGTTGAGCGTGCACGGCATCTGTCGGCGTGCCGCACGGCGTTGGCACTGGGCGTTGACGCTCGACAGGAGCCAGCGTGCGGGCGCGCGCTGGCACTCGGCTGCAGGGGCATGGGCGGACTCGGCAGGCAGCGGCATGGCTCAGCAGAGGCAGGCGCATGGGCGCGGGCGCACGCCTCGGTGTGCGGGCGCACGACGCGGCACTCGGCAGCCGGCATGCGACAGGCAGGGCCCTGGGCGTGCGCGCACCAGGCACCGTGCGGGCGCACGCCGCCGTTCTGAGTGTGATCTGACACACCCGCAGTGCGATCTGAGCTACATTTTGTCCGATTTTGGCTAGGGTTTCTTGATGAAGACTATATATAATCTCTTCTAAGCCTCATATCAGATATCTAGAGAGAGGGAGGCTACAAAATACATCAACCAACAGTGCTCAAGGCTGCAAATCAAGCTGAATCAAGCCAAAAGCCAAGGAACTCCGTCAAGAAGAATTGTAAGGTCAAGGAGGAGAGCTAGAAACCAACAGCAACCAAAGGAACACCAGCTGAATAGCTTCAAAAGTGGTTTCATTTCTTGATTCTATCTCCTTTGTAATTCGAATTTGACAATATATCAATTGAAAATGATGTTTATTGTGGCTATCATGAACTAAACTTCTATTCTAAGATTGCAATGGAACCCAACACTTAATTTGAATTGAATTCTCTCTCTATTGATTTTAGTTATGCATTTGTGAATTGATTGTCATAACCTTTGCTTCTAGATTAATTGCTCGGCCCGTAATTACCTTGGGAACCTATATGAACTTGACGAACGGATTATAGGTTAAGACCTAGTTATGATAACATGGGAGAGTATAGATTGTTGTGGGTTATTAATTGGATTAAGTGACGTGTCTTATTAATTATGTGCAATAATAGGTCTCTTGATAGTAGTTGGGATAGATATATACCTAATTACCGCATGTAACCTATTGAGAATCTAGTCTTAATGACTTCCGATGTGAAAGTTGGTAATTGAAGGGAGGATTAATTAGATTTGGTGACACGTGTCTATTAATCATTCCTGAAATTAGTCTCTTGATAGTGTATAGGATAGATATATACCTATGCACCGCTTAGGAAGATTCGTTATTGACCATCGACAGAGGCTCTTATGTAGTTTTGATTTCTCGGTTGTCAATTCGTATGCTATAACTGATTGAAAAGAGAGAGTTAGGAGATTCAAATGACGTGTTGGGGGAAATTGTAATCTTAGAACTTTCTATCTTGATATTTTACAGCGTTTTATTCATTGTTCGACTTGTGAACTCAATAATCAACAAACAATCAAACTTTCATCATTTAAATTAGATCAATTGGATATACAATTGATATTTGGTTATTATTTGTCACAATTCCCTGTGGGTTCGACTCATATCTTATCATATATTACTTGTGGACCGTGTATACTTGCACGTGTGTGTTTATTGATAGCTAAATCAACCAACAAGTTTTTGGCGTCGTTGCCGGGGAATTGTTTTCTAATAATTATACCAATATCAATTCCAATCGACTTGGTCTCTTTTTAGACTTGTATATAATTTTCATTTTGTTTTGTAGGTATTCTTGATTTGTATGCCACGCTCACGTGGTCTTGAGTTAATTCCTTACGATCCCAAGATCGAGAGAAATATTCGACGATTACGTAGAGAACGAGGTCGGGGTATACCCAATCAAAATACCATGGCTGAGGAGGAGCCTAAATCCTTGAGGGAGTATGCCATGCCCCTTGTCACAGATTTGCATTCAAGCATTTCCAGGCCAGCCATTGAGGCCACTCACTTTGAAATTAAGCCTGGAACCATCCAAATGGTTCAAAACTGTTTGCAGTTTGGTGGGTTGCCCAATGACGACCCAAATGCTCATTTGGTGAGTTTTCTGGAAATTTATGACACATTCAAGTACACTCAAGTGACTGATGATGCAATTAGACTCCGACTATTTCCTTTCACACTCCGTGATAAGGCAAAGAGTTGGCTGCATTCGCTTCCCTCGGGCTCAATTACCAAATGGGATGACTTAGCCCAAAAATTTTTGGCAAAGTTCTTCCCACCCGCGAGAACTGCAAGATTGAGGAATGACATCACTTCGTTTGTTCAATATGATTCCGAGTCCTTGTATGAAGCCTGGGAAAGGTTCAAAGATCTAATAAGGAGATGTCCACACCATGGTTTGCCTCAATGGTTGCAAGTTGAGATTTTTTATAATGGGTCGACCAATGCCACTCGATCAAGTGTCGACGCAGCTGCAGGTGGTAGTTTAATGGGAAAGAATTTTGCAGAAGCCTACAAACTATTGGAAACCATGGCTGCGAATATTTATCAATGGCCTTCGGAGAGGAAAATGCCACAAAAGGCAGCAGGAAAATTTGAGGTGGATCCTCTCAATTCAATAACCGCACAGCTAGCCGCGCTCACAAAGAAGTGAAAAATTTAGGAACTCAATCTGTGCAGAGCATTTCTGAAACCTGTGAGTTTTGTGTTGGAAATCATCCTACCGAGCAATGTGCCATCAATGCAGAATCCGTACAGTTTGTTGGTAATTACAATAGACAGCAAAACAACCCCCACTCAAATCACTACAATCCTGGATGGAAGAATCACCCAAATTTCTCATGGAGCAACAATAATAATACCCAAACCCAATATTCAGCTCCTAGGCATCATATCCCCCAGGATTTCAAAATCAAACTCAATCACACCATCAACCCCAATCACACCAACAAGCCTCAAACCCACATTTGCCACAATAGGAGAAAAAGCCTAGTGGGGATGATTTATTGGCTCAATTGGTTGCACAACATAGCGCTTCGATACGGAATATAGAGCTTCAGCTTGGGCAAATAGCTAGTGCCATGAATATCCGTCCTCCTAGTGCCCTACCTAGTGACACTGAAGTTAATCCGAAAAGAGATGGTAAGGAGCATTGCAAGGTTGTGACTTTGAGAAGTGGGAAGGAGCTACCGGAAGTTATGAATGAGGTTCCAGCTGAAGCAGTGGTTGAGGATGTGAATGGGGAGAAAGAGGAAGAAAAGAGAAAAGAAATAGAAAAAAAGAAAAGGAGCCAGTGCCAAAACCAGTGGGGAGCAAGCAAGGCCCTATGTATCCACCATGCCCGTTCCCACAACGTCAGCAGAAGATAAAGTTGGATAAGCAATTATCTAAGTTCTTGGAAGTTTTCAAGAAATTGCACATAAATATACCATTCGCTGAGGCATTGGAACAAATGCCTAGTTATGTGAAGTTCATGAAAGAAATCTTGTCAAGAAAGAGAAGGCTTAAGGAGTTTGAGACGGTGGCGCTAACCGAAGAATGTAGTGCTGTGTTACAAAGGAAGTTACCACCAAAGTTGAAAGATCCGGGGAGTTTCACAATTCCTTGTACAATTGGTAACCAATTCTTTGGCAAGGCCCTATGTGATTTGTGGGTAAGCATCAATTTAATGCCACTCTCAATTTATCAACAGCTGGGATTAAGTGAGGCAAAACCTACAAATGTTACATTGCAACTTGCGGATAGGTCTCTCACATACCCAAGAGGCATAGTAGAAGATGTGCTTGTTAAGGTGGACAAGTTTATTTTTCCAGCAGATTTCATTGTCTTTGATTTTGAAGAAGACATGGAGATATCTATCATCCTTGGGCGACCATTCTCAGCCACAGGCAGAACTTTGATTGACGTGCAAAAAGGAGGGCTAACCATGCGTGTCCAAGACCAAGAGGTAACTTTTAACGTTTTTAAGGCAATGAAATTTCCTAATGTGCAGGATGAATGCTTCAGGATAGACTTGATTGACGAGGTGGTGGAAGAGGTGTTCACGTCAAACTATGAAGTTGACCCTTTTGATGAATTGCTGGGAGAATCGCTTGAGAGTGAACCTCTTTTTCCTAATGAGATGGTAAATGTGCTGAATGTTCCCCCACGTTTTATCAAGTTTAAGCAACAATTTGAACCGTTAGATAGACCAAGCAGCTCTAATACCATTGCAAAATCCTCATGGGAGGAGCCACCTACTTTGGAGCTCAAACCATTGCCAATCCACTTGAGGTATGCTTATTTGGGTAATGCTAGTACTTTGCCTGTTATTGTGTCTGCTTCACTTGATGATGTGCAGGAAAATAAATTGCTAAGAGTGCTACGGGAGTACAAAACAGCCCTAGGTTGGTCCATTGCCGACATCAAGGGAATTAGCCCTGCTTTTTTGTATGCACAAGATCATATTAGAATATGAGGCCAAACCTGTGGTTGAGCATCAGCGTAGGTTGAACCCCGTCATGAAGGAGGTGGTCAAGAAGGAAATTATCAAATTGCTCGATGCCGACATCATCTATCCCATTTCAGACAGTCCATGGGTCAGTCTAGTGCAATGTGTTCCAAAGAAGGGAGGCATGACAGTGGTGTCTAATGAAAACAACGAGTTGATCCCAACTAGAACTGTCACCGGATGGAGAGTTTGCATGGACTACAGATGGTTGAACAAGACTACATGCAAGGATCATTTCCCGCTCCCATTCATTGATCAAATGCTAGACAGGTTGGCGGGACATGAATTCTATTGTCTCTTGGATGGATATTGGAGCTACAACCAAATTGCCATTGCCCCCGAGGATCAAGAGAAAACGACATTCACTTGCCCATATAGGACATTTGCCTTCAGAAGAATGTCATTTGGGTTATGCAACGCACCTGCCACCTGCCAAAGATGTATGATGGCTATATTCTTCGATATGATTGAGCAAGGATTGGAGGTTTTCATGGACGATTTTTCGGTTTTTGGAGATTCATTCGACTTGTGCCTTGAAAACCTTGTGAAAGTGCTGAAACGATGTGTTGAAACAAATTTGATGCTAAATTGGGAGAAATGCCACTTCATGGTGCAAGAAGGCATTATTTTGGGACATAGAGTATCTTCAAAGGGGCTGGAGGTTGATAAGGCCAAGATTGAGACCATTGAGAAACTTCCTCCACTAACCAGCACCAAGGGCATTCGCAGCTTCCTTGGTCATGCCGGATTTTATAGGCGGTTTATCAAGGATTTCTCAAAAATTACAAAACGGCTGTGTAGTCTCCTTGAGAAAGACACTCCATTTGTCTTCGATCATGCATGTTTAGAGGCTTTTGAGATACTAAGGAAGAAGCTTGTAAGTGCCCCGATCATCATGGCCCCGAATTGGAATCTTCCGTTTGAATTGATGTGCGACGCTAGCGACTTTGCAATGTGGAATCTTCCGTTTGAATTAATTTATTATGCTAGCAAGACACTAACTGGAGCACAACTTAATTATACAACTACGGAGAAGGAATTGCTTGCTATCGTGTATGCCTTTGACAAATTTCGTGCCTATCTCATTGGCACCAAGGTCATTATGTACACGGGCCATTCAGCCATAAAGTACTTAATAGGAAAGAAGGACGCAAAGCCACACTTGATTCGATGGGTTTTATTGCTTCAAGAGTTCGATCTTGAAATTAGAGATAAGAAGGGAACCGAAAATCAAGTGGCGGATCATTTGTCAAGGCTGGAAAATGCAGACCGTGAGGTGGGGGAGGATGTCATGATTAATGAATCTTTTCCTGATGAGCAACTTTTTGCCATCACACATGAGGTGCCATGGTATGCTGACTATGTTAATTATATGGTGAGCCATGTCCTACTGCCCGAGCTGAGCTATCAACAAAAAAGGAAGTTCCTGCACGATGTGAAGCACTATTTTTGGGACGAACCTTTTTTGTTTAAGCAATGTGCTGACCAACTGATCCGAAAGTGCGTACCTCAATCTGAGATGGAAAGTATTTTGCAACAATGTCATGCCTCAGCTTTTGGAGGACACTATGGTGGAGAGAGAACAGCGACCAAGGTGCTTCAGTCTGGTTTTTATTAGCCAACGCTATTCAAGGACGCCCATGTGTTTGTGCTGAAATGCGATCGATGTCAAAGAGTAGGGAACATTTCCAGGCGTCATGAGATGCCACTAACCACAATCCTGGAGGTTGAGATATTTGACGTCTGGGGCATTGACTTTATGGGTCTGTTTCCTTCTTCGTTCAACAATTTGTATATCATTGTGGCTGTAGATTACGTGTCAAAGTGGGTTGAAGCAGCAACGACGCCCACCAATGATGCCAATGTTGTGCTAAAGTTCCTTCGAAAAAATATTTTCACAAGATTCAGAACTCCGCGTGCAATAATTAGCGATGAAGGGTTGCACTTTTGTAACAAGAACTTTAATGCCCTTCTTGCTAAATATGGGGTAACCCATAAAATTGCCACGACCTATCATCCTCAAACAAGTGGTCAGGTGGAGGTTTCTAATAAAGAAGTGAAAAGGATTTTAGAGAAGGTGGTGAACCCGAATAGAAAGGACTGGTCATTGAAGCTTGATGACGCCTTATGGGCGTATAGGACGGCATACAAAACTCCTATCGGGATGTCACCATATCAGCTTGTGTATGGGAAAGCATGTCATTTACCGGTGGAACTTGAACATAGTGCTTATTGGGCCATCCGGAAGCTAAACTTTGATTTGAATGCTGCGGGAGAGAAGCGCCTTTTATAACTCACTGAGATGGTCGAGTTTCATCTCCAGTCCTATGAGAATGCAAAACTCTATAAGGAGAAAGTCAAGAGGTGGCACGACAAGAAGATAATCGATTGAAAGTTTGAGGTTGGACAACCCGTCCTACTTTACAACTCTCGGTTGAAGCTACTTCCCGGTATACTCAAATCACGATGGTCAAGGCAATTCTATATCAACCATGTTTTCCCGCATGGTGCGATTGAACTGCGGAATGAGAAGACAAACCAATTGTTTAAGGTGAACGGACAAAGGATTAAGCACTATTGGGGTGGCAACATCGAGCGCCAAAAGACCTCAATTAGTCTCGTCGATCCGATATGAAGGGGGTATAGTCAAGCTGAGGACTTTAACTCAAGCGCTAATTGGGAGGCAACCCAATGTTTCATTTTATTGTTTAAGTCAAATTATTTTTTATTTAAAAAAAATCAAATATATTTCATAAGGATGAGTTTTATTTTTAGTTGTTTCTAATGTTGTTAATTTTGTGCTACATGTAGGTATGTTAATCTATTTTGGCATCTGAGCAAACCGTGTAAGCACCGCGGCTTGACGGCGACAGGACAGTGCAGCAGGCCAGCAGGACAACCAGGCGCCAGCAGGCGGGCGCATGCAGGCGCATGCGGGCGCGCGCGGCACCTGGCGCAGCACTCGGCAGGAACAGGGCGCGGCAAGCGCCGGCACATGCGGGCGCGCGCTGGGCAGACGTGAGGCTTGGCGCACAGCTGCCGGCAGCCTGGGGCGCACCAGGCACACATGCTGGGCGGCAACCAGGCGCGCGCGGCGCACAGCAGGCCATGCGGCCGCACCTGGGTAGATGGCTTGGTTCCTTAAATCACCACTTTGGCTCATTTTTTTCATCCCATTCTTATATCTCTCTCCTCCCACTCCATAGCCAACTTGCATACAACTTACCCAAACTTAATTTTGTGCCCCATTGCATCATATTGGCACCCAATTGCGGTAACCCATCATCATTTTCACCTTTTATCTTGGATTTGAACAACAATTTGAAGGTTTTTGAAGGATATCTTTGGTTTTTCTCAAGTTCTCCAAGATAAGGTAATAAGGGCTATAAATTTCCAATGTTTCTTGCTTGGGTGCTCTGTTTTGGTGATTTTGATTAGCAAGTACATAGCTAGCTCCCATTGCAAGGCTTTGTGGAGGGTTTGGCCTTGTCCCCATTGCACTTACACTTGTGATTTTAAGGAGTACACACCAACTGTTCGATAAATTGTCTGAGAGGGAATTCTTGGCTATTTTGAGTGTTTTGCTTACAGCTCTGATCTTGATGGCTACCAAACGACAAAGGGGTGAACCTTCCTCTTCCAAGGCAGCCAAGGCATATGATAAGAAAAGGTTTGTCAGTGCGGAAGCCTCCAAGCGTTACCACACACCATGGTCACAAAATCTTTGATTCCTGAGAGGGGTATTCTTCCTGACGCAACAAATAATTGGGGGTTGGCAGAAATAATTAAGGAAAAAGGATGGGAAACTTTAGTCGCTCAGCCCGAGCCTGCGTGTATTCCTCTTGTCAGGGAATTCTACGCTAATGCATTGGAAGTTGAAAATTATGTGGTAACGGTTAAGGTCAAGAAAGCCCGACTGGGATGCGATCATTACAACATTATACAAACCCGGTGCTCGTTGGGCTACGACAAGGGGAGAGCCAGTGCATTTTCGCCAAGGCGACTTAAGCAAATATGGGAAAGCATGGTTATACTTCATCAATGCAAAGTTATGGCCCACCACACACGCAACCCAAGTAATTCCAATGTGGGCTCTTATCCTGTTTTGTTTGGTGACTGGGCGAAGCATTAGCGTGGGTCGATTGATTCGAAAATCAAATTTATAATTTGTTAATGGGAAGTCTTCAGGCGGGTTGCCACACCCATCCCTGATCTGTGGGTTGTGCAAGTAGGCCAAAGTTAAGGTGCATGCCTACGAGTTACTTCAGCACCCACTGACACCCATTGATAGTCTAGCTATTAGCCTCTACAAGGTCTGGAAGGGGGCGGCACCGGAGCCACATGGGGCTGGGTACTTAGTGCATCCTCATGAGCCCGAAGCAAGTGTCGGAACTCTGCCACCAAGCACTGAGCACACCGAGGCATCTAGCTCTTCTATGGACCTACTTATTGCTGAGATGCGGGAGCTTTGTCGTGAAAATCAGGCGATGAGGGCTAAAATGCAATAGAATGAGCAGGCGAGACTATGGGAAGCACGGGAGAGGGAGCGTGAGCATAGGCGCATGTCCTGTGTTGGTCGATTTCGCAACCGATAAATACGCGCAAGTATACGCGGTCAACAAGTAATATAATGATAAGAGAGTTGTCGATCCCACGAGGAATTAACTCTAATGTATCCCCAATTACTAACTCAATATCGACTCGATCTAAATCAAACTCTTTGATTCAAGTGATAGATAAAGGTTACATCTAAATTCCATGTCATATAAATAACAAAAATAGATAGATAAAGGTCTAAGATTACAATTTCCCCCAACACTTTATTTAAATCACCTAACTCTCTCTTTTTCAACTAGTTAATACACAAGAATTGTTAACCGAGAAATTCACCTTATTCATAAGCCTTAGTGTATGGTCATATGAAAAAATCACACCCCATACACGGCACATAGGTATATGTTTATCCCACATGCCAACAATCCATTCAATTCCATGAATAATCAACAAGACACACGCCACATAATCTTAGTCAATCTACCCATCAAACGATATGAACCTCCGTGTAGGGAGTCATTAAGTTTGTAATCTCATAATGGTTACACACGGCATTTAGGTATATCTCTATCCCAAATACTAGCAAGTCATCCATTCTTGAAGACAATGAATAAGACACACGCCACATAATCTCATACATCACCCACAAAAATCTCTAACTTTCGTATGATATCAAAACCAAGTCTCAACACTATAATCCACTTTTCAATTTCATATAGGTGATCAATCAATTAAACTTTCATTATAAATCATGCTAGACATTCAATTTGCAATTTATTACGTTAGAATGTTGGTCGAGAACACGAATGTAAAATATGGCCACCTCTCGATGCACCATATTCATATCACACTAAATCCACAATTGATAGAATGAATGTGAACACCCTAGATGACTAACGCACTATATCTCTATGTGAATTACAATTAAAAGGGTTGAAGCATAAGTTCTCAATTGGCCACATATGGTGCTTCGGTATATCTCTATCCTAGGCACGAATCTTAAATTCCATCACATGCAGAATTTATGAACACATGCTAGCATAATCAGATCTCAATCTATATTTCCTTTCTCAATTCCATATAGATTATCATACTAATTGATGATCAAGATAATTAATACATGAAGCACAAATTATGATATCCAATTCTAAAATGATAACTAATATCAAAGAGAGATAATTCAATTCAAACTAGGTGTTGGGTTCAATTACAATTTCAACCAAACACTGAAATCAAAATAAATAAACAAAGCAATAAACCTAACTAACATCCTTGGAGTACAAAGCTAGATGAAAAGATTAGAGATGAACTCCCTTTTGATCTTCTCCTTTCCTTGTATTGCAGCCCTTGTTGGTGGAGTAAGCCTTCCATTGTTGTTGGTTACTCAAGCTTCCCCATTGGGGAGCTTGAGCTACCTTTTTTCCTTCTTGCTCTAGGTTAGCTTCCACCCTCCAAGAATGCTGATTTTAGAAGTCTAGGTCTCTCAAAAATGGAGGCTACATAATGTATTTATAGTTCCTAAGGCAAAAACCTAGCTTAGCCCACCAATTTAGACCAAAAATGAGCTGAAATCGCGAAATCTGGCGAATCCGGCGCAGCTGCGCGCTTGGATGCGCTGAATACTGAACTCCCTGGATGCCGGGCGCAGCTGCGCCGCCATTGGCTTGCGTCTGGGCGCAGCTGCGCTGCCCAAAATCTACGTTTTCTGCATAAGGGCGCAGCTGCGCCGAATTTGTACTAGGAAGGGGCGCAGCTGCGCCGGGCACTGCTTCTGCACTGTTTTCCAGCTCTGACGTCTGTTGGAAAAATAGACATAACTTCTTCGTCCGAACTCGGATTAAGGCGATTAAGTAGGCTATGGAAAGCTAAGAAGTAGCTCTACAACTTCCATAACTGGAGCTCATCGAGATACAGACTGGAGCAAGGGTGAAATGGAGCCCGAAGAAACTGCTGCGTAAAATGCATGCAAAATCCGACGGTAAAATGAGCATAACTCTCTCATACGAACTTCAAATTGGATGATTGTGGATGTTCTGGAAAGCTAAGATCAAAATCTACAACTTTCGTTCTTTGAGTTTTGAGAGATTCGGATTTCATCATGGGTGAAATTGATAAACAAGCAGCGGGAATGCTAGATTCAAGCCAAAAACGCATCAATCCAAGGGGCCTTTATTTCAATACCTACAAAACAAAGTAAAAACACATAAAAGCACACAAATACATATAAAAGTAATACAAAACTACATTACACAACAATAAGATGAAAACGCATAAAACCAAACGAAATAGCTAAAGACTTACAAATTATTAAGGCTAAAAGCACCCAATTTGTGTATATAAAACACACTCATCAAATACCCCCAAACTTAAACATTTGCTTGTCCTCAAGCAAAACACACAAACTATAAAAATTAAACATTTATAAATAAAACTATCTTGAGCAATGAGTTAATAAGCTAACCAATGGTCCCAAAGCATAAACACATGAAAACTCAAGGAAACTTTCAAAACGTTGCAAGTCTAGATTTACAATTAGCTAGTCATAGCTTGCTTTAGGTCCCTTTCGTGTGTGTGTGAGTACCTAGTGGCACTAAACCAATCAAGCTCGGATGAAGCTATGCAACCACATTACCTTATGAAATAATCAAAATAAACCACCAAAAACTACATGCTTAACGCATCACTCAAAAGGTATACAAATCATAATTTCCAAAATTTTGAAATTAAAAGACTCTAGGTAAGTGCATTTTATGCTCCATCTTATCCTAAGTCCACTCTTGTGGGTGAGTGCGTTTTACGCTCCATCTCAACTCAACACAAGATTTGATATAAAAAACTTTCTTTCTTTTGTCACAATTATAAGAAAGTGCGTTTTACGCTCTATCTCTCCTACGCATGTGTCCATGAGTGAGTGCGTTTTACGCTCCATCTCACTCACCACATGACTAACAAATCAAACACAACAAATTTTGGACACCTTGCTTCGAGTGATGTTTAAACGAGTTCTAGAGTTTATAGATATTTTTCACAAGCATTCGGTTATAAAAGCCTTCTCTAAGCATACAACTAGCTTAATACTCATGGGTAGGTGCAAAAGAGTGAAAGGACGCATAAGCAAAACAATAACCAACAATAACGATTAAGCACAAAGACTAAGCAACATTTATCCATTTTCCATGAGTTAGAATCAATTCAAACAAGTTCTTATCATAGACCATGGATTATGGTTCAAATCAAATTAAAACAGTGCTCAAGAGACACATCCTAAAAATAAATGAATTTTTTTTTTGAACAAAAATACATAACTTAAATCACATAAAAGCTAAATTAAAAACACACAAATACGAAGTACTACCCCCAAACTTAAACTTGACATTGTCCTCAATGTCTGATATAGGAAAAATTAAAATAGAAGACTTCCCTGAAACCGTGTCAAGCGCCATTGATATCATCTTTCAATACCCCTAAGTTGGGAGCGTACCTGAAAGTAAATGACTAAAGAAATTAAAATGCAATTAAACCACTAAAATGCAATCAAACAAAAATAGAAACAAAATAGTAAACTTGGGTTGCCTCCCAAGAAGCGTTTGGTTTATAGTCCTCGACTCGACTTTATTTAAAACATAAATACAAGTTCAAATTAAGATAAAATCAATTGAAATTAATATTGGAAAAACATTAGAAGAATAATTCCCCGGCAACGGCGCCAAAAACTTGTTGGTCGATTTCGCAACCGATAAATACGCGCAAGTATACGCGGTCAACAAGTAATATAATGATAAGAGAGTTGTCGATCCCACGAGGAATTAACTCTAATGTATCCCCAATTACTAACTCAATATCGACTCGATCTAAATCAAACTCTTTGATTCAAGTGATAGATAAAGGTTACATCTAAATTCCATGTCATATAAATAACAAAAATAGATAGATAAAGGTCTAAGATTACAATTTCCCCCAACACTTTATTTAAATCACCTAACTCTCTCTTTTTCAACTAGTTAATACACAAGAATTGTTAACCGAGAAATTCACCTTATTCATAAGCCTTAGTGTATGGTCATATGAAAATCACCCATACACGGCACATAGGTATATGTTTATCCCACATGCCAACAATCCATTCAATTCCATGAATAATCAACAAGACACACGCCACATAATCTTAGTCAATCTACCCATCAAACGAATGAACCTCCGTGTAGGGAGTCATTAAGTTTGTAATCTCATAATGGTTACACACGGCATTTTAGGTATATCTCTATCCCAAATACTAGCAAGTCATCCATTCTTGAAGACAATGAATAAGACACACGCCACATAATCTCATACATCACCCACAAAAATCTCTAACTTTCGTATGATATCAAAACCAAGTCTCAACACTATAATCCACTTTTCAATTTCATATAGGTGATCAATCAATTAAACTTTCATTATAAATCATGCTAGACATTCAATTTGCAATTTATTACGTTAGAATGTTGGTCGAGAACACGAATGTAAAATATGGCCACCTCTCGATGCACCATATTCATATCACACTAAATCCACAATTGATAGAATGAATGTGAACACCCTAGATGACTAACGCACTATATCTCTATGTGAATTACAATTAAAAGGGTTGAAGCATAAGTTCTCAATTGGCCACATATGGTGCTTCGGTATATCTCTATCCTAGGCACGAATCTTAAATTCCATCACATGCAGAATTTATGAACACATGCTAGCATAATCAGATCTCAATCTATATTTCCTTTCTCAATTCCATATAGATTATCATACTAATTGATGATCAAGATAATTAATACATGAAGCACAAATTATGATATCCAATTCTAAAATGATAACTAATATCAAAGAGAGATAATTCAATTCAAACTAGGTGTTGGGTTCAATTACAATTTCAACCAAACACTGAAATCAAAATAAATAAACAAAGCAATAAACCTAACTAACATCCTTGGAGTACAAAGCTAGATGAAAAGATTAGAGATGAACTCCCTTTTGATCTTCTCCTTTCCTTGTATTGCAGCCCTTGTTGGTGGAGTAAGCCTTCCATTGTTGTTGGTTACTCAAGCTTCCCCATTGGGGAGCTTGAGCTACCTTTTTTCCTTCTTGCTCTAGGTTAGCTTCCACCCTCCAAGAATGCTGATTTTAGAAGTCTAGGTCTCTCAAAAATGGAGGCTACATAATGTATTTATAGTTCCTAAGGCAAAAACCTAGCTTAGCCCACCAATTTAGACCAAAAATGAGCTGAAATCGCGAAATCTGGCGAATCCGGCGCAGCTGCGCGCTTGGATGCGCTGAATACTGAACTCCCTGGATGCCGGGCGCAGCTGCGCCGCCATTGGCTTGCGTCTGGGCGCAGCTGCGCTGCCCAAAATCTACGTTTTCTGCATAAGGGCGCAGCTGCGCCGAATTTGTACTAGGAAGGGGCGCAGCTGCGCCGGGCACTGCTTCTGCACTGTTTTCCAGCTCTGACGTCTGTTGGAAAAATAGACATAACTTCTTCGTCCGAACTCGGATTAAGGCGATTAAGTAGGCTATGGAAAGCTAAGAAGTAGCTCTACAACTTCCATAACTGGAGCTCATCGAGATATAGACTGGAGCAAGGGTGAAATGGAGCCCGAAGAAACTGCTGCGTAAAATGCATGCAAAATCCGACGGTAAAATGAGCATAACTCTCTCATACGAACTTCAAATTGGATGATTGTGGATGTTCTGGAAAGATAAGATCAAAATCTACAACTTTCGTTCTTTGAGTTTTGAGAGATTCGGATTTCATCATGGGTGAAATTGATAAACAAGCAGCGGGAATGCTAGATTCAAGCCAAAAACGCATCAATCCAAGGGGCCTTTATTTCAATACCTACAAAACAAAGTAAAAACACATAAAAGCACACAAATACATATAAAAGTAATACAAAACTACATTACACAACAATAAGATGAAAACGCATAAAACCAAACGAAATAGCTAAAGACTTACAAATTATTAAGGCTAAAAGCACCCAATTTGTGTATATAAAACACACTCATCATCCTGCCTCCTTGATCACTCCATTCAGCAAGTCAATTCCTTATGCATTTACACTTCCAATTTTTGTAACGCGGCTGCATAGGTGATCAACAACAGCGGGGTAAATACCGGCCCCAATGTAGTCCAATTTCCTATGACACCTATGTTCCCAGAGTCTGGCTTTGATTCGGATGATGATGCAAATGGGGGGAGTCACGCAAATGGCAATAATGACAATGACGCTGCTTGAGTTCCCCGGTGAAGTTCTCTATTTCAATTTTGTCTATTTTAAACATCGAGGACTATGTTTACTTTAAGTTTGGGGGTGTGTGTTAGTTTAATTTAGTCATTTTATTTTGTCCAAGTTGTGTGTGTTTCAAGAATGGCCAATGATATTCTGCTGGTTAAAGTGTTTCTTTCTAAAGTAAGGCTCGAGCAGGCTTAGTTACTTCTTAACATTCTGGCTAACTCCCCTACTCTTGGTTATGATAACTCCTCACGTTTTCAGCATGCCTGTTAGTTAGTTAGTATTGAGAAATCTCATTTACTTTTATTCTTGGGTGATTATACTTGAAATGTACTGAACTCATGTCTGCTACTGTTTTGTTATTATAGGCTTTCATATAAGTTTGGGGGAATATATATATTCTGAAAAAAAAAACAAGAACAGAATATATATATATATATATATATATATATATATATATACTAACTGACCGAGTTTAATCACGTGTCCTTTGCTACTCGAGTTAATAGACCCTTTGGGGTGTTTTACACCTAATGCCTAAAGCCATCTGGTTTGGGAGTCATTGATCAAACACTCGTTACATGGGTAGCTCTAAATAGCCTAATGTGATTAGACATTGCACGGTCATGCGATTAATAAGGTGATATGGAGCGTAAAACGTACTCACCAATGTGATTACTCTTTACTGCATCAATGTCTAGGGACCCCCTTTCTTATGTGGTCGTCTTGTTTGATTTTCTCAAGGTAACGATGAGTTTGTAGATTTATAGTATAATCCCTCGTAAGTTGAGTTCATGCGTTAGCTCTTTCCTAACTCGCATAAACAGATATCATGCTCTCATACACACACTGCAGAGATCTTGAGTAGCCGTGTGCTTAGAATTTTTGTTAAATTGTAACTTTACATTATGCTTGGGCCCCTTTTTGATTTTTTTCCTTTGAGGCCAATTCTTGGAGTCGTTCTCCTCTAAGTCAGTTGTTGTTTGTGTTTATTTTAATAAATTAGTATATCTCTGTTTACTTGAGGACAAGCAAAGATTTAAGTTTGGGGGTATTTGATGAGTGTATTTTATACACACAATTTGGGTACTTTTGGCCTTGATAATTTGTAAGTCTTTAGGTATTCCGTATGGTTTTTATGTATTTGTATCTTATTTCTACATAAATTAGTTTTTAGTTATTTTTACATGTTTTATGTTGCTTTGATGCATTTTTATCATGTTTGTAGGAATTGAAATGATGACCGCTCGGATCGCTGTTTGGATTGACTCATTATCCGTGCCTGGACGTCTGTGCCCGAATGGCTGTATGCTGGAAATTTGTGCTTGGCGACGCTCGGTGCTTAATTTGACAACACTTGGTAGTTGGGCGTGCACGACGTTCGGCGTCGGCCAAGCCACAAGGGCAAGCCCGTGCTTAGATTTTCGTGCCCGAAGGTTGTTACGGTGAAAATTAATGTTTGATGATGCTCGGGGTTTAATTTGACGAGAATTTGAAGTAGAGCATGCACGGCATCGAACCGCGTGCACGGCGTCGGTCGGCGTGCCGCACGGCATTGGCACTGGGTGTTGACGCTCGGCAGGCGCCAGCGTGCGGGCGCGCGGCATGGGCGTGCGGGAGCGCGCTGGCACTCGGTGGCATGGGCACGGGCGGACTCGGCAGGCAGCGGCATGGCTCGGTAGAGGCAGGCGCACGGGCGCGGGCGCATGCGCGCATGCGGGCGGGCTAGGCAGCCTCGACAGCGCATGGCTCGGCAGGCGGCAGCAGCATACAGGCGCTTGGGCACGGGCGCGTGCCTAGGCGTGCGGGTGCATGGGCGGCACTCGACGCATGGCTCGGCAGGCGGAGCGGCATGCAGGCGCATGGGCGCGGGCGCACGCCTGGGCGTGCGGGCGCACGGCGCGACACTCGGCAGCCGGCGTGCGGCAGGCAGGGCCCTGGGCGTGCTCGCACCAGGCGCCGTGCGGGCGCACGCCGCTGTACTGAGTGCGATCTGACACACCTTCAGTGCGATCTGAGCTGCATTTTGTCCGATTTTGGCTAGAGTTTCTTGATGAAGACTATATATAATCTCTTTTAAGCCTCATATCAGATATCTAGAGAGAGGGAGGCTACAAAATACATTAACCAACAGTGCTCAAGGCTGCAAATCAAGCTGAATCAAGCCAAAAGCCAACGAACTCAGTCAAGAAGAATTGCAAGGTCAAGGAGGAGAGCTAGAAAGCAACAGCAACCAAAGGAACACCAGCTGAATAGCTTCAAAAGTGGTTTCATTTCTAGATTTCTATCTCCTATGTAATCCGAATTTGACAATGTATCAATTGAAAATGATGTTTATTGTGGCTATCATGAACTAAACTCCTATTCTAAGATTGCAATGGAACCCAACACTTAATTTGAATTGAATTCACTCTCTATTAATTTTAGTTATGCATTTGTGAATTGATTGTCATAACCTTTGCTTCTAGATTAATTGTTTGGCCCGTAATTACCTTGGGAACCTATATGAACTTAACGAACGGATTATAGTTTAAGACCTAGTTATGATAACATGCGAGAGTATAGATTGTTGTGGGTTATTAATTGGATTAAGTGACGTGTGTCTTATTAATTATGTGCAATAATAGGTCTCTTGATAGTAGTTGGGATAGATATATACCTAGTTACCGCATGCAACCTATTGAGAATCTAGTCTTAATGACTTCCGATGTGAAAGTTGGTAATTGAAGGGAGGATTAATTAGATTTGGCGACACGTGTCTATTAATCATTCCTGAAATTAGTCTCTTGATAGTGTATAGGATAGATATATACCTATGCACCGCTTAGGAAGATTCGTGATTGACCATCGACAGAGGCTCTTATGTAGTTTTGATTTCTCGGTTGTCAATTCGTATGCTATAACTGATTGAAAAGAGAGAGTTAGGAGATTCAAATGATGTGTTGGGGGAAATTGTAATCTTAGACCTTTCTATCTTGATATTTTATAGCGTTTTATTCATTGCTCGACTTGTGAACTCAACAATCAACAAACAATCAAACTTTCATCGTTTAAATTAGATCAATTTGATATACAATTGATATTTGGTTATTATTTGTCACAATTCCCTGTGGGTTCGACTCATATCTTATCATATATTACTTGTGGACCGTGTATACTTGCACGTGTGTGTTTATCGATAGCTAAATCAACCAACATCTACCTATACTTGAACCCCTCCGGGCGCAAGCTTGGAACCTTGGTGGAGTCTAAGGTAATTGTTTCTTGGTGCAGCCCTTTGCTTTGGTCTTAACCAGCTAAGGGCTGTAAAAGGTGTGGTCTATCCATCTGTCACTCTTTTTGAGGGCAGACTAATGGACCCATCTCTGATTAGGACCATAAACTATAAGACTTTAGGCGTCACGAACCCCGATTAAAAGACTAACTACCATAAAAAAGCGGAAGTCCCATTCCCTCGCCTTGGAATAGTATCAATAGCAGTCGCCCCAGATACCGAATTGCTGCAAATAACCACCTTTTAATCATAAAAAAATGAAAATTATCTATAGAATGGGCACTGTGAACTATCTGCCTCAAAAAGATAGATGAAAGAAATTGGTTTGGGCTACCAAGACGATTTCTTTATGCCCATCAAAGGACCTCGAGATGCTAATCCACGATAATCGATACGAGAAATTCGAAAGAACTCATATACGGAACGAGGGCGACCCGTGGAAATACATCAGTTTCTTACTCATGCAAAGGAACTATTTCTTGGCAACTTGGACAACTTATAACGATGTTTGTCCCGCATCTCACTAGGAAGACCAGGATCTTTACAAAAGGCATTATAAAGCTTTCGTCTCAATTTTTATTTAGCCGCGAGCAATCTATGTTTGTGATCTCGTATATTTCGCTTCTCCGACATCTTACTTACTTTCCCCCTAATCTTTTTGCAAAAAGCCGCTCCAAAGTGGTAAAATCTCATCTTGTGTGTTGGCCGAAGTGACAATAGTTACGTTGAACCCTCGAATATGTTCGAAGATCTCGAAATGATCTTCCAGTTCCGGGGATAATTCACAAAACTCCGTTTCCATCGAGAATTGAATGGAGTTTTCCTGTATTTTGACCGAAGAATCTAACAGAGACATTACTGTGGAGATTCTGAACAAAAAATTAGACATTCCATGCCCTTGGAGAGTGCTTTGTCGTGCTAGGTCGCTGAAAGACCCTTTATTTGACCCCAAGAATGGATTGGATCAAAACAACTTTCCTATCGAAGCCCTTTTTTCTGTATTAATTTCTGACCGCGCGGAATCTCCATAGCCAATTTTCCATTTTTTATTATGAAATCAGAAGGTGCTGCCTTTGGTACTACTCTTATTTTACATGATCCAGGAACTTCCATAACGTTGGCGTGATTCGGTTTGAGTAACGGATCCTGACGTGATACATCTTCGTAATGAAAATGGAGTGGAAACATGAATTAGCTTTTCAAGTATCTATAGAATGAGCACTGTGAACTATCTGCCTCAAAAAGATAGATGAAAGTAAAAAAAGTTTAACCTTCGATCGGAAAGGTGATTATACATATAGTAAAAACGTTAGAGAAACTTAAAAAGAAAGAAGAGAAAGAACTGGGAGTTGGCGCCTACATAACTGCTTGCTTGCTTACCAAGCCATCCTAGCAAGCTCCTCCAGTTCACTTATTATTCTTGACTTGACTTATAATTATAAAAATTACTCACTATCCAAATGAAAGATGATCGATTATCTACCCAAGAAGATAGAGAGTCCCACATACGAGAAAAGGTCACAAATAGAGTTGAACCAAGTAACATTGCAAAGGCATAATGATAGTAGGGTCGGGATATCCCCGCCCTCCAAACCGGACGTGAAAGTCACCAGTTTCATGCTTTTGGGGTCACGAGATGCCTATGCTAACTTCCTTGTTGTCTAAGCCACAGCGCCCAGGCTTCTTGGGTGAAGAGAACTTCTGTTTTCTTCTTAATAAAATGACACATTCTATCCCTTACGCCCCCTTGGTTCCTTGCTTTAAGTGCAGCTACAACTCCTTTCCTTGAGCCCCGGCCTAAGCCAAATGACCGTCCTTACTAAACCACCAACAGCTCTCACAACGGCCTGACTTTCCTCCCGTTCACTTCTTTTTTGCCTGGGAATTGAATCAGAAGCCTCGAATGCGCTCTTATCGCTTCCTCTTCTTGCTAGCTTGCTTTGGGCAGGGCAGAAAGACCGAGGGAAAGAAAAGATAAGGCAATTTAGTTCTCATCCGCCCTTACCTGTGAGCCTAGGAGCAGCTTCACCTTGCGTCTGCTAACCGCTGCTAAAAAGCTAGTGACCCGTAATTCGATGCTACCACCAGACTTGCCGGTATACTATAAAATTCAGTTCATTGAACCCGAAACCATGTTGCCAAAGAAAAGTTAGCCTAAACCTATCAACCCCCGAGTCCGGGGCAAAGGTTACGTTCCCTAGGTTCTCCTCTTTCTCCCTTACTTCATATTTTCTGTCTTCTTTTGTGGATTCCAACTGAATTTTCATCTTTCTCGCCTTCCCTAAAAGCAGCGCCAAGGCTTTGGTTTCTTGGCTCAAGAGATTCTTATTCCTTGCTTTCTGCCCTTTCCTTTCTTGTCAGCCAAGCTTTCTTTTCTTATTTCATTCGTGCCCCATACCCACGTCTGGGGAACTTCTTCACTTCATGTTCACATCTTTGTCTCCCTCTTTTAAGTGAGTTCACTTAGCCCTTAGGGTTAGAAGAGACCTCATATGTACTTCCTTTCCTCTAGAAAGCTACTGATTCTCTTATAGCCTTCGTTCCTCGAGGGAAATAAAAAATTCTTCTATAAGATAAATAGATATGAGTTGATCGTCTCCCCCTAAAGTTAGGGCGGTTGGGAACTAAACATGTGAGTCAGACGTTCCCTAGGGTCACTTCACGGTATAACATAGGAATTAGGGTGCTGCTCTTTCTCTTGCTTCCATCCAAAAAAGAAGAAAAATGATTGCGTAGAGAAAGAAAGATGGAAAGGTTGAACTTAACTGTGCATGCCGGACCTGACTGAGAAAGAGCGTTAATAGTTGTGTGTGTCGTATAGGGAATCGAGTTTGCACTCCTCCCTTCTTATAAAGGGGCTTTACTGAAAGTAACTTCTTTCACTCGTTCTGTCGTCTCATTTCAGCTTTGAACCGCATATCCACCACGAAAGTTCTCCAAACGAGAGGCTTTGGCTAGCCGTTCACTCACTCCCCTGGTCTGCCATTTAGTTCGTTCGTTGTAGCAGAACGAATAAGGTCTCATTCTCAGTCAAAATTCCTTGTATGAAAATGGCATTGATGAGTTGGAGTAAATGCTAATAGCATAATAGTCTCTAATGCCGTTAGTGGCCACCCCATGTAATGGTACCAAAAGGACCACATGGCTTAGGTGAAGGCAGAGTTCTATGTTCTAAATTTCCAACTGGAGATTCTGGAATGTCTCTTTCTAGTCTCTTTCTTCTCTTCCTATCAATACACCTAGATAGGTTTTGGTACTTCGTATCGGAGTGTGACATCAGCTCACATTAGTCTCTCTTTTAGCGAAGTAGAAAACGAGCCTTTACCTAGCCTATGGTTTTCGAAAGGTGTAATGAATGACGTCATTCCTAGCGCTCCCGCCCCGTGGCATGAGGTATGATTGCTCTATTCTCGCCCGCAATCCTTACTATTTCGTAGCCTTTCTCTGGGCCGCCTCGTTCGACTCATTGAAAGACGAAAGCAAACCGGAGTCTTTGCTCCCTGGACTAATCTAATTGATGTCGCAACCGATGCTTAAAACACCTGATTCGCACTTCTCAGTCTTCGATCGATCATTCCTTTGTGACTGCTTGAGTTCATTCTGTAGTTCGGTTTCATCCCTTGATTCATGAGATATGGGGGCCTCACTCATACTTCGCTCTCCTTATGCTTTTCGCTTCACTTTTTTATTTGATTTCCCTTTCGTCTTCCGATAGTTCTGACCTGCAAAGTGAGCTTCAAAAACTGGCAACCTATCAAAAAAAAGATAAACATGAGGCACAGTAGCGGTTTTCTTTCAAAGGATGGATATGAGCTCTATCAGACTGCTATTCCTGACTGAAGATAGGGGGAATATGAGTGGGTCGGTCTGCCTATATGAATAGGACTGTAACTTCTTTCTCTAACTATTTTGAGTTAGAAATTGTTGAATCTTGTTTTCAGCCTGTCTACTATCATTGTTGACTTGAACTAGTTAAATACAGGTCTTTATTTGAAGTCTTGTTCCGTGTGAGGCACTGCGGAGGTTGTTTTAATAAGACCCTCGCCATTCTGTTTCCAGTGTCCCTTATTTGTAGTGGTATCCCTCGATGCATCCTGGCGTTTCATAGAAGGATGATAAAACGTCTGATGCCTAGGCAGATTAATTAGTTAGGCTTTACCTCTCACTATTTTCCATTTCAAAATGGAATATTAATACGCGCAAGAAAACCTTTTTTGAATTTGAATCGATCTTAAAGCCTCCAACTATTGTTCCAGTCGAATTATGTTCCGACTTTAGACAAGGTTTTCTTTAGTTTGCATACCAGATGAGTATTACCTGGAATAGTCAAGCTCTGTCAAAGTAAAAAATAGACTTCCTTATTGTTTTCTCCGTGTAGGAAGGCATTTTGAACATCTAGCCGGTATAGGGACCACTTCTTTGTCTTGACCTCCCTTATTCCATCATAAAGTCCATCCATAACTCCAGCCCGTCAAGCCCCAGACTCTACCATCTGACTTAGGTTAGTTAACATCTCTGATAAGCCCGACCATAGGATCTTGGATATTCCCAAGACAGACCATCGGATCAAAGGGAGAACTACCGAGCCACGCCGTACACTTCCCATTCTTGGCTTCGAAGACAGGAAGTGCTAATAAATAATTCCTTCCGGGCATTGGTGGCAAAGCCCTTGTTTTCGTATTTTGATTCTTAGTAGCGAGCAATTTCATCTGTTTGCAACACTAAGAGTACGAAAAGTCAAATGAAAGATACATATGGGGATTGGTAATAGCACAGGAGAACCTATTTTTTAAACGAATTTCTTCTATGTTTTCAGGGGTATTCAATGGAATCTTTTTGTGTGTGGAACGAGAACCTTGTTCGGCTTCCTCTGCAACCTATTCGAATTTTTTGGTCTAGAAAGGAGAAGTACTCCATTGGAGAGACTGGGCCAATCGAGCAGAGCAGGAGATGCTTCTTAGTGGTTCGAGTTCATGGCAGGACGGATGGGAACAAGTAGCTTGGCTCAACCTTCGCCTAAGGCTCCAGCTTTTCGATGGATGGAATATAGTTACCGCCATAGGGGCTAGAAAATAAAAATGAGCTATACAATCCGCTATCGGTTTCATTCCGTGGAGCAGACCTACAAACTCTTACTAATGACATAAAAGGGGAACAGAAAGCTTTCACACAGTACGAATTAGCGTAAGTAGAGAAAGAACAATTTGACTGGAGATCTAGCTCTGTATGAATAACTGGAAGCTCCAAAATCAAGGAAATAGGATCCAGTAAAAGCCCTTCTTGTTTGGGGCAAGCCCCTGGAAAGTGTGCCGGTTAAGCCCCGAAAAGCCTTGCATTAGAGAAGATTTGGAGCAAGCCAAACATAGGCATTTAGAGAGGCCTTGCCAACTTCCGCTGTTGCAGGACCTTTTGCTTGAGCCTTTCCTTTTGTTTTTATACCTAGAGCAGTCGCAGTAGAGAAGAAAGACCCCTCCATCAACGATTGATTTTCTTGAACGGTAGAGTCCAATCTTTATGGCTCAAACCCGAATCTTTCTCTTTATTTCAAAAAGATGCAACCTCTTCTAGTTTTCAGGTATAAAATTTGTTTTTGGCTGTTCACACAGATCGTCTCTCACCTACTAGATCCAGGATGGTCAGATTGAGTCATAGCATTGAACATTGTCGTCCTGCGAAAAAAGACTGTGCTATACCGGATTGATGATTCCGCTTTCGAAGACTGAGTCTTGAGATAGCAATTTTGCCCCATCTTTCAACCATTTAAGTCTTATGCGTAAACCAGAAATGCTGAGGAATTGTGTACGTGAAGTACTAACAAATCCAATGATGAAGCTCTACTACATTAGACCTAGACATGCTCCTGATCCCTCATCAACTCCAATTGGCGGGTTCTTATTCTGTTTTGTAAATGACGGTTCTGGGGTCGGGATTCTCTTTGAATAGAATGAACGACCGTAACGGAGCTAACTACGGTAGACCTAGAATTTGTTGGCATAGGTAACCCAGTTAGTATACGAATACCTCTGGAGGGGAAGCGATAGAACGACTTAGAAAGAAGGAAAAATTCAAGGAATGTCCAAATGAGACTGATTGTGTGAAGAGCCAAGGGTCTTAGTTGTGCGGTAGTTAGGGGCGCAACCTGCTGAAATGAATGTGTGTGGGAGAAGGAATTCAAAAAAGAGGCAAATAAGGGATAGATATACCTAACTAATGCCGAGTGCCTCTTCCTTGTGTTCTCTGCTTGCGTGAAGCCGCACCTTATTCTCCTAGTCACCTTCCCTGCTTTGAGACCGTGGGCCCCAATAGTAATCAGGTCTGAATCCTAACTACAACTCCTATATACATAAGAGCGACGGGCTTGGAATCATTTCTCCTTTTCGGTTTAAAGAAAGCCATTTGCAGCCATTTCTTAATCCTAAGAAAGAACGGGAAGAGATGCAACGACTCCCTCGCAAGCTAGCTACTTATCTATCAAAACCGAAGCCTTGGTGTAGTTCTCATCAGGAGATTCATCGATCAATGCAGTTCTGCTTGCATGTGCTAGGGAAGGTCGGTCTGAAAGGCACTTTGTCGAAGCTGATATAGCTGGACAATCAATCTACTTTTTCACTATCGAACCCGAACCAGACTTTAATTACGTTATTAATGAATTCTTCCTCGGTTCCGCCGATGTCTACTCTGGCATGTTCCCTGTTAGCTACTCTGGTCTGGCTGCCTACTTTCCTAGTTAAATAGACTAGGACTAATCCCCTCACCTCAGATCAAAGGCATGAAGGCAATGAGCATCTACATACGAATCATCTGCCAACGAGTGAGAGTCAGAAAGATCCGAAGAAGCAAGATCTGCAACGTCCAGCTCAGTATAGGAGGATTATGCCTCTCTTAGCTTATACACGGGTGAGGTTGTCCCTACCAACTAACTACTAGCTGGTGAATCAATCATTGGGCGAGCATCTTCCGCTAGAGTTACAAAGAGAGATCATGCAGATGTTAGAGCCGGCTCAGTGACAGCAGTAGAAGCATCAAAAAGGGCTACTCCAGCAACACGTGTTGCGTTGTTACGATCAAAGGGAAGAGTTAAATCATATGATGATGATGATTCTTTCACCATTCTCATCTGATTCTGACGAGCCAGTCCAGCCAAATGAGGAAGAAGCAGAATAATGTGCCAAAGAAAAAGCAATGGTTGATGGAGCACATGTCAGGAGCCTCGCAGACCTAAAACTAAAAGCCTAAGCAGAATATTGGAAAGCGCAAGCCACTGTGACAACTACATCACTGAAGCAGAAAGGCAATGGTGGAAACAAAAATGACAGATTTCGATCTAAAAACAAAGCGAGATCAAGATCCAAAGCTCGAGGGCGAAGGAGAAATATAAGGTGCCTTCTTTCCCGAAAGCGGCACAAATAGTCTTAACATGATCTTTATCAGATAAGACCTTCCCGCCTTTACCGCTTTAATCGACTACTTTGAATTGAAAGACCTTCCGCGCCTTCCTTGTGTGCCGGAGATATAAAGCGAGTGCACCGGAAAAGAAAAGGGAACTGGGTCGATCTATTCTATGGCGAAGCATCCAAAGTCTCACGATCACAGGTGAAGCGACTCACACTCATCCCTTTGCGCCTCTCCTATTCGTGCAAAGGGGCGGCTACTGTGAGATGTTCTAATTCGTTATCCCGTCAATAGCTGCTTGCTCTGGCTGGGTTATTTCCTTCCCTATCGAAGCGTACCTTCCATTCTTCATCAACAACCAAGCACTAGCAAGGAGATCCAATACGACCCGCTTCCTTCACTTTCAAGGAGACTCGCCGCTGTGCTTGAAGCGCTATTGCTTATCCTAATACGTCAACTCCTTATCTTGTCTCGGGTGGGCTAGCCACATTAGTTGCACTCGTTGGCAGGTCCGGGAGTTGTCATTAAATTCCTTATCCTAAGCAGGGCGAATGATCTCTTTTGACAAGGTATCCGAAAGACATTGATCATAGGTGAAGCTGCTCAGCTACCTCCGGGCATCCGCCCAATGCAAAATGCAAGAAGACCCATTGCTCAGTCATAGATGAAGCTCGGCTATTTATGCAGATGGACGTACCTCGGACTTCCTTTCAATTGATTGATTTGGGAAAGGCACAATCCCCTTTTGTCGAGGGATATGCGTTAAGAGCATATAGCTTGGTCGGCATTTCCTTCTCAATAAAGCCTGTTGTCCTGCCCGACACAGAGCCTGTATGGAGCTCCGTATTCCTCTAGGCATTCCTTTAGGCGCAAGTCTATCGATGTTCACCTACCATCAGCTACTAAGCAATAATATCTATGCCTCATACAGGGCAGTTGCTATCTTCTTTCTAATCATTCCTGTTCCCTTATGCTATTAGCTGCCCTAAGGTCCCTTCACCCATAAACATAAGGTTCTCTCCCGTTCTAGCGCTTAAAGTTATAGCTCAGAATCGAAAGGGACCAGGTCACATTCGTCTATCCAGGGTTCATTCTCTAGTGTTGATCTGACACAGAAGCCCATAGCCTTATTAGGTGTACATCTGATGCTTACTTATGAGCCCGAGCTTCCGAATTTTGAGTATGAAGAGAATGAAAGCCCTTTTTTGAAAGGCACAACATGGCAAGTCTAGCTCTCCACCCTATATTGTTTACCCCCCACCCCGATCGCTATAGTCGAGCAGAAATGACTTATCTATTTAGTAGCTAAACCAAAGAGAAAGTCAGCCCCGTCGCTATCACTCCAGCCTTTCATTTTAACCGGGCATAGGCCCTCTTTCCTAATTCATCTACTGGTCTTATCTTATAAGCCCCAGAATGAGAGAAGGTCTTCCCGATAGGAGAACTGTGAGCGGGATCTTCATTAATGTTTTCTATAATTCATAGGTACTCTTCCTAGTGGCTGAAATTAAATCTATAAGGAAGAGAAGGCCATAGGGGGAACGGAGGTTTTTAAAAAGCTTTTTGATTGAGTCGGATGTGGCATTCCTAATTCGAGAACAGTTACCCTTTCTTTTTGCTTCGACAATAGATCAAAATAGAGTCAACAAAGCCACCCTACTTAGATCCCCGGATCGCGTTATTGGATTAGCGGGCACCATAAGACAAATTAGTCGTACAAGGACATTCAGCTTATCAGAGGCAATGGCGTTCGCCTACGTCAAAGACAGCCAATTCGTCCTACTAACATGTCTTCTACTGGGATTGGGTATCTGGTAGTATCTTCTGCCAGAGCCCCTATTGGTTCAACCAACGGCTTGTTTCTCACCTGAGTGCGCTAGTGCAATTAAGGAAGCCGCACAATGCCAAATAAGGTCTCTAGGCTTCCCGTGTATTCATCCAAATCAGATCCATGAGAAAGTTATGGACACGTTCACGAAACTGGAAGTCTTTCGATCCCATGCAGTCAATGCCAATGGGTGTGCTTAAGAGCTGGTGGCAACCAAATACCTTTCACACCTAACCCAGGCTTTTGCCAACAACCTTTCTTTCAAAATCCACTTGGTAAACCTAGCAAAAGTCCAGGAACAGCTAAAAAGGCTTGTAGAGACAGTGGCTCGACAGGTACAAGGAGGAATATCATTGTTAGATGCCAGTTCATCCCAAAAGGACTTCAGCTTGGTCTAATAAAGGGAGATTTCTTATTGGCCTTGTCTATGTTCAACAATGCTCTTCTGGATTTGGAATATGCGGGAAGCGTTTCCTTGTGAAAAACGTTCCTTGAGATTGGATAGCGGCTCATTATGCGATAAACTCATATGTCGCTGAATAGGTCACTACTCTTTATAGTGATAGTTACCCCAGAAATGGGACACTTATTGGACCTATACAAGGCCCAACAGCAGCTTCTCGAGACTACTGGAGCTACCTTATCAGACGAGGGAAACTACCCACCTGTAAAGCCAGAATTTTGCTCTTTGCCCATTCCAAATTACCCATTTACTTCCGGATGTACTTCCCCTTTGGAAAATGAGAATGCTTCTCCAAGTATAGGATGACTTAGAATTTGCTTCATAATTGAAGAAAGAGGAGTTGTTCAGATACTTGCTTCCCAGAATCGAGGCCCATAGGGAATCAGGTTCAGTTACTAATTTCCAGCCCATTCTTGCCATAAGGACTTTGTTCATCATCCCTATACTTCTCAGACCTAACACTCTCTCCTCTTTGCTGCTACAGAGCTTCTCCCATGAAACTAGGTGGGTCTTCTTCTTGGTTTCATTGCTGCCCCAAACAAATTTTCAATTGAGTTTATCAATCTCCTGGTTGACTAATTCTGGAATTCTGGTTATTTGCATGGTGTAAGTAGGGAGTGACGAAGTGATAGATTGGACTAGAAGTGTTCGACCTGCCATGGATAAGTGTTAAACTTTCCAGCCATCCTTGTACCTTTTCCAGCACATGGTGATAGGTTGCCTTAGAGACTCTGCCATGGATTAATGGGACCCCAAAAGACTTGCCTAGGTCTGAGGTGAGAGGAATGTTGCAATTAGAACTGATAATATAGTGAGACCAGCGAGTATGATAAAGGAAAAAGGGGACCAACAAGCAGGAATGGGCCCCTTATAGGTGATTTTTGATCTCGACCTGGACAGGCACAGATCCTGTTCCATAGCACACGACATCCCTTCCAGTCTCTGTAGACGTTCCATATACGGATCCCATTTCAGTTGGAAACCCAGAGCCCTTAGTAGTGGACACAACTGCAGATTTAGTAGCCACGGCAGGCGCGGGAGTAATTCCCTTATTATCAGAGACCACCTGTTCAGAAGCGATCTTCCTTTAACTACCATCTGGTCAAGAAGAATCATCAGGATCACCCAGTTAATAACCATACCCATCAAGGTAAAGTTCACGCGTTCAAGGAACGTCAATTGCACTCCGTTCCACGACATTTATAAGGTGGTCCCTGACCTTCACTGGCATGCGCAACAACATCTGGGAGCCTATCGTACACCGCTCATGGAACTAAATAAGACTCATCGAGACCCTCAGCCTGGATATGTGCTGGGACTCAAATCTGTTATTAGTGGGGCACATTAACCAGAAGAATAAGCATGGCAAGAGCAATAACATGAAAATAAGCACGTCGGGTAAGGGTATTAAGAGATATCGTGGGAAGGTTGCCCTTTATGCCAGTCATTAAGGATCTGTTCCAACGTCGGCTAGGATCAAAGGCAAATGCCCTATGAGCGCTTAAGCTGAGATTATTTGTGATGAGTGTGTTTTATATGCACAAATTAGGCACTTTTGAGCTTCATAATTTGTAAATCCTAAGTCATTTCATTTGGTTTTTATGTATTTTTATCATGTTTGTGTAAAATGTTGTTTTGTATTGTTTTTATGTGTTTTATATTATTTTTATGTGTTTTTGCTTAGTTTTGTAGGAAATGGAGCAAAAGCTACTTGAACGTCAACGCTTGGGTGCCTTGTTTGCCATTTTGAGCCTAACATTGACATAGCAGCTGCTTGCGGCTCAATTTGACCCATGATCCAATCCGTATCTCTCAAAACTCAAAGAACGAAAGTTGTAGATATTTTTCTTAGCTTTCCAGAACATCTTTACGCATCCCATTTGAAGTTGGCATGAGAGAGTTATGGTCGTTTTACCAGCGGATTTAGCATGAATTTTACACAGCGGCCACTTCGAGCTTAATTTCACCCTTTCTCCAGCCATTATCTTTTCGAACTCCAGTTATGGAAGTTGTAGAGCTACTTCTCAGCTTTCCATAGCCTCTTGAATCGCCTAATTTCGAGTTCGGACGATGAAGTTATGTCCATTTTACCAACAGACATCAAAACTAAATCGGGCATGCAGCGGCATGGGCGCGGGCGCACCAGCCAGCGTGCGGGCGCACCAATGGCTGCTTGGCAGCGCGCCTGGGTCGGATTTTAAGCAATTTGTGCGGGTTTTTGGTCATTTTTCATGGGCTAAGCTAGGGTTTTGCATAACACACTATAAATACAACATGTAGCCTCCATTTTAAGGGATCCTAGAGTTCCAAAATCAGATTTAGAGAGAGAGAGAAAGGAGGCTTGGAGCAAAAAGAGGGAGGCCATGGCTATTGGCCATGGTTCTTCTAAAGCTTGGAGGAGCTTCAATGGAGGTGCTTCAATGGAGTTTCATCCAACAACAATGGGGAAGCCATCCTTTATCTTTCTTTTTCTTTTTCCTCTATGTAACTAGTTTGTAATCTAAGATTGTAATTGAACCCATTGCTTATTTTGAATTGATTTTCTCTTCCAATTGATTATTGTTGCTCATATGAATTGGTTATCTTAATCTATGCTTATAGATTAATTGCTTGGCTAGTAATTACCTTGGAAACCTATATGAACTTGACAAACGGATTATAGTGTTGAGACCTAGTTAAGATATCATGTGAAAGTTAAAGATTATTGTGGGTGATTAATTGATATTTAGTGACGTGTGTCTTGTTGATTATCCTCAATGATAGGTAACTTGATTGTATTTAGGATAGACATATACCTAGATACCATGTGCAACCAATTGAGAATCTAATCTTAATGACTTCCTTTGTGAAAGTTAGTAATTGAAAGGGTGGTTGATGAGATTTAGTGACATGTGTCTTGTTAGTTATTCTTGAAATTGGTCTCTTGATAGTGTGTAGGATAGACATATACCTACATGCCGCATTAGGAAGCTTCGTAATTGACCATCGACAGAGGCTCTTACGTAATTGTGATTTCTCGGATGTCAATTCTATGTGGTTAATTGATCTAAAAGGGGAGTTAAGATATTTGAACAAAGCATTGCACGCCAAGTGTTTGACAAAATGCTTGAATGGGAAAAATTGTAATCTTAGACCTTTATCTATCTATTCTTGTTATTCATATGTCATGCAATTTAGATATAACTTCCATCTATCTCTTGAATCAAAGAGTTTGATTTAGATCGAGTCGATATTGAGTTTGTATTTGGGGATACATTAGAGTTAATTCCTCGTGGGATCGACAACTCTCTTATCATTATATTACTTGTTGACCGCGTATACTTGCGCGTATTTTTCGGTTGCGAAATCGACCAACAAGTTTTTGGCGCCGTTGCCGGGGAATTATTCTTCTAATGTTTTTCCAATATTAATTTCAATTGATTTGATCTTCATTTGAACTTGTATTTATGTTTTAAATAAAGTCGAGTCGAGGACTATAAACCAAACGCTTCTTGGGAGGCAACCCAAGTTTTTTTTGTTATCCTTTTGATTTTGTTTGATTTCATTATAGGTTGTTTAATTGCATTTTAATTTCTTTAATTGTTTTTAGGTACCGAGTACTAAGCAATTTGGATCGCGCCCCAACTTTGAGCACTTGAAAGATGATATCAATGACACTTGACACATTCTCAGGGAAGTTCTTTGTTTTACTTTTTCCTATCTTAGACATTGAGGACAATGTCCATTTTAAGTTTGGGGGTAGTACTTGGTGTTTGGGTGTTTTTAATTTAGTATTTGTGTGTTTTAAGTGTGTTTTTGTTGAAAAAAAAAAAGAAGTAGAAATGTTTTATTTTTTTTTTTATCTTTAAGACGTGTCCTTTGAGCATTGATTTAATTTGATTTATCCATGGTCAATGATAGCTACTTGTTTGAATTGATTCTAACTCATGAAAAATGTATAAATGTTGCTTAGTCTTTGTGCTTAATCGTTATTGTTGGTTATTGTTTTGCTTATGCGTCCTTTCACTCTTTTGCACTTACCCATGAGTATTGAGCTAGTCGTATGCTTAGAGAAGGCTTTTATAACCGAATGCTTGTGGGAAATATCTATAAACTCTAATACTCGTTTAAACATCACTTGAAGTAAGGTATCCAAATTTGTTGTTTTGATTCGTTGGTCATGTGGTGAGTTGAGATGGAGCGTAAAACGCACTCACTCATGGACACATGCTTAGGAGAGATAGAGCGTAAAACGCACTCTCTTATTTTTGTGACAAAAGAAAGAAAATGTTGTATTGCAAATCTTGCAGGGAGTTGAGATAGAGCGTAAAACGCACTCGCCCATATGAGCGTGCTTAAGGTTGAGATGGAGCATAAAATGCACTCACCTAGAGCCTTTGAGTCTCAAAATTTTTGGAATTGTGATTTGTATACCTTTGTATTGAGTGATGTGTTAAGCATGTTGTTTTGGGATTTATTTTGATTATTTCATAAGGTAATATGGTTGCATAAGTTCATCCGAGCTTGGTTGGTTTAGTGCTATTGGGTATTCACACATGTCGACGCCGGTTTTTTTTTTTATCGTCTTTTATTGCCTTTTCCGATTTTAGCCTTTTTTATTAGATGATTTTGGGGAAAAGGTCGGCATTGATGTCGACGGGGTTTTGAAAGATCGTTTTTTATGATGAGCCAATTAACCAGAGTCGCCAGTTGGTATGTTTGAAATGGATGTACCAACTCATCCGAGTTTTCGCTTTCTTATAAATCGTTGGCTCATATGTGACTCCGAATTAATTGGTCTGCAACTCGAGATTTATAGAGTTCGGGGGCTTGATTAAGTGAGGGGAAGGTGTTAGGCACCCCTCGACTTCCGTGAAACACAGTTACCGCAATCTTGATGCTCTCCCATTCTTTAATTCATGAAATGTGTGTGTACGCGTGCGTGTGTGTGTGTGCGTGCCTATGTGAATGTTGTAGTGAATTTGTATGAAAGAATCATTTGGTTTTTTTTTTTGGGAAAGTCGTGCTTTAATTTGATAACGCTTCGGAATGTCCTTTCGGCATACACGAGAAAGCTTTATGAGAAAGGTTTGATTTTAATCGTCAAAAACTATGAGATCTTTTATTAGGTGTCGTTTTGGCAAAAAAAACAAAAGTTTTCTAAACCTTCGTCAAAATAGGAATCGAGATCTATACGTTGCCTTCGTAACTCAAATGATGGGCAATTTCTAGAATCTCTTTAACCCTATGCACAATGGTTCAATAAAACACAATTTATTCATAAAAGCATTTTGTGTGATGTTTTAGAAAACAATTTTCTTTAGCTTTCTCGTTTACATAGAAATCGACATTCCTTAGCACTTCTCATTTTAAGCCTCGTGATGCTAATAACCTAATTTGATTGATTTTAATGAATAAATCTTTTCATCCTTCAACCTTTGAAATCATTTTTGTGTCACAAAATCTAATCAAGCATAACCCGCGTCGGGGCTATTCATGGGCATGTAAGCCATCAAAATATCCCCGAACGCCAACAATCACATATTCCACTAATACGGGGCCTTAAACCCGATTCTCGCCTTAGCGTCGTTTTAAGGCCCGACGATTACATATTACAAATGAGCATCTTGAATCTATCACATACATCAAAACGTCCATCATCGGGTTTGGACCACGGGGTCACCTTCATAGGCTCACAACCACGATTACTGCACGCTCACAAAATGAATACTACAATAATAACAACATGAATTGCCTAACACATCCTAAAAATACAATCAATTAAACTACGCCTAATATATATCCATAAACAAGCTAGAAACTTCACCAATTGGATATCCTCGGGTTATTAGAAAGAATTTTATCCCAATGGAACCCTCACCAATAATCCCTAATCCATGATTGTTCAACAATATTCATGAAAATTACCTTTAATTTAACCAAATGATATGATAGAAGTTGCAAAAATAAGGAGATTTTCACCTTGCAAATGATACCAAAATTGTGTAGAAACTTGTGTATTGAGTGGAATATGAGATGTATTGATAGAATCTAACAACAAGGGAAAATTCCTCTCTTTTTCTCTCCTTTTTCTCTCAATTGTTGTAAGAATTTTTGCTATTTCTCTCTATTTTCGAGCTAAAACTGTTGCTGTTTTTCTTCTTCTTCCGCCAAAACTGCTACTACTCTCTTCTGCAGGAGGAAATGAGCTGAAATAGGCTGGCCGACCCACCTCCCATCGCACTCAGCTGATAGTGCTGATTTCCTGGTTTCCGTGTTGGCGCACTCACTTGGCCGCAGATCAATCCGCGGTTGGCTGGCTTGACTTTCTCGATTTTCGTGCTACGCCTCGATTTTCATGCCGTGACGATGGTTTTCGCTGGCAGGCTCGTATTTTACAGTCCGGGAATCATTTGGAGGCGTGCCACACCTTCCGGGAATGCCAAATTCGGATAGCCTTGCTGTCACATCGATTTCGGTTGCAAATTGTCATAGTGGCGTCGAGTGTCCGTACTTTTTTCCATCTTTTGCACCCGCAGGCCGGTCCATTTGACGAATTTGCCCTCCTGTCAACGTTAGTATACGAAGTGCAAAATTTGGGTGTCTACAGCTGCCCCTCTTTATCATGTTTATGAAATGTTAAATGAAATGAACAGTATAAAGAAACAGACACCCGATGCATGAATGACAGTGCATAAAAATTGACAATACATACATGATGCAACACAAGATGTAACGCATGCAAAACATTCGAAAGAGTGTCAATGCATCAACCATCTGACCGTATTTGTTAATCGTTGGGTTCCCTCTTCCAATCTATCATCTCGCTCGGGGCCGGGTTTCGTCGCCGGTCATACATCTCATAATCGCCAGTTATCGTCGCCGTCGATTGTCTCGTCGGGGCCGGGTTTCGTCGCCGGTCACCCATCTCGTAACCCCCGGGCATCGTCGCCGGTTGGTTGTCCTGTCGGAGCCGGTTTTCGTCGCCGGACATCCATCTCGTGATCGCCGGTTATCGTTGCCGGTCGATCGTCTGGTCGGGGCCGGGTATCGTCGCCGGTCACCCATCGCGTAACCCCCGGTTATCGTCGCCGGTTGGTTATCTTGTCGGAGCCGGTTTTTGTCGCCGGACATCTATCTCGTGATCGCCGGTTATCGTTGCCGGTCGATCGTCTTGTCGGGGCCGGGTATCGTCGCCTGTCACCCATCGCGTAACCCCCGGTTATCGTCGCCGGTTGGTTATCTTGTCGGAGCCGGTTTTCGTCGCCGGACATCCATCTCGTGATCGCCGGTTATCGTTGCCGGTCGATCGTCTTGTCGGGGCCGGGTATCGTCGCCGGTCACCCATCGCGTAACCCCCGGTTATCGTCGCCGGTTGGTTATCTTGTCGGAGCCGGTTTTCGTCGCCGGACATCCATCTCGTGATCGCCGGTTATCGTCGCCGGTCGATCGTCCTGTCGGGGCCAGGTATCGTCGCCTGTCACCCATCGCGTAACCCCCGGTTATCGTCGTCGGTTGGTTATCTAGTCGGAGCCGGTTTTCGTCGCCGGACATCCATCTCGTGATCGCCGGTTATCGTCGCCGGTCGATCGTCTTGTCGGGGCCGGGTATCGTCGCCGGTCACCCATCGTGTAACCCCCGGTTATCGTCGCCGGTTGGTTATCTTGTCGGAGCCGGTTTTCATCGCCGGACATCCATCTCGTGATCGCCGGTTATCGTTGCCGGTAGATCGTCTTGTCGGGGCCGGGTATCGTCGCCGGTCACCCATCGCGTAACCCCCGGTTATCGTCGCCAATTGGTTATCTTGTCGGAGCCGGTTTTCGTTGCCGGACATCCATCTCGTGATCGCCGGTTATCGTCGCTGGTCGATCGTCTTGTGAGTGCCGGGTCTCGTATCCGGTCACTCGGTCGATTTGAGAAGCCGTGTTTGACACCTACTTCATCAAAATCTTGTCTTTTTTCATCATATTATGAGTTAAACGGGCTTTAGAATCAATTAAACTTGCAAGGGACCAATGGGGGACCACTAGGCCCAGCCGCAGATGGATCTGCGGCCAGCCGCAGATTGATCTGCGGCCAAGATCGGGATTTTAAGCCATCAGCCACCCCCCAGATCTGTCACTTTCATTCGCTTTCACTCGTACCCCACACGACTTTTTGACCTTTGCACGCGCCTTTGCTGAGTTTTCCAACCTTTTTGCAAAAACTGCTCCGGTAGGATCGATCTACGCACTACAGGTAACACTTTGACCAGTCACTTTTCGATTTCGTCAATGTTTTGCTATACATTTGGCTATTTGCATGTTTAGAGATAAAATATATGCTTTACAATGCTATGTTACGAATTATCATATATACATGCTATGTATCAACTGTGTGAGCCCTATTTTATGCTCATGAGGCGGTCCCACATATCTGTATGCTCCTTTTTTGGAAGAAAATCATGCATTGTGGTACTTTACATGCTTTATTTACACATATGAATGCAATTTTGATCTGTTGTGGCTTATGTTCTTTGAAAAACATGTCTGGACGTGCATGGGATGTCCATTTTACAGACGGAACCCTGCCGATTTTTTTTTTTTTTTTTTTGAAGCATGCATCATGTTGCATTAATATTATGACAACGATAAGAAATCGACATAATTCAAAAGAGAACTTACCTCCCCTTTTCGATTGTTCCATCCTAGCTATGGATCCTGACACTCCAAGCAGTTCTGCCGCGTCTCGGACCTCGGGTGTTCGCCGTCGTAGGGCTGCACCTGCCCCTGCTCTTCCTCGGACCCGTCAGGCTCGTCGCCTGGCGGAGGCTGTCATCCGTCCTGCTCACCCGAACGTTGAGGAGGTTGTTCCTCCGGAGGTCGTGGCAGAGGGGCCATCCTCCAGCACACCGGCCCCATCTCCTCACCGTGCTTCTTCTGGCGCCTCTGTGCAGATACCCGATCTATTGGATCGGGATCTCAGTCGTCACCCCTCGGCATCTCTTGTAGCTAATGAGGTATATATTCAATTCTATTCTCATTTCATTCCCAATTTCTCAATTTCTCCTTTTATCTAGACTGACCCATTGGTGATTGCCCCAGGTGCCCGAGTTCACTCAGCCGAGGGGTAACTGGTTCAACATTTATTCCCTCTACACAGCTTTACATAGCGACTACCGGGAGATGGTGGACTCTTGGGGCTTTCGACATTTCTTCACTATTATCCCCCGTCAGTGCCCCTGGGGTTATATGAGGGCTTTATCCGAGCGGTGGTTCCACCAGACGCAGTCTCTTCATCTTCTTGACTGTGAGGTTGTGCTGACCCCCTGGGATTGGAGGTACATCACGGGGATAGAGTTTACCGGGTCCCGCGTCCCTCTGGACCTTGACATCACTCCTGCAGAGGTCAGGCTTCTATTGGGTTTTGCTGCCGATGACCGGGTCTTCAAGGCCCGTAGTATTCGGTCTGGCGCTTTGGCTGTCGATGCTGTCGGGGGTCTATACGCACTGCCTATCCCAGCGGATCAGGGCACTCGTGACATCCTGCTACGGCGCTTGTTCTTGACCATCATGAGGGGTTGTTTCCTAGGGAACAACTCCTCCACCATCCACTTTAGCATCGTAGGGGCTGTTAGAGACGTGGACCGGATCGATGACTACGATTGGGGGTCATTCACTTTTTCTTACTTCCTCCACGGTCTGCGTCTATGCTCGGAGGGACAGACAGATGCCTGGCTCGGATTCTACCACTTTCTGCTGGTGAGCCTTCTTTCCCTCTTGACTTACTGCACTTCCTTTTATTTCATTTCTCTTTTCTGCATCGGTTATTTCATGCTTTTCACTGTTTCTGTCCGCAGTTCTGGGCCTACGAGCGTCTTCCATGTCTGAGGCCTGTCACTACTCTGGGCCTAGGCACTTATCCCCGGGGTCGGCGATGGCATCACAGCACTCTAGAGGAGGTCCCCGTGTCGGGCAGCTTTGCACACTGTCGTATTCAGCTAGAGTTGATCACGGCTGCTGATGTCGTTTGGGTTCCCTACCTCTCCGACCATCTGACTGAGGGGTTTGATGATGGGCATCCTTCTGGCCCGGAGTTCGAGCTTTCTACCCGTCGCCTCACTTTGCAGAGTATCGGAGGTTGGGTGATGTATCTGGGAGAGCACGCATTCAGATGCGTCACTGGAGAGATCCGCATCCCGCACTCCCTTCGTTTCACTACATCCTGGCCACTGGATTCTCAGCCCTCGGAGATCATGCTCGCTGGGGAGGACGGTCGGATGCTTTCTACAGGCCCTAGTACGAGCGAGGCTTTCCGGACTTGGTGGGTACCTCGTACCATTGGTCCCCAGACCTGGGCTACCTTCTTCCTCGGGGATATGGTCCCCGACTCGGTGATGATGACTGACTGGGCAGCTTGCGTTCGGAGTCCCACCCACACTGAGCGGATAGACACTTTGACCCGCCAGGTGGAGCAGTTGTCGTTGTTTCTTCGGGTGTTAGGCCGGACCCCGGAGGAGGCTTACGCCTACGATCCTGACGGTGCGGGCTATGATGCAGGCCCGAGCTCATCTGATGCCACCGCTCGGCCATACATCCCTGACATGAATTTCGGTCCTCCGACTTCGACGACCCGGGGGGATCAGTTCGAGGATCCCGGTTTCATCGATGAGATTGACTTTATTTAGATCAGGATAGGATAGGGCTTTTGTACCTGCACCTGTTTAGACTTCTTTTCCATTCTTATGCATTATGTACTGAACTCATTTATCTATTATGCACATTTCCTTTTTTATCTTTATGGAATTCATTGGTTTTTATTTTTAACTGTATGATGCATGCTTTTTTTATTCATGGATAGAGAATGACCCCTGTACAGTCTTTTTGATACTATTTTTCACAGATGTCGTCCTCAGATGACGTGGTACGTTTGGATTCCATTCCTCCCATAGGTTTGGTTGGCGGTCTACTCCGCTGGTTGGACAGTTTATTGCCGGCAGACAGGGTTATCGCAGATGGTCTTTTGGGCCATTCTTGGTCCTTATTAACCTTTCAGGTGCCAGCGGGCTTTGTGGATGGTCTTTTGAGCTATTGGGCCCCTGCCCGTCAGGTGTTTAGGTTAAGGACAGTAGAGCTGACCCCCACCCTTGAGGAGTATGCTCGCTTCACTGGCTTGCCGTTGGATAGACCTTGTGCCAGGGTTACAGTTAGTTCCATGCGCCGTCAATTCTTGACTTTCACCAGTTTGCGAAGGGCTGTCTTGTTACCGGTGATCACATCCGAACATATGGTTCCCCTTCAGTTCTTGATTGACCGATTCGGCTCACCCAACAGTTTTCACCTATTTTCTGGTGATTTTTCCGTATCCGGGGAGCGCTGGGGTGCTTTGAGATTAGGCGTTTTGATGGCCTGTGTTATCTCCGTCTTGTACTTGCCTGCAGGACCCGATCAATTGGACATGAGGGCTGTCGCGACCGTTATATCCCTTCGGGAGGATCATACCATTCTCCCCATGATATTGGCGGATACTTACATGTCAGCCTCATATTGCCAGTCTTTCCGGGGCAGAGTATTCAGAGGGAGCTCGACCTTATTGTATATGTGGTTCATGAGTCATCTTAGTCCCATCGGCCATTTCCGTCGCCAAGGGTTTTGCTTCAGCCATGATACAACCACGCAGTTTTCGTTTCGTCCCGTGAGCTGTACTGATGTGGCCTCCTGGACATTCTTTTTGTCTGTCATTGAGGATCCCTTTCATCTATTGGTCTACTCGGGCTACTTCTCCTTTATGAGCTTCTTTACTCACGTGCCCAACCTGGATTTCATCCCTATTGCCGGCTTGAGGGGCGTGACGACTTATCATCCCCTGGCGGTTATGGGGCAGTTTGATCCGACCCAGGATTTACACCCTTTCGCGGGCGCAGCCGCCTACCGATTCCTTATATCATCCCGGACAGAGAGGGATCTACTGCGGGTATACGAGCTTTGGTCTTGCAGGATCCTTGCCGAATATAGTGAGAGCTGTCACATCCAGACATTTGCTTACGTGTAGTGGTTGCGCGGAGACTTGGATTCGGCTAGTTTGAGTCAGACTGGGGCCTTTGATGACTTTGGAGTGATCCTCCCAAAAGATACCACAGAGCACCCCATCTCAGCTGATTCTGCCCCGAGTCGGGTTACTGAGAATACCCGACTCCGCCTGGCCCTGATTACTACTGAAGCCGAGAGGGATGCCGCTTTTGTCGAGAGAGATGATGTCATTCGGGCTAGAGACACTGCCATTGCTGACAGAGAGGCCATTGTATTTCAGACCAGGGCAGTTGTAGATGCTCATTTTGGGGCTGTCAGCCGAGCTACTGCTTTACTGGATCGTATTGATATGATGGGGCAGCAGATTGCAGGAGATGCTGATGCTTCAGATCTATCCACCACCTTGTCCATCCTGCTTCAGCTAGTTTCAGATTTGTAGATTATTTTATTTCCTGCATAGACTATGTTGGTTTCATCAGTTATCGAAAGAGAAATCTTGTAATAAAACGACTTATATATATAAACATGCATTTAAATTTAGTCATTTTCCCCTTTTGTCGTATCATTGCCTTCCATTGGATCCTCATTTTAACCAATTGACCACGATTTTGACATTTCGCCTTCTTTCTCTTTTCAAGACTTGATGGAAATTTGACAGATATTGCCGCACACCTTTTGATTTCATCGGATTGAATCTCAGATTTTGGATACTGTTTGGTTGGATCAGGGTTTTGTCCTTTGGGATGAAGCTGGTTAGGCAGCTGGTTTCGGGAAGGTTTTGAGGGTGTATGAAGGTTTTATCTGGCTATCGGAAATTGGTTTTGGTTAGGGAAAGGATTATTTTTTAAGGGATCGGACTGCGCCATGATGGCTGCCTACGTACCCCCACAAATTGGGAGATCAGGTCCTACGTAGTTCGCTCTCAAAGGAAGAAGGAACTGATGATTCAAGCATAGAACCGCTTCACCGAGTCAGAATTGAGGGGTTGTGGAAATACCTCACCATCCATTTCTTGAAATATGAGGGCTCATGCGGATAGCACTTTCTTAATCACAAATGGCCCTTCCCAGTTCGGGGCGAACTTACCCTTGGCTTCGTCTTGACAAGGCATGACTCTTTTCAGCACCAAATCATTTTCTTTGAACTTCCGAGGTCTTATCCTCTTGTCATATGATCGAGAGATCCTCTGCTGATATAGCTGACCATGCCAAACGGCAGCCACCCTCCTTTCATCAATTAGGGCCAATTGGTCGTATCGACTTTGCATCCAATCCTCTTCACCTATCTGAGCGTCGATCACTATTCTGCGGGACGCCATTTCAACCTCAACTGGCAGAACGGCCTCCATTCCATACACCAAAGCGTAAGGGGTTGTCCCTGTAGAAGTGCGTGTTGATGTTCGGTATGCCAGCAGGGTGAGGGGTAACAGATCCGGCCATCCCCGATGATTAGCAGACATTTTTGCCATGATCTTCTTGATGTTCTTATTTGCAGCCTCCACTGCCCCATTCATCTTAGGACGGTAAATGACGGAATTGAGGTGCTTGATCTTGAACTGGTCACACAGTCCCTTCATGAGGGCGTTGTTTAAATTCTTGGCATTGTCGGAGACCACAACCTCAGGTTGCCCATATCAGCAAATGACATTATTCCTGATGAAGTTGACGATGACCTCCTGAGTTACTTTGGGGAAAGAAGCTGCCTCTACCCACTTGGTGAAGTAATCGATCATGACGAAAATGAATCGGTGCCCGTTGCTCGCTTTGGGCTCTATTGGTCCGATTACATCCATTCCCCACATTGAAAATGGCCACGGGGAGGTCATACAGTGCAGTTCATTGGGAGGTGTATGGATCACATTACCGTGCGCCTGGCATTGGTAACACCGTTTGACATGATCATCGCAGTCGGCTTTCAGCGTTAACCAATAATACCCTGTCCTTAAGATCATTTTGGCCAACATCGGTCCACTCATGTGTGGCCCGCACACTCTGCCATGGATTTCATTCATAATCCTTTGGGATTGCGTTTCATCTACGCATTGCAACAGTCCCAAACCAGCATCCCTTTTGTAGAGTGAATCCCCACTTAGGTAAAATTTCATCGCTATCTTCTGAATTCTCATCCTCTCAGTCCGATTTGCCTGGTCGGGAATGGATCTATCTCTCAGATATTCCCTTATGTCGTGATACCAAGGCTGCCTCGTCAACACCACCTCGTCTGATAACACTGCCACATGTTCCTCATATGCCGGGGCATTCTGTACGGCTATCTCAATCTGTGGGCTGTCCCTGCTCTTAATCACGTGGATTAAGGAAGCCAGAGTTGCCAATGCATCAGCAAAGTCATTCCGTCCCCGAGGAATATGGCGGAAGGCGATATCTTCGCACTCTTGCATCAGCTGGGTAACACAACGATGGTATGGAAGTAACCGAAGCTCCTTTGTGTTGTATACCCCGATTGCCTGTCTGATTACCAATTCTGAATCCCCGAACACCGCTAGCCTCTTCACTCCCATGTCGCGGGCCAAGCGGAGTCCCAAGATACACCCCTCGTATTCAGCGGTGTTGTTCGAATTACTGAAACGCAGTTTAGTGGCCACGGGGTATTGTTCTCCGGTGATAGAGACTAGGACCGCTCCGGCTCCTGCCCCCTCGGCATTCATGGCACCATCAAAATATAGCTTCCAGAACTGTCCCTCGTCATCACATTTTTCGCGCGATACCCAAAATATATCCTCGCCCGGAAGAGGAGTTTCTAACGGCTCCATCCCTCTTGACGGGGTTTCTGCCAACTGATCTGCAATTCCCTGCCCTTTCATAGCCTTCTAGGTCACGTACACCATGTCAAACTGTTGTAAGATTAACTGCCATCTTGATAATCGACAATTCAGCATGGGCCTTTCAAAAATATACTTCAGGGGGTCCATTCTTGATATCAAGTACGTCGTATGCCCATGGAGGTAGTGCTGTAATCTCCCTGCAGCCCAGGCCAGAGCACAACAGGTCTTCTCGATGGGAGTGTAATTGTGCTCACATTGGCTAAATCTTTTGCTGAGGTAATAGATGGCCTGCTCCTTACCAGCCTCATTCTTCTGTCCCAGCATACATCCCATCGCGATGGCATTGACCGATATATACATAAACAGAGGGATTCCATCCTTCGGGGGTACCAGCACTGGTGCCTCCGTCAGTTGTTTCTTAATGGTCTGAAAAGCCCTCTGACATTGCTCATTCCATTCTTGGGAAGCACCCTTTCTTAACAGTTTGAAAATTGGCTCACATGTAGTCGTCAAGTGGGATACAAAACGGCTGATGAAGTTTATCCTTCCGAGGAATCCTCTTATCTCCTTTTCTGTGTGAGGCGCCGGCATATCCACAATGGCCTTAATCTTTGCTGGATCCAACTCAATGCCCCGATCACTAACCAGGAATCCCAAGAGCTTACCCGACTGCACTCCGAAAGCACACTTGGCTGGATTGAGTTTCAAATTATACTTTTTGAGCCGACCGAATAGCTTTTTGAGATGGGTTACATGATCAGACTCTACCCTCGATTTCACAATAATGTCATCCACGTAGACCTCTATCTCCTTATGCATCATATCGTGGAACAAGGCCATCATGGCTCTCTGATAAGTAGCCCCCGCGTTTGTGAGGCCAAAAGCCAATCGCCTATAGCAGAAAGTGCCCCAAGGGGTGATGAGTGCGGTCTTTTCCCGATCTTCTTCCGCCACCATTATCTGATGATATCCCGCGAAACAATCCACAAAAGAGTACATTTCGTACTAGGCTGTGTTATCTACCAGGATGTGTATGAAAGGCACCGGGAAGTTATCCCTGAGACTGACCTTGTTTAGATCTCTATAGTCTACACATACCCTCACCTTTCCTCCAGGCTTAGCCACTTGGACTACATTGGACAGCCATTCCGGGTAAGTGGACACCATGATGATTCCCGCCCTGAACTGCTTGATGATCTCTTCCTTTACTTTTAAGCTCCACTCCGGTTTCAACGTTCTTAATTTTTGTTTGACAGGCCTGAAACACTCCCTGATGGGTAATCGGTGTACCACAATGTCGGTGGATAATCCGATCATATCCTCATGAGACCAGGCAAAGACATCCTCATATTGTTTTAGTAACTCAGTCATTTCAGCCTTTTGGCTGGGGGTAAGGTCTGTCCCTATCTTGAGTTCTTTTGGCTTGTCAGGGGTTCCAATATCAACGGTGACGGTTTGGTCCAAGTTGGGTTTGGGTTTATCCTCGACCATCCTTTGATCTCGTCAGGCGTGTCGTCGTAATCTGTCTCGTCTTGTTCAATGCCCATTAAATCGAAATCCAGCTCAATGTCAAAATCATAATCATCATTCAAATTTGAGAGACCATTTGTTAGGCAAGGATTACTCAAATTGGTACACCTGACATGAACAAAATACTTGTCATATATAAATCATTTTCCACGACGATCGCATTTTCAAATAACACGAAGAAACGACATAATTATGCAAAAATAAAACAACAACAAAAATAAACTTCTTCATTCCCCCGTCCTCTGGGGTCAACCACCCTGACGTCGAGTTTTACCCTTGTTTGGATATTACTGGTTTCAGGGTCCAATTCTCGATGGTCAGGTCAGATGAAATGCGCTGGATAAAAGGGGGCCTCACATCGGACACTTCCCCGATGATTACGGATACGTCGCCTGAGTCCTCCTTCCTATCTTCTCCAGGAATAATCAGCCCTGCCCAATCGATGACAGGCACAACTTGTTGGGCTCCCGGTGGTGTGATAATATTCGTCCCCTCCTTACTGCTTGTTGATTATCCGGGGATATGGCATTTGGTTTCAAACTCTTTTGCGACCTCCTGCAGGAAACTTTCCCTCCGGGCCGACTCATTATGTGCGGGGGTTAACTCTTCATTCCCTGCCCCAATCACAGGCCCGCTGATCCCCTGTTCATTGTCGACTTTGGTCACTGGACTGCCAGCTAGTCGAATCAGAGTCGCACCCCGACGGTGTCTCCGTGCTGCGCCCACATGGTATCCCAACCCTGCTTTGCCTATCTGCTGTGGTAGGTGGATGGGCTCGGTGATTCCCTGACTGCTTTTCCCTAGTCCCTGTCCAGGCTGGAAGTTCATTTTTATCATTTCCTTTGCCACAAAGGTATGTTCCGGAGAGACCCTAGGTTTCACAGCTGGAGCTCTCAGGCATCTATAGTGGGGAGTGCTAATCTCTAGTGCTTGAAAGCTGGCAGGTGCCGCCGACTCATCCACATTGATCACTGGTAGGCCACTCCTGGGAGGAGAAGGGTCATCACATTCGGCCGAGATTGTTACCAGATTCCCATCGATGATCAGCTTGATTTGTTGGTGGAGCGTGGAAGGAACTGCCCCGGCCATGTGTATCCACGGCCTCCCCAATAATAGGTTATAACTGGCCGCGATTTCTGTTGGGATATTTGTATGTATAACAAATAAATCTCATACACGCAAGTGCACGTGATCCACAAGTAATATAAAGTAAGTAAAGTATCGATCCCACGAGGAATTGGATTGCATTTATGACTGCAAACACCGATTTTATAATCAGTTCGGTCTCTTTAAACAAACGATTTGAGTGATGGAGTTATCTAATGATTACTAATGAAGTAATTAAAACAGATTTTTGGTTGTAAAAATATAGATTTTATGGGCTTGGGATTATAATTTCACTTAATGTAGATTTAGATTTCCATGCTTCCTATTGTTGCTAGTTGATTACTATAGAATGTTGGTCGAAAACACGAAAGTAATATATGGCCATCTCTCGATGCACCATACCCATATCACACTAAATCCACAATTGATAGAATGAATGTGAACACCCTAGATGACTAACGCACTATATTCCTATGTGAATTACAATCAAAAGGGTTTAAGAACAAGTTTTTCCATTGGCCACATATGGTACTTCGGTATATCTCTATCCTAAGCACGAAACATAACTTCACGAGGAATGTAATAATTATGAACATATGCTAGCATAATGAGATCTTAATTTATACTTCATTTCTCAATTCCATATAAATTATCACGGTAATTGGTGATCAAGCAATTGAACATTAAATATAGATTATGCTAGACATTCATTTCATAGCCAACTAGCAATAATAAGGAAGCATATCAATCTTAGCCATGCAAAAGATCCATTATAATCCCAAGAATTAAGTTTAGTTCATATTAACAATAATAGAATTCACCATGCACAATTGGTTCATCATCATAATTACAGAAATAGGAAATTTAATCAAACAAATAAAATATTTAAGCTCCCTGTTTCCGTTCTGCAACTTCTGGTGAATTTCCAAGTTGTGTAGAATGATGATTTCTTGCTCCCAATCTCCAATTCAGCATCCATACAGCTCCATTCTTCAGTTCCCAAGTGCAAATTATGCTCAGCTGATGGTTTCCAAGTTTGAAGCTAGAATGCAGTAACTATTCTAATTTTCGTGTAAGAGCAATCCTCAAATTGAATTCTCAATTGGCTAATAATACATGCATTATTTGTCTTCTTTTGACTTATTTTGATTCCCACAAATAAAATCTAAACCCACAATGCTGGCATTACATGATTTCTGGCTAATGCTGCTTCGCTGAATGGAACGTGTTGCATGGCTGGCTGGCGAAAGGCGCAGCTGCGCCGCCCTCCTTTGCAATAGGGGCGCAGCTACGCAGGCGAGGCACGGCAGGAACAGGAGGGGCGCAGCTGCGCCGGTGCCCTTTATAAAAGGGGCGCAGCTGCGCCGGTTGTCAGTCTGCTGCTGTACTGTTGAAGTTTTGATATCTCGATTCTCGTGTCCTGTACAAGCAACAAATAACCATAAGTCCCCGAACAACCCATGCAATAAAACCGTGTCAAATCTACCCAAAAATCATGCAAAAACCATACAATGATGATAGTGAATCCAAACCAAAGGAAAGGGGAAAATGCATGAAAACGTGCTAAGTAGCTATTAGATAAGCAACAAATGAAACCAATTAGTACCCAATAAGTAGGTACAAAACCTACTTATCAATGTCATGGACTTGGAAAGAGATGTCAAAAGTACAAGGGCCTATCTCCACCGGCAACTCAATTTCTCCCATAGTATCCCTCCGGGAACCATCGAAAGCTCGCACCACCACATGACTGGCCCGTAGGCGCTTGGTATTGATGTTCATCTTTTGCAATGTACTGAGGGGACAGATATTCAGTGCCGACCCTCCATCAATCAGCACCCCATTCATGATATATCCCGAGGAGATTACCGCAATATGTAGCGGTTTCCGGTGCCCCTTCCCTCTTTGGGGATGTCCTCATCTGCAAAGGATACTACATCGTTCTCCAATAGGTGGCCCACCAGCTGGCCGAAACCTTCCTCACTAATTTCTTTGGGCACGTATGCCTCCTCCAGAACCTTCGCCAGGGTTTTGCAATGCTCATTGGATGACAACACCAAGTCCATGACTGATGTTAGGGCTGACTCCTCATTTAAAATCTGGATCCCCCTTGTTTCCGGGTGATCCATCCTTTTCAAAAGTTCTATTGCCCTTTCCTCGGAAATCTCTTCATTTTTTCTCTTTTGGCTCTCAAGGACTCGCTCGGGAAGATATAAGGGGTTCCCCTTTGTCGTCACGGAAGCACAACTGGCCGCTTCCTCTGGCATTCCCCCATAATTCCAGGGTACAGTCTTTAGACTACTGATAGGGATTTGCGGCCTTGCCGCAAGGATGATGGGCCTCGGAGCCGTCAACTTGACAGGTCTTTCTGTGCTATTCGCACTTACCCCTATCAACCTGATGCGCGTTACCCTTGCACTCCCATGATCATATATCACGTTGATCATTTCCTCAATTTTCTGCACATAGTTCAACCTTGGCGGCCCCCCAGCTTCACTCGCCTCCGTCGCATTGATTCCCCCTCCATCATGTCTCGGCAGGGGATTTGCCTTAACATTCGGGGAGTCTGGTTGTTCCACCACAATTTCTCCACTGTCAATCAGGTTTTGGATTCGATGCTTCAACGTCCAACAGTCTTGTGTATCATGGCCAGGGGAACTGGAGTGGTATGCGCATCGCTTACTCGGGTCAAACCTTCTACCCTTTGGGTCACTCGGGGGTGCCAAACCAACTATCTTCTTTTGGGCTACTAATACCGCTAATACCCGTTCAAGCGGTTCCCCGAGCGGGGTGAATACTCGATTTTGCGAGGCCTCATATCTCCTTCGTCCCTCTGCTCTTTGATCTGTGAAGTTGGGCTGTCGGGATGGCCCTACCCTCTGCACCTGTACCGGAAGATGGCTTTCTATTTTTCTGGATGACCCCTGTAGGATGAGGGAAACATCCTCTTCCTTCTTCTTTTGGACCCTATAGGAAGTGCTGTCATAGTTTCCATTCTGTATTTGCTCGGCAGCAGTTTCTAAAGCAGTAAAATCCTGGATTTTACCCGATTTCAATCCCATATCTACCATCTCTCCATGTTTAATCATTTCAGCAAAGGGTCTTCCAATCCCCGAAATGACTCGTTCATAATACGGTGCCTCCTGAATGTCTACAAAAGTCATCACCATCTCCGATTCGCTCATCGAGGGGTTCACCTGTGCGGCCATGCCCCTCCATTGTTGCGTATATTCCCTGAAGGATTCCCTAGGTTGTTTCTTAACCTTTGTCATTTGGTACCTGTCAGGGGCCATCTGGGCCTGAAAACTGTATTGGGTTAAGAAGGTATGGGCCAATTCCTCCCAGTTGTGGATTCGGGCGTTGTCAAGGCGGGCGTACCAGATTCTTGCCTCCCCCGTTAAGCTTTTCTGGAACAGCTGCATTCTCAACCCTTCGTCCTCGGCATAAGACCCGAGCTCTCCAATGTATATTTTCAAGTGTGTGTAGGGGTCCCCCTTCCCATTGTATTTTTCAAACTCGGGGATTTTAAATTTCTCCGGGTATCTGGCTCCGGGGAAGACACATAAATCTGAATAATTAACCCTGCCGAGGGACCCTATGCCCTTCATAGATTGGATGGTTTCCTCCATTTGTCTCATTTTCTTCCGCAGGTCATCTGTATCTCCCTCTTCCGGGATAGTAATCACTGTCCTGTTGGGTATGGGAACTGTTAATCGATTTAGCTATCGATAAACACACACGTGCAAGTATACACGGTCAACAAGTAATATATATGATAAGATATGAGTCGAACCCACCGGGAATTGTGACAAATAATAACCAAATACCAATCGACTATCAAATTGATCTAATTTAAACAATGAAGATTTGATAATTTGTTGATTGGTTGAGTTCACAAGTCAAATAATGAGTAAAATGCGATAAAATATCAAGATAGAAGGGTCTAAGATTACAATTTCCCCCAACACGTCATTTGAATCTCCTAACTCTCTCTTTTCAGTCAATTATAGCATACGAATTGACAACCGAGAAATCAAAACTACATAAGAGCCTCTGTCGATGGTCAATCACGAATCTTCCTAAGCGGTGCATAGGTATATGTCTATCCTATACACCATCAAGAGACTAATTTCAGGAATGATTTATAGACACGTGTCACCAAATCTAATTAATCCTCCCTTCCATTACCAACTTTCACCTCGAAAGTCATTAAGACTAGATTCTCAATAGGTTGCATGCGGTAATTAGGTATATATCTATCCCAACTACTATCAAGATACCTATTATTGCAGATAATTAATAAGACACACGTCACTTAATCCGATTAATAACCCACAACAATCTATACTCTCGCATGTTATCATAACTAGGTCTCAACCTATAATCCGTTCGTCAAGTTCATATAGGTTCCCACGGTAATTACGGGCCAAGAAATTAATCTAGAAGCAAAGGTTATGACAATCAATTCACAAATGCATAACTAAAATCAATAGAGAGAGAATTCAATTCAAATTAAGTGTTGGGTTCCATTGCATTCTTAGAATAGAAGGTTAGTTCATGATAGCTATAATAAACATCATTTTCAATTGATACATTGTCAAGTTCGAATTACAAAGGAGATGGAAAACTAGAAATGAAACCACTTTTGAAGCTATTCAGCTGGTGTTCCTTTGGCTGCTGTAGGTTTCTAGCTCTCCTCCTTAGCTTTGCAATTCTTCTTGACTGAGTTCCTTGGCTTTTGGCTTGATTCAGCTTGATTTCCAGCCTTGAGCTCTGTTGGTTGATGTATTTTGTAGCCTCCCTCTCTCTAGATGTCTCTTTGACAAGGCTTTCCTTCTTGGTTCTTTGGCTTTTGCTGAGTTTTCCTTGTATTGCAGCACTTTTTCTCTCTATTTTGATGTTTTAGTCTAGCCTCCTAAACCCTAGTTATCTGATATGAAGCTTATAAGAGATTATATATAGCCTCCATCAAGAAACCCTAGCAAAAATCGGACAAAATGGAGCTCAGATCGCACTATAGCTGTGTCAGATCGCACTCAGCACGGCGCCGCGCGCGCCCGCGCCCAGCGCCTGGGCCGCACGCCCAACGCCGCAAGCCCACGCCGCGCGCTCGCACGCCCATGCCGCGCGCCCCGCACACCAGCGCGCGCGCCCGCTCCCAGCGCCTGGGCCGCACGCTGGCCGCACGCCCACGCCCTCTGTCGAGGCCCCGCGCGCGCCCAACGCCGCACGCCCACGCCGCGCGCCAGCACGCCGCGCCCAGCGCCTAGCGCCCAGCGCCCGCACGCCGCGCCCATGCGCCCGCGCCCAGCGCCTGGGCCACAAGCTGGCGCCCCGTCTGCCGCACGCCGTGCCCGCGGCTTGGTCAACTCCGTACGTCGTGCACGCTATTCCAACGCCGTGCACGCCCAACTTCTAAATGTCATCAAATTAAGCCCTGAGTATCGCCAAACATTAATTTTCACCGTGTTATCATTTGGGCACGGATATCTAAGCACGGGCTTGCCCTCGTGGCTTGGCGGACGCCGCACGCTGTGCACGCTCCCCGACGCCGAGCACGCCCAACTACCAAATGTTATCAAATTAAGCACCGAGCGTCGCCAAGCACAAATTTCCATTATACTACCATTCGGGCACATGCGTCCAAGCACGGACATTGAGTCAATACGAATAACGATCTGAGCGGTCTTTATTTCCATTTCTACAAACATAATGAAAATGCATCAAAGCAACATAAAACAAGTAAAAATAACTAAAAACTAAATTATGTAGAAATATGATAAAAATAACTAAAAACCATATAAAAGTCCCAAAAACTAACAAATTATCAAGGTCAAAGGTACCCAAATTGTGTATATAAAACACCCTCATCAGGAACGGCCCTTGGGATGACTGGCTCGTCCTTGAGTTGGGATTGGTCTTCCCTAAACAAGTTTGTACCATTTTTAGGAGGATTCAGGTCACCTCCTGGCGGTGGAATATTGTGTTGTCCTTGGTTTGGCGGATCCTGTCTGATTAGGAACTGCTCTCTTAGCAATGTGGCCATTTCCATCGTCTGCTTTTTAAAGTCATCAAACTCTTCCCGAGATATGGAACTGTGATTTGGAAGATCAGCCATTTCAGAGGTAGAGTCCTAGGCTTTCTTAGACTGCGAACGGGTTTGAGGAGCAATCCTACAGAAATCAGGGTCCGAAGTTTAGTCCCGGGGAATAAAAACATGTGGATGTATGCTAAAGCTGTAACTTTTTGTGTTTTGGGGTTTTTTAATCTTTCCCTGCAAAACAGAAAGTTAGTAGTCCTCTAATGCAATGACAAATGCTAAACATGGCTTTATTATGCTCCCCAGTCGTTCCCTGAAAAAGATAGAGGTTAGTAATTTCTTCTTAACGAAAAGGGAGGCATATATGAATGAGATCATGACATTTACGCGTATAATGTAAAAAGGCATGAAGAAACTTTTCCTGCGCGGGGTTAATCTGAGGCTGACCTATCCTAGGGTTACTCTCACGGGCTTTTCGGCATGAAGGTCCCCAAATCTTCGCAATCTACTCGTCTGAGCCCTTTCGATTGGAGCGGATTTGGGTGGTGCGTTTCCTGAGCCATCTCCGGGGAGCAGCCCCTTCGAGTCCAGTAATAAGCAACCGACAGGTTCGCCTCAGGAGGAGGTACTCTCTCAACATACATTCACATTCATCGTCCTCACCGTATGCAAATGAGTATTTGAAAGTAAAGCCATTCCATTCAATCATTCATTTATTGGAAAAACACGCATTCACACAACAAAAGTAAAACATCAAAATATCGCACACACACACATTTTATGAATTCTTAAAAGGATAAGATAGCATCAAGATTTGAAAGCGGCTTAAGCCCTCTAATGTCCCCAGCGGAGTCGCCAGCTGTCGACGCCGGTTTTTTTTTATCGTCTTTTATTGCCTTTTCCGATTTTAGCCTTTTTTATTAGATGATTTTGGGGAAAAGGTCGGCATTGATGTCGACGAGGTTTTGAAAGATCGTTTTTTATGATGAGCCAATTAACTAGAGTCGCCAGTTGGTATGTTTGAAATGGATGTACCAACTCATCCGAGTTTTCGCTTTCTTATAAATCGCTGGCTCATATGTGACTCCGAATTAATTGGTCTGCAACTCGAGATTCATAGAGTTCGGGGGCTTGCTTAAGTGAGGGGAAGGTGTTAGGCACCCCTCGACTTCCGTGAAACACGGTTACCGCAATCTTGATGCTCTCCCATTCTTTAATTCATGAAATGTGTGTGTACGCGTGCGTGTGTGTGTGTGTGCGTGCCTATGTGAATGTTGTAGTGAATTTGTATGAAAGAATCATTTGGTTTTTTTTTGGAAAAGTCGTGCTTTAATTTGATAACGCTTCGGAATGTCCTTTCGGCATACACGGGAAAGCTTTATGAGAAAGGTTTGATTTTAATCGTCAAAAACTATGAGATCTTTTATTAGGTGTCGTTTTGGCAAAAAAAAACAAAAGTTTTCTAAACCTTCGTCAAAATAGGAATCGATATCTATACGTTGCCTTCGTAACTCAAATGATGGGCAATTTCTAGAATCTCTTTAACCCTATGCACAATGGTTCAATAAAACACAATTTATTCATAAAAGCATTTTGTGTGATGTTTTAGAAAACAATTTTCTTTAGCTTTCTCGTTTACATAGAAATCGACATTCCTTAGCACTTCTCATTTTAAGCCTCGTGATGCTAATAACCTAATTTGATTGATTTTAATGAATAAATCTTTTCATCCTTCAACCTTTGAAATCATTTTTGTGTCACAAAATCTAATCAAGAATAACCCGCGTCGGGGCTATTCATGGGCATGTAAGCCATCAAAATATCCCCGAACGCCAACAATCACATATTCCACTAATACGGGGCCTTAAACCCGATTCTCGCCTTAGCGTCGTTTTAAGGCCTGACGATTACATGTTACAAATGAGCATCTTGAATCTATCACATACATCAAAACGTCCATCATCGGGTTTGGACCACGGGGTCACCTTCATAGGCTCACAACCACGATTACTGCACGCTCACAAAATGAATACTACAATAATAACAACATGAATTGCCTAACACATCCTAAAAATACAATCAATTAAACTACGCCTAATATATATCCATAAACAAGCTAGAAACTTCACCAATTGGATATCCTCGGGTTATTAGGAAGAATTTTATCCCAATGGAACCCTCACCAATAATCCCTAATCCATTATTGTTCAACAATATTCATGAAAATTACCTTTAATTTAACCAAATGATATGATAGAAGATGCAAAAATAAGGAGATTTTCACCTTGCAAATGATACCAAAATTGTGTAGAAACTTGTGTATTGAGTGGAATATGAGATGTATTGATAGAATCTAACAACAAGGGAAAATTCCTCTCTTTTTCTCTCCTTTTTCTCTCAATTGTTGCAAGAATTTTTGCTATTTCTCTCTATTTTCGAGCTAAAACTGTTGCTGTTTTTCTTCTTCTTCCGCCAAACTGCTACTACTCTCTTCTGCAGGAGGAAATGAGCTGAAATAGGCTGGCTGGCCCACCTCCTATCGCACTCAGCTGATAGTGCTGATTTCCTGGTTTCCGTGCTGGCGCACTCACTTGGCCGCAGATCAATCCGCGGCTGGCTGGCTTGACTTTCTCGATTTTCGTGCTACGCCTCGATTTTCGTGCCGTGACGCTGGTTTTCGCTGACAGGCTCGTATTTTACAGTCCGGGAATCATTTGGAGGCGCGCCACACCTTCCGGGAATGCCAAATTCGGATAGCCTTGCTGTCACGTCGATTTCGGTTGCAAATTGTCATGGTGGCGTCGAGTGTCCGTACTTTTTTCCATCTTTTGCTCCCGCAGGCCGGTCCATTTGACGAATTTGCCCTCCTGTCAAGGTTAGTATATGAAGTGCAAAATTTGGGTGTCTACAACACACACACATGGAAGGGACCTAAGGCAAGTTATGACTAGCTAAGTGAAATTTTAGACTTGCAACGTTTTGTTTATTTTCTTGAGTTCCATGTGTTGATGCCTTTGAGACCATTGTCGGCTTATTAATTCATTGCTCAAGTTAGGTTGTATTAGAAGTGTTTGAATTGTGTAGTTTTGTTTTGCTTGAGGACAAGCAAAGATTTAAGTTTGGGGGTATTTGATGAGTGTGTTTTATATGCACAAATTAGGCACTTTTGAGCTTCATAATTTGTAAATCCTAAGTCATTTCATTTGGTTTTTATGTATTTTTATCATGTTTGTGTAAAATGTTGTTTTGTATTGTTTTTATGTGTTTTATATTATTTTTATGTGTTTTTGCTTAGTTTTGTAGGAAATGGAGCAAAAGCTACTTGAACGTCAACGCTTGGGTGCCTTGTTTGCCATTTTGAGCCTAACATTGACATAACAGCTACTTGCGGCTCAATTTGACCCATGATCCAATCCGTATCTCTCAAAACTCAAAGAACGAAAGTTGTAGATATTTTTCTTAGCTTTCCAGAACATCTTTACGCATCCCATTTGAAGTTCGTATGAGAGAGTTATGGTCGTTTTACCAGCGGATTTAGCATGAATTTTACACAGCGGCCACTTCGAGCTTAATTTCACCCTTTCTCCAGCCATTATCTTTTCGAACTCCAGTTATGGAAGTTGTAGAGCTACTTCTCAGCTTTCCGTAGCCTCTTGAATCGCCTAGTTTCGAGTTCGGACGATGAAGTTATGGCCATTTTACCAACAGACGTCAAAACTAAATCGGGCATGCAGCGGCATGGGCGCGGGCGCACCAGCCAGCGTGTGGGCGCACCAATGGCTGCTGGGCAGCGCGCCTGGGTCAGATTTTAAGCAATTTGTGCGGGTTTTTGGTCATTTTTCATGGGCTAAGCTAGGGTTTTGCATAAGACACTATAAATACAACATGTAGCCTCCATTTTAAGGGATCCTAGAGTTCCAAAATCAGATTTAGAGAGAGAGAGAAAGGAGGCTTGGAGCAAAAAGAGGGAGGCCATGGCCATTGGCCATGGTTCTTCCAAAGCTTGGAGGAGCTTCAATGGAGGTGCTTCAATGGAGTTTCATCCAACAACAATGGGGAAGCCATCCTTTATCTTTCTTTTTCTTTTTCCTCTATGTAACTAGTTTGTAATCTAAGATTGTAATTGAACCCATTGCTTATTTTGAATTGATTTTCTCTTCCAATTGATTATTGTTGCTCATATGAATTGGTTATCTTAACCTATGCTTATAGATTAATTGCTTGGCTAGTAATTACCTTGGAAACCTATATGAACTTGACAAACGGATTATAGTGTTGAGACCTAGTTAAGATATCATGTGAAAGTTAAAGATTATTGTGGGTGATTAATTGAGATTTAGTGACGTGTGTCTTGTTGATTATCCTCAATAATAGGTAACTTGATTGTATGTAGGATAGACATATACCTAGATACCATGTGCAACCAATTGAGAATCTAATCTTAATGACTTCCTTTGTGAAAGTTAGTAATTGAAAGGGTGGTTGATGAGATTTAGTGACATGTGTCTTGTTAGTTATTCTTGAAATTGGTCTCTTGATAGTGTGTAGGATAGACATATACCTACATGCCGCATTAGGAAGCTTCGTAATTGACCATCGACAGAGGCTCTTACGTAATTGTGATTTCTCGGATGTCAATTCTATGTGGTTAATTGATCTAAAAGGGGAGTTAAGATATTTGAACAAAGCATTGCACGCGAAGTGTTTGACAAAATGCTTGAATGGGAAAAATTGTAATCTTAGACCTTTATCTATCTATTCTTGTTATTCATATGTCATGCAATTTAGATATAACTTCCATCTATCTCTTAAATCAAAGAGTTTGATTTAGATCGAGTCGATATTGAGTTAGTACTTGGGGATACATTAGAGTTAATTCCTCGTGGGATCGACAACTCTCTTATCATTATATTACTTGTTGACGGCGTATACTTGCGCGTTGATGTGATAAAAATATGTAACTGCAAGTGCACAGCGTCAAATTGAAGAACTGGCAAGTACAGGTCGAACCCACAGAGACTAGATTAATTTTAATATATCCTTAATATCTATTTTAGGCGAATTAGAAATAAAGATTGAGAATCAATTAACTATAATTAAACTAACTAATAATAAGAAAGCAATCTAGGAATCCGAATCCATTAAATAATAAACATAACAAGTAATTCAATATCTTCTATTTTTATAACTTAATTATGATTTTGATCTCCCTTCCCTTTAATTTAGTAATTTTATAATTAACGTGGGCAAGCATAGACTATGAAAATTTAAGGATTAACTATAACCCATCAAAACTTCTTTGAGCAAGCATGGATTATGAAAAACTCATATTTTAACAATAATCTATCAAAACCTCTTAATTAATTTAAAATCACATAAGAACTATAAAACGAAGGTATTTCAATAACGAAACATGAAGGCGAAATCAATTAAACATAAAAGCATAAATAATAGAAGAGATAGAAAATATTATCATGAATAATTATTTAATTTCATCTTCATCCTAGATTAAAGAAACTAGCTAGACATGAAAATAAATAAACTAACTAAGATAAAGAAGAAGAAGAAAAAATTAAAAATAAAAAAAACTCCCTTTAATTAACGATCCTCCAACAAGCGTACAATGAAAAATAATTTAATTTACTCCTACTCCTAACCTAAAACTAGCACCTCCTTCTCTCTAAAACAAGAGACCTATTTATAGGGAAAATAAATTTGTGCCCTAATTTACATTCATTGAACTTGGCCTCTTTTATTCCCTTTTTGATTTCAATCTCTATATGGTAATTTCTCAAGAGTCCCTTTTCCATGTAGGTTTCAAACTTCCTAGTGGCAATCAACTTCACAAAGAGATCTTCTAGATAAACTTTCTTTTTCTTCATTGGATTTGACTTGCACACCAAGATTGTTCCACTTCCTTCCTTCTCCTTATAGGATTCTTCTTGGATATTTCTTTACATGAATAAGAGCATTAAATATTGCTTGATCACCAAGGTTTTGACTTTATCACAACAAAATATAAAATCCTACAAAATAGAATAAAACATATTAATTTAATAAACTAATATAATTAAAAGGACAAAATTAGGGATAATAAAATGTATGAATTATGTGCCTATCAAATACCCCCATACCTAGCTTTTGCTCGTCTTCGAGTAAAATAAAATAAAATAAAATAAAATAAAATAAAATAAAAATATACACTACCCCATTTTCGTAGGAAACACGATTGCACTTAGCATGTGCAACAAGCCTTTAAACCCCAAGGTTACCCCAAGTGGACGAGTTGTGTCTCGTGAGGGTTTGCAGTGAATATACCCACAAAATTCAAAATCAAATCTTTTTGAGTTTAACTAATTATGAAATCGAATGAAAACTTCTAAGTATACATGGGCATTATACATAAGCAAGATCAAATTCAAAATCACACTTTCACCTTATCAAAAATACTCGATCTTCATTCTAGACACCATCCTTCATAAAATTTATTCCATGTGATGCATGCATTGTGTAAGTGATGTAACTCTTAGTAGGGATTATTACCATGAAAATCAAGCAAATTCATTTTTCTTTTTCTTTTCTTCTTCTCCTTTTTTCTATTTTTTTTTCATTTTTCCCTTCTTTTTTTTCCTTTTTTTTTTGAATTTTTTTCCTTGACTTGTGCAATGTCTCATTTTCTTAGGCTTTTCAGAGTTACCCATGTAGCGAGCGTTGGACCAATGACTCCCAAACCAATTGGCTTTAGGGCACTAGGTGTAGAGACACCCCTAAGGGCTTACTAACTCGAGTAACAAAGGCCACAAAATTAGACTAGTCAAGCTGCTTATATCCATCATACTTTTCAGCGTGAATATCGATGATTCCTGAGGCTTGGATACCCAGTTATTTTGTTCAATGGACATTGAAGCAATTATTTATTTCATTTCAACTTTTTTTCCAACTTTTTTTTTGTTTCTTTTTTCTTCAAAATTTTTCCTTCTTTTTTTTCTTGAAATTGCTCAAATCATAGTTTATACCCCACAACTAAGAGTTAGTGCGAACGTGAAGTGCCAAAAATGCATAGGAACTTTATTTTACTCAAGATGGTCTTTCGAACTAAGATTTCATATCTCATCAAAGGTTCAAGAGTTCTAAATCTTTTAATCTTACTCATGAGTTCTGCTCCACAGATACTTATTAGAATTAATCCAACTCATAAAAAGTCAAACAAAATTTTTAATTTTAATTTTTTTTTTAAAACAAAACAAAAATCTTAAAATTTTTCCTAAAAAATAAATAAATAAAACAAAAGGAAAAAAATAAAATAAAAAATATCTAATACTATAAATTTTTTAATCTTTCCTAAATTACTAAAAAAATAAAATAAATAAAATCTAATACTATAATACAAACAAACTCCCCCCATACCTAAATTATGCATTGTCCTCAATGTATGCAAATGAAAAATAGAGAACAAAGATGTGAAAGAATTGTACCTTGTATGCGGGCAGTTGTTCTGCAAGAAAATGTGGTGAGAAGGAAAACAAATGTACATACCTACGAATTTCATATATCCTAAAAAGTATGTGATTATAAATAAATGATACAAATGGGCAAGCGAATGTGAACTTTTCATGATTTTCAGGAGGTCTAGGAAAATGAAAATAGTCAGAATTTTCATCAGGATTGTGCTTAAAGTCTACCTCGGGAAAATATTTACGAATATGCTCAAAGTGTGGACGAATTGGTTCAAATGTAGGTTCCAATTTGGGTGACTTATGTGAAGTGGATCTCAACATCTCATTAACCTTATCTAAATATTCAGATTCATTCCACTTTTGGTCAAGGTGATTTAAGAAAAAGTCAATTGGATCATCTTTAATCACGAGTCTATTTTCATTCATTTCTTGGGTCATGGACAACTCTTGGATCATGTTTACTTTTATGGGTTGATCTACAAAATCACTCGGTTGTTTTCTAGGAGTAAGTCTTTCAGTATATGGAACTTTAGGCTTATAGACTTTTTCAACCGATTCATTAAATGTGACATGATCGATTTTAGGCATAGACTCATAATTTTTAGACTCCTCAAATTGGCTTGATTCAAAGTGTGTAGAAGTAATTCCAAAATTTTTATTTTCCTCATCATTTCCACAATCATCATTATTTTCAAAATTAACCTCAGAGTCACTAGAAAATTCATCCACCTCTTGTTCATTTATTATGGTGGCTAACCGACTCATTTGAATTTCTAGACGAGATATAGCTTGATTCGTGTTTTGTATGAATTTCTCTAAGGTATTGAATCTTTCCTCTTCTTCATTTGAAAATTCATGTGGATATTGAGGTTCTGGATCCGAATATGGATATGGATATGGATATGGATATGAACTTAGATAAGGATTTTCATAAGTTGGAAAAAATTGATTTACTTGGTGTGCATTAAAATTTGCATAGGGTTCTTGATTCCAAGCATAATTATTATTCCAACTATAATAGGAGTCCATCTTTCCACAAATCACAAGACAAATAAACTAACCACGAAAGTCGCACAAAAGGAAAAAAAAAATTAAAAATAAATAAATATCCTAATTCTACGGTCAACCTAAATAAAATCTAGACAGCTCCTAACTGTTCCAAGTTACACCTTAAGGTCCACAAAATTTGAAATTAATCACACCACTAGCCAGGTAAGTGTAAGAACGGTGGGAGTCTCTCCGTGGGTACGGTGACTAATTAAATAACCACACGTTCTTTAGGCGTTTGCCTTTTGAACCACTTGCCTAGACACCAGTAGTTTGATTAATTAAAAATTTAGCTTCCTCTTGGAGTTTCTTGTCCTAATTAAGCTCGAGAGCCCTAGGGGCTAACGTCTACTTGATTTTATTAGGTCAAGGTTATGCAAAATGAGTGGGTGGTTTGTGGGCCAAGGAAGGGTGATGAAATCCCCACCTTATCTTGTTATGGGTTATGCCCTTAAGTTAAATTACAAATGAGAATGCACGAATAAAAAAAAACCGTAAACAAATAAAATGTCCTAAAACTATGTGAATTACGAAGTGAGAGAAATTTGACGTACCTCAATCCTCCAGCAATCACCACAGTTTATATTTGACAAAAAAATAAAAAAAATAAAAAAATAAAAACCTAAACAGGATGTGCTCTACGTGAGTGAATGCATGAATGCGGCAATTAGTTTTCTAATTAACAATAAAAACTAAAAAAAATAAAATAAAATAAAATAAAATAAAACTAAGCTACTATTGTTTTTGAGTTAAGATACAAAATACCAAGAATAGCGCAACAATAAAATCTTTATTTTTTCGCTCCTTCGATCCACTACGATAATCCTGGAAGGAAAAAAAAATTATAGTTGAAAAACTAATTCGAATAAATAAATATTAAGGGAAAAAAATTAATTCTAGTCCCCGGCAACGGCGCCAAAAACTTGATGTGATAAAAATATGTAACTGCAAGTGCACAGCGTCAAATTGAAGAACTGGCAAGTACAGGTCGAACCCACAGAGACTAGATTAATTTTAATATATCCTTAATATCTATTTTAGGCGAATTAGAAATAAAGATTGAGAATCAATTAACTATAATTAAACTAACTAATAATAAGAAAGCAATCTAGGAATCCGAATCCATTAAATAATAAACATAACAAGTAATTCAATATCTTCTATTTTTATAACTTAATTATGATTTTGATCTCCCTTCCCTTTAATTTAGTAATTTTATAATTAACGTGGGCAAGCATAGACTGAAAATTTAAGGATTAACTATAACCCATCAAAACTTCTTTGAGCAAGCATGGATTATGAAAAACTCATATTTTAACAATAATCTATCAAAACCTCTTAATTAATTTAAAATCACATAAGAACTATAAAACGAAGGTATTTCAATAACGAAACATGAAGGCGAAATCAATTAAACATAAAAGCATAAATAATAGAAGAGATAGAAAATATTATCATGAATAATTATTTAATTTCATCTTCATCCTAGATTAAAGAAACTAGCTAGACATGAAAATAAATAAACTAACTAAGATAAAGAAGAAGAAGAAAATTAAAAATAAAAAAAACTCCCTTTAATTAACGATCCTCCAACAAGCGTACAATGAAAAATAATTTAATTTACTCCTACTCCTAACCTAAACTAGCACCTCCTTCTCTCTAAAACAAGAGACCTATTTATAGGGAAAATAAATTTGTGCCCTAATTTACATTCATTGAACTTGGCCTCTTTTATTCCCTTTTTGATTTCAATCTCTATATGGTAATTTCTCAAGAGTCCCTTTTCCATGTAGGTTTCAACTTCCTAGTGGCAATCAACTTCACAAAGAGATCTTCTAGATAAACTTTCTTTTTCTTCATTGGATTTGACTTGCACACCAAGATTGTTCCACTTCCTTCCTTCTCCTTATAGGATTCTTCTTGGATATTTCTTTACATGAATAAGAGCATTAAATATTGCTTGATCGCCAAGGTTTTGACTTTATCACAACAAAATATAAAATCCTACAAAATAGAATAAAACATATTAATTTAATAAACTAATATAATTAAAAGGACAAAATTAGGGATAATAAAATGTATGAATTATGTGCCTATCACGCGTATTTTTCGGTTGCGAAATCGATCAACAATTTGCCACCGTATACAAGATTCTAAGTGGAAGATTATGAGCCACTGGCGAAGTCTTGATAACGAGGGTAAATAAACGAGTCTGATTGTGGAAGGGAATGGTAGCAAACTGCTTCCTCTCCTTAAACTAGGATCCCCTTTGCAAACTGACTCAGCCTTAGGTGTCATCCCTGAAAACTGGTATAGTGGGGGCCATATAGATAGAGAGTAGACAGCGAAAACAGGAGCTTCCAACAGTGGATCTGTAATATATGAATATGCATAAACTATAGCTCAAAAGAGCTTATCTCCCCACTTCCCTCCATTCCCCTGGCACACACACGCCTACATAAGACGAACGACGGGGTTCAGACCTAGAGCTTCCGTCCTTAAACCAGTCAAATTTTTATTTTTTTGTACACGAGATCCATAGATAGATAGGCACACAGTAAAGAAAGGTAGAGACCGTAAACTAATAGTAGGATATGTTGTTGGTTCTGATCCAACTTACTCTAAATATCCAACAAGGGGGGTTAGTGAGGTTAAGAGGTCCAGAGGGAGGAAAACCCATAGTTTCCAATGAATCTAAACATCTAATCGTGGAATGTGAGATGTCTGGGTAACCGTAGGGAGCGGAAGGTGGCTAGCTTCTTTTCAGTTTAGCTTGGCTTTTCAGCCAAAACCGTTTTCAGTGCACTTTAGAGCACAGTAAGTACCGCATGATATTTCACTTTTAGGATTGACTATTCTAATTTAGAAAGGTGAAGGGAGCCAAACACGTAGTATCATTGTGTAAGTTCGCACCCCCTTACTTCGTTGTATGCAATGAATTTCATTGTTCAGATCAAGGTACATCTGTCTTAGGTACCCCCCTTAAAATATATATCATATATGCACCGCTGCTGATCCTTTGTCCCTTTCTAAATCTAGCTTCAACCGAACATACATCTGTCGCGGGAATAGGAAGAACGAAAAATTTACTTTTCTCGTAAGTGATGCTCGAAATCACTGATGTACGGAAGTAGACTAGAATCTCGATCCAGCAAAGTAGCGAGCCTAACAACCGGTTTATCCTTAATACAGCTGAAGAGTAATTCGAGTACATAAATAATGATGGACTCCAGCGTATAGGCTTTCAAGTTATGAAGAAGAGGTAGTTCCTCATTTGGGAGATTGTTCTTGAGATATTCTTTAGTAGTAGTCTTATCATTACTAATCAATAACTTTAGCAAGTTAAGAGAGGTTTTATGTAAATTTCTTTCATTGTAATCTATACTCATTTCTTCAATCATTAACTGAAAATCAATCCTCTGTTCTCTAGGATAACATGGGAATATATGCTTCTTATCATGTAATAAACTGATTATTTCATCCTAATACTTAAGTCCATCTAATTCATTTTATTCCCATTCCAGGATGGCCCAGGCCGCTATCCGAGTGCAATCGGCAAAACCAAGTTTACCTTACTTATTTTAATAAAATAATTCTTTCGTTCTAATGTCAAAAGTAGGGGAAAGTATCTGATCCTTTCAATCAAGCGATAGAGGTAGAGGCTTTACTTCAATCGCCTACGCTAGGACGGAGCTGCTTTCGAGTGACGATTAGCCGAGGGGAGTTCCATCATGCAGCTGGGTACAAATAAGCTAGTAAAAGACAAGTAGAAGCCAGTGAAAGAGGAGTAGTTAGGGTACGACGAAGCACGCTTAGTACGTAAGCGAATACGGATCACGTGGGTTTGTACTGATCCGTTTTCGAGCTATCGAGTGAGGATTTGTCCATCTATTAAGAAAGGACGCGGGGGGCTTTGTTTATTTATAAAGGGAGTACTCTCTTCTCTGATGTGCGTTTCATTATTGCCTCCTATTCCTGAGGGAGTGATCGGGATTAAGCCGCGTGGCGATACCTGCGAAAAAGAAAGGACTATTCGCTCTTTGGGGTGGGCCTTTCGTACTCAAATCCGTACGGGGGAAATGATTCAGCGCACTCAAAGATAGTGGATGGGGTTCAATATTCATGAAAAGCCCGGTTTGAAATGATCCATGTTACGGAACCAAGACAACCTATCTTACTAATACTAATATAATAATAGGGTGACTAATAATAAGAAAGAGTTAAGGGCCTCCAACGCCTATAAATATCAGCTTCTTTAAGTCTCTATTTTCAAAGAGAGAGGTAGAAGTCAGAAAAAAAAGACTTTTAGTAACACTTATTCCAAAAACACTCTTATGGATATCGCCGGAAGACTTGCTACAATTCAGCAAGAAATACAGCAGGTAGAAAATCAGAAGCTCCACTGCGAGCAAAGGCTCCGGCTATTCTGGGAGCATCCGCCTGCTCTCGATCCTCATTTTATAGGAAAAATGATGTAGGGGATCAGGGATCAAATTCGCGATTGCGAAAACAGGAGGAGGGCCCTCCGCCTCGAATAGGAGGAGCTGATTTTTCGAGCTGCCGCAGCAAATCCCCCCCAATCCCCCGAGAAATGAGCATTAGCTCTTTTTATAAGATTAAAATAAAGGGTCCGTCGACCCAAAGTAGTGTGTGTTTTAATTTCGGGCTTTCTTTCATGGAGATCTACTCCTATCCTAAGTAGATTGCTTTTTTTTGGGTCTGTTTGCATGTATCACTAGTAGTCTTCAATGCTTCCGTTGTTAACTTTGTAATGTTGTGTTTAGTTGTTTGGTTGGTTTGTCTATGTGCGTGTAAGCTTCCCTATTGTACTTCCTATGTAATGGCTATTAATTAATGAATAAAAAGTACTATACATAGTGTTGCCCCATTTAGAGTAATAATAAAAGTACTATACATAGTGTTGCCGCTAACAACCATGGAAGAAGAAGCGGGGTAGAGTAACGGTTCACTTTTCACAATATGAAAACTGCTGGTTCAAATCCGGCCCCCGAAAAAAGTAATACTTATGTCGTTCTCTGGTTAGACTAGCAAATGCTTTATAACTGGAGGGATAAATACTTACTTTTATGGCTGGGTTGTGGCACTTTAGGAAATCCTAGGGGTAGTGACTAAACTATGCAATGCTAAGCACTATTCAATGTCGTTCCTACTAGCTGTATGTTCAGGCGCCAGTCTAGTCCTGAACCTCTCATATCTGTAGGGTAAGTCATAAAAGTAAAAGGTTCATCCAATGGGTAGCGACACCTCATTATAGGGAGGATCTACTGGGAGGATCTACTGGGATGTATGGCTAAAACATGATGGGTAAGTACGCTTTGACTTTAGCATCATATGATGGGAAAGAACACTTTATTGTAATATTTCCCGAAAACAGATGGGGAAGAACGCATTTCCGGAGACTTTTAACCATATGGATGCGGGTAGAATGACTCATTTCATTATGGGAAAGAACGCCTTTCCGGAGACTTTTCACCATATGGATACTATAGTCTGGGTATAATTACTCATTTCATTATGCTTACGGTACAGGGTAATCCAACCATAAAATAAATGATGGGAAATCCAAGCTATCATCTCCGGGGAGTCAGATGATTGTTTGGACTGGTTCTTTTGAGGGAGGCCTCTTAATTGCACGGGTCCAAGCTTGATTGATTGATTCTTTTAAAACTAGCTCCTGTAACCAATCTCACCATTAGCATTTTCACCATTAGAATTCCAACTCAATTCAGTGGATTAAAGCCCATCTTTAAAGAAGTCCCTTAACTAGATCAGCTAAGTAGGTAGTTTCGCTCAATTAATTCTATAACTCTCCATAGCAAGGTAAGGTGCTCTGTCTTAGTCGTTACTAACTACCGAGAAGCCAGTCTCTCAGCTGATAGCTCATCAGATCATGCAGCTCCTGATCTGGTTAAAGAAAAAGGAAGTCTGAACTCAAAGCCAGTGTCTGAGCTAGCTATCCTTAGTAGACTGGAAGCCAGAGAAGGAAGTCAGCTCTTTCAGTTCTGGCTATTCTGAGTTCTGAGTTCGGAGTTCGGATATGAGCGAGGGAAAGATAAAGCGCCCGCCCCGACCCCGAAGGCGGAGGGGAATAGAGGGCCATATCCGCTCCTAAAGCAGAAGCCAGTCTTGAAGTCGAGCAGTTCGGAGACTGGTTGCTAAACCGGAAGCTATAAGTGATAAGTAGGTATCGCACCTACTTATTGGATACTAATTGGTTTCATTTGTTGCTTTTCTAATAGCTACTTAGCACGTTTTCATGCATTTTTCTCTTTCCTTTGGTTTTAATTCACCATCATCGTTGTATGTTTTTCTGCATGAATTTTGGGTAGATTTGACACGGTTTTATTGCATTGGTTGTTTGGGGGCTTATTGGTTATTTGTTGCTTGTACAGGACACGAGAATCGAGAAATCAAAACTTTAGCAGTACAGCAGCAGACTGATAACCGGCGCAGCTGCGCCCCTTTTATAAAGGGCACAGCACAGCTGCGCCCCTCCTGTTCCTGCCATGCCTCTCCTGCGCAGCTGCGCCCCTATTGCAAAGGAGGGCGGCGCAGCTGCGCCTATCGCCAGCCAGCCATGCAGCACGTACATCCAGCGAAGCAGCATTATCAAAAAATCATGCAATGCCAGATTTTGAGGGATCAGTGGGTTTAGCTTTTATTAGTGGGAATCAAAATAAGTCAAAAGAAGACAATTTATGCATGTATTATCAGCCATTTGAGAATTCAATTTGGAAAACCTGCTCCGACACGAAAAAAAAGAGAATGGTTACTACATTCTAGCTAAAAACTTGGAAATCATCAGCTGAGCATAATTTGCATTGGGGAACTGAAGAATGGAGCTATATGGATGCTGAATTGGAGATTGGGAGCAACAAATCAACATTCTACACAACTTGGAAAATCATCAGAAGTTGCAGAACAGAAACAAGGAGCTTAAATATTTTATGTGTTTGATTAATTTTCCTATTTCTGTAATTATGATGATGAACCAATTGTGCATGGTGAATTCTATTATTGTTAGTATGAACTAAACTTAATTCTTGGGATTATAATGGATCTTTTGCATGGTTAAAATTGATATGCTTCCTTATTATTGCTAGTTGGCTATGAAATGAATGTCTAGCATAATCTATACTTAATGTTTAATTGCTTGATCACCAATTACTGTGATAATTTATATGGAATTGAGAAAGGATATATAAATTAAGATCTCATTATGCTAGCATATGTTCATAATTATTACATTCCTCGTGAAGTTATGTTTCGTGCTTAGGATAGAGATATACCGAAGCACCATGTGTGGCCAATGGAAAAACTTGTTCTTAAACCCTTTTGTTTGTAATTCACATAGAAATATAGTGTGTTAGTCATCTAGGGTGTTCACATTTATTCTATCAGTTGTGGATTTAATGTGATATGGGTATGGTGCATTGAGAGATGGCCATATTTTACCTTTGTGTTTTCGATCAACATTCTATAGTAATCAACTAGCAACAATAGGAAGCATGGAAATCTAAATCTGCATTAAGTGAAATTATAATCCCAAGCCCATAAAATCTATATTTTTACACCCAAAAAAAAAATCTGTTTTAATTGCCTCATTAGTAATCATTAGATAATTCCATCACTCAAATCGTTTGTTTAAAGAGACCGAATTAAATATAAAATCGGTGTTTGTGGTCATAAATGCAATCCAATTCCTCGTGGGATCGATACTTTACTTACTTTATATTACTTGTGGATCACGTGCACTTGCGTGTATGAGTTTTATTTGTTATACATACAAATATCCCAACAAGTTTTTGGTGCCATTGCCAGGGAATTGCAATTGCGTTTATAACTTTCATCATCAATTTAAATTAGATTGGTTTTAGTTAAACAAATCTATTCTTATCCTAATTCTGTTTTATTTTCTTCTACATTGTGATAGGTACTCATGAGTAGTGTATGCATACTCGGTCGAAGAATCCTGACCTATTGCCTTTTGTGGATAACATTGAGAAAAGGGTTCAACAATCAAGGAAGTGTGCTAAAAATACTCTGGAGGATCTAGAACATCCTCAACCAATGGCGGGAGAAGCACAAAAAGCCTTAAGGGATTATGCCACGCCAAGAATCAATCATTTGCAATCAAGTATCTCAAGGCCCGCCATAACAGCCAATTCCTTTGAAATCAAACCGGGGACAATCCATATGATCCAAAATTCTGTCCAATTTGGAGGGATGGTGGTTGATGACCTAAATGAGCACTTGATAAATTTTTTGGAGATTTGTGATACTTTCAAATTCAGCGGGATTTTGGAAGATGCAATGAGACTGCGATTATTCCCATTCACATTGAGGGATTAAGCAAAGAGTTGGCTACACTCACTACCACCTGGATCTATTACTACTTGGCAAGATTTGGCCCAGAAATTCTTAGCAAAATTCTTCCCACCGGCCAAAACTGCCAAGTTGCTAAATGACATCTCTTCTTATGAGCAACATCATGGAGAATCCTTTTACGAGACATGGGAGCGATACAAGGAACTATTGAGAAAGTGTCCACATCACGGTTTGCCCCAATGGATGCAGCTTAACACATTTTACAATGGGTTGAATATTCAAACACGGGCAGGCATTGATGCAGCTGCGGGTGGAGCATTCATGGGTAAAAACTATGACGAAGCTTATGAACTTTTGGAGACTATGGCTGCAAACAACTATCAATGGCCATCCTCCAGATCTAGCCAACCAAAAGTAGCAGGGATAATAGAGGTTGACACAGCCACTTCACTTCAAGCCCAGATCTCAGCTATAGTCAAAAAGCTTGACAACAGATGTGAAGGAAAAGGGCAGCAAGTCTCCATGATCTGTGAGCTTTGTGCAGGATCACACTCTTCTGATCAATGTGCCATCAATGCAGAATCAGTGCAATTTGTGAGCAATTACCAGAGGCCAACAAACCAATACCAGAAAAACTACACTCCGGGGAATAGGAATCACCCCAACTTCTCGTGGAGCAACCGACAAGACCAACATCAAGCTCCAAAACCTAGCCATCCTCCGGGGTTCTCCATTCAGCAACAAATCTCGGCTACTGATAAAAAGGTTGCCGAACTAAGTGAAAATTTGGAGAAATACATGGCCAAAACTGATAGGTTGGAGCAGGGCCAAACATTAGGCTTCTAGAATTTGTAAAATCAAATGAGTCAAATATTCAGTTTGTTGTCTAGCAGACCTCAGGGTGCTCTTCCTAGCGACACAGAGATTAATCCAAGGAGAAATGGGAAGGAGCAATGCCAAGTTGTCACCACCAGAAGTGGGAAAAAGACCCTGCTAGACAGCGCAGCTGCGCCACTGTTACACGAGCAGAGAGCGCAGCTGCGCCCCACTCCAGCACCAGAACCAAACGGCGCAGCTGCGCCAATTTTACAAAGGGAGCCGGCGCAGCTGCGCCCCTCCCAGAAACTGCCACTGCTGAAATTTTTGAGGAAGAGGTTAGACTTGAGAGATCTGAACCCACACCAGCAAAAAACACTGAGAAAATTCAACCTCCTCCCACCAGGTACTACCCACCAGTTCCATACCCTCAAAGGCAGCAAAAGCAGAAAATGGACATGCAATTTTCTAAGTTTCTTGAGGTTTTCAAAAAGCTTCAAATCAATATACCATTTGCAGAAGCTTTAGAACAAATGCCAAGCTATGCCAAGTTCATGAAGAGTATTCTGTCAAGAAAGAAGAAACTGCAAGATTTTGAAATTGTAGCTTTAATAGAGGAATGCAGTGCGGTATTACAAAGGAAGCTACCTCCAAAATTAAAAGATCCTGCCAGCTTCACCATTCCTTGCACCATTGGAGACTTATCATTCAAAAAATGCTTATGTGATCTTGGTGCAAGCATTAATCTCATGCCATTGTCCGTTTTTACTCAGTTGGGATTACTAGCTCCCAAGCCAACAAATGTCTCTCTTCAGCTAGCAGATCGTTCTGTCCCTTATCCAAGAGGTATTGTGGAAGATGTTTTTGTTAAGGTTGATAAGTTCATTTTCCCAGCTGATTTCATAATCCTAGACTTTGAGGAGGACAAGGACATCCCCATTATACTAGGGAGGCCATTTCTAGCCACCGGAAGAACTCTCATTGATGTGCAAAAAGGAGAATTGACAATGAGGGTTCAAGACCAAGAAGTTACCTTTAATGTCTTTAAGGCTATGAAATTTCCAACTGAAGAGGAAGAGTGTTTCCAAGTTGACATTATTGAAGAGGCAGTGACCGAGGAGTTCATTAAGGTCACACAAACGGATTTGCTTGAGATGACACTAACAGGAGACATCGACTTGGACGACCCCGAGAACTGTGAGTATGTTCATTTTCTAGATGCAATACCCAGGATGGCAAAGTTCAAGGTACCTATTGAGCCCTTGAAAAGCTCGGATGATACCTCATCTCATTTAAAACCATCTAGAGAGGTGCCTCCTAAACTTGATCTAAAACCCTTGCCTAGTCACCTCAGGTATGCATATCTAGGCACTTCAGACACTTTACCTGTCATTATTTCCTCTGCACTAACATCTTTGTAGGAAGGCAAGCTGATAAGAATGATCTTCCAGATGACCAAGGCGTCGAGGATTCATCAGCATCACAGCAGCCCCGTGCTTTTCCATCCTTTATCTCGACAAATTCTATTATGGCCTCTAAAGTAGCTCCTGTCAGAGCTTCCTTCAATCCAAGTGGAGACCTTATTTCTTGGAGGGGCTTCCAGATATCATCTTCTAGTCAGGAAAGTCTTGAGCGTCTCCTAGCTCGGTTACCACATATACTTGACTAGCTGATTATTAAGGCATCTTCTGCCCAGACCTTCTTCCTAGATCAGCTCGCAGGCCTTATGCTTGGGTTGCACACTCTTTCCTTATATTCTTTGCAAGTTGAGGACTTGAAGAAATTTAGCGATGATATAGACGACCTTGCAGCTGTGGGTGTTGATATGTCCCCTTTTCGGGCCAGAGTTGATCTCCTCAAGTCAAATTTCCATCTTGTTGGACTACGTTCAGAAATTGATATACGTAAGTGTGAAGATGACTCCTTCTCAGCACCTTCTCGGGGTTGAGGGTCAACTAGCCAAGGAAGAATTTTTAGTTCGAGATTGTTTCCTCTATTGAAGAGTCATAGGAGGAAGTTCTCAATCCTATATATAGCCGGAGAAGACTAATTGGGAAGAACAGAACTAGTTGGGGATGAGAAAGTGATATCGTGGAATATTGGGTAGAGCGGAATAGCTTGAGGGCAGGCTTCTTTAGGGATGAGGTTTCAACTGATTGACGCGCAAGAGCCTCAACCCAAACTGCCGAAGAGAGTCTGTTCCATTTCTCAAACTTAGCCCAGCGCGGAGGGAAAACCATAAAGACTTCTACCATACTGGTTCGGGCTTAACAGATACTCGCCCATGGAGTGGGGCTGGTGCCACAAAGACATCTACTTCTGGCTGTCGACGCCAGTTTTTTCGCGCTCTAGTTTTGCGACTGTTGCCCTTTTCCGATTTTAGCCTTTTTATTAGATGATTTTTTGGAAAAGGTCGGCATTAGTGTCGATGGGGTTTTGAAAGATCATTTTTTTATGATGAGCCAATTAACCAGAGTCGCCAGTTGGTATATTTGAAATGGATGTACCAACTCATCCGAGTTTTCATTTTTTATAAATCGATGGCTCATATGTGACTCCGAATTAATTGGTCTGCAAATCGAGATTCATAGAGTTCGGGGGCTTGCTTAAGTGAGGGGAATGTGTTAGGCACCCCTCGACTTTCGTGAAACACGGTTACCGCAATCTTGATGCTTTCCTATCCTTTAATTCATGAATGTGTGTGTGTAGGTGCGCGTGTGTGTGTGTGTGCCTATGTGAATGTTGTGGTGAGTTTGTATGAAAGAATCATTTGGATTTTTAGGGAAAGTCGTGCTTTAATTTGATAACGCTTCAGAATGTCTTTTCGGCATATACGAGAAAGCTTTATGAGAAAGGTTTGATTTTAATTATCAAAAACTATGAGATTTTCATTAGGTGTCGTTTTGGCAAAACAAGAGTTTTCTAAACCTTCGTCAAAATAGGAATCGAGATCTATACGTTGCTTTCGTAACTCAAACGATGGGCAACTTCTAGAATCTCTTTCACCCTATGCACAAAGATTTAATAAAACATTACTTATTTTCATAAAATCATTTGTTGTGATGTTTGAAAACGATTTTTTTCTTTAGCCTTCTCGTTAAATAGGGATCGACATTCATTAGCGTTCCCAAATTTTAGCCTCGTGATTCTAATAACCTAGTTTGATTGATTTTATGAAAATCTTATCGTTTAGCTTTGAAATCAATTTCGTCTCATAAATCAAATCAAACATGAACACGCGTCGGGGCTATTCATGGGCATGTAAGCCGTCAAAATAACCCCAAACGCCTACAATCACAAGTTTCACTATTTCGGGGCCTTAAACACGATTCCCGCCTTGGCGTCGTTTTAAGGCTCGACGATTACATATTTACAATGAAAGGTACATCGAATTTATTACATATATCAAAAGATGTCCATCATCGGATTTGGACCACGGGGTCACGCTCCTAGGCTCACATCCAAAATTGTTACACCACTATAACGAGCTAAAAATCATCAAATGGATATCATCGGGCCATTAGGAAGAATTTCGTTCCATTTGGAACCCTCACTAATAGCCCTCAATCCATGGATCCACAACAATATACAAGAAAAACTACATTTCACACAACTCAATGAACAAAAAGATCAACAAAATGATATACAAAATTGCTATAGAAATGGTTTTTTTTCATCAAATGGATATCCTCTCTTTTTTCTCTCTTTTCTCTCCTTTCCCGAGCTATTTTGCTGCTGTTTTTCCCTTCTCTTTTTTCTTTCCGCCGCTGCTGCTGACTCCCTGGATGAAATGAAGAAACTGAGCTGAAATAGGCTGCATTAAGGCAGCCGCAGATTGATCCGCGGCTGGCCGCAGATTGATCCGCGGCTGGCCGCAGATTGATCCGCGGCTGGCCTCGGTTTCTCCGCGCCCGCCGCGCACTTCAGCCACTCAGCCGCCCGCCGCGCACTTCAATTATTTTAATCATTGGCCGCAGATCAATCCGCGGCTGGGTGGACTGACTTTCTTGATTTTTGTGCTACGCCTCGATTCTCATGTCGTAACGTCGGTTTTCGCCGACATCCTCGTATTTTGCAGTCCGAGAATCACTGGGAGACGTGCCACCTCACTTGGGCATGCTCATTTCGGATGGCCTTATTGTCATGTTGGCCTTGATTTGCAAATCATCGCGGTGGCGTCGAGTGTTCGTTCTTGTGCCCATCCTTCGCTCTCGCAGGCCGGCTCAATGGACGAATTTGCCCTCCTATCATGGTTAGTATAGGAAGTGCAAAATTTGGGTGTCTACAGCAGAACCTCTTTATCATGTTTATGAAATGTTAAATGAAATGAACATGATAAAGAAGTAGACACACGATGCATGAATGACAGTGCATACATGATGCCATACATACAACTTATGATGCAACACAAGATATAATGCATACAAAACATTCGTAAGAGTGTCAATGCATCAACCCCCTGACCGTATTTGTTAGTCGTTGGGTTCACTCTTCCAATCTATCGTCTCGTTCGGGGCCGGGTTTCGTCGCCGGTCACCCTTCTCGTAACCCCCGGTTATCGTCGCCGGTTGGTTGTCTCGTCGGGGCCGGGTTTCGTCGCCGGTCACCCATCTCGTAATCGCCGGTTATCGTCGCCGTCGATTGTCTTTTCGGGGCCGGGTTTCGTCACCGGTCACCCATCTCGTGATTGCTGGTTATCGTCGCTGTCGATCGTCTCGTCGGGGCCGGGTTTCGTCGTCGGTCACCCATCTCGTAACCCCCGGTTATCGTCGCTGGTTGGTTGTCTTGTCGGGGCCAGGTTTCGTCGCCGGTCAGCCATCTCGTAACTCCCGGTTATCGTCGCCGGTTGGTTGTCTTGTCGGGGCCGGGTTTCGTCGCCGGTCACCCATCTCGTGATCGCCGGTTATCGTCGCCGTCGATCGTCTCGTCGGGGTCGGGTTTTGTCGCCGGTCACCCATCTCGTGATCACCGGTTATCGTCGCCGTCGATCGTCTCGTCGGGGCCGGGTTTCGTCGCCGATCACCCATTTCGTGATCACCGGTTATCGTCGCCGTCGATCGTCTCGTCGGGGCCGGGTTTCGTCGCCGGTCACCCATCTCGTGATCGCCGATTATCGTCACCGTCGATCGTCTCGTCGGGGCCGGGTTTCGTCGCCGGTCACCCATCTCGTGATCGCCGGTTATCATCGCCGTCGATTGTCTCGTCGGGGCCGGGTTTCGTTGTCGGTCACCCATCTCGTAACCCCCGGGTATCGTCGCCGGTTGGGTGTCTTATCGGGGCCGGGTTTCGTCGCCGGTCACCTATCTCGTGATCGCCGGTTATCGTCGCCGGTCGATCGTCTTGTCGGGGCCGGGTTTCGTCGCCGGTCACCCATCTCGTAATCGCCGGTTATCGTCGCCGTAGATTATCTTGTCGGGGCCGGGTTTCGTCGCCGGTCACCCATCTCGTGATCACCGGTTATCGTCGCCGTCGATCGTCTCGTCGGGGCCGGGTTTCGTCGCCGGTCACCCATCTCGTAATCGCCGGGTATTGTCGTCGGTCGATCATTTGGATCTCAGCCCTTCGCAGGGTGTTAGTTGTTTGGATATCAGCCCTTCCCAAGGTGTTAGTGTTTGGATCTCAGCCCTTCCCAGGGTGTTAGTGGTTTGGATATCAGCCCTTCCCAAGGTGTTAGTGTTTGGATATCAGCCCTTCCCAAGGTGTTAGTGGTTTGGATATCAGCCCTTCCCAAGGTGTTAGTGTTTGGATACCTTCCCAGGTTTGCTCACCACCCTGTTGTGGTTTGCTTGGATGCCTTCCCAGGTTTGCTCACCACCTTGTTGTGGTTTGCTTGGATGCCTTCCCAGGTTTGTTCACCACCTTGTTGTGGGTTGCTTGGATGCCTTCCCAGGTTCACTTCTTGTTTAGATACCAGCCCTTCCCAGGGGTCGTTGATTGGTTGGATACCAGCCCTTCCAGGGGTCATTGATTAGTTGGATAGTAGCCCTTTCCAGGGGTCATTGATTGGATTTGAGTGATTTTTATTTTTTTTGAAATGGGTTTGTGTGATCAGCTTCGTGTCCTGGATCTCCCACCAACATCGTTCACGTACCATGCCGCAAAAGCCATCACTCTGATCATTTGTGAGGTTGAAAGCGACGTGCTTGTACTTTCCTAAAGATTTTCATTTTGATCGTACCTGCATGCATGAAAAAGATGTTATGCATGATCTGGCAGATATGTTATGGACAGATGCATGTGCACAACATATGTTTTAGATAGAAATGACCCCTGTGCAGTCAAATGATACGATTCGACAGTCGTCGTTGTTTGCCAACATTTGACTGGATCATGCCTCGTCGTGAAGTGTAGTTTCTAGACTTCAACATTGGTTTGGTACTCTGCCTGTTCTTGGTCGTCTTCATTTCATTGAGTCGAGGCAGTCTGTTTCGCTCTCTGTGATGATCGACAGCTATGTTGGGCTCCTTGGCCTTTTGATCATTTCTGACGGCCGATATGCTGTTTTCCCGCATTATATCATCCTTGTATATGCTCATGCACGTGGATCATTTGGATGTCGAGGCAGTGATAGTTAGGATTGGGGAGAGGCCCAATGCCAAAAAGTTCGGTGCAGCCTCCGCTTCCTTCCATTTCACGATTCTCAAATGCCCCTGCCTTGGCGCGTGTTGTTACCAAGAATTTCTATCGAAAGCTCGCGATGTTGACCGTGCTGAGTTATCCACAGCTCTGCAAGATCCTGCATATCAGATGACTAACCAATGCCAAAACTTGAAGGTTCGGGCCGTTAGTGTTAGTTCAACACAAATATATTATAATCTCGACAAAAATGCAGTTAAAGCACATGAAATTGAGATTGGAAGTTTTTTTTCTTTTTTTTTTTTTTATTTATTATATATATATATATTTTTTATCCCTCGTGAATTGATTGATTTTCTATTTAACGAGTTATGAAATCGTAAGAACATCTTCAAGCATTCATGGTCATTGTATGTGAGTAAGGTCGAATTCGAAAGAACTACCTTCCCTCGTCAAAGGCATTCTGTCTCCATTCTCGACAACGTCCTTAGCAGGATTGATGTCATATGACAAATGCACTGTGCGATGCAGCACTCAGTAGGGGTTTTTCTTCCATGACTTCTTGTTTAAGGTCGAGAGTTTTTTTTTTTTTCGTTTTATCTTTTCTCTTTATTAGCCCACTTCACTTGTCTCGTTTTCTTAGGCTATTCAAAGTTACCCATTTAACGAGTTTTGGACCGATGACTCCCAAACCAGACGGTTTTGGGGCATTAGGTGTGCAGACACCCCTTCGGGTTTATTTACTCGAGTAACAAAGGCCACGTTTCGAGACAAGCGGGTGGTCTGCCCCATTCATTCTTTGCTTGACCTTGCGCAAGATTCGTTTTCTTAGGCTTGAGTTACCCATGTAGCGAGTGTTAGGCCGGTGACTCCCAAACCAGACGGCTTCAGGGCACCAGATGCAGAGACACCCCTTAGGCTTAATTACTCGAGTAACCCATGCCACGATTCGAATCTGCTTGGGCCTCTTTTACTGTAATGCTCGTTTTCTTAGTCTCTGAGTTACCCATGTAACGAGTGTTGGGCCAGCGACTCTCAAACCAGATGGCTTTAGGGCACCAAGTGTAGAGACACCCCTTGGACTTAATTACTCGAATAACCCAGGCCACGATTCGAGACATTAGCTTGATGATCATTTATCGTCTGACTTCTTGATTTTAGCTCGATAATTATTGACTGTCTGACTACGTGCTAATCGCCATCAACGTCGTCAAAGTTTTATACCCCACAACTGATAGCTTGTGCAAATGCAAAGTGAATGCTGTCACATGAGGTCGATTCTGTCAGAAACGTTGCTTTGAATTAAGGCTTTGTACCCGATCAAAAGGTTGAATAGCTTTCTTCGTCTAATCATACTCACGATCGTGCTCCACGGTTGCTTGTCAGAATTAATCCGATTCCTATCAAGCCAAATAAAATCCCCGTTCACGCGGGTCATCGTATCCCGGGAAAACTATGCTTGACAAATGCCAGATGATCGTACCGTTGAAGATTGAATTGACATGATGTAGCACTTGATGATGCTGGTGCATGTTGATGGGATTGTTGCATGAGTGCCAATTTGCACGTCATCATTTCCTGGGTAGTTGACAAGTGCCCCAGTGTTAAGTTGCTTTTCTTGTGATCTCCCTCGTACTGCTTTCATCGGTATCTCGCTGTGCTGACAAAAGATCCGGTCCTTTGACTTATTGAAAGGTTTGGGGGATTTTTGATTTTTTGATTTTTTTGATTTTTTTGATTTTTTTTTATTTTTGCCCCTACTCCGGGTTCTTTGTGACCGTCAGGGGTTCTGATGTTTGATGGCGAAGGTTTGGTCTAAGTCGGGTTTGGGTTTACCTTCGACGCATCCGCTGATCTCGCCAGGTGTGTTGTCGATGTCTGTCTCGTCCTGCTCGATCCCCCTCAGATCGAAATCTAGCTCTATACCAAAATCGTGATCCTCCCTCAAATTTGGCCTATCGCTTGTCAGGCTAGAATGCCTCAAATCGGGGTACCTGACATAAAACAAAATGCTTGTCATATATATAAAACATTTCAGCATATGATCTTCCTTTTGGATAACATGACAAAATGACATGAGCGTGCAGGGATTTGAAATAAAACTCAGAATTTTAAACCCATTGATCTTCTACTGGCCGGGATTCACTGCCATACTCCTGGATTTACCCCCTTCCTGGATATTGCCTGCTGCACGGTCCAACTGGCCACAGTGAGGTCAAGCAATGGAGCTCATTAGGAGATGCATGGATCGCATTGGCATGGACCTGACATTGATGGCATTTGCTGACATGCGTATCGCAGTCAGTTTTCATGGTTAGCCAGTAGTGACCCGTTCACATGATTTTCTTGGCCAAAAATGTTCTGCTCATATGGGCTCCGCACACATCGCCATGTACTTCGTTCATTTGTCTGTGGGCTTCTTCGGCTTCCAGATATCTCAACAGTCCCGTAGCTAGGTTCCCGTTATGCCCGTTGGTGGTGTATATTCACATTGCCTGCCGGAGGACCAATGCGCGTCTCCCAACTACTATCATCTTTTTTTAGTCCCATTCCCAGGGCTAATCTCAGTCCTAGGATGAATCCCTCGTATTCGGCCGTATTGTTGCAGTGGCAGAACTGTAATTTCATGGCTATCGGCCTCTGCCATTTAGATGGATGGAGTATGGACTTTACGGCCTCTTAGTACTGTGCCAGTTATAAGTTGGCAGATGCATGTCAACACTGATGCATGATTATTATTCTTTTTTCTTTTTCTTCTTCTTTCTTTTTATTTTATTCTATTATTTTTTTTTGTGGTCGAAAATGCCCCTACTCCGGGTTCTTTGTGATCGCCAGGCCATTCTTTCACGGTTCTCTAATCTTATCCTGCAAAACAAGGTCAGTGTTTGATGACAGGATAGTATTTAGAAGTTTTTAGAAAACCTTGGTACGTGGTATGGATGGCCCTCCTACAAAACCATGTCAGTATTCTCTTCATATGTGCAGGTGATGTAATCACATGATACAGGGCATATTTATTATGATGATGATGGTATGACAGTTGTATGTCCTCTACATGACATTTATTTATTTGACTGAACAATAAAAGGGCATGAAGAAGCTTCCCTTTCGTTAGGTTTATCAGAGGCTGACCTACCATAGGATTACTCTCGCGGGCTTTTCGGCATGAAGGTCCCCAAATCTTCGCAATCTACTCGTCTGAATCCTTTCGATTGGAGCGGATTTAGGTGGTGCGTTTCCTGAGCCATCTCCGGGGAGCAGCCCCTTCGAGTCCAGTAATAAGCAACCGACAGGTTCACCTCAGGAGGAGGTACACCCTCAACATACATTCACATTCATCATCCTCACCGCATGCATATGATTACTTTGAACTAAAGCAATTCCATTCAATCATTTATTCATTGGACAAAAACACACATTCACACAACAACAAGTCAAACAGGTCAAAATGTCGCACGCACATATGCTTTAGTTCAAAGTAATCATATGCATGCGGTGAGGACGATGAATGTGAATGTATGTGGAGGGTGTACCTCCTCCTAAGGCGAACCGGTCGGTTGCTTATTACTGGACTCGAAGGGGCTGCTCCCCGGAGATGGCTCAAGAAACGCACCACCTAAATCCGCTTCAATCGAAAGGATTCAGACGAGTAGATTGCGAAGATTTGGGGACCTTCATGCCGAAAACCCCGCGAGAGTAATCCTATGGTAGGTCAGCCTATGATAAACCTAACGAAAGGGAAGCTTCTCCATGCCCTTTTATTGTTCAGTCAAATAAATAAATGGCATGTAGAGGACATACAACTGTCATACCGTCATCATCATAATAAATATGCCCTGTATCATGTGATTACATCACCTGCACATATGAAGAGAATACTGACATGGTTTTGTAGGAGGGCCATCCATACCACGTACCAAGGTTTTCTAAAAACTTCTAAATACTATCCTGTCATCAAACACTGACCTTGTTCTGCAGGATAAGACTAGAGAACCGTGAAAGCATGGCCTGGCGATCACAAAGAACCCGGAGTAGGGGCATTTTCGACCACAAAAAAAAATAATAGAATAAAATAAAAAGAAAGAAGAAGAAAAAGAAAAAAGAATAATAATCATGCATCAGTGTTGACATGCATCTGCCAACTTATAACTGGCACAGTACTAAGAGGCCGTAAAGTCCATACTCCATCCATCTAAATGGCAGAGGCCGATAGCCATGAAATTACAGTTCTGCCACTGCAACAATACGGCCGAATACGAGGGATTCATCCTAGGACTGAGATTAGCCCTGGGAATGGGAATAAAAAAGATGATAGTAGTTGGAGACTCGAATTGGTCATCCGGCAGGCAATGGGAATATACAGCACCAAAGGGCATAAATGGAACCTAGCTACGGGACTGTTGAGATATCTGGAAGCCGAAGAAGCCCACAGACAAATGAACGAAGTACATGGCGATGTGTGCGGAGCCCATATGAGCAGAACATTTTTGGCCAAGAAAATCATGTGAACGGGTCACTACTGGCTAACCATGAAAACTGACTGCGATACGTATGTCAGCAAATGCCATCAATGCCAGGTCCATGCCAATGCGATCCATGCATCTCCTAATGAGCTCCATTGCTTGACCTCACTGTGGCCAGTTGGACCGTGCAGCAGGCAATATCCAGGAAGGGGGTAAATCTAGGAGTATGGCAGTGAATCTCAGCCAGTAGAAGATCAATGGGTTTAAAATTCTAAGTTTTATTTCAAATCCCTGCACGCTCATGTCATTTTGTCATGTTATCCAAAAGGAAGATCATATGCTGAAATGTTTTATATATATGACAAGCATTTTGTTTTATGTCAGGTACCCCGATTTGAGGCATTCTAGCCTGACAAGCGATAGGCCAAATTTGAGGGAGGATCACGATTTTGGTATAGAGCTAGATTTCAATCTGAGGGGGATCGAGCAGGACGAGACAGACATCGACAACACACCTGGCGAGATCAACGGATGCGTCGAAGGTAAACCCAAACCCGACTTAGACCAAACCTTCGCCATCAAACATCAGAACCCCTGACGGTCACAAAGAACCCGGAGTAGGGGCAAAAATAAAAAAAATCAAAAAAATCAAAAAAATCAAAAAATCAAAAATCCCCCAAACCTTTCAATAAGTCAAAGGACCGGATCTTTTGTCAGCACAGCGAGATACCGATGCAAGCAGTACGAGGGAGATCACAAGAAAAGCAACTTAACACTGGGGCACTTGTCAACTACCCAGGAAATGATGACGTGCAAATTGGCACTCATGCAACAATCCCATCAACATGCACCAGCATCATCAAGTGCTACATCATGTCAATTCAATCTTCAACGGTACGATCATCTGGCATTTGTCAAGCATAGTTTTCCCGGGATACGATGACCCGCGTGAACGGGGATTTTATTTGGCTTGATAGGAATCAGATTAATTCTGACAAGCAACCGTGGAGCACGATCGTGAGTATGATTAGACGAAGAAAGCTATTCAACCTTTTGATCGGGTACAAAGCCTTAATTCAAAGCAACGTTTGTGACAGAATCGACCTCATGTGACAGCCTTCACTTTGCATTTGCACAAGCTTTCAGTTGTGGGGTATAAAACTTTGACGACGTTGATGGCGATTAGCACGTAGTCAGACAGTCAATAATTATCGAGCTAAAATCAAGAAGTCAGACGATAAATGATCATCAAGCTAATGTCTCGAATCGTGGCCTGGGTTATTCGAGTAATTAAGTCCAAGGGGTGTCTCTACACCTGGTGCCCTAAAGCCATCTGGTTTGGGAGTCGCTGGCCCAACACTCGTTACATGGGTAACTCAGAGACTAAGAAAACGAGCATTACAGTAAAAGAGGCCCAAGCAGATTCGAATCGTGGCATGGGTTACTCGAGTAATTAAGCCTAAGGGGTGTCTCTGCATCTCGTGCCCTGAAGCCGTCTGGTTTGGGAGTCACCGGCCTAACACTCGCTACATGGGTAACTCAAGCCTAAGAAAACGAATCTTGCGCAAGGTCAAGCAAAGAATGAATGGGGCAGACCACCCGCTTGTCTCGAAACGTGGCCTTTGTTACTCGAGTAAATAAACCCGAAGGTCTGCACACCTAATGCCCTAAAACCGTCTGGTTTGGGAGTCATCGGTCCAAAACTCGTTAAATGGGTAACTTTGAATAGCCTAAGAAAACGAGACAAGTGAAGTGGGCTAATAAAGAGAAAAGATAAAACGAAAAAAAAACTCTCGACCTTAAACAAGAAGTCATGGAAGAAAAACCCCTACTGAGTGCTGCATCGCACAGTGCATTTGTCATATGACGTCAATCCTGCTAAGGACATTGTCGAGAATGGAGACAGAATGCCTTTGACGAGGGAAGGTAGTTCTTTCGAATTCGACCTTACTCACATACAATGACCATGAATGCTTGAAGATGTTCTTACGATTTCATAACTCGTTAAATAGAAAATCAATCAATTCACGAGGGATAAAAAAAAAATATATATATAATAAATAAATAAAAAAAAAAGAAAAAAAACTTCCAATCTCAATTTCATGTGCTTTAACTGCATTTTTGTCGAGATTATAATATCTTTGTGTTGAACTAACACTAACGGCCCGAACCTTCAAGTTTTGGCATTGGTTAGTCATCTGATATGCAGGATCTTGCAGAGCTGTGGATAACTCAGCACGGTCAACATCGCGAGCTTTCGATAGAAATTCTTGGTAACATCACGCGCCAAAGCAGGGGCATTTGAGAATCGTGAAATGGAAGGAAGCGGAGGCTGCACCGAACTTTTTGGCATTGGGCCTCTCCCCAATCCTAACTATCACTGCCTCGACATCCAAATGATCCACGTGCATGAGCATATACAAGGATGATATAATGCGGGAAAGGAAAACAGCATATCGGCCGTCAGAAATGATCAAAAGGCCAAGGAGCCCAACATAGCTGTCGATCATCACAGAGAGCGAAACAGACTGCTTCGACTCAATGAAATGAAGACGACCAAGAACAGGCAGAGTACCAAACCAATGTTGAAGTCTAGAAACTACACTTCACGACGAGGCATGATCCAGTCAAATGTTAGCAAACAACGACGACTGTCGAATCGTATCATTTGACTGCACAGGGGTCATTTCTATCTAAAACATATGTTGTGCACATGCATCTGTCCATAACATATCTGCCAGATCATGCATAACATCTTTTTCATGCATACAGGTACGATCAAAATGAAAATCTTCAGGAAAGTACAAGCACGTCGCTTTCAACCTCACAAATGATCAGAGTGATGGCTTTTGCGGCATGGTACGTGAACGATGTTGGTGGGAGATCCAGGACATGAAGCCGATCACACAAACCCATTTCAAAAAAAAAAAATCACTCAAATCCAATCAATGACCCCTGGGAAGGGTTACTATCCAACTAATCAATGACCCCTGGGAAGGGCTGGTATCCAACCAATCAACGACCCCTGGGAAGGGCTGGTATCCAAACAAGAAGTGAACCTGGGAAGGCATCCAAGCAACCCACAACAAGGTGGTGAACAAACCTGGGAAGGCATCCAAGCAAACCACAACAAGGTGGTGAGAAAACCTGGGAAGGCATCCAAGCAAACGACAACAAGGTGGTGAGCAAACCTGGGAAGGCATCCAAGCGAACCACAACAAGGTGGTGAGCAAACCTGGGAAGGCATCCAAGCCAACCACAACAAGGTGGTGAGCAAACCTGCGAAGGCATCCAAGAAAACCACAACAAGGTGGTGAGCAAACCTAGGAAGGCATCCAAGCAACCCACAACAAGGTGGTGAGCAAACCTGGGAAGGCATCCAAGCAAACCCCAACAAGGTGGTGAGCAAACCTGGGAAGGCATCCAAGCAAACCACAACAGGGTGGTGAGCAAACCTGGGAAGGTATCCAAACACTAACACCTTGGGAAGGGCTGATATCCAAACCACTAACACCTTGGGAAGGGCTGATATCCAAACACTAACACCTTGGGAAGGGCTGATATCCAAACTACTAACACCCTGGGAAGGGCTGAGATCCAAACACTAACACCTTGGGAAGGGCTGATATCCAAACAACTAACACCCTGGGAAGGGCTGAGATCCAAACGATCGACCGGCGATGATACCCGGCGATTACGAGATGGGTGACCGGCGACGAAACCCGGCCCCGACGAGACGATCGACGGCGACGATAACCGGTGATCACGAGATGGGTGACCGGCGACGAAACCCGGCCCCGACAAGACAATCGACGGCGATGATAACTGGCGATTACGAGATAGGTGACCGGCGACGAAAATCGGCCCCGACGAGACGATCGACCGGCGACGATAACCGGTGATCACGAGATGGGTGACCGGCGACGAAACCCGGCCCCGACAAGACAACCAACCGGCGACGATACCCGGGGGTTACGAGATGGGTGACCGGCGACGAAACCAGACCCCGACGAGACAATCGACGGCGACGATAACCGGCGATCACGAGATGGGTGACCGGCGACGAAACTCGGCCATGAGGAGACGATCGATGGCGACGATAACCGGCGATCACGAGATGGGTGACCGGCGACGAAACCCGGCCCCGACGAGACGATCGACGGCGACGATAACCGGCGATCACGAGATGGGTGACCGGCGACGAAACCCGGCCCCGACGAGACAATCGACGGCGACGATAACCGGCGATCACGAGATGGGTGACCAGCGACGAAACCCGGCCCCGACGAGACGATCGATGGTGACGATAACCGGCGATCACGAGATGGGTGACCGGCGACGAAACCCGGCCCCGACGAGACGATCGACGGGGACGATAACCGACGATCACGAGATGGGTGACCGGCGACGAAACCCGGCCCCGACGAGACGATCGACGGCGACGATAACCGACGATCACGAGATGGGTGACCGGCGACGAAACCCGGCCCCTACCAGACAATCGACTGCGAGGATAACCGGCGATTACGAAATGGGTGACCGGCGACGAAACCTGGCCCGACAAGACAACCAACCGCCGACGATAACCGGGGGTTACGAGATGGGTGACCGGCGATGAAACCCGGCCCCGACGAGATGATCGACGGCGACGATAACAGGCGATCACGAGATGGGTGACCGGTGACGAAACCCGGCCCCGAAAAGACAATCGACGGCGACGATAACCGGCGATTACGAGATGGGTGACCGACGACGAAACTCGGCCCCGAACGAGACGATAGATTGGGAGAGTGAACCCAACAACTAACAAATACGGTCAGGGGGTAGATGCATTGACACTCTTACGAATGTTTTGCATGCATTATATCTTGTGTTGCATCATAAGTTGTATGTATGGCATCATGTATGCACTGTCATTCATGCATCGTGTGTCTACTTCTTTATCATGTTCATTTCATTTAACATTTCATAAACATGATAAAGAGGGGCAGCTGTAGACACCCAAATTTTGCACTTCCTATGCTAACCATGATAGGAGGGCAAATTCGTCCATTGAGCCGGCCTGCGAGAGCGAAGGATGGGCACAAGAACGAACACTCGACGCCACCGCGACGATTTGCAAATCAAGGCCAACATGACAATAAGGCCGTCCGAAATGAGCATGCCCAAGTGAGGTGGCACGTCTCCCAGTGATTCTCGGACTGCAAAATACGAGGATGTCGGCGAAAACCGACGTTACGACACAAGAATCGAGGCGTAGCACGAAAATCGAGAAAGTCAGTCCACCCAGCCGCGGATTGATCTGCGGCCAATGTTTAAAATAATTGAAGTGCGCGGCGGGCGGCTGAGTGGCTGAAGTGCGCGGCGGGCGCGGAGAAACCGAGGCCAGCCGCAGATCAATCTGCGGCCAGCCGCGGATCAATCTGCGGCTGCCTTAATGCAGCCTATTTCAGCTCAGTTTCTTCATTTCATCCAGGGAGTCAGCAGCAGCGGCGGAAAGAAAAAGGAGAAGGGAAAAACAGCAGCAAAATAGCTCGGGAAAGGAGAGAAAAGAGAGAAAAAAGAGAGGAATTAAACTCTTTTGATTAGATTGTATCACATATAACTCCTACCCTATTCAATATACGAATTTTATACGCATCGTGGTGTCATTTGCAAGGTGAAAAAAACCATTTCTATAGCAATTTTGTATATCATTTTGTTGATCTTTTTGTTCATTGAGTTGTGTGAAATGTAGTTTTTCTTGTATATTGTTGTGGATCCATGGATTGAGGGCTATTAGTGAGGGTTCCAAATGGAACGAAATTCTTCCTAATGGCCCGATGATATCCATTTGATGATTTTTAGCTCGTTATAGTGGTGTAGCAATTTTGGATGTGAGCCTAGGAGCATGACCCCGTGGTCCAAATCCGATGATGGACATCTTTTGATATATGTAATAAATTCGATGTACTTTTCATTGTAAATATGTAATCGTCGGGCCTTAAAATGACGCCAAGGCGGGAATCGTGTTTAAGGCCCCGAAATAGTGAAACTTGTGATTGTAGGCGTTTGGGGTTATTTTGACGGCTTACATGCCCATGAATAGCCCCGACGCGTGTTCATGTTTGATTTGATTTATGAGACGAAATTGATTTCAAAGCTAAACGATAAGATTTTCATAAAATTAATCAAACTAGGTTATTAGAATCACGAGGCTAAAATTTGGGAACGCTAATGAATGTCGATCCCTATTTAACGAGAAGGCTAAAGAAAAAAATCGTTTTCAAACATCACAACAAATGATTTTATGAAAATAAGTAATGTTTTATTAAATCTTTGTGCATAGGGTGAAAGAGATTCTAGAAGTTGCCCATCGTTTGAGTTACGAAAGCAACGTATAGATCTCGATTCCTATTTTGACGAAGGTTTAGAAAACTCTTGTTTTGCCAAAACGACACCTAATGAAAATCTCATAGTTTTTGACAATTAAAATCAAACCTTTCTCATAAAGCTTTCTCGTATATGCCGAAAAGACATTCCGAAGCGTTATCAAATTAAAACACGACTTTCCCTAAAAATCCAAATGATTCTTTCATACAAACTCACCACAACATTCACATAGGCGCACACACACACACGCGCACCTACACACACACATTCATGAATTAAAGGATAGGAAAGCATCAAGATTGCGGTAACCGTGTTTCACGGAAGTCGAGGGGTGCCTAACACATTCCCCTCACTTAAGCAAGCCCCCGAACTCTATGAATCTCGATTTGCAGACCAATTAATTCGGAGTCACATATGAGCCAGCGATTTATAAAAAACGAAAACTCGGATGAGTTGGTACATCCATTTCAAATATACCAACTGGCGACTATGGTTAATTGGCTCATCATAAAAAATGATCTTTCAAAACCCCGTCGACACTAATGCCGACCTTTTCCAAAAAATCATCTAATAAAAAGGCTAAAATTGGAAAAGGGCAACAGTCGCAAAACTAGTGTTAGGTTTGTATAACGCGAACATGCAATCAAATTACATAAATAGAGCGGAAGCGTGACAAAATCAGATTTTAAAAATTTTATACAAACCATCACCATGATCTTTCTTTATGTACAATTATTAATTAAACGAAAGAGATGGAGAATAAGAACTATACCCTTGTAGAAAAAAGCTTCCTCAGGTACAAGTTCAACTCCTAGTCCTTCGAGTTCTCCTTGAATTCAACAGTGTGATTCCTTCCTTTGATCAATGTTAGCCACCCAAGTGTTTGGCCTCTAGAGGTGATCCACCAAGGAAGAACAAATATTCAAGAAGTTGGGTGTTTGGCAAAACCCTAGTTTCTATCTCTATAGAAATTGTAAGTATTCTCCACAATCTAATGTAAGAGTGTGTAACCCTAATCTATGATAAGACTTCTCTTATTTATAGATGTAGGAAAACCCATTCCCTAAACTATTTAGGATTAGGGTTTCTATTTTAATTAAACTCCTTTAATTATATTCCTAATCCAATTAGGAATTAATGAGAGAGAGAGTACTTCTATTAATTAATTCTCAATCCCTATTAGGAATTAAATAATAGTTATATTAATTAATTCTCAATCCCTATTAGGAATTAAATAATACTAATAGTAATAATAATAATAATAAGACTCCTCTTATTAATTTATATTTAATATTTCCAAAATATTAAATAATAAATATTAAGCTATTTAATTTATTCTATCTACATAGATTAAATTAAATATACTTAACTTATTATTACAATTATGCCATTTACTTCTTAAATAAATATTTTCCTTTTGCGGTGTGACCCTTTAGGTTCTCCATATTAAACCGGTTGTGAATAAATCAATTAGAACAATTCTAATCTTATTTAAATAAATAAATTAAACTATTTAATTCATTTAAATAAATAATATTTATTCTACAATAAGGGTAAGCCCCCTTAGCGATCAACGACTTTCTAGATAATATAGATTTCAACATTAATCACAAAAGAACCTTTGAGTAAATAGTTACTGTACAATTCAATCCTTCTACCATACAATGTCCCAATTAAATATAAGACATGGAATTTCTGTCAAGTCTTATTTTATTTAATTATATGTATTTTCGATTCCCAAATACACAACTTTAAATAATGCAAATTAGAAACTCCTTTCTAATTTCATTCTGCCTTGGCCAAGGACTACTGAGTTGTTATTTATCGAATCACATAGGACATTCACATCTTTTACTAGACGTGGTAGATTCTTTGTTGATCATTCACCTATCTCCATGTACAACTTGTTATACCCAATCATACCCTTTGATATACCCTAAAGGTCTTAAGGGACATGTCAAAGTATAACTCATCATACACAAGATACTATGATGATCTCAAGTCCAAGGATCACTTGTACTACTATCACTAGAGGAATTCCTATTGACAGGCGAGTAAAACTCCATTAGGTATTCCTTAGCGAGTCACGTTCAGTGAACTTATTCTCTAATAAGCACCTACATACTTGCTTTAGTGTCTCCACACAAATGATTATGAGATCAATCATCCTCTTCCTAAGAGCAAGCAACGTATGTACTAATCTATCCGGATTCACTAATCCCCAATTTAGTAATCCAATGATTAGGAACAATTTTAGTTTGTGAGCTATCTAGAGTTTAGATCTCATTAGCATGATCACTATCATGATTCTAAAAGCATTGCTCAAAACTATGGGTTTATCACATTTAATATAACAGCACCATGTAGATAATATAAAATGCCTTTTTAAGAAATCAATTCTTTTATTAATAAATGAATAAGATTACAAAGTATATGCTACATCATATCAAATATGATTGGCTTGTGTGCATACTACTTTCAATCTCCCACTTGCACTAAAGCCAATCGCCATGGTATCTAATACCCATCTTCTCTAAGTGACGATCAAACTGCTGTTGTGTTAAAGCTTTAGTAAATGGATCTGCAATGTTGTCTTGAGAGTCCACACGCTCCAGGGTGACATCTCCTCTTCCAATGATTTCTCTAATCAAATGAAAACGCCGCAACACGTGTTTGGATTTCTGATGAGACCTGGGTTCCTTAGCCTGCGCAACAGCTCCGGTGTTGTCACAGAATAAAGGTAGGGCTCCTCTAATGCTAGGAACCACTCCTAGTTCAGTTATGAACTTCTTCATCCAAACAGCTTCCTTTGCAGCTTCACTTGCAGCTATGTACTCTGCCTCTGTCACTGAATCAGCAACTGTTTGCTGCTTGGAACTCTTCCAACTCACTGCGCCACCGTTTAAGGTAAACACATACCCTGAAACGGATTTATAGTCATCTTGGTCCGTTTGAAAACTTGAGTCTGTATAGCCCTCTAGTTTTAATTCAGACCCACCGTAGACAAGAAATACATCCTTAGTTCTTCTCAAGTACTTTAGGATGTTTTTCACTGCCTTCCAGTGCTCTTCTCCTGGATTCGACTGATATCTGCTTGTTACACTAAGTGCATGAGCGACATCTGGTCTAGTACATATCATACCGTACATGATAGATCCTATTGCTGAAGCATAAGGAATCTTATTCATTCGGTTTCTCTCCTCAGGTGTCTTTGGGGCCTGTTTCTTAGAGAGATATATTCCATGGCTTATCGGCATGAGACCTCTCTTGGAATCTTCCATGCTAAACCTCTTTAACATCGAGTCAATGTACTTTCCTTGGGTCAAGCCAAGCATCCTTTTAGATCTATCTCTATAGATCTTTATCCCCAAAATATAGGATGCCTCACCCAAGTCCTTCATGGAGAAGTGTTTAGATAACCAAATTTTGATCGACTGTAGCATAGGAACATCATTCCCTATCAGTAATATGTCATCAACATATAATACAAGGAATGAAACAGCGCTCCCACTAACCTTCTTGTACACACATGTTTCATCCTCATTTTTGATAAAATCAAACCTTTTGATTATCTCATCAAAACGGATGTTCCATCTTCGAGAAGCTTGCTTCAATCCATAAATGGATCTTTGTAGCTTACAGACTTGGTTTGTTCCAACCGTTGAAACAAAACCCTCTGGCTGTATCATATATACATTCTCCTCAAGCTCTCCATTGAGAAATGCCGTTTTCACGTCCATTTGCCAGATCTCGTAGTCATGATAAGCTGCAATTGCAAGCAAAATCCGAATGGACTTGAGCATAGCTACTGGTGAGAAGGTTTCATCAGAGTCAACTCCTTGTCTTTGTTTGAAACCTTTTGCAACCAGTCGGGCCTTATAGGTCTCTACCTTGCCATCTGCTCCAGTCTTTCTCTTAAAGACCCATTTACACCCAATAGGCTTAATGCCCTCAGGTGGTGAAACCAAAGTCCATACTTGGTTTTCATACATGGAGTCCATCTCGAATTTCATGGCTTCTTGCCATTTCTCTGAGTCTTCACTACTCGTAGCCTCTTCGTAAGTCAATGGATCATCATCATCTATGATGCGTACCTCATCATCATCCTCTATGATGAATCCATACCTATCAGGTATCTTCGGTACTCTTCCAGATTTACGAATAGGTAGTGGTACAGTAGGTTCTTCCACTTGGTCAGGTACCTGACTTTGATCCGTAGTATTTTGTGGTTCTTGAACTTCTTCAAGATATATCTTACTCCCACTGACCCCTTCAAGGATAAACTCCTTTTCCAAGAAGGCAGCGTGTTTTGCTACAAACACCTTTTGATCAGTAGGATGATAGAAATAATACCCTACAGTTTCTTTAGGGTAACCCACAAATCTACACTTGTCGGATCTAGTCTTTAGCTTATCATGCTCAAACCTTTTGACATAAGCTGGACAACCCCAAGTCTTAACATACTTAAGATTTGGTTTCCTCCCTGTCCATAATTCATATGGGGTCTTTGGGACGGATTTGGTAGGTACCTTGTTAAGTAGATATGCAGTCGTTTCTAGGGCATAACCCCAGAAGGATATTGGAAGGTCGGTAAAACTCATCATGGAACGAACCATGTCCAACAATGTTCGATTTCTCCTTTCAGATACACCATTCAACTGTGGCGTCCCTGGTGGAGTCCATTGTGAGATTATACCATTTTCTGTGAGACAATTGAGAAACTCATTGGTTAAGTATTCCCCTCCTCGATCCGATCGAAGAATCTTAATACTCTTACCAGTTTGCTTCTCTACTTCACTTCTGAATTCTTTGAACTTTTCAAACGATTCAGATTTGTATTTCATTAAATACACATATCCAAATCTAGAATGATCATCAGTGAAAGTAATAAAATAAGAATACCCTCCTCGTGCATTCGTTGTCATAGGTCCACATACGTCTGTGTGTACTAACGCTAACAACTCTGTAACTCTTTCTCCTTTTCCACTAAAAGGAGATTTAGTCATCTTACCCATGAGACAAGATTCACAAGCTGGATATGATTCATAATCAGATAGCTCTAAAAGCCCATCTTTATGCAACTTGGTTAATCTTGTTTCATTGATATGACCTAGTCTACAGTGCCATATAAAGGTATAATTAACATCATCTCTTTTTCTTTTCTTAGTTTGTTCAATTTGAAGTATATTTTCATGCAAGTCAAGTATGTAAAGTCCATTCAGTAGGTTCCCAACACCATATAAAACATTTTTATTATAAATAGAACAACTGTTGTTCTTTATTATAATATCAAAACCATCCATATCCAATATAGAAATTGAAATAATGTTTCTAATGAGTGTCGGAACATAATAACAATTATTTAAACTAATGAACTTTCCCGAAGGCAGTGCTAAACAATAAGTCCCTACAGCTAATGCAGCAACCTTTGCTCCATTTCCCACTCGTAGGACGACTTCATCCTTGTTCAGCTATCTACTTCTGCTTAGTCCCTGCATATTATTACATATGTGAGAACCACAGCCGGTATCCAATACCCAAGTAGAATTTTGACTTTCAGAAAAATTAATTTCAATCATGAACAAACCTAGATCAGAAGTCGAAGCTTCTCCAAGCTTCTTTTGGTCCGCAAGATACTGCTTGCAGTTCCTCTTCCAATGTCCCGACTTGTTGCAGTGGTAGCAAACTCATTTGCTATCTGGATCAGGTTTCTTCTTATCCTTTCTCTTCGCCTTGCCCTTAGCCTTCTTGTCTTTCTTCTTTTCAGAAGATACCTTGGGCCTCTTCCTTTTCTTGGAAGAATCAGCCACCAGTAAGACTTGGTTCTTGTTGGATGAGAAGTGACCTTCAGCTGTTTTCAGCATGTTAAGTAACTCAGGCAAGCTGACGTCCAACTTATTCATGTGAAAATTCACAACAAATTATGAGAAGGTGTCCGGGAGTGACTGCAAGATCAAATCTTGGCTTAACTCCTCATCCATCACGAACCCAAGCTGTCCAAGTTGTTCAATCAGATTGATCATCTTAAGGACATGAGTCTCAACAGCAGTGCCCTCGGTCATACGAGATCAGAAGAGCTCCTTAGATATCTGATATCTAGCAGTCCTACTTTGCTCACCATACAACTCTTTGAGGTGCAACAATATAGTAGGAGCATCCATAGTTTCATGCTGACGCTGAAGCTCGTTACTCATGGATGCGAGCATGATGCATTGAGCCAAGATTGCATCATCTTGCCACTTTCTAAAAGTAGCAATCTCTTCCTCAGAGGTTGTTTCTGCAACATTTGCAGGGACTGGCGAATTTAGGACATAAGAAATCTTTTCAGCAGTGAGAACAATTCTCAGATTCATTAAACAGTCCGTGTAATTCGGTCCGGTCAGTTTGTTAGCATCAAGTATGCTACGCAGTGATAGTGAGTTTGACATTTTTAAATTCTGCATGTGAAATAGACAACATTTTAGCATACATTCATTTTATTAATCATCAAAATAAATTAGGTCTTTATTTAAATTGGTATCTCCCACTATTTTCATCAAACTATATTACCCTCATTATATAGTTCGGCAAATCTAATTAAAGATTTGCTAATGAGAATAAGGATCCCATTTCAAATGTATATAGCCTTGTGTGACACAACAAACTATATATAAATAAATAGGTAGACAACTATTGTCAATTACATCACTATGTAACTCCTTGTATTTTGCCTCTTAGATTATTTTGATCAAGTGTGACACATCCGAATCAAAATTATCCAAGTTAAGTCCAACCTAGCACTTCCATATATTCGAAAGAAAAACACTGTCCTTGTGTGACACAACAAAACAACATCGTTCAGTCTATTTATAAGCATCAAATGTGATAAAGCAACATCTTAAATATTTAATACTTGCCTTGTGTGACACAACAAACTCATATTAAATATTTAATACTCTATCGCTTTACCATGCTAGAAGGCGACGTTCGATATCCCAAATATCTTTGAACGCTTAGGACTTAATATAATTTCTTTGAGGGGTTTGTTATTATTAGTCTCATCTTGTTTAGCGCGCATGCACATATATATATAAAACACGCGTTATATTATTTAACATGCAAAGCATGTTGGATAATATATAATATATATATATAGTAAGCATGCACATATAGAATACTATATTCTACCCGGATCGATTATGGACTTTTATTCTAGTTGGGTTCACTAGAGCCACCAAGTGAACCAAAAGGTCAAACCTAGGGTGCAATAATTAAATTTAAATATAACTATTACATTTAAATCCCGGGCTCCTTTACAAACGGGTCTTCAAGCGCTCCTTGCTCCTTGGTCTCCAATTCTTCAAAAATAATTCTAACTAATCCTATTACATAAACTATTTAAAATAAATAGAAACCTTGATCAGCAGTCAAGGGGAAGTACATAGGAGGGAGATAGAATTTACATTAAGAAAAATTAGAGAAGACGAGGTACGCAGACCCCATTTATAAAAACTCATACATTCAAGCATCCTCTAAAATAATTTCAATCACACATTGGTCAATAGTCCATAATCAATCCCTATTTATTATCATACATATCTCTATATGTATCATGTAGACACCCAAATTTTGCGTTTCCTTCTACTAACCTTGACAGGAGGGCGAAATCGTCAATTGAACCAGCTTGCGGGAGCAAGGGAGCGGGCACAAAGGCGAGCGCCCGGTCCCGCCGCAATGATTTGGGCAGCCCAAGTCGACGTGACAGCATGACCGTCCGAGGCAGGCATTTCCGAATGAGGTGGCACGTCTCCCGGAAGTTTCCGGACTGCGGAACACGAGCCTGTCAGCGAAAACCGACGTTGCGGTACGAAAATCGAGGCGTGACACGAAAATCGAGAAAGTCAAGCCCGCCAGCCGCGGATAGATCTGCGGCCAAGTGGGTGCGCCAGCACGAAAACCGGGAAATCAGCACTCAGCAGCTGAGTGCGATGGGAGGCGTGCCAGCTGGCCAGCCTATTTAAGCCAGCTTCGGCAGCATACAGGGGGTTCAGCAGTTTTGGAAGAAGAAGAACTTCTGCAGCAGCAAAAAAACACGGAAATAGAGAGAAAATAGCTAGATTTTGCAACAAAATAGGGAGAAAGAAGAGGAAAAAAAGAGTGGAATTAATTCTTTTGAGTTTGGTTGTATCAAATACATCATTTATCCTATTCAAATACACAAGTTCACATCCATTTGAGATCAATTGCAAGGTGAAAATTTCTATTTGTTCTAGCAATTCATGTCCTATTGATTTGGGTAAATTAGATATAATTTTCATGTATCTTGTTGAACAATGAACTAGGGATTATGAGTGAAGTTTCCATCGGAATAAACTCCTCCTAATAACCCGATGATATTCGTTCATTAATTTCTTGGTTTGTTTTAAGGTGTTATATTCGGTATCAATTCCTTTAAATCATTATTTTAAGATGTCTTGGTATTGTTAGATTTATCCGGGTTGGTTTATTTTCTTGTAATATCCGATTGTTTGTGTGTGGATACTTGGTTGTGAGCCTAGGAAAGCGACCCCGGGGTCCCGATCCGATGATGGACATATCTTGATGTAAGAAGTAGAGATGACGTAGCCTCCTTGTAACATGTAACCGTCGGGCCTTAAAACGACGCCAAAGCGAGAATCGGGTTTAAGGCCCCATATTAGTGGAACTTGTGATTGTAGGCGTTTGGGATTATTTTGATGGCTTACATGCCCATGAATAGCCCCAACGCATTTTAATGCTTGATTTGATTTACGACACGAAATTGATTTCAAAGTTAAATGATAAGATTTTCATAAAATCAATCAAAGTAGGATATTAAAATCACGAGGTTAAAATTTGAGAAACGTTAATGAATGTCGATTCCTATCTAACGAGAAAGCTAAAGGAAAAAATCGTTTTCCAAAAACAACACACGAAATGATTTTATAAATAATTGACGTTTTATTAAATCTTTGTGCATAGGGTGAAAGAGATCCTAGAAATTGCCCATCATTTTATGAAAGCAACGTATAGATCTCGATTCCTATTTTGACGAAGGTTTAAAACTCTTGTTTTTTTGTTAAAACGACACTTAATGAAAATCCCATAGTTTTGGACAATTAAAATCAAACCTTTCTCATAAAGAATAAAGCTTTCTCGGGTATATCGAAAAGGACATTCCGACGCGTTACTCAAATTAAAACACGATTTTTCCTAAAATCCAAATGACTCTTTCATACAAACTCACCACAACATGCACATAGGCACACACACACACACACACGCGCGCACCTACATACACATATTCATGAATTAAAGGATAGGAAAGCATTAAGATTGCGGTAACCGTGTTTCACGGAAGTCGAGGGGTGCCTAACACCTTCCCCTCACTTAAGCAAGCCCCCGAACTCTATGAATCTCGATTCGCAGACCAATTAATTCGGAGTCACACATGAGCCAGCGATTTATAAAAAACGAAAACTCGGATGAGTTGGTACATCCATTTCAAATATACCAACTGGCGACTCTGGTTAATTGGCTCATCATAAAAAACGATCTTTCAAAACCCCGTCGACATCAATGCCGATCTTTTCCAAAGAATCATTAAATCAAAAGGCTAAAATTGGAAAAGACCAAGAGAAAGCGAAAAACCGGCGTCGACAGCTGGCGACTCTGCTGGGGACATGTCGACGCCGGGTTTTCTCGTCTCTTCTTTTCTAATTTTAGCCTTTTGATTTAGATGACGTTTGGAAAAGGTCGGCATTGATGTCGACGGGGTTTTGAAAGATCGTTTTTATGATGAGCCAATTAACCAGAGTCGCCAGTTGGTATGTTTGGAATGGATGTACCAACTCATCCGAATTTTCGTTTTTTATAAATCGCTGGCTCATATGTGACTCCGAATTAATTGGTCTGCGAATCGAGATTCATAGAGTTCGGGGGCTTGTTTAAGTGAGGGGAAGGTGTTAGGCACCCCTCGACTTCCGTGAAACACGGTTACCGCAATCTTGATACTTTCCTATCCTTTAATTCATGAATATGTGTATGTAAGTGCGTGTGTGTGTGTGTGTACCTATGTGAATGTTGTGGTGAATTTGTATGAAAGAATCATTTGGATTTTAGGGAAAATTGTGTTTTAAATTGAGAACGCTTCGGAATGTCTTTTCGGTATACACGAGAAAGCTTTATGGGAAAGGTTTGATTTTAATTGTCAAAACTATGAGATTTTCGTTAGGTGTCCGTTTTGGCAAAACAAGAGTTTTAAACCTTTGCCAAAATAGGAATCGAGATCTATACGTTGCTTTCGTGAAATGATCGGGCAATTTCTAGAATCTCTTTCACCCTATGCACAAAGATTTAACAAAACGTTACTTATTTCTAAAATCAGATTTTGTGATGTTTGAGAACGATTTTTCTTTAGCTTTCTCGTTAGATAGGAATCGACATTCATTAACATTTCTCAAATTTTAACCTCGTGATTCTAATATCCTACTTTGATTGATTTTATGAAAATCTTATCATTTAGCTTTGAAATCAATTTCGTGTCGTAAATCAAATCAAGCATTAAAATGCGTTGGGGCTATTCATGGGCATGTAAGCCATCAAAATAATCCCAAACGCCTACAATCACAAGTTCCACTAATATGGGGCCTTAAATCCGATTCTCGCTTTGGCGTCGTTTTAAGGCCCGACGGTTACACGTTACAAGGAGGCTTACATTCCTACCCGCTATATACATCAAGACATGTCCCATCCTCGGATTTGGACCACGGGGTCGCTTTCCTAGGCTCACAACCACGATTATTACATACTCACAAAATCAAACATTACAATAAATAACCAACGCGGAAATTCTAACAATATCACGACATCCTAAATAGCAAATTAAAGGAACCACAACCAATACATCTCTTATACAACAAACAAGAAAATCAAAACCAATTGGATATCCTCGGGGTTATTAAGAAGAATTTTGTTTCCAATGGAACCCTCGCAAATAATCCCTAATCCATGATTGTTCAATAAGATACATGAAAATTATATCTAATTTACCCAAATCAATAGGACATGAATTGCTAGAACAAATAGAAATTTTCACCTTGCAATTGATCTCAAATGGATGTGAACTTGTGTATTTGAATAGGATAAATGATGTATTTGATACAATCAAACTCAAAAGAATTAATTCCACTCTTTTTTTTCCTCTTCTTTCTCCTTATTTTTGTTGCAAAATCTAGCTATTTTCTCTCTATTTCCGTATTTTTTGCTGCTGGCTGCAGGAATTCTTCTTCTTCAAAACTTTGCTGAACCCCCTGTATGCTGCCGAAGCTGGCTTAAATAGGCTGGCCAGAGCCAGCCGCAGATCTATCTGCGGCTGGCCGCAGATAGATCTGCGGCTGGCCAGCTGGCACGCCTCCCATCGCACTCAGCTGCTGAGTGCTGATTTCCCCGGTTTTCGTGCTGGCGCACCCACTTGGCCGCAGATCTATCCGCGGCTGGCGGGCTTGACTTTCTCGATTTTCGTGTCACGCCTCGGATTTTTCGGTTTACCGCAACGTCGGTTTTCGCTGACAGGCTCGTATTCCGCAGTCCGGGAACTTCCGGGAGACGTGCCACCTCATTCGGAAATGCCTGCCTCGGACGGCTTTATTGTCACGTAAACTTGGGCTGCCCAAATCATTGCGGTGGTGTCGGGCGCTCGCCCTTGTGCCCGCTCCTTTGCTCCCGCAAGCTGGTTCAATTGACGATTTCGCCCTCCTGTCATGGTTAGTAGAAGGAAACGCAAAATTTGGGTGTCTACAGCTGCCCCTCTTTATCATGTTTATGAAATGATAAATGAAATGAACAGGATAAAGAATAGACACCTGATGCATGAATGACAGTGTGTAAGAATGACAGTGTATACATGATGTCTCACACATATAGCTTATGATGCAACATAAGATGCAATGCATGCAAGACATTCGTAAGAGTGTCAATGTATCAACCCCCTGACCGTGTTTGTTAGTCTTTGGGTTCACTCTTTCAATCTATCGTCTCGTTCGGGGCCGGGGTATCGTCGCCGGTCACCCATCGCGTAACCCCCGGTTATCGTCGCCGGTTGGTTACCTTGTTGGAGCCGGTTATCGTCGCCGGTCATCCATCTCGTGATCGCCGGTTATCGTCGCCGGTCGATCGTCATGTCGGGGCCGGGTATCGTCGCCGGTCACCCATCGCGTAACCCCCGGTTATCGTCGCCGGTTGGTTATCTGTCGGAGCCGGTTATCGTCGCCGGTCATCCATCTCGTGATCGCCGGTTATCGTCGCCGGTCGATCGTCATGTCGGGGCCGGGTATATCGTCGCCGGTCACCCATCTCGTAACCCCCGGTTATCGTCGCCGGTTGGTTATCTGTCGGAGCCGGTTATCGTCGCCGGTCATCCATCTCGTGATCGCCGGTTATCGTCGCCGGTCGATCGTCTCGTCGGGGCCGGGTATCGTCGCCGGTCACCCATCGCGTAAAAACCCCCCGGTTATCGTCGCCGGTTGGTTATCTGTCGGAGCCGTTTATCGTCGCCGGTCATCCATCTCGTGATCGCCGGTTATCGTCGCCGGTCGATCGTCATGTCGGGGCCGGGTATCGTCGCCGGTCACCCATCTCGTAACCCCCGGTTATCGTCGCCGGTTGGTTATCTGTCGGAGCCGGTTATCGTCGCCGGTCATCCATCTCGTGATCGCCGGTTATCGTCGCCGGTCGATCGTCTCGTCGGGGCCGGGTATCGTCGCCGGTCACCCATCGCGTAACCCCCGGTTATCGTCGCCGGTTGGTTATCTTGTCGGAGCCGGTTATCGTCGCCGGTCATCCATCTCGTGATCGCCGGTTATCGTCGCCGGTCGATCGTCATGTCGGGGCCGGGTATCGTCGCCGGTCACCCATCTCGTAAACTTTTCACTTCAACACGTCAAATGGTTGCAAGGGAGCAAGGTGGGACCCACCAGGGCCAGCCGCAGATGGATCTGCGGCCAAGCCGCAGATGGATCTCTGCGGCCAGCCGCAGATACATCTGCGGCCATGATCGGGCCTTAAATCCAACGCGGCTCCTCCAGATCTGTCACTTTCAACTTGTAATTCAAAGAGATTCTCTCGATTTTTCTTGTTCGCAAGGGCTTTTTGTCGATTTTTTCAACTTTTCCTGCAAAAACTGTTCCGGTAGGATTGATCTACACGCTACAGGTAACACTTTGACCGGTCACTTTTCAATTTCGTCAATGTTTTGCTATACATTTGACTATTTGCATGTTTAGAGATAAAATGTATGCTTTACAATGCTATGTAATGTACCATCATAAATACATGCTATGTATCAACTATGTGAGTCCTATTTTATGTTCATGAGGCGGTCCCACATATTGTTATTCCTTTTCTGCAATAAAATCATGCATTACATGCTGTAATTACATATATGAATGCAATTTAAATCTGTTTGAGGCTTTGATTGATGGAAAAACACGCTTGGCTTATGCCTGGGATGTTCAATTTACAAACGGAACTCTGCCGATTTTTTTTTTTTTTTTTGTTTTTTTTTTTTTTTTTTTTTTTTTTTTTTTTTTTTTTTTTTTTTTTTTTTTTTTTTTTTTTTTTTTTTTTTTTTAGCATGCATCATGTTGCATTAATCATATGATGAGGCTAGAAATTTAGAAATGTTCATTACATAATTTTAAAAGGAAACTTACCTTCTTTCTCGCCCGTTCTATTCCAGCTATGGATCGTGATGCGCCCAGTAGCTCCTCCGCGCCTCTCGGACTTCGGGTGTTCGCCGTCGTAGGGCTGCACCCACTCCTGTTCCTCCTCGGACCCGTCAGGCTCGTCGTTTGACGGAGGCTGTTATTCGTCCTGGTCCTCCGGACGTTGAGGAGGCTGTTCCTCCGGAGGTCGCGGCAGAGGGGCCATCCTCTAGCACTCCGGCTCCATCTACTCATCAGGCTCCTTCTGGCGCCTCTGTGCAGATACCCGATCTTTTGGGTCGGGATCTCAGTCGTCACCCCTCGGCATCTCTCGTGGCTAACGAGGTATATTTCAGCTCTATTCTGATTTCATTCTCAATTTCTCCATTCTCCTTTTACCCGGATTGACCCCTTGGTGATTGCCCCAGGTACCCGAGTTTACCCAGCCGAGGGGTAACTGGTTCAACATCTATTCCCTTTACGCGGCCCTGCACAGTGATTATCGGGCGATGGTGGACTCTTGGGGCTTCCGACATTTCTTCACTATCATCCCCCGCCAGTGCCCCTGGGGTTACATGAGGGCTTTATCCGAGCGATGGTTTCACCATACGCAGTCTCTCCATCTTCTTGACTGTGAGGTCGTGCTGACTCCCTGGGATTGGAGGTACATTACGGGCATAGAGTTCACCGGGTCCCGTGTCCCCCTGGATCTTGATATCACTCCAGTGGAGGTTCGAGCTTTATTGGGCTTCGGTGCTGAGGATCGGGTCTTTAAGGCCCGCAGTATCCGATCTGGTGCCTTGGCTGTCGATGCAGTTGGGGGTCTGTACGCACTGCCCATTCCCGCGGATCAGGGCACCAGGGACATTCTGCTACGACGCCTGTTCCTGACCATCATGAGGGGTTGTTTTCTGGGGAACAACTCCTCTACCATTCATTTCAGCGTCGTAGGAGCGGTCAGAGATGTGGACCGCATCGGTGATTATGACTGGGGGTCATTCACCTTTGCGTATTTCCTCCACGGCATGCGTCTACGCTCAGAGGGACAGACTGATGCCTGGCTCGGCTTCTACCATTTTCTGTTGGTGAGTCCCCTCCTCCTCTCTCTTACTGTATTTCTTTTCCTTTCATCTCTTTTCTGTATTTGATAGTGACTCATGCCTTGCCTTGTTTCTATTCACAGTTCTGGGCTTACGAGCGGCTGCCATGTCTGAGGCCTATCACTACTCTGGGCCCGGACACTTATCCTCGGGGTCGGCGATGGCATCACAGTACTCTGGAGGAGGTCCCCGTGTCGGGCAGCTTTGCACATTGTCGTATTCAGCTGGAGTTGATCACGGCTGCCGATGTCGTCTGGATTCCCTACCTCTCCGATCATCTGACTGTGGGGTTTGCTGACGGGCATCCTTCCGGCCCGGAGTTCGAGCTTTCCACCCGTCGCCTCACTTTGCAGAGTGTTGGAGGCTGGGTGATGTATCTGGGAGAGCGCGCATTCAGATGCGTCACTGGAGAGATCCGCATCCCGCACTCCCTTTCTTTCACTACTTTCTGGCCGCTGGATTCTCAGCCTTCAGAGATCATGCTTGCCGGGGAGGATGGTCGGATGCTTTCCACGGGTCCCACTACGAGTGATGCATTCCGTACATGGTGGGTGCCCCGTACCATCGGTCCTCAGACTCGGGCCACTTTCTTCCTTGGAGACATGGTTCCAGGCTCGGTGACGATGACCGATTGGGCTGCCTGTGTTCGGACCCCTACCCACGCTGAGCAGATCGCCTCATTGACCCGTCAGGTAGATCAGTTGTCTCTGTTTATTCGAGGATTGGGCCGGGCCCCGGAGGAGGCTTACACCTACGATCCTGACGGTGCAGGTTATGATGCAGGCCCGAGTTCATCTGATGCCACAGCGCATCCCTACATCCCTGATATGAACTTTGGTCCTCCGAGCTCGACGACTCCAGGGGATCAGTTCGAGGATCCTGCTTTCATAGATGATACTGATTTTATTTAGACCAGGATAGGATAGGGCCTTTTGTATCGGCACCTGCTTAGATTTCTTTTTCATTTATGCACTATGTACTGAACTCATTTATTTATTTATGCACAGTTTCTTTTTCATTTTTATGGAATTCACCTGTTTTATTATTAACTGTATGATGCATGCTTTTATTTATGGATAGAGAATGACCCCTGTACAGTCTTTTTGATACTATTTTTTCAGATGTCATCCTCGGATGCTGTGACTCGTTTGGATTCCATTCCTCCCACAGGGTTGGTCGGCAGCCTCCTCCGTTGGTTGGACAGTTTACTGCCGGCAGACAGGATTATCGCGGATGGTCTTTTGGGACATTCTTTGTCCTTATTAACCTTCCAGGTGCCAGCGGGCTTTGTGGATGGTCTTCTGAGCCATTGGGCCCCTGCCCGTCAGGTGTTTAGGTTTGGGACAGTGGAGCTGACCCCCACCCTTGAGGAGTATGCTCGCTTCACCGGCTTGCCCTTGGATGGTCCCTGTGCTAGGGTTACTGTTGGTTCCATGCGCCGTCAATTCTTGACTTTCACCGGTTTGCGGAGGGCTGTCTTATTACCGGTAACCACATCAGACCATATGGTTCCTCTTCAATTCTTGATTGACCGATTCGGCTCACCTGACAGTCTCCGTCTTTTCCTCGGTGATTTTTTTCCGTGTCCGAGGAGCGCTGGGATGCCTTGAGAGTGGACGTTCTGATGGCCTGTGTCATCTCAGTTTTGTATTTGCCTGCAGGATCCGATCATTTGGACATGCGGATTGTTGCGGCCGTTCGGGCCCTTCAGGAGGATCACACCATTCTCCCCATGATATTGGCGGATACCTATATGTCGGCCACATATTGCCAGTCCTTCCGAGGGAGATTCTTCAGAGGGAGTTCGACCTTATTGTATATGTGGTTCATGAGTCATCTTAGTCCCATCGGCCATTTCCGTCGCCAAGGGTTTTGCTTCAGCCATGACATAACCACGCAGTTTTCGCTTCGTCCCGCGAGTTGTACTGATGTTGCCTCCTGGACATCATTTTTGTCTATCATTGAGGACCCCTTTCATCTATTGGTTTATTCGGGCTATTGCTCCTTCCTGAGCTTCTTGACTCATGTGCCTGGCATGGATTTCATTCCCATTGCTGGGTTAAGGGGCGTGACGACCTATCATCCCCTGGCGGTTATGGGGCAGTTTGATCAGACACAGGATTTACACCCCTTCGCGGGTACAGCCGCATACCGATTCCTTATATCATTCTGTACAGAGAGGGATCTATTGCAGGTATACGAGCTTTGGAATCACAGGATCTTTGCCGAATATAGTGCGAGCTGTCACATCCAGACATTTGCCTACGCACAGTGGTTGCGTGGAGACCTGGATTCGGCTAGTTTGAGTCGGACTGGGGCCTTTGATGACTCTGGAGTGATTTTCACAGAAGATACCGCAGACCATTCCATTTCAGCCGATTCTGCCCCGAGTCGGGTCGCTGAGGATTCCCGACTCCTCCTGGCCCTGATTACTACTGAAGCCGAGAGGGATGCCGCCCTTGGCCGAGAGAGATGAGGCCATTCGGGCTAGAGATGCTGCCATTGCTGATAGAGAGGCCATTGTATTTCAGACCAAGGCAGTGGTAGATGCTCATTTTGGGACTGTCAGCCGAGCTACTGCTTTACTAGATCGTATTGATATGATGGGGCAGCAGATTGCAGGAGATGCTGATGCTTCAGATCTATCCACCACCCTGTCCATCCTGCTTCGGCTAGTTTCAGATTTGTAGATTATTTTATTTCCTGCATAGACTATGTTGGTTTCATCAGTTATTGAAAGATAAATCTTGTAATAAAACGACTTATATATATATAGACATGCATTTAAATTTAGTCATTTTCCCCTTTTGTCGTATCATTGCCCTCCATTAGATCATCATTTTATCCAATTGACCACGATTTTGACATCTCGCCTTCTTTCTTTCCTCAAGACTTGACGGAGATTTGACAGATATTGCCGCACACCTTTTGATTTCGTCGGATTGAATCTCAGATTTTGGATAACTGTTTGGGTTGGATCAGGGTATGTATTCTGGGATGAAACTGGTTGGGCAGTTGGTTTCGGGAAGGTTTTGAGGGTGTAGGAAGGTTTTATCGGGCTATCGAAAATTGGTTTTGGTCGGGGAAAGGATTATTTTTAAAGGATCGGACCGCGCCATGATGGCTGCCTACGTACCCCCACAAGTTGGGAGATCAGGTCCTACGTAGTTCGCTCTCGAAGGAAAAACAGAAATGATGATTTAAGCGTAGAACCGCTTCACCGAGTCAGAATTGAGGGGTTGTGGAAATACCTCACCATCCATTTCTTGCAATATGAGGGCCCCTCCGGATAGTACTTTCTTGATCACAAATGGCCCTTCCCAGTTCGGGGCAAACTTCCCCTTGGCTTCGTCTTGACAAGGCATGACTCTCTTTAGCACCAGGCCATTCTCCTTGAATTTCCGAGGCCTGATCCTTTTGTCGTATGATCGGGAGATCCTCTGTTGATATAGTTGGCCGTGCCAAACAGCAGCCACCCTCCTTTCATCAATTAGGGCCAACTGGTCGTATCGACTTTGCATCCAATCCTCCTCGCTTATCTGAGCATCGATCACTATTCTGAGGGACGCCATCTCAACTTCAACTGGCAGGACAGCCTCCATTCCATATACCAAGGCGTAAGGGGTTGCTCCCGTAGAAGTACGCGTGGATGTTCGGTATGCCAGCAGGGTGAGGGGTAACAGATCCGGCCATCCCCGATGATTAGCAGACATTTTCGCCATGATCTTCTTGATGTTCTTATTGGCCGCCTCCACTGCCCCATTCATTTTGGGACGGTAAATGACGGAATTGAGGTGCTTAATCTTGAACTGGTCACACAGTCCCTTCATGAGGGCGTTGTTTAAATTCTTGGCATTGTCGGAGACCACAACCTCAGGTTGCCCATATCGGCAAATGACATTATTCCTGATGAAGCTGACGATGACCTCCTGAGTTACTTTAGGGAAAGAAGCTGCCTCTACCCATTTGGTGAAATAATCGATCATGACGAAAATGAACCGGTGCCCGTTGCTTGCTTTGGGCTCTATTGGTCCGATTACATCCATTCCCCACATCGAAAATGGCCACGGGGAGGTCATACAGTGCAGTTCATGGGGAGGCGTATGTATCACATTACCGTGCGCCTGACATTGATAACACCGTTTGACATGATCCTCGCAATCGGCTTTCAGCGTTAACCAATAATGCCCTGTCCTCAAGATCTTTTTGGCCAACATCGGTCCACTCATATGTGGCCCACACACCCCGCCATGGATTTCATTCATAATCCTTTGGGATTGCGTTTCGTCTACGCATTGCAACAGTCCCAACCCGGCATCCCTTTTGTAAAGTGAATCGCCACTCAGGTAAAACTTCATCGCCATCTTTTGAATTCTCATCCTTTCGGTCCGATTTGCCTGATCGGGAAGGGATCTGTCTCTCAGATATTCCCTTATGTCGTGATACCAGGGCTGCCTCGTCAACACCACCTCGTTTGATAACACTGCCACATTTTCCTCATATGCCGGGGCATTCTGTACGGTGATCTCAATCTGTGGACTGTCCCTATTCTTGATCACGTGGATTAAGGAAGCCAAAGTCGCCAATGCATCGGCAAAATCATTTCGTCCCCGAGGGATATGGCGGAAGGCGATATCTTCGAACTCTTGCATAAGCTGGGTGACACAACGATGGTATGGAAGTAATCGAAGCTCCTTAGTGTTGTATACCCCGATTGCTTGTCTGATTACCAATTCTGAATCCCCGAACACCGCTAGTCTTTTTACTCCCATGTCACGGGCCAATCGGAGTCCCAAGATACACCCCTCGTATTCAGCGGTGTTGTTCGAATTGCTGAAACGAAGTTTAGTGGCCACGGGGTATTGTTCTCCGGTGATAGAGACTAGGACCGCTCCGGCTCCTGCCCCCTCGGCATTCATGGCACCATCAAAATACAGCTTCCAAAATTGTCCCTCGTCATCACATTTTTCGTGCGATACCCAAAATATATCCTCGCCCGGGAGAGGAGTTTCTAACGGCTCCATCCCTCCTGACGGGGTTTCTGCCAACTGATCTGCAATTCCCTGCCCTTTCATGGCCTTCTGGGTCACGTACACCATGTCAAACTGTTGCAAGATTAACTGCCATCTGGACAATCGACAATTCAGCATGGGCCTTTCAAAAATATATTTCAAGGGATCCATTCTTGATATCAGGTACGTTGTATGCCCATGGAGGTAGTGCTGTAATCTCCCTGCCGCCCAGGCCAGAGCACAACAAGTCTTCTCGATGGGAGTGTAATTCTGCTCACATTGGCTAAATCTTTTGCTGAGGTAATAGATGGCCTGCTCCTTACCCGCCTCATTTTTCTGTCCCAGCATGCATCCCATCGCAATGGCATTGACCGATATGTACATAAACAGAGGGATCCCGTCCTTCGGGGGTACCAGCACTAGTGCCTCAGTCAATTGCTTTTTAATGGTCTGAAGCGCCTTTTGACATTGCTCATTCCATTCCTGGGAAACCCCTTTTCTTAACAGTTTAAAAATCGGCTCACATGTAGTCGTCAAGTGGGATATAAAACGGCTGATGAAGTTTATCCTCCCCAGGAATCCTCTTATCTCCTTCTCTGTGTGGGGTGCTGGCATATCCACAATGGCCTTAATCTTTGCTGGATCCAACTCAATGCCCCGATCACTAACCAGGAATCCCAAGAGCTTACCCGACTGCACTCCGAAAGCACACTTTGCTGGATTGAGTTTCAAGTTATACTTTCTGAGTCGATCGAATAGCTTTTTAAGATGAGTTATATGATCGGACTCTACCTTTGATTTCACAATAATGTCATCCACGTAGACCTCTATCTCCTTGTGCATCATATCGTGGAACAAGGCCATCATGGCTCTCTGATAAGTAGCCCCTGCATTTGTGAGACCGAAAGCCAGTCGTCTATAGCAGAAAGTGCCCCAGGGGGTGATGAATGCGGTCTTTTCCCGATCTTCCTCCGCCACCATTATCTGATGATATCCTGCGAAGCAATCCACAAAAGAGTACATTTCGTACTGGGCCGTGTTATCCACCAGGATGTGTATGAAAGGCACCGGGAAGTTATCTTTGAGACTGGCCTTGTTTAGATCTCTGTAGTCTACACATACCCTCACCTTTCCTCCAGGCTTAGCTACTGGGACCACATTGGATAGCCATTCCGGGTAAGTGGACACCATAATGATTCCCGCCCTGAACTGTTTGATGATCTCTTCCTTCACCTTTAAACTCCACTCAGGTTTCAACTTCCTCAGTTTCTGCTTGACAGGCCTGAAGCCCTCCTTGATGGGTAATCGGTGTACCACAATGTCGGTGGACAAGCCAATCATATCTTCATGAGACCAGGCGAAGACATCCTCATATTGGCTTAGTAACTCAATTATTTCTGCTTTTTGGCTGGGGTTAAGGTCTGTCCCTATCTTGAGTTCTTTTGGATTGTCAGGGGTTCCGATATCTATAGTGATGGTTTGGTCCAAATTGGGTTTGGGTTTATCCTCGACCCATCCCTTGATCTCGTCAGGTGCGTCGTCGTAATCTGTCTTATCTTGTTCAATGCCCATTAAATCGAAATCCAGCTCAATGTCAAAATCATCATCATCATTCAAATTTGAAAGACCATTTGTTAGGCAAGGATTACTCAAATGGGTACACCTGACATGAAACAAAATACTTGTCATATATAAATCATTTTTTACGACGATCGCAATTTCAAATAACACGAAGAAACGACACAATTATGCAGAAATAAAACAACAACAAAATAAAACTTCTTCATTCCCCCATCATCTGGGGTCAACCACCCTGACGTCGAGCTTTACCCCTGTTTGGATATCACTGGTTTCTGGGTCCAATTGTCGATGGTCAGGTCAGCTGAAATGCGCTGGATGAAAGAGGTCCTCACATCGGACACCTCCCCGATGATTACGGATACGTCGCCTGAGTTCTCCTCCATACCCTCTCCAGGAATAATCAGTCCTGCCCAATCGATGACAGGCGCAACTTGTTGGGCTCCCGGTGGTATGATAATATTCGTCCCCTCCTTGCTGCTTGTTGATTGTCCGGGGATGTAGCATTTGGTTTCAAACTCTTTTGCGACCTCCTGCAGGAAACTTTCCCTCCGGGCCAACTCACTATGTGTGGGGGTTAACTCTTCATTCCCTGCCCCAATCACAGGTCCGCTGATCCCCTGCTCATTGTCGGCTTTGGTCGCTGGACTGCCAATTAGTCGAATCGGAGTAGCACCCTGACGGTGTCCCCGTACTGCGCCCACATGGTATCCCAATCCTGCTTTGCCTATCTGCTGTGGTAGGTGGATGGGCTTGGTGATTCCCTGACTGCTTTTCCCTAGTCCCTGTCCAGGTTGGAAGTTCATTTTAATCATTTCCTTTGCCACAAAGGTGAGTTCCGGAGAGACCCTTGGTTTCACAGCTGGAGCTCCCAGGCATCTATAATGGGGAGTGCTAATCTCTAGTGCTTGAAAGCTGGCAGGCGCCGCTGACTCATCCACATTGATTACTGGTAGGCCACTCCTGGGAGGAAAAGGGTCATCACATTCGGCCGAGATTGTTACCAGATTCCCATCGATGATCAAACTTGATTTGTTGGTGGAGCGTGGAAGGGACTGCCCCGGCCATGTGTATCCACGGCCTCCCTAACAGCAGGTTGTAGCTTGCCGTGATATCCAGGACTTGGAAGGAGATATCAAAAGTACAGGGTCCTATCTCCACTGGCAATTCTATCTCTCCGATGGTGTCCCTCCGGGATCCGTCAAAAGCCCGAACCACCATATGACTGGCCCGCAGGCGCTTGGGACTGATGTTCATTTTCTTCAGCGTACTGAGAGGACATATATTCAATGCCGATCCCCCGTCGATCAGTACCCCATTCATGACATATCCTGAGGAGATTACTGCAATGTGTAGCGGTTTTCGGTGCCCCCTTCCTTCTTCGGGAATGTCCTCATCTGTAAAGGATATTGCATCGGTTTCCAATAAGTGGCCTATCAGCTGGCCGAAACCCTCCTCACTAATTTCTTTGGACACAAATGCCTCCTCCAAAACCTTCATCAGGGTTTTGCAATGCTCACTGGATGACAATACCAAGTCCATGACTGATGTTAGGGTTGATTCCTCATTTAAACTCTGGATCCCCCTCATTTCTGGGTGATCCATCCTTTTCAAAAACTCTATGGCCCTTTCCTCAGAAACCTCTTCATTTTTTCTCTTTTGGCTCTCAAGGACTCGCCCGGGCAGATATAAAGGGTTCCCCTTGGTCGTCACGGAAGCACAACTGGCCGCTTCCTCGGGTATTCCCCCGTAATTCCAGGGTACAGTCTTCAGATTACTGATAGGGAGTTGTGGCCTTGCAGCAAAAATGATGGGCCTCGGAGCTGTCAACTTGATAGGTCCCTCTATGTTATTCGTACTTACCCCTATCAACTTGATGGGCGTTACCCTCGCACTCCCATGGTCATGTATCACATTTATCATCTCCTCAACGTTCTGCACATAGTTCAACCTTGGCGGCCCCCCAGCCTCACTTGCCTCCGTCGCATTGACTCCCCCTCCATCATGTCTTGGCAGGGGATTTGCCTTAACATTCGGGGAATCCGGCTGTTCCACCACAATCTCTCCACTGTCAATCAGGTTTTGGATTCGATGCTTTAACGTCCAGCAATCCTGTGTATCATGGCCAGGGGAACTGGAGTGGTATGCACACCGCTTGCTCGGGTCAAACCTTCTACCCTTTGGGTCACTCGGGGGGGTGCCAAACCAACAATCTTCTTTTGGGCTACTAATACCGCTAATACTCGTTCAAAAAGCGGCTCCCCGAGCGGGGTGAATACTCGGTTTTGCGAGGCCTCATATCTTCTTCGCCCCTCTGCTCTTTGATCTGAGAAATTGGGCTGTCGGGGTGGCCCTCCCCTCTGTGCCTGTACCGGAAGATGGCTTTCTGCTTTACTGGACGACCCTTGTAGGATGAGGGAGACATCCTCTTCCTTCCTCTTTTGGACTCTCCGGGAAGTGCTGCCATAGTTTCCATTCTGTATTTGCTCGGCAGCAGTTTCTAAAGCAGTAAGATCCCGGATTTTACCCGATTTCAACCCCATGTCAACCATCTCTCCATGTTTAATCATTTCCGCAAAAGGTCTTCCAATCCCCGAGATGACCCTCTCATAATACGGTGCCTCCTGAATGTCTACAAAGGTCATTACCATCTCTGATTCGCTCATCGGGGGAGTTACCTGGGCAGCCATGCCCCTCCATCTTTGCGCATATTCCCTAAAGGATTCCCTAGGCTGTTTTTTAACCTTTGTCATTTGGTACCTGTCAAGAGCCATCTGGGCCTGAAAGCTGTATTGGGTTAAGAAAGTATGGGCCAATTCCTCCCAGTTGTGGATTCGGGCGTTGTCGAGGCGGGCATACCATATTCTTGCCTCCCCTGTTAAGCTTTTCTGAAATAGCTGCATTCTTAACCCCTCGTCTTCGGCATAAGACCCGAGTTCTCCAATGTAGATTTTCAAGTGTGTATAGGGGTCTCCCTTTCCATTGTACTTTTCAAACTCGGGAACTTTGAACTTTTCTGGATATCTGGCTCCGGGGAAAACACATAGATCCGAATAATTAACCCTGCCCAGGGAGCCTATGCCCCTTAGAGATTGGATGGTTTCCTCCATGTGTTTCATTTTTCTCCGAAGGTCGTCATTGTCCCCTTCTTCTGGGATAGTAATCACTGTCCTGCTATGTATGGGAACGGCCTTTGGGATGATTGGCTCGTCCTTGAGTCGGGGTTGGTCCTCTTTAAGCAAGTTTGTACCATTTTTAGGAGGATTCTGATCATCCCCTGGTGGTGGAGTATTATGCGATCCCTGGTTTACCGGATCCTGTCTGATTAGGAACTGTTCCTTTAACATTGTGGCCATTTCCATCATCTGTCTTTTAAAATCATCAAACTCCTCCCGAGATATGGAATTATGGTTAGGAAGATCAGCCATTTCAGATGTAAAGACCTGGGCTTTCTTAGACTGCGAACGAGTTTGAGGAGCAATCCTACAGAGACAACGGTTCGAAGTTTAGTCCCGGGGAAATGAAAACATGGATGCATGCTAAAACTGTAAATTTTTTGTATGTTTTTTGGTTTTTTTAATCTTTTTTCTGCAAAACAACTCGTTAGCGGTTCTTTATTGAAATAATACATGCTAGATATGATTTATGCTTCCCGTGTCGTTCCCTGCAAAACACAGAGGTTAGTTTTTTCTTTTGACATAAAGGGGACGTATATATGAATATGTTGCAATGGAATTATGGCATTTATACGCAGAAACGAAAAAGGGCATGAAGAGACTTATCCTGCGTCGGGTTAATCTGAGGCTGACCTACCCTAGGGTTCCTCTCGCGGGCTTTTCGGCATGAAGGTTCCCAAATCTTCGCAATCTACTCGTTTGAGCCCTTTCGATTGGAGCGGATTTGAGTGGTGCGTTTCCTGAGCCATCTCCGGGGAGCAGCCCCATCGAGTCCAGTAATAAGCAACCGACAGGTTCGCCTCAGGAGGAGGTACTCTCTCAACATACATTCACATTCATCGTCCTCACCGTATGCAAATGATTTCTTTAAAGTAAAGCCATTCCATTCAATTATTCATTTATTGGACAAAACACGCATTCACACAACAAAAACCCAAAAGATCAAAATATCGCATGCACACACATATTCATGAATTTTTTAAAGGATAGAATAGCATCAAGATTTTAATGCGGCTTAAGCCCTCTATCGTTCCCCAGCAGAGTCGCCAGCTGTCGACGCCGGGTTTTTTCTTCTCTTTTGGTCTTTTCCAATTTTAGCCTTTTGATTTAGATGACGTTTGGAAAAGGTCGGCATTGATGTCGACGGGGTTTTGAAAGATCGTTTTTTATGGTGAGCCAATTAACCAGAGTCGCCAGTTGGTATATTTGAAATGGATGTACCAACTCATCCGAGTTTTCGTTTTTTTATAAATCGCTGGCTCATGTGTGACTCCGAATTAATTGGTCTGCGAATCGAGATTCATAGAGTTCGGGGGCTTGCTTAAGTGAGGGGAAGGTGTTAGGCACCCCTCGACTTCCGTGAAACACGGTTACCGCAATCTTGATGCTTTCCTATCCTTTAATTCATGAAATGTGTGTGTGTGCGCGCGCTTGTGTGTGGGTGTGTGTCTATGTGAATGTTGTGGTGAGTTTGTATGAAAGAGTCATTTGGATTTTAGGGAAAATCGTGTTTTAATTTGAGTACGCTTCGGAATGTCTTTTCGATGTACCCGAGAAAGCTTTATTCTTTATGAGAAAGGTTTGATTTTAATTATCAAAACTATGAGATTTTCGTTAAGTGTCGTTTTAACAAAACAAGAGTTTTAAACCTTCGTCAAAATAGGAATCGAGATCTATACGTTGCTTTCATAAAATGATGGGCAATTTCTAGGATCTCTTTCACCCTATGCACAAAGATTTAATAAAACGTCAATTATTTATAAAATCATTTCGTGTGTTGTTTTGGAAAACGATTTTTTTTTTCTTTAGCTTTCTCGTTAGATAGGAATCGACATTCATTAACATTTCTCAAATTTTAACCTCGTGATTCTAATATCCTACTTTGATTGATTTTATGAAAATCTTATCATTTATCTTTGAAATCAATTTCGTGTCGTAAATCAAATCAAGCATTAAAATGCGTTGGGGCTATTCATGGGCATGTAAGCCATCAAAATAATCCCAAACGCCTACAATCACAAGTTCCACTAATATGGGGCCTTAAATCCGATTCTCGCTTTGGCGTCGTTTTAAGGCCCGACGGTTACATGTTACAAGGAGGCTACATCCTACCCGCTACATACATCAAGACATGTCCATCATCGGATTTGGACCACGGGGTCGCTTTCCTAGGCTCACACGAGATTAATACATGCCTACAAAATGAATATTACATAACTAACCAACCCGGGTTTATCTAATATACCATGATATCCGGAAATGACAATCTAAATAAATTACACCCACTAAATTATCACAAACAAGCTAGAAATTTTATCAATTGGATATCCTCGGGTTATTAGGAAGAATTTTGTTCCGATGGAACCCTCCTTAATAATCCATAATCCATGATTGTTCAACAATATACATGAAAACTACATCCCATTTAAGCAAATAAGAGGATATGAATTGTTATACAAAAAGGAATTTTTACCTTGCAAAATGATCTCAAAAAGGATGAAGTCTTGGTATTTGAATAGGATGAGAAATATATTTGATACAATCAAAATTAAAGGAGTAAAATTTCTCTCTTCTTCCTCTCTTTTCTTCCTATTTTTGTTGCAAAATCTACTATTTTTCTCTCAAAATCCGTGCTGCTGTTTGCTGTTTTTCTTCTTCTTCTCCAAAATTTTGCTGAACTTGCTGTATGCTGCCGAAGCTGGCTTAAATAGGCTGGCCAGAGCCAGCCGCAGATCTATCTGCGGCTGGCCGCAGATAGATCTGCGGCTGGCCAGCTGGCACGCCTCCCATCGCACTCAGCTGCTGAGTGCTGATTTCCCGGTTTTCGTGCTGGCGCACCCACTTGGCCGCAGATCTATCCGCGGCTGGCGGGCTTGACTTTCTCGATTTTCGTGTCACGCCTCGATTTTCGTACCGCAACGTCGGTTTTTGTTGACAGGCCCGTATTCCGCAGTCCGGGAACCTCTGGGAGACGTGCCACCTCATTCGGAAATGCCTGCCTCGGACGGTCATGCTGTCACGTAAACTTGGTTTGCCCAAAACATTGTGGCGGGGCCGGGCGCTCGCCCTTGTGTCCGCTCCTTTGTTCCCGCAAGCTGGTTCAATTGACGATTTCGCCCTCCTGTCATGGTTAGTAGAAGGAAACGCAAAATTTGGGTGTCTACAGCTGCCCCTCTTTATCATGTTTATGAAATGATAAATGAAATGAACAGGATAAAGAATAGACACTCGATGCATGAATGACAGTTCGTAAGAATGACAGTACATACATGATGCCACACATATAGCTTATGATGCAACACAAGATGTAATGCATGCAAGACATTCGTAAGAGTGTCAATGTATCAACCCCTTGACCGTGTTTGTTAGTCTTTGGGTTCACTCTTTCAATCTATCGTTTCGTTCGGGGCCGGGTATCGTCGCCGGTCACCCATCTCGTAACCCCCGGTTATCGTCGCCGGTTGGTTATCTGTCGGAGCCGGTTATCGTCGCCGGACATCCATCTCGTGATCGCCGGTTATCGTCGCCGGTCAATCGTCTCGTCGGGGCCGGGTATCGTCGCCGGTCACCCATCTCGTAACCCCCGGTTATCGTCGCCGGTTGGTTATCTGTTGGAGCCGGTTATCGTCGCCGGTCATCCATCTCGTGATCGCCGGTTATCGTCGCCGGTCAATCGTCATGTCGGGGCCGGGTATCGTCGCCGGTCACCCATCTCGTAACCTCCGGTTATCGTCGCCGGTCGGTTATCTTGTCGGAGCCGGTTATCGTCGCCGGTCATCCATCTCGTGATCGCCGGTTATCGTCGCCGGTCGATCGTCTCGTCGGGGCCGGGTATCATCGCCGGTCACCCATCTCGTAACCTCCGGTTATCGTCGCCGGTTGGTTATCTGTTGGAGCCGGTTATCGTCGCCGGTCATCCATCTCGTGATCGCCGGTTATCGTCGCCGGTCGATCGTCTCGTCGGGGCCGGGTATCGTCGCCGGTCACCCATCTCGTAACCTCCGGTTATCGTCGCCGGTCGGTTATCTTGTCGGAGCCGGTTATCGTCGCCGGTCATCCATCTTGTGATCGCCGGTTATCGTCGCCGGTCGATCGTCATGTCGGGGCCGGGTATCGTCGCCGGTCACCCATCTCGTAACCTCCGGTTATCGTCGCCGGTCGGTTATCTGTTGGAGCCGGTTATCGTCGCCGGTCATCCATCTCGTGATCGCCGGTTATCGTCGCCGGTCGATCGTCATGTCGGGGCCGGGTATCGTCGCCGGTCACCCATCTCGTAACCTCCGGTTATCGTCGCCGGTCGGTTATCTTGTCGGAGCCGGTTATCGTCGCCGGTCATCCATCTCGTGATCGCCGGTTATCGTCGCCGGTCGATCGTCTCGTCGGGGCCGGGTATCGTCGCCGGTCACCCATCTCGTAACCTCCGGTTATCGTCGTCGCCGGTCGGTTATCTTGTCGGAGCCGGTTATCGTCGCCGGTCATCCATCTCTCGTGATCGCCGGTTATCGTCGCCGGTCGATCGTCTCGTCGGGCCGGGTATCGTCGCCGGTCACCCATCTCGTAACCTCCGGTTATCGTCGCCGGGTCGGTTATCTTGTCGGAGCCGGTTATCGTCGCCGGTCATCCATCTCGTGATCGCCGGTTATCGTCGCCGGTCGATCGTCTCGTCGGGGCCGGGTATCGTCGCCGGTCACCCATCTCGTAAACTTTTCACTTCAACACGTCAAATGGTTGCAAGGGAGCAAGGTGGGACCCACCAGGGCCAGCCGCAGATGGATCTGCGGCCAGCCGCAGATGGATCTGCGGCCAGCCGCAGATACATCTGCGGCCATGATCGGGCCTTAAATCCAACGCGGCTCCTCCAGATCTGTCACTTTCACCCATCTCGTAAAGTTATTTGTTTTATTAGAATATAATTAGAATATATTATATTATATATAAAGTTATTTGTTTTATTAGAATATTTTATTGTACAGTAAAAATCAGACGAACGAATTCGTTAGTGGCGTGCTAAGCCGCGCGTTTGTCAAACGTGGTGTGTTAAGCATTTTTCTATAAATAAGTTGCTTAGTTGAGGTATGAAACTCACACCAGAATCACAAAATTCTTCTTCTATAATATTGTGCATATTTCTTTTGAGTATAAAGATACTCTGAGTGTTACAAATAGTGCAAGAATTTCTCAAGATAATCTTCTTTATACCACTTAGATCTAGTCTCATACTAAGGTAAAAGATATCATTTTCTTTCATACTCGTAAATGATATTATTATTTTTTTCATACTCGTAAGGAATATCATTTTCTTTCATACTTCTCCATTTATGGTAAGAAATTATTATTCGTTTCCATAACCTTAATATTAAATGGTGAAAATTCCTAAAATTAATAAAATATCCTTAATAGTTTGTACTTCATTTACTATCTTTTCACCTCAATCTTTCTATTATATTTTATACGTTATAGTTGAATTGTGAATCTTATTTATTCTATTCTTGAACTTTGATCGAATTTTTGGATATCATGTTAACTATTTGGACATTCTTGAACTCTGGATAAATTAAATTACAAATCTCTAATATTTATTCGTGATCTTATTATTTTTATTCATCTTTTATATCATTGTCATAATCCTCAGATTTAAATGGTGATGCAAGTTTTTTTTGCCTTGTAGTGCAAAGATGAACTGATGATTGACATGATTATGACCAGAAACTGTTTATTAATATAATCATAATCTTTGGTATTACAGACAAAAGCTTGTAGTGAAAGTTCTTTTTGGCCCGCAATGCAAAGATGGACTGATATTTGACATGATCATGACCATTGGTGTTACAAATGAATATGTTTGACATGTAGTGCAAAGATAAACTGTTGATTTGGATGATTATAAACAGGAATTGTTGATTGGTGTTATAGAGATAAAATAATGATGGTGAATTTTTTTCAAATAAGAGAAAATAGTAGACATTATGTTCTATTTGACTCTTTTAATGAATTATTAATTTCGCTGCAGTTATCGTTGAAAATTTATTCTCGATAAATATCTGATTTATTATCGTTAAAGGCTAAAGATAATTTATTCTTCATTATTTTAGTTATGATATTTTTTACTAGACTAATTGAGCTCACCCTTTTCAGTTTTGTTCCATTGTTCTTCTCAGAAAATGAGAGTGTAGCTGAGACTAGTCGGGATATGGAGTGATCGTCCGAGACTGTAGAGGTATCTCAATACGTTATAAAATAGGGTGCTAATAATCGTATTGAGAACTTAAGTTATGTTTGTTTTGAAACTCACAGTATATGTGTTGACATATTTTGCACGACAGTATAATAGTTATAAATAGAAAAATTTGTATTTAGATTTTGTAGTATATATTTTAACGACTCAAAATAAATTGTGTGAACCTATTTTGAGGGCGTCACACGAGATGTGAAAATTTATTTTAACAGTCACGGCCGATTTTATAATTAAAAAAAATGTTATTACTATTTTACAATATGACTCACTAAAAAAGGGTCAAGTTCTTGGTTTACGATAGATAGGTAGATTGGTAGGTGATTATTATTATTATTATGTGTCGGTTGTGCTACGAAAGGCATATGAGAATGAGACCAAGCACTTTGGTTAAATTATTGGAGCATGCAGGACTGGACTTAACATTAGTGGTTGGTGGTGGATGACCTCATTTTTCCACGTGCTATACTCCTGTTACTTTTTATCAGGCGTGCCTCCATTAAGTGGGTTCCACACTTCCACTCGAAAAATCAGTCATGTAATTTGTGCACAATGATGAGGAATGCATCAAACAATTTTAGGCGGGGGTTGGGGTTTTAATTTATAAATAAACCATTATAGATATATTTTTAAAATTTTAAATAAATTATGTTAATTTTTTTTTAAAAAAATCAAGTTTAAAAACATAATACAACACTAGTCTTTCTCTCGTAAGATAAAAATCTTAGTTATTTTCTTGTGCATATTAAAAAAGAGAATAAAATAACAAAAGTACACATATTTAAATTCTCATTTAATTGTATAGTTTTCTACACATGATTAGTAATGTTCCATAAATATGCATAGATAATAAAAACATGATAATTAATATTAAGAATATTATAGACAAATTATTATAAAAAATAAATTATTTAAAATAGATAGACATTTAATTTAAAACTATTTAAAATAATAATAAAAAATTTTATTCTGAAACAGAGTAATAATTACCAACTTTTTTCCACTAAAAGAAAGAGAAATGAAGATGAATGAGAATCACAAGAAACCGTGTAGGTCCCCGGCTGAAACATGTGATGGAACTGTTAAGTTACTCGTCAAGGTCGGTGCATTTCCTCATTTTCTTTTTCTCTATTTTTTAATTCTCTAGCTATTAATTTATAAAGTTTCGAACCTTTAAATGCATATTAAACTTTGCTTAAGAACTAAATAAATAATGGTTATTTGAACAATAAGTAGTAGTTTTTAAGCTTTAATATTAAAAATAGTTTTAAAATAGTAATAAATTTAAAAAATTCTTTTTGAAACTCACACACTATGTTGAGGCGAGCAATAGTATATATACATAAAATTTTATAAATCAACATGGACCCTCTTATTCTATTTACTTTGACACTATAAATTAGGGTTCAACATTTTCAGTTTAAATACAATATGTTATACGATGGAGATTTAAGTTTGATGGACTCGTAATATTCCATTTATTCCACCAAAAAATTTGTTTTCTTTTATTTTTGTTCAAATTAAAGTTTTTTTTTTATTTTTATTTTGAGAATTGATATTTTCACAAGAGATTTGATGATCTTACAATATTTCTCTTGCATAAATAGAAAATGAGAATATTTTGTGAAAATATTAAAATTTTCTTATAAAAATAATAATTCCTTTTATTTTGGGGATGATCTAAAATGACACAAAGTTTTAAAAAAATTTCCACAATTTTGTTATCATACATTGTTGCTAAACTAAATTGTCAATAATATGTTTGTAAATTTTGAAAACGGAACTCTTTTTATAAATAACTATAAAAAATTTATTAGCTTGAGATCCAATAAAAATTCATATATTTCAAATTCGTTAATTTCAAATATAAATATCACGAACTCACTCATAAACAACCTTCTTATAAATAAAAGTGTTTGACATCATTTTGATTTATAAATCAGAAATTAAGTTAAAATAAAATGTAAAAGTGTTTGACTAAAATGACTTATAAGTTAAAATAATATGTAAATACTACTAAAATAAGGACAAAATAATCTTTATATTTGCTCTAACCTACTTGTTTTAAAATGACTTATAAATCATTTTTTGAGAAGTAAAAATTTATTATTTCTCAAAAACTACTTATAAGTCAATTTATAAGTTAAAAATAAATTACAGTCAAACACTTGAATGATAAAAAAATACTCCCTCCGTCCCTTTTTAAAATGTCGTTTTAGAGAAATATTTTTGTCTTTTAATATTTGTCGTTTAAAAATTTTAATTAAGTATTAATTGTTTAGTTTCCAATATTACCCCAAGTATTAAATATAACTTTGGCTATTTCACTATTTTTATCCAATAAGTAATACTCTCTTATTCCAATGCAAAAACAATATTGACATTTAAGTTATTTTTAGTTAAAAAATATAGTATTAATTTTTTTTAATATATGTGCCTATTTGTAAAAAAATAAATAATAAAGGACGGAAGAAGTAACTTATAAGTCAGCTTGACCGACTTATAAATTATGGATAGAGAAATTACAAAAGGAAAATGGACGTTGGGTGTCGCTACGCGAACTTTTGCTTTACTTCTGCAATTTTGGCTTTTATAATTTCTCAGGTGCATTTGTCAAAATAGGTGTACCTAATCGGCTTACCTAGGCGACACCACATTTATTGAAAAGTCTATTTCCGCCACCCTACTTATCAAAATGAAATCAATGCCCTCAAATTCCTTGATTCTAATGCTAACATCCGGCTTCGTATCTATCCATATCCCCATGGACCCCGTCTCCCGTATATAAACATTTCGGATAAGGAAAATTAACTAAAATGAAACAGTTATATAATTATGATTAGGGAAATGATATTTTTGTAAGTTTTTTTTTTATATTTTCATAAGTAAGGTTCGTTGATTAACGACATTAATATTTTTGGCAATGTAAAATGATTAGTGTTCCAAATTTACCCCCACAATCTACAACTCCTTTTAAATACTTCATTCTCTCTCTCAAAGTTACACGCTTGCACTTTCCTTCACTAATTCGATATTTTCGATTTTGTATATGTAGGGAGATGGGGAAGGAAGAATTTGAAAGGAACAACTGAGAGTGAGAAACTGAGAATGAACAACTTCGAGCTATAGATATTTGGGTAAATTTGGAACACCAACTTGTTAACTCTCTCAGCAACATTGGTTTGGTCAAATAACATACCTTACATGCAAAAATATCAAAAAAGCATGTGGAATATAAATAAGTCTTAATTAAATTTTAACTTGTTTTTATATAAAATCAAGCTTTTAATACTTTTTTTTTTCTCAGGTCCAAAAAATTTAAAAATTTAATTTAAAAAATAATACTTTTTCTAAAAATTAATATTAAAATAATTTATTGTTATCAAACTTAAGTTTTAAAAATATATTAAATTAATCAAATAACTTTTATATTTTAAAACAGATGAAGTGATCAGTATGAGTGTATAAACTTCATTCATATTTTAAGAATTACTACTATGTACGTACAATAATAACAATGGACTAGTTGCGCATAGGGGTGGGCAAAAGTTTCGGTTTTTTCGGGTTTTAGGGTAAACCGGACCATACCGAACCGGTCAGTTAGGTACAAAAAAAACCGGTTTGGTACCGGTTCGGTAATTTACTTTTATACCGGTTTTCGGTTCCGGTTTCGGTTACCTCTTTTTTACGTCCGGTATGTACTGGACCGAACCGGTTGTACCGGTTAGCTTAAAAAAGGCCTAATATTAAGAAGAACAAAGCTTTACTTTTGACATTCATGTCTAGCCTTAGAAAATACTTCAAGTCTACTCTATTTATAAAATAGAGGAAAGACTAAGGAAGGCTTATTAGACAATGTGGGACTTGTTGTAATATGTAATGGTCTCCTTTATTTATAAAACAAAGGTGAGACAAGAGAAAACATATTAGACAATGTGGGACTTGTTGTAATATGCAATGAGCTCCTTATTTATAAAACAAATGTAAGACAAGAGAAGACATATTAGACAATGTGGGACTTAATGGAAATTTAAAATTCAGTAGCTCCCTCCCTTACCTTACATGCACCATCATGTGTAAGTCCCACATTGATTAGATGATAAAAGTCTAAGGAAGTTTTTCTTATAAAATGACTATCAAATGAAGCTAAGGTCTTTAAGTCCCACATTAGTTATTTGGTAAAAATCTAAGGAAGTTTTCTTTATAAAATGACTACCAAATGAAGCTAAGGTCTTCAAGACCCACATTAGTTATTAATATTTGGTAAAAGTCTAAATGACTACCAAATGAAACTAAGGTCTTCAAGTCCCACATTAGTTATTTGGTAAAAGTCCTAAGGAAGTTTTCCTTATAAAATGACTATATCAAATGAAGCTAAGGTCTTAAAGTCCCACATAAGTTATTTGGTAAAAGTCTAAGGAAGTTTTCCTTATAAAATGACTACCAAATAAAGTTAAGTTCTAAGTCCCACATTAGTTATTTGGTAAAAGTCTAAGGAAGTTTTCCTTATAAAATGACTACCAAATAAAGTTAAGTTCTAAGTCCCACATTAGTTATTTGGTAAAAGTCTAAGGAAGTTTTCCTTATAAAATGACTACCAAGTGAAGTTAAGGTCTTCAAGTCTCACATTAGTTATTTGGTAAAAGTCTTAAGGAAGTTTTCCTTATAAAATGACTACCAAATTAATTAAGGGGTTAATATTTAAAAAAAAATTATTTGGCAGTCGGTACAACTTGGTATATACCGGTACCGAACCGGTTTCGAACCGGGTAATCGGTTCGGTATACCGGCCTAACCGGTTTCGGTTTCGGTATGCTAATTTGGCCACTTTCGGTATTCGGTTCGGTACGGTTCGGACCGGTTCGGTTCGGTATTATACCGATGCACAGCCCTAGTTGCGCACTAGCAAAAAAGAAAAAGAATACACGAGACGAGATGTGAGTGCTACTTTAATTGTACACTAGCATATAGAAAGAGCATGCAAGTTCTACTTTTTAAGTTAAATCCATGTACTTATTCTGTTACCAATAATATCTATGATTAATATTGATATTCTTGTTAATTTAGGATATTTTTAAATTTAAATTTATTTAAATTTTAAAAATAATAAATATTATAATTAATAATAGTTTTTAAATAATTTATGATATTTATAAAAAAATTATTATTTTTACAAATAAAAATTAATATTTTTACACTCTTATGAGTGGTGTGAGATTCATTTACCAGAGATAACTTAGTCCATGGCCAATTTTCCACCGTCTATTAATTAAAATTTTAATCATATATTTTTAAAGAAAAAAAAGAAAAAGAAAATTCCACCCGCTGTTTTAGACTCATAAAAGAAAGGCCACCTAGATTCATGCCTTGTACCCGCACTTTCTCTCTCTTCATACTCTTTCATCTCTCTCTTTATCTCTCTGTCTTCTGTCGGTGTTCAGATCTTCTTCCGTTTCTATGCTCCTTCATCCTTTTGCCAGTTAGGGTTTGTTCAGATCCAGAAACTCTGCTGATAAACACCGAGATATAATTCATACACAAATAATAAGAATAATATTCTAGTTTTTCTTTTCTAAATTTGGAGCTAAGATGCAAGAGCTTGATGAGAGCCGAGTAATGTTGTTGATGTTTCTATGATTATTGCTGGTGGCGCGAAGAAGGAATACGCCGTCGTTTCAGTGAACAAAGAGCAGAAGAAGTGTATGAGTGATTATTTGGTTAGGTTTCATTCTTTAGGCTTCTTTGTGAAGGATTCGAGGAGACGAATAAGGTGGGATTGTTCTTTTGTTATCCGAAGTCGAGGTCGTTGGGGCAAATGTGGCTAAATCATTTCTAAGATTAATTAATTAATTAATTCAGTCTATCTTTTTATTAATTAGTCTGAGAAATCTTTAATTCGACTGCTTGAAATCAGTTTCTGCTGAATTGGCTGCCAAATTACACTAAACAATGCAGCAAGATCACCGAAAGAAAGTGAGTTTTTGATTTATTGCCCTTCTAATTTATGTTTTTATGTTCATAATCTTATTTGTGCAGTGAATTGTTAGTTTTGCTTTTAAATATGCTACCCAAATTTGCAATTTTTAAAATTTGAAGTTACTAGAATCTATATATTTAGCCACATATTTAACATTTGACCGCCTAATATACAATCTACATTCAACTTTTGAATGCAAAAAATAAATGGTTATGTTTTTAGGCAACCCATAAGAAATCTGGTCATTTCTTTGCTGCTCTGAGATTTGTTATTCTGGGAAATTGGTGAACCCAAAAATTAATAGCTTTACTTGTTTTTTATTATTTTTTTATGTTGTATATATTTAAAGTGCATAAGCATTATGAGTTATTTGTTCTCTTTAACTCTTTATCATCTTTAGTGCCATCATTATGGATTATTTTGTTTACTTCTTTAGTAGAATAGGATTTGGTTCTGTGAAGTAGTTTTCAACCCCTTAAATATATGTTTTTGCTCTGTACTCATCGTTTTTATTTTCAATATGAACTTATTTTCCATTTGAAATCTATGTTTTAAAAAATTTGTATTTTATAAGTTTCATATAATCTGAATATCGTATATCCTTCAGAAAATTCTTTGTTCTTTATTGGCAGCCATATTATTTTTAATTTGACCTTATCATGTGTGCATGGCTATAAGAGGATCCAATTTCAATGGCATGAGAAAATTTGGCCTTTTGTTTCTTCCACGTTGGTCCTATGCTTTTGATATTTTAGTTATTTGCTCCTACAGTAAGTATTGTTATCTGTTAGCATACAGTTGGAAATATGATGGATCCTATTGACTGTAGTATGGAAAAAGTTTTGTTTAGATGTATTAGCTTCACAATATAGGGAGATAACTGATAAGGATAAGGGGAAGAAACTACTTTGATGTGGTATTTGCAGGAGATTGGTTATGTTCATATTCTTAATCAATAAATAACTTGACTTGGTGCTCCTATGTTGCAGAGTTCCACGGAGATGGATTTTTTCTCAGAATATGGTGATGCCAGCCGATACAAAATTCAGGAGGTTATAGGGAAGGGAAGCTACGGTGTTGTTTGCTCAGCCATTGATACCCATACCGGTGAGAAAGTAGCAATAAAGAAAATACATGATATTTTTGAACATCTCTCTGATGCTGCTAGAATTCTTCGCGAGATAAAGCTGCTCAGGCTGTTACGACATCCAGACATTGTGGAGATTAAGCACATAATGCTTCCTCCGTCCAGAAGAGATTTTAAAGATATTTTTGTTGTTTTCGAGCTCATGGAGTCGGACCTTCACCAAGTCATTAAAGCCAATGATGACTTGACGAAAGAGCACTATCAGTTCTTTCTTTACCAGTTGCTTCGTGCTCTAAAGTATATTCACACAGGTAATTGTCACTAGTCATTGGTCTTTGAATTCAAGTTGACATTGTTGATGGATCAGTAGCACTATGAGTTGCATATCTATTTGTATATTAGAAGTTGCTGTCAAATATTTTAATATGAGCACCATGCGTAACTGTGATTCCGTTCAGTTTTACGGTTGGAAGTTATTAATCTGATGGTTAACAATTTTGATGCAGCAAATGTCTACCACCGAGATTTGAAACCAAAAAATATTTTGGCAAATGCAAATTGTAAACTTAAAATTTGTGATTTTGGTTTAGCGAGAGTTGCATTCAATGATACACCTACTACTATATTTTGGACGGTATGTGATTTAGAACCATGATACATGAATTTTCAACTTTCAGTCGTTCACTTTTATACATATGTTTTTGAATTATACTGTATGGACATTGGACTGTATGTGTCATTATTAACTTTTACAATGATGCTTTACAGGATTATGTTGCTACAAGATGGTATAGAGCGCCAGAATTATGTGGTTCTTTTTTCTCTAAGGTGTGATTTATGTACTGTGTCTGGATATTTATGTTATCAGTTCTTATGTTGAGCTGTAGAGATTAATACAAAACACCTTGTGGTTTAACCCTTTTTAGCTTATAAACCCTGTGGAATTCTTTTTAACACATTGGACCATTCAGCAATTTAGTTGAACTGCCAAGTGAAAATCAAGTTCAAGATTGATGAAATATTTTATAAAGTTAAATGTTGAGGTGGTTAATTTATGTTACTCTTTCCATATATCGACTCACAATTATCAGCTAAATAAATACTAGTGCTACCCAGTACTTCGTTGGACAATAAATAATGGTTCATGGCAGTTAGGCATATATACTTTGTTGGAGAATAAATAATGTGTCAAGAGCAACACTGTAAATTTTGCTATATAAGTATTGTCTCTTGAACTAGAACTTTTAAATTTCTTGCACCTTTCAAAAACATGCTTGTAGTTCCTTTTTGTTAAGATAAATATAAAAATCTCATACTTGTGCTAATGATTTGATTTTGCGATGACATTTGGATGCAGTATACATCTGCAATTGATATATGGAGTATAGGCTGCATTTTTGCGGAGGTTTTAACGGGGAAACCACTATTTCCTGGAAAAAATGTTGTTCACCAGCTGGATTTGATGACAGATCTGCTAGGGACACCTTCAATTGACACCATTTCTAGGGTATGTTTCTTACCTCTTAACTTTCTTTTTGATCATATTGCTAAAGTCTATGTTTAATCCTCCCAACCTCTGCAAACTTGCTTGGGTATCAACTTTCTTGTTTATTCATTCAGGTTCGAAATGAAAAGGCCAGGAGATACCTTACTACCATGAGGAAGAAGCAACCTGTTCCTTTGGGGCAGAAGTTTCCTAATGCAGATCCTTTGGCATTGCGACTACTAGAAAGGCTACTTGCTTTTGATCCAAAAGACCGGCCAACTGCTGAAGAGGTTTGTCATGGCATACTAGATACGTCTATCCTTAGCCATATGTACAAGTACTGAGAGTCGTTATCATTTCTATACTCTTCTATACTCTAATATTTTCTGGATTGTAGTTGGATAAGTGTTCAACATTATATTCTGTCCTTTATGTAATCAGGCACTGGCTGATCCTTACTTCAAGGGACTTGCCAAAGCCGATAGAGAACCGTCTTGCCAGCAAATTTCAAAGGTGGAGTTTGAATTTGAGAGGCGAAGGGTTACAAAGGAAGACGTTCGGGAATTAATTTTCCGTGAGATACTTGAATACCATCCTCAATTGCTCAAAGATTACGTTAATGGAACAGAAAGAACCAATTTTCTCTACCCAAGGTTATGATGCTTTTAGTTATTTCTCATGGATAACTTCTCTCATCATTTAATTATCTGTATGCTAACTTCTCCTTATTTGTTTTGTATATATTTATGTAGTGCTGTGGACCAGTTCAGGAAACAGTTTGCTCATCTAGAAGAAAGTAGTGGTAAAAGTGGGCCGGTGATTCCGCTCGAAAGAAAGCATGCATCTCTCCCTAGGTAGATCTAAATCTCAGTACCTTTTTCTTTTTTTAGGTGGAGTGAAGGTGCTGGTTGATGTCCAGGTTTTGGGCTGAATTCCTTTGATGGTACACGTTTTAAATCAGTTTATTTTACGAGGAAATGCAAGGACTGAACGTAAATAGTGCATGGCAGATTGGCAGTCCATGATGGGTGCATAGATGGCGAACAATTTAGTCTTGACTCTTGAGTCCCTTAAAAAAAAGAGATTGTGGGCCTGAATGACATAAACTGCCTTTTTTTGACCTATATTAATCCACAAATTAGTATATTTTGTGCTTATCTCGCTAATTAGCAAGTTAAGTGCGGTTCACTGTCTTTTGTACTGAATTTGGTCACACCATTGTTGAATGTATGATAGAGTGGTGAATGACCTTATGGTGGCAGAATCGTCCAGTCAAGCTATACACATTTGTTCCTAGTTCGTCTTAAAAGCTTTTGCTTTCAGAGAATAGCAACTAAAACTTCTACTCATACTATGGTGTGAATCAAGAGATATGGCACTGAGTTTCATAGGGGAAAAAATGATGTAAAGCTATGGTTGTCTGAATTTGCTCATCAGTCTAGTTTTCAGAGTTTAGCCTACTTTTTTGACAGGCTTGTAGCCTATTTGTTTGTTTTGTTCTTTTTCAGTAATGAAATTTCCATTTTCATTAGCTTTTGACTTTTGAGTTCTTGTTCCTGGTGATTTTCTGATAAATTTTGTTCCATTGACCTTTGCAGGTCTACAATTGTACATTCAAATATTATCCCTCCTAAAGAGCAGCCATTTGCTGCCACATTGAAAGATCGGCAACTTACAGAAGATGCATGCAGTAAGCACTCCAGAGATGGAGATGGAATTCCTGGAAGTCTGTCCAGAACCTCACAGGCACCACAACGGATTCCACTGGGTATTCTAAACTTCTTTTAAAAGTAATTATGCTTTGTGCTGTTTAAGTTGTTAATTTTAAGCTAAATGTACACAGTTGTTTGCTATTCAGCTAAACCAGGAAGAGTTGTGGGGCCACTCCCACCTTATGAGAACGGAAATCTCATTAAACAAGCATATGATCCTAGAACGCTGGTGAGAAATGCAGTCATCCCTTCGCAGGTTGTTCAACCGGCATACTGCCACCGACGGAACGGCACAGTTAAGCAAGAAAGATGTATGGAGATGGAGAGGGACTCGTCTTCACAAGCAAAACAAGTCCCTCAATGTGGCATGGCTGCCAAACTTGGCCCGGATATAGCCATAAACATAGACACAAATCCATTTTACATGACGCGGGCAGGAGTGACAAAGATGGATCATGTTGATGAAAGGATTGCACTTGACACAAACCTGTTGCAGGCAAGAGCTCAATATGGTGGAATTGGTGCAACTGCAGCTGCTCACAGAAAAGTTGGGGCTGTTAAGTTTGGTATGTCGAGAATGTACTAGAAAAGAATTCAGTATGATGTCGAGAATGTACTAGAAAAGAAGTCAGTATGCCTCTTCTCTGGACCCATGTGTACATAAAATGGGAGGGCTGGCTGGCGGATGTTTTGTTGATCAAAGTTCTCGGGTTCTCATGTAGAGTATAAGTGCTGTAGGTCATGCTATACATATGAGTGAGAGTTTACTTCAAGTTTCACATATTTAAATTCTCCCGTTGGTGCGTGTATGTGTGCTCTACATGGGATGGGATGGGATGGGATCTTCTGTGGGGAGGGTTTTAATACGTGAAAAGGAACTCTGAAGTGTATGGATATGAATCAGTTCTGGAGTGAAACCTCCCTCTTTTTAATTTTTTCTTTCCTCTTTAGATAGGAGGATTTGAGCCCAACCACTATAATTGAGAAAAAGTGAATAAATTCTTAATGTCTTGCGTCATGATGTGGTACTTGTATATCTAGGACGTTGTACCCTTTGTTTTTATTTGGGTTTGGTAATACTGGTATTGTTTTTGTCAAGAAGCTAGCGAGAATGCAGTTTTTGAAACCAAACAGTCCACATGGTTATTGCAAGTGTCTCTGTCTTTCCTCTTTGTGATGGATTAGGTTAGGTAGAAGAAGAAGATGAACACGTGGGGGTTTGAAAATGTGCCACATGGTGCATAATAAATAAAGTAGGCTGGCAGAACAGCAGTTCATTAACCAGCGTGCCGTACAATGGTATCTGACTCACACACGGACACGCCATCCACTTATTTACTGGTGAACATTGTGTTGAATTATCCATACCATTATTGTAGTACATGAACTCAAGGAGTACTGCAGCTCACACGTGAAACCCACCAAGAATATGACCAATTAGGTCCTTACAACTATTCAGAGTCTTAAATTTATATTACTAGAAAAGTTGAATCTAGAAATAGATTTTCACTCGTAAAATTTATAGATATTAAATGTATATTTTTTCGTTATATGTTTACTCTTAAATTATAAATTTATTAGTGTTAGCATAATAATAATAATAAAATTATGATAAAAATTTAAACATATTTTGTTATTTTATAATATTATTAATTAAACAAAAAAAAATTTATAATTTTTTTTTTGACAAATAGAATTCTTTTATAGAAGTACAAGGAAGGATAGGTGACGGAAATTTGTGTTACAAAATTTATGTGTAATATATATATATATATATATATTGATTTTCTTGTGCATACCACCCACATATGGTGGTAAATAAATTAATTGATTGATCATTCCACTTGCGAACAAACAAGGTAAAGCATGCACCTTTCTCATTAAAAAATAAATAAAATTTTCAAATAAAAAAATAAGACTCTCTCTCTTCTTCCTCCAAATAAAGAACAGAGGGTAGCTACACGGAGAGAAACCTTTTTACCACAAAACAAAGCATTATCAGGAAATGTCCTCAAAACATCTCAAAGATTAAGCATTCACCGTATCGTGTTTTCAAAAATAAAAATAATACAATAAGTTTAACTAGAATTCATTCAAAGATATCTTCAAAATATAATTTTTTTGAATAATATAACAGTTTTGATGTCCAAACTTGCAGCAGTAAAATGGGGTTAAATGAGCTAGCTTGCTTTCTTTTTTTGTTTCTCTCCCTGTAGCTACCCTCTTATCTTTGTTTGGAGGAAGAAGAGAGATAGAGTCTTATTTCTTTATTTGGAGAATTTATTTATTTTTTAATGAGAAAAGTGCATGCTTTACTTTGTTTGCCGCAAGTAAAATGGTCAGACAATTAATTTATTTACCACCCGCATGCGGGTAGTATGCACAAGAAAGGCAATATATATATATATATATATATATATATATATATATATATATATATATATAAGGTAATACATTTATTCCATTATTTTTCTTATTATTATATAGTAACACATTATTCATTATCATCTAGTCAACTTTTTTGAAAAATTAAAAATATATTTTGATTTTTCAAATTAATTTGTGAAAATTTTAAAATTTAAATTAATATGAGTGTGTGTGTGTGTGTGTATATATATATATATAGGCCGGATCAGGTCCGGACTCCCGGACCTGATAAAATCCGGACCCTAAATTTTTTTTTTTTTTTGCACTTTTTTTTTAAAACAACTAATAAAAAATGTATAGTTATTTTTGGTAATGAAAAAATTTGTTAATACAATGTTTTGGGTATGATTTGGATACATATAACAAACAGTGTTATACAGTCGGTACAACACTTTTTGTTATATGTATCCAAATCATACCCAAAATATTGTCTTAATAAATTTTTTCAATACCAAAAATACCTATATATTTTTTTTTAGTTGTTTTGAAAAAAAAAAGTGCAAAAAATAAAATAAAATTTTGAGATCCGTATTATGATCAGGTCCGGACGTGAACCGGGCTGTATATATATATATATATATATATCCGGCCAAAAGTGAGAAACTGACATGGAGGAACTAGGTCATGAGCTGGTCACAGATCCAAGAAATTTAGTACAAGCTGTTGAAACTCCTACTATAAATTAATAAATCAATAAAATGTTCCTCAAGTCACTTGGTTCCAGGTCATATTTACTATTGACACCTTTTAATACGCAATATAAAAATTATAGGAGTAAAAAGGAGTGGATGGATGGAGTATGTAGTGCGTGGAAGAAACAGAAGATTTGGTATCTCTGATCACATGGAGTCGTGGACTCCCAAATGCCCAACACTGCCTCCAAATCACAAATCAGAAAATCATTCGGATAATAGCCACGAAATAATTATATTGTCATAATAAATATATATTCAGTATTAATAATATTTTATATTTATTTTAATAACATATTTATTGTTCTCACGTTATTTTTGAGATTCCAAAATCTCTCCATTTCTCTCTCACACAGTATTACACACACAATCACAGAAAATACAAAGAATCCAAACCACCGACTGGTTTCCTTCTTGGAAACATCACCCCACCACCCCTCCCTTATAAGTTCATAGCTCCATCACCACCACCATCAATGGCTCTTGTGGGGGCTCTAGGTGGGACCCCTCTCCCCCCTTCCAAATTAGTAGTAACATGCATGTGGCTGTCAATTTTTGGATCATGTAAAGAATTTGGAACATTAACCGTTTAATATATTCAACAAAAATTATAATTTATATAGACAACACGAATTACGTTTCTTAGACAAAATATATCTTTTTCTCATCGATCCCTGTATATAAAAAAATACGTAAAGCGATCTCAATTTAAGTCAAATTTTAATTAATTAAAAATTGTTAATTTTTTTTTCTAAAAAATTTAAGTTGGTTGATTTAATTAATTAAGAGTTAACTCAGTTGATCTTTTTCTCTTTAAAAAAATTAACTCGGTTCTCCTCTCTCACACAAATAACAAATTGATTGATCTTTCTTCTCCCTCACCATCACCCAACCCTCCCAAACCACCAAAAACCCATCGTACGAGCATAAGAAATATGAGAAGATAATGAGAGACAACATGAGACAAGTTTCAAATCTCTGAGGGTCGACAAACTATAATATCTTCGATCGACGACTATGGTGTTTTATATAAGTTTATTTTTCGGAGATTGGCGGTGAAGATGGTGATGACCATGATATCAATTTCCTTCTCTCCCTATATATATATATTCCCTTTGTTTGGCCCCACTTTTTATTTTTATATATACGCAATCTAATGTTCTTAATTTCTCCATAATCAAAAGAAAAATGGCTATTAGAGCACCCATTATAGGGATAAACATAGCGTCCGCACCCATCTGCTTCACTTCAGGCGATTTTTCATCGTCAGTGCATAACCTTTTAGAATAACTTCCCTCAGTACTGGAGGAATTTTTTTGAATTAATAGTAGTAAGCAACTAAATACGATTAATGTTTATTCAATTTTGACTTCTTAAGCTGTAATTTAATGGGTGTCTCTTAATTTCGATTCGTAGGTTATATTATTTTGAAGCCATCAATTGATGACATTGAATTAAAGTTAATTAATAGTATTGCAATAATTATCCGGGTATTTCTCAATTTGGAATTGTAGGAATTTATGTTGTAGCTTATACTATTTGGAGGCTATAAATTGAGGACATTGATTTATTTGAAGGCCAATTTGTCCAATGATAATAACAATCTCGAGGCTCAGAATTATGATGCCAAAAACAACTTGGCTCTATCCTTTCTATACTTGCTACTGTGCTCTTTTGATCAATCATGAAGTTCGATTTTATTTATTTATTTTTAAATGTAGATTTTATTAATCTCAAGGCTCAGAATTGGTAATCTAATATTTGCATGTGATCTGATGTTTGGTCCCCTTGTTATTTTTTTATTCCCTCTCTTTGGCTATGGAGAGATTGAAGAAAATTAATAATGTAGGAGATGTATTTCGCGAAACACAATTTTTGGGTGGCAATAGCGAATAGCAAATAGCAAATAGCAAATAGCAAATGCCTTTCTCACCGACGACTACTCTTTTTCGATCGCGTTTTTAATTCTCGTCGTTAGGCCGGTCCTCCCTCCGGCACTGATGGATTAACCAATTGCATGCCGGTTTGTCTCCCTCAATTTTTACATATACTACTATTGTGTGTGTGTATATATGTACGTATATGTCTATATCAATGTGTACATTGTCTTCATTATGCTCTCTTTAATTGTTGATTTTTTTGTTGTTGAAATTAGCCTATTTTTAACCTTTACAATGAGAATTTTTAACCCTCACACTAAGAGGCATAAAAGAGTGAAACTTTACATAGTAAGTGATTGAGTAAAACTGGGGACAAATTATTATAAAAATCTCCGGGTGTGTAAATAACTTCACAATTATTTATAATTTTATATTTATAAATCATCTAATGAATCAAAAGAAATTTATGTTAAGTAAATATATAATGACTGGTATCTAAAGTTATTTTTAGTTGTTACAACAGAGAATACATCTTCAATTTCGAGGATGACCGTATTGATAAATTATACAATTCTTTATTCAAACTAACTTGTGCATTGCAGAGTTATTCCAACTAGTTAAAATAATTTGCTCACCACAATTATCATAATTATAATTAAATATCAAGAGTAAATTTGTCTATAAAACAATTGTACGTCTTGTGCTTAAAATTTTTGCCATATTAATCTCAACCCCATTAAGTGTTCAATTTATAAATTGTAAATTTTTTAATCTTCAGGTATACAATTATTTTATATTTATATCTAAAACCGTAGCTTGAAAATGAGTCACTAAACATAATAAGAATTTGATTGATTATTTTTTGTATGAAAAGAGACTTTGTTTATTTTCCATTCTAATTAGACAATAGCATGATATCTATAGTCTATACCCCTCTTTCACTATTATATTTTAAAAAAAATTCATTCTAATTAGACAATAGCATGATATCTATAGTCTTAACCCCTCTTTCACTATTATATTTATATATTTTAAAAAAATTATAATTATTGTAATCGAGTAAATCATCCCTCAAAATGATAACTAATTTTTCAAAAGAAAAAAGAATTAGTGAAAAGGGTTTATATAACTTATGAGAGTATTCTAAGAATTATTAATTTTTTTCATAAAAACAATTTAAATTTTAAAAGCCAACTTTCTTAATTTGTAATATTGAATTACTAATTACGACAATTTAAATTGAAGCAAAAGAATATAGATAGTACACATAGATATATGGGTAATGATTCATAACATGTATTTGCTATGGATTCTTATAGGGCATACAACATCTATAACATTGAAAACAAGAAGCAACAACCAGAATTAGAAACTGAAAAAAAAAGATACTTAGCGTCTGCTACTAATAGTAGCATATGCTGATGAGAATGAGTTTGATTTTATCAATAAATGTTTAGGGTTTATTACCCAAAGTTTAGAGTTTATTAATCAGAATTTAGGTTTTATTAACTAAGATTTATAGTTTATTAACTAGGGTTTAAGGTTTATTAACCTAACCTTTGTTTAATAAACCATAAACCTTAGTTAATAAATTTTAAATCCTGATTAATAAATCTTAAATATTTATAGGGAAAATCAAACCCATTCTTATACTAATAGTAGGGGAGACTAAATATTTTTTTACTGTCCGCTACTAATAATAGCGGACGTTGCTTTTTAAATTTTAATCTTGACCATTTTTTTTATTTTTAATAATATAAATGATGCATAATGTATAAAAATTCGTAATAAATATGTGTTATATATATATATAAAGGTGTATTTATTTATTGATATAAATAGGACGGGAAAGCACATGGGAGGTGGTAGGTTCAAGAAAATCATGTGATCGCATGTGCCCTTTCCGTTTGTTTTTTAAGTGTGGCACCCACTTGCATTGCACCACTATCTTTTCCTGCGCCTCCATCCACTTACCCTACACCCTCCCACACATGATCCCATTGCTACTGCATACCCACCACAGTCCTTTGTCGCGTGAAACCCCGTTCCTTAGTTACCCGTGTCTAGGTATAATTTTTGTTTGGATCCACCACATTTGAAACGATTGAAGTTTAATTGTATTTAAAAATTTTATTTATTAAAATAATTTATTTTAATTAATTTACAAATACAACACATTAAAAATTATATAATATATTCAGTTACTGGCGTTTAGTGTATTTGCGGCAATAGTATTTAGATTTAGAAGTTTAAACACACCACATTATTTTTGAAGCGTTGTATTTAGACCTCAAACGTAACATTTGTGAAGAGAAAATGTAATTATATTTAAAATAAATTATTTGTAAACGAATAAAATTTAAATTAAATTTAATATATTTAAACGCACTGAACACTTCAAAAACCGATAAATGAACAAACGATTTTTAAACGCATCAAACATTATAACCGCAAACGCGGAATAAGTGAAAATGCGGAGGAGAAAAGGTAGTGCTGTGGATGCACTCTCTTAAGTAGCGAGTTGGTTGGTTGGTTGGTAATAGTATTAGTATGAGTATTACCACCTCTTTCATCAATCCATATATTTATTCTCAGGGGCTTGGGAAACCAAAACTAGGTAGGCCCCAGCTTCGTTGGCATTTGACATTTCTTTCCATCTATATTTTATTTTTTCTATTTCTCAACAACAATAATTTAACACCACCACCACCACCACTACCCCCATTCACCCCACTCTTCAATTCTCTCGAGGAGCAGCAGCAGCAGCAGGAGGATGAAGAGTGAGATGATGGGTAATGCACTACTTAATCAAGAATCTTTGTCAACCTCTATTGGAATACGGCGGCCGCTGGAGACGAAGCACCGGAAAAGAAAAAGAACAAATAAAGATGATGAAGAATTAAGGGAGGAGGAGGATGATCAAGTTATAAGTAGTAGTGATGAGAAGGAAGAGGTAGAGAAAAAGATAATGGCATTGCAGCAGATTGTCCCAGGAGGTGAGTCACTTGACAATGTTGACAATCTTTTCGAAACGACTGCTGCATACATTTTGGATTTGCAAAATCAAGTCAAAGCCATGAAACTCCTTGCTAACTTTTTTGAGCTCCTTCAAAAACAGAAGACCAAGCTTGGAGGTTGATTAATTCTCTACTTCTACTAGTCCATTAATGGCTGCATTTAATATTTTGTTTCAATATTTCCATATATCATAACCCGATGGGATGGTAAAGTAATGTCAGGGAGGATTTCAAATTTTTTATCACAAAATAATGTGTCTGTCGTAACATTGACCGAGTACATCTATTCTGATCGACTATTTAATGACACATTATTTGAGACAAAAAATTTAAGACTCTTGACATTATCTTAACCGAATCTCTCTCTCTCCCCTCTTATATTGGGACTTGACTAGCTAGGAAGATTAATTTTTTTCTTATATTTCTTGATGTTGTTTAATTTTTCATTTTTATCTTAATTAGTTTCCAAGAAGTATAGAGAGGTTTCAGTTTTATTTCTGGCAATGATTTTCCAGCTATGATATATATAGCTAGCTACTACATTCCTTAAAGAAATATATATGGTCATGCATGTTGTTATAAATTAGTCCTCATATTTTTAGGTGATGAATCAAAATTAGTCTCATGGTACAGCTGTATATGTATATTTTTACATGGAAGGATAGATAAATCTAGCTGTAACAAATTGACTATTTTCTTCTTAGAACCTGTAAATTATTATGCAGAATTCATGATAAGTTGATTTTGTTTGGTTTAGACACAAGTTGCAATTGACTTAATTGGTCCATACATATAATAAATGGTAATTTGTCTGTTGTGGAAGCAATGTACTATCAAGTATTAACACTAACACTAAAATAGGTAGTACAATTTGTTTTCCAAACTAATTAAAACATATACACAACAATATATTGAAAAGGAAAAAAAAAGGTGAAAAATCTTTAAAAGAGATCTTCTATCTTACCTTTTACTTTGGAAACGATCATTTGGGCCATGGGAAAAAAGGGTTGAGCACATGACTTATCTTTGAACGGATTTGATGGGATTTGGGAGGAAGGACTAAAAATCTTTTGAGTCACACAATTTGTATTCGGATTGTCCCAAAATACATTATACTGTATAACATTGTGATGTACTTATTTTCGAACAATCTGAGTGCAAATTTTACCTTCTATTAAACCCCCCCCCCCCCCCCCCCCCCCCCCCCCCCCCCCCCCCCCCCCCCCCCCCTCCCCCCCCCCACCCCCCCCCCAACCCCAACCCCAACCCCAAACCCCTCGTCTCCCTCCAACCACACAATGATTTACTTTAGTCGTATGCTTTTTGCTGGCCATAGATAACCGGACAATTTTAGGTACTATGTGTCAAGGTATAATCATTAAATTTTTATACTCCATGTTAAAAAAATAAAATAAAATTATTTTAACATCCGGAAGTCAATTTGTAAGTCTTAAATATTCAAATTTTCGTTTTATTTTATCTAATACAATTGTAGCTATTGTACATATTACTAATTCGTTTTAAAAACTTGCATCACTTGTAAGATTTCGAAATTAATTAAATAAGGTCAAAATTAAACTCTTTTTGTATGCGGGCAGGGGCAGAGTATAAAAATTGTAAACGTTCAACGATTATTACCAGAAATATTTACAGAGGGCTCAAATCACCCTCCGTTTTCTCTTGCCTAGCCTTCATTTATTCACCCGTTTCTAAATAACAACCAAAATTTGAGGCCCCTGAGAATCTATTGTATCCAACTTTTGTGTCCCAATAGAACCTTTAAATTACCAGAATTTGAAATTCTAATACTTTTAGTAGTTGTTAGATTTATAAAATGAGTCTAAATTTGGTATATAAAAACATCAAAAATTTTAATTCATAATATTTAATGCGAGATAAGTTATATATTCCAAAAAAGAGTTTTCTTTGTCGGGTCAAGTCCTAATCTCTTTCTTTTTTATAGCTTGTGTGCTAGAGTAAGGATAAACCACCGATAATTGTTGGTCAAATTGATGTATGTGTATTAGTTAAAAATAAATAATTTCAAGACTTAAGGAATGAAATGCGAGTGAGAAAGAATAAAGGTCAAAAATAATGTTTCCAAATTTTGCATATAAATATATTAAGCTCTATAATTTAAAATTAATTGGTAGAGGAAGAGTTCACCTTAATTATTATCTACGACACATTCTTTCCTAAGATATTTGATTTGGGATTTTATTTCATACTTTATAGAGCGAAACTTTAATGTGGATTTTTAAGATATGCAAGCAAAATACCTAGAGTCACCGAGCTCAGAGTTTTCAACAAGTATTTATTTGAAAGATTATCAATCCTGAGTGAAACTTTGAAAATTAACAAACTAAATGAAACTTAGGCATATAATTAATATTTTTATGCTACTAAATAAGATGGTAAGGCACAAGCTTGTATATAAGCTAAATAAATTATTTTTTCTAGCCCCGAACTTTCTTCAAAATCAATTTTGAATTTGAGCCAAATTTGAAACCATAATTTCGCTGGGTCGCCGCGTGAAAACTAGGAGAGAAGGAAGAGAAATGAACTAGTAGAGGAGGAAGAGAAAGACATTTAGTAGGAGTCTGCAAAAAAAATAAAATCGAAGAGAAGAACAAGTAAGCCACGATATAGAAAGAAACTGAGGACATCGATAATCTTTGTTTTTAATAATAATTTGCGACAAGAAACCACGAAACTGGGTCATGTTATCAAATAGTATTTGGTTGAGAGTTCTGCTTGTGGAAGTTTTCTGAAAATTTTTGTTAGATATATAGAATAGGTAAGATTATAAGGTTGATCCGCTATATCAAATACATCCTTAAAATATTAATACATCTGTTTAATGATGAAAGTTTTTCATTAACTTTTATGGTAAAATTGACTGTTTTTTAAATTAATAATTAAAATATATATTTAGATTTTTTAAAAGATAAATATTGCAATTAGTGCATAATTGTATGTAATTTGTTATGTTTATGGGTAATTTGTTTTGTTTATGTTTTTTTTGCACATATATAAAAGAAATAATAACATCTGTTAATTTGAAAAATAGTTAATTTAATAATAAAAGTCAATAACTATAGTTATCAATGTAATTTGCAACAAAAAAAGCGACATAAATTCGTAAGCTATATCATTTTTATTATGTTAATACTATTATCCAAGTTTAACTAAGGTTATGAAATTTTATTTACCGAGTACAATATTCATATTCAATTTTAAATGAGAAATGACATACATGTTAATAAATATATAACAAAATTAAATTGCAATTAAGGTATAAATTTATACAATAAAATAAAATAAATTAAGAGAAGAGTATTCTTAATTTTTAGTATTTCATGTATGCACCTTCTTCGGAATTCTAAATTCATTGAATTCAAGTAAAAACTGCTCGCGAGTTGAGGAATAATTTGCCATCCCCACAGTGAGCTATTGAAGATGTAGATGGGCCTTTCTGTGTCATCCACAATGGGCCTTAGCATCAATTTTCCCGATTAAAAGCCCACTATCAGAGGGTGTCCGTAAACAGATCTCGCTAGTTGTGGCTGAAGGTCCCATAGCTTTATAACACGTGTTCCCAAATTCCTGCGAATCCTTAACCGTCCGTTTGGCACAGGCCACATGAAATCCCTCTGTTGGATGAAATTCTAAAAAGTGCTGTACCCACTAATTCCAAACCCTAATCGAACCAATTTATCATCAAAATATTGTTCTCCAAAACCAAAATACAAAGGTGGAGGTTCTTTTGTCTGTATCTCCCAAACGCAGAAGAAAAACCTCATTCAATCGCTTAGGGTTCTTTGCTGTCCTAACAAGTACATTTACTAGCGTTTCTAAACAGCCAAACAGTGAATACTATTACCCCAATTTTAAAAATTTTGATTATAGCCCACTCAATTTGTTTGTTTGTTTTTGCAGGATTTCACGATGGCAGATTTGACGATCATCAACGGCGAATCGTACGATGATCAAACGGTTGAAATTGAAGATAAAGGCGGCAACGATTCAAAAGTTCCAGCCTTGATGCAGAAGATCGCTGCACTGGAGCAAGAGAAAACCGAATTGGTGCACGAAAACGAAGTAATCAACCAAAGGATGAAGAAACTAAAAGGGGAGATCGAAGCATCGGAGATTGAGAAAGAAAAATTGAAGAGCGACACCAAGGCCTTGGACTCGATTGCCGCCAGAGCAGCCGAACTCGAAACGGTGGTGTCCAGGCTTCAGCACGATCTAATTTCCTCTGAAAATGAGGCGGAAGAAGTTAATGCTGAATTAGTGGAAACAAAAAGAGCGGTGGAGGAATTGCGGGAGAGTGATTTAAATAAGGATTTGAAGTTAGAAGCTATCGAGAAAGAGAGGAATTTGTTGCTGGAAAAGATTACTAAGGATAGTGAGGGTGTTAAGGAATCGAACAGTCGAATCAGTGATTTGGAGAAGAAAATTGAGGCATTGGAGTTGAGAGATAGTAGTTATAAGAGTGAAAAAGTTAGGGTTGAAGAGGAAATGAGAGTGAAGATTGAGGAGAGGGAAGGGCAGATAAGAAATTTGCAGAATTTGGTTGAGGAGCTACAAGCAGTGATGGAGAGGTCAAACAAGGAGCGAGAAGAATTGGAGATTGTGAAGAATGAATTGGAAGCGCTTTTGAAGAAATCTGAGAGGAAGGTTAAGGAAATGGAGAATAAGATTGGGTTATTGCACAAGGAGTTGGAAGGGTCTGAGAAAATGATTAGTGGGCTGAAGGAGAAGGCAAGTGAGGATATTAATGGGAAAGATGTGGGTTTGGAGAGGGGAATTGATAATGATGATGATGATGATGAAGAGAAAGGGTTGATGGGATTAAATCTGGAGTGGCCAGTGGTGGCCGTATCGGCTGGTACTATTGCTCTGGTTGCGGTTGTGTACCTTTGCTACCTGAGGCAAAGGTAAATTTATTAATAGCGGAGTAAGGAAGATGAATGTGTTTCAATTTTGAGAGGCTGTGTTTTGTATTTGTGTTGTTTAGGGTTCTAGTCTTTACTATAAATTTGAAGTGTTTGATCTTGGTTGGCACTTGGGAAATATGCATTTCTATGAAAAACTGCAAACTTGATTAGTCTTAATTATGCAGTGACTTCTAATTTGACGTACCATAGTGTTGAATATGATTGATATTTTTGGATGGGCATGATAGTATGGTGTCTTATATGTTTATATACACACAAATGTTCGATTGGATTATCGTGCTTAAATATGGAGTATACATTTTCTGTTGATCAGAATGTCAGTATACCTTGCAATGCATTTTGTAGATTGTTGTTGGCTTAACTGTTAGAAGGCTATCTAGCACGGTCATTCATATTATATCGCATTGTGAGGCCACTTTATAGTTTAGAGACGGCCTGAAGCCAACTGATGTTGATGGTAACCAACTAAATTGGTTCTCCGTTATTTTTTCCAGAGTTTTATTTAATATTGATGATTTGGTTTGGATGCTTATCCTAATTAGAGTTTATTTATTTATTATTATTTTTTCTTTCTTATTTTAATTCCAATAATAGATGGGTTGAATTGGAGATAATATACATCTTGTAAAATACACTTGCTAAAATCTATCAGTGGACTAAATTGGTCCTAGCCGTCAACCTCTCTTAGATTCTAGCTTGATGGCAGCGCGACATGTGAGACATAGGTATGGAAGGCAGGTATCGTGCAAAAGAATCAGATAACTAGAATTTATGACTAATTTATAGTGGATGGGCGATGTTAGTGCATAGTTTTCAAATACATATTTCAAGCTAACAAAAAAAAAAGAAAAAAATTGAAAAGTACAGGGATGGAGCTAAAAACTGAGGGAATGACTGAATGAGAGTTTGGAGTAGAAGAAGCTTCTGGTATTTGAGATTGAGGTTATTAATGTGAAAGTTGGTTATGAAGAGGGGTTTTTTTGATGATGAGGGTAAATATTTTGTGGGGTTGAAGCTGATATCGCTACTGCAGCTGACACTACCTGTTTTGTACCTTCCCTACATTTTTGCAAGGTAAATTTAGTTTTAGGAGAATGGGGGAATACGAATATGTTTCTTTTAGAGTCTTATCTTCTTTTGTTTTTATTGTTTAGGGGTCCAACCCTTACTTGAATTTTGGATGTTTGAAATTGGTTGGTAATGAGGAGATACCCTTTTTTTGTGCAAAACTGCAAAATTAGTCTCATAGTCTGAATATTTATTTAGTTACTTCTCCAATTTGACTTTCTGCAGTGTCCAATATGGTTGATATTGCTGTATGGACCATGATAGGCTGGTTGTATATGTTTATATACCCAAATATTCTGTTGATTTTTCAGCAGTAGCATATAATTCTGGCTAGTCTTCTTCTATGACTTTGATTGCTGTCGTAGATGCTACATGTTTAGACACACTTGTGCTAAGGTTTATCAATTACCTAAATCTGTCCAAGGCATCAAACTCTGGATTCTGGTCTAGTTGGAAGGATGCAAACCATGTGTAAGCCTGAGCTAAGTAGGCAGAAATTGTGCTAAGATTCAAGTAGTTGAGATTTTGTCACATTTTTGTCATATATGCATGATGTCGGAACCTAATTTTTGTAGTACATATAATGGTTAAACAAGAAAAATACGGGGATGGAACTAAAATGAGGGAGATAGAGAGTTGAGCAGAAGATGATTGTGGTGTTTTGAGTGAGTGACAAGAACATATAGCCATATAGGGGATTCGGCAAGGATTATTGCCTTGTTTCAAATAATAAAAATCAAAGTAATTTCTAGATTCTCATATAGAGGCTGTAGTTCACTAGGATTGACCTGTTGAAAGCATTTTGTTTGAGGCCTGTCAACACTACTTGAATTATAAGCCAACAAAAATGTTGCAAATGTCCTCACATCACCACCATACAATGTTAATGATTTGAGGATTGAAATTTCTTCTGTTAACCATTTTAAACCTTTCCTTTTACAAGCGTGTGGTCGAACCAAACCATCATCATTTTAGGGAAGCAACGAAACTGCTGTCTAGCTACACAGTCTAAACTAGTGGCTAGTTGTATGAACTTTGAACCATATCTCTTTAATTTATAACCGAAAGATTCTGGTACTGCAAGCAGTGAAAAAAACCGAATAAATAATGGTCATTTATTTTCAATTTTTTATTGATGCACTCAAGTATCCAAAATACAAACAAATAAAGAATTTCATGAGCTTTGAATTACAATAAATTAGTTATCATCACATTGGCAGAATCCTAGAGGAACCTTGAACGCTTGCATTCTACAGGAAGACCATGAGGAAAATGTTGTGAATCAGTACAATAGTTGTAGACCATGTGCTTCGATTGAACCCACCTAAGCCTATTTCTCCCCGCGGCATCAAGCTCATGAGTCCTCCACGATTCGTTGTTTGCAGAATCGGTGGACGTAGAAGAACCACAAGAGAGAGAGAGAGATGTGTGAGGATTAAGGGAGAAGTATGAAGTGTTTACATAGGTGCATGCTGCATGCATATGATATGATAATATATGATATGAGAAATTAAGTAGCTGGGGGTTGACCATGCTCTAAAGGCCAACTAGATAGTATTGTGATTGTAAACCGGAAGCATCCTAGGCTCCTAGCTAAGCAGCCAGATAATAGGTAAGTTGGCATGGTTGTATAGTTTATTGAGTGCGGTGGAGACATGCAGAAGAGGTTTGCGCGTAGCATGATTATATAGGGGAATTATTCTAAATAAAGAGACCCACATTATGATCATAAGAAAAAAATGGAAGCAACCACCTCACACGCTTTACTATATATATATTTTAATATTCATCATTACATGTTTTACATGTATTTTGAAATTAAGGTACTACATGTGCTGACATGCGTCTTCGGTGCAAATGTTAATCTAAAAGAATCCAATCTTTCATTTTATGAAATATTTCAATGAGATCAAGAAGGATAATTATTTGTATAGCCTCACAACCCAATTACGAATTCTATTCAGGCATTTTCAAGTGTTCTTAATCCTTAGCTAGTTAGCTCTATAAAATTGAGTAGAGTACTACTAATTCTATCTAACCCAGTTAGAGGATCGTCTAAGGCTTAGGCGGGCATAGACACAGAATTTTAAACCATTGTTGTTTACTAAAGCAATTTAGATATTTATTTTGTGACAATGTTCATTAATTATGATCAGTTTTTCCAAGAGGTGGTGTAGTAAATAAACAAAGTAAATGAATATATTATTTATTGCTTTTGCTTGACAATACAAGTACGAATATAAAGAATAAAGAATTTATGCGAACCGTGGAGAATTACAATATATTGGTGAAAATGACAAAAGGCAACTTAATTAGTCTCTTAGAGGAACCTAGAACGCCTGCATTCTGCAGGAATGCCTTTAGGAAAGCGTTGGAAATCAGTGCAGTAGTTGTAGACCATGTGCTTCGATTGCACCCACCGCAGCCTATTTCGCCCAGCAGCATCAAGCTCATGAGTCTGCCAGGCCTCGGAATTTTCAGAATTTGTAGAGGTAGTAGTAGAACCACAAGATGATCCGGATGACTTGGCACACCCATTAGCATTGAAATTCCTATAGTAGGCGGTGAATGGAGCTTTTGTCCAATCCGTTTTCACGCGCCCACCTTGTGTTGCCCAATCATCGGCATTCCAGAGGCTAGCATACACCCTCATGTGTTGGCTCTTGGGAAATGGTACGCCAATCGCTTCGTGGTTGTTGAACACTCTGATTGGATTGTTATCGACCAAGAAACTGAATCACAAAAAAATTGTTAGTAGAAGGTAAACATGGAAAATGAGACTCGTAATTAATTACTTAGTTGAAGAAATTAAACATAAATTTTTTAAGAGACAAAATATGAATAGTTCTATACTATTTTTTCTCTGTTTGTTAATATACACTTAAGTTATATATTACTTAATCGTTAGTGCATATAGAAATGATCGATCATTAAATAATATATGATTACGTACATGATTCGTTGAGGGTTCCAAAGGATGGAGTAGGTGTGGAAGGAAGTAGTTGGGTCGAACCAAAGTTGGAATTGTTGTTCTTTGTCACCTTTGCCTTGAGAATAAACATTGGTGTGAATGGTGTATGGATTCCCAGAAGAGTTTCCGAGGAACTCGAAATCAATTTCATCATGTCCTGCTCCTTGAGAAGATAGCTGCATCAACACAAGTCATATAAACTTAGCATCGTAAAAGCATAAATATAATTCTACGTCCACTAACAGTACGCAGTGCATTAATTGTACACTTACAGAGAAAAAAAACAGTACGAAACCAAGAAAAAAAGAAAAAGAAAAAGTGGGACTTACATAAAAAGTGGTGACAGTGCCAGCAGAGTTGCCGGGGACAAGCTTGAGTTGCATGTCAAACCTTCCGAACAAATACTCATTCTTGGAATGGAATCCTGCACCGGAGGTTTGGTCAAGTGATAAGGTGAGAACCTGACCACCGTTCAATATCTTAGCGCGCTGATCACCGCCCCAGGTGATGTCTACGTCTCTGTAGAAATTGGGAGCAGCCAGTAATGGAGATGTGGTCATGATGAGTATGGAGAGCACAAGAAGCGTTAGAGCTGAAGCTCTATTATAATGCGATGACATTTTTAATTAGTGCTAATTGGCCAATAGTTGCAATCAGAATAGAAAGAGAAATTAAGGACTGGGCTAGAGAAAAATTATATTGTGATGGTTGAGGTAGGGATAGCTGTGAAGAGGTCATATGTGTACGTGTATTATATATAGGTGGGATTTGTGGGTTGTAGCACATAGCTAGTTGGCCATGCCTTAAAAGGAAGCATCTAAGACGGACAGAGCTTGTTAGAAAGAACAGATTATGTACAGCTAGCTTGTCAAGTTAAAGTTCACTTTATTACTCTCTCTTTTCAACAAAATAATCTCATTTGTCCAAATTTATTTATTTCATAACAAGAGTTCACTTTTAATTATTTTAATATAAAAATATTCAATTTTTCTAAATTTTGCCCATTATTTTTTTTATTATAATTTCACCGTTACTAAATTAATCACTTGGTATTTTTAGAAAAATGCCTTAATATTTTTAGATTGTATAAATTAGTTTTTTTTTTTTGTGAACTGGACACAATATTATTATTTCAGTATATAAGCGACTAAGAAAAGGCGTAGGAACAGAAAAAGGTTGAAGGTTCCGTTAGTTTGCCTCACCGCTTCTATACGGACATGCCTAACTGGAACAGCTGGCTCTCTTTTTATTCAGGAATAGCTGGGACAACCATCTTTTTCACGCGTTAGCTAAATTTTATACTAACATGTAAATTATGTAAAGTAGAATAAGAATTTTATAAAATTTAAATGATTAAATAAAAAGATAAAAAAAGAAATTTAATATAAAAAGACAAAATAATAATATAACTAAAGTTATATATTCAAAAAAAAAAGAAAATAAAAATAGGTTGATCCAAGCAGAGGTAAAGTACAACACATATATAGACATATAGGACATATTATAGAAATGAAAACTTATTTGCTTGTCACTAGACAAGATGTATTACTTGTTAGTTGTTACCATCCACAACAAAGAGGGAGACTTACCTAGATCTTATTGGATCTTTGTTAGTATTTTTTATGTACTTGTGAACACGCATTTAAATGGTAAGTATTAGTCTATGTATATATATGGTTGGTTATTAAAATTTGAAAAGAATTTATTTTGTGGCCTCACTAGACATAAATAAGATAAATGATTATACTTTAGGTCATCATTTTGAGGACAAAAGGAGTAATATTTTTAAACTCACAAAAATTAGAAGTAATATAATTTTCTTATGGATATAATCCATTCCCCTTATATATATTTATAAAAAAAAAATTATAAATTTTGATTATAAAAATGATCAATTTGATTAAAAAAATTTAAATTAAACTAGTTTATTCTATACTATTTAAGGTAGACTGATAATGAATTTCATATAAAAAAAACAGAAAAATAGAAAGATAAGAAGAAAATAGATAGATGCGCGAACTAATAAAATAAAGCAAAATAAGCAACTAAAAAAAGTTAAGAAAGATAAATGACGAATTTAAAATTCCTGAAGCGCGTTGGTCTAAGTCCAGCTCGTTACAAGCACAATAATTATAATAAATTTCAAATAGTTATTTAAAGAAACCAACAAAAAATCACCGAAAACACCGTCACCGCAAAAACAAATTTTTTTTTATATGAAAGGCCAGAAAGAAAAACAAAATAAAGGGGGCAAGAGAGAGATGAAACAAATTAAATATTGTAACATCCTACTCGACATCGAAATCCAATATATGTTTAAACCTTAAAGGTATAAACCTATAGATGTTCATTCATATTTGCAGAATAAATTTGGACCGACGACTTGAATTATAAAGATCTTCTTTTAATGAAGAGTGGAGCCCTAAAAGCATTATAAATTTATTTTAAACCTTAGCTAGTTAGCTCTCTATAACATTGATATGGAACTCACTGAGGTGTAGCAAATTTATTTTGAAGTGTAAAGTTTCAGAACCTTAATCTTTCAACAGAGTATTAATTCTATCTAGTCGATTCTATCTAACCAAATCGAGGCAATTGAGGACCGTCTACGGCCTAGCTAAGGCTAAGGCAGGCCGCCTAGGCAGAGATTTTTAAACCATTGTTGTTTACTCAAGCAATTTGGATATTTATTTTGGGACAATGTTCATTAATTATGATCAGTTTTTCCAAGAGGTGGTGTAGTAAATAAACAAAGTAAATGAATGTATTATTTATTGCTTTTGCTTGACAATACAAGAATGAATATAAAGAATAAAGAATAAAGAATTTATGTGAACCGTGGAGAATTACAATATTTGGGTGAAAATGACCAAAGGCATTTCAGTCTCTTAGAGGAACCTAGAACGCCTGCATTCTGCAGGAACACCTTTAGGAAAGCGTTGGAAATCTGTGCAGTAGTTGTAGACCATGTGCTTCGATTGCACCCACCGAAGCCTATTGCGCCCAGCCGCGTCAAGCTCATGAGTCTGCCAGGCCTCGGACTTTTCAGAGGTAGTAGTAGTGGTAGATCCACAAGATGATGATCCGGATGACTTTGCACATCCATTAGCATTGAAATTCCTATAGTAGGCTGTGAATGGAGCTTTTGTCCAATCTGTCTTCACGCGCCCACCTTGTGTTGCCCAATCATCCGCATTCCAGAGGCTGGCATAGACCCTCATGTATTGGCTCTTAGGGAATGGAATCCCAATTGCTTCGTGGTTGCTGAACACTCTGATTGGACTGTTATCCACCAAGAAACTGAATAGGTAGAACAGAATTCATGTTGTTAGATGGTAAACATGGAAAATGTGACTCATTAAACGTTTCAAGAGATTAAATAAGAGAAGTTCTATGTCTAGTAACAGTGAGAAAAGAGTACGTGTGGTTCAATGTCCTAGTTTCTCCCACTATTACTACACATAAAAGTAATAATTACGTACATGATTCGTTGAGGGTTCCAAACAATGGAGTAGGTGTGGAAGGAAGTAGTTGGGTCGAACCACAGCTGGAATTGCTGTTCTTTGTCACCTTTGCCTTGAGAATAAACATTGGTGTGAATGGTATATGGATTCCCAGAAGAGTTTCCGAGGAACTCGAAATCAATTTCATCATGTCCTGCTCCTTGAGAAGATAGCTGCATTACCACAAGTTATATAAAATTAGCGCTATACAAACACAAGTGTACATGAGTTGTGCACTAACCGAGAGAGAGAAAAGAATATTCATAATTAATGAAAACTAAGAGGAAAAAAGAAAGGTGGTACTAACATAAAAAGTGGTGACAGTGCCAGCAGAGTTGCCGGGGACAAGCTTGAGTTGCATGTCAAACCTTCCGAACAAGTACTCGTTCTTGGACTGGAATCCTGCACCGGAGATTTGGTCTAGCGACAAAGTGAGAACCTGACCACCGTTCAATATCTTGGCACGCTGATCACCGCCCCAAGTGAGATCTACGTCATTGTAGAAATTGGGAGCAGCCATTAATGGAGATGTGGTCATGATGAGTAAGGAGAGCAGAAGAAGCATTAGAGCTGAAGATCTATTATAATGTAAGAAGGATGACATTTTTAGTGCTAATTGGCTAATTGCTGCAATGAGAATAGAAAGAGAAAGGACTAGGAGAGAGAGAGAGAGAGAGAGAGAGAGAGAGAGAGAGAGAAATTATCTTATGATGCTTGAGGTAGGAATATATGTGAAGAGGAGGTCATATGTGTATATATATAGGTGGGATTTGTGGGTGGTAGCACAGAGCTCGTTGACCATGCCTCAAAAAGGAAGCATCTAAGACAGACAGAAAGCTAGTTAGAGAGAACAGATAATGTACAGCTTGTAAACTTAATTAAGTTCACTTTAGTCCATTTTGTGATGATCTTTTTGTTTCATAAAAATAGTTATTTCACTTTTAATGATTTTAGTATAAAATAATACTATAATTATTCCCAATTTATTGTCATAATTTTATTATAATGACATTACTATTAAATTAATCACTTCATAGTTTTAAATATATATATATATATATATATGAAACAATCATGTATCTTTAATAATTTTAATTAAATTTTATAAATAAGATTCTATATTGTGGAAGGGGAAGAGTAGTGAGAGAGAAAAGGCGTAGGAACAGAAAAAAGGATGAAGGTTCCTTTAGGTTTGCTAGTTCACCTCTTGTATCCAGAGACATGCCTAACAGGAACAGCTAGCTCTCTCTTTATTCAAGAATGGTTGGCACAACCCAACTATCTTTCACGCGTTACGCTTTACTTTTTATATTTTATATGCTTATTATGCTCATAGCTACCAAAATTGGATAACAGCCCAACAAAAGGCATATGTACGAAACATTGACGTAAAGTGATACTCGCTCGATCTTAAAATTATAAAATTATTTTTTAAATTTAAAATTAAGATGATTAGTTATAAATTATAAAAAAATAAATTTTATAATGAATAGTATTTTTAAGATAGTTTGTAATATTTATCATTATATTAATTAAAATTAAAAGAATTAATGTCAATTTTAAGTTTAAAAATGTTTTTATTAAAATTTTAACGATCAATAATAATCTTCTTTTTTTTAAACAGATAGAATATAATAAAAAAATATAAACGTATTGCTTGTATGTTGTGACGTACAAAATGTATTATTTGTGACAATTTATATTAAAGAAAGAGCTCTTACTATTTGCTTTTGTACTATTTGTGACTATTTATATTAAAGAAAGAGCTCTTATTATTTGATCTTGCTACAAAGAATTTTGTTGTTCATATGTACTTGTGAATGTGCATTTAAATGGTAAAAGGGATGCTATGCATAAAATTAAAGTTTAACTATTAGTTTTACACATAAATAATTTATTATCATGATATATTATTGTTAGAAATCATGTTTTACATTTTTATACAAAAAATATGTATGTCTCCAAAAAATATTTTCTCTTACTATATTACATGATAGTAGAACAAATAAAAATAACAATGGCAATATATATAACACCATGACAGTTACTACATACAATATGAAAAAAGATATCCGCATTATTATTTATTAGTAATAATCATATTCATATTTTTATAAAAAAATGATATGTACATTCTGTAACATTCTCATAATTAATAAAGAATCATAGTTTATTTATAAATAAAAAAAATACATTCAAAAATGTTAATTAACTACTATTATGAAAATTTAACGCGTGGTAATGGTTACTAAGCTAGTGTTTAGCACATCAATCAACTCCCTCTTGTAAGTACACAAGGCATTCAAGAGCCAAACCTTTTAACTCTGTAAATTCAGAAGAAAAAAAAACCCAAATCGCAGTTCTTTGAGATGTCAATATATCATGTTCCTTGTTAGATAAACAAATTACAAACACTAATATTATATGAGGTGACTTCCTAGCTACCCCTTGTTCAACTCGTGGAATTAATTTGGATTCTTGTTTTTGATCAAGGTTCAATAGATTTGCGTATAGCTGACCTTTTATCAGTTTAATCTCGAGGAAGTTTTTTTCTTTTTTCTTTTTGAACATTTGGTTCGCGAAGTTTCAATCATAGTTCAATCATAGTCGAACGCTTAAATACACTTTAAATTTTAAAGTTTTTCACTTTTTATACTTTAAATTAACTTCAATGTTTTAACTTTGAGACATTGAGCCTTAATGTCTCTCTATTTTTATAAATAAAATCTGTTGGCTATCAAATTAAGCATTTTTTACCGAAATAAGGCATGTAACTCAAAATAAAAGGTAATTAAGTCGTTTAAGAGTCTGTATCATTTAATTGGCTTCAATTTTTTTTTCCATCACACACTAAATTTTCTATATTTTTAAAGATACTTAGGTACTCTTCTATCAATTCAGAAAATTAAGTCTTTTAACGGTATATATCAAACATTGGATTAAATTTTTTCTATTTTTTTCATCATCGCACACTAATTACGTGCATACATTTTTGCGTGTTTTCAAAGATATTTTGGAGTAAAATTACTCAAAATACTCTCATTCAGATCAATTATTAATTACTCATTAGTGGCCACAAGATTTAATCTATAAAAATTTAAAGATATTAAGGTTTAATATCTTAAAGTTGAAATATCAAGGTTTAAGTTGTAAAAAACAAAAAACTTAAAAGGTTTAAAGTTTATTTCAGCCTCCTTTTAAACCCCTAACCCCAACTTTAACCTCATATATCATATTGCATCCACTGATACTGTTGATGAGATTTAAATCTTCACTCTCTTAATAATAAGAAATGAGTGACTTGGTAAGGATAATTATTGGATCAAGTTTTTTGGTTCATCTTAAGGAAGTTCAAATTAAATTCACTTTTTCTTGAACGCTATGCAGTAAAAACAAAAATAGCCAAGAAACTGGTTTTGCTATTATTGATGATGTTTTATAATACAAATTTGAATGTAAAGAATTAAAGAATTTTTATGAACATAAGAAAATTACAACATTTTTGTGGAAGGATGATATATAATACATTTTTGTGTAGATTACTTTAGAGGAACCTAGAAAGCTTGCATTCTGGGGGAACACCTTGAGCGAACCTTTTGAAGTCAGTGCAATAGTTGTAGATCATGTGTTTGCTTTGCACCCATCGTAGCCTATTTCTGCCAGCTGCATCAAGTTCATGAGTTTGCCATGCCTCGGTGTTTTCAGAATTGGTAGTGGTAGGAGTAGTAGAACCACAAGACGATCCGGATGACTTAGCACATCCATTAGCGTTGAAATTCCTGTAGTAGGCGGTGAAGGGAGCTTTAGTCCAATCTGTCTTCACGCGCCCACCTTGTGTAGCCCAGTCATCGGCATTCCATAGGCTGGCATAGACTCTCATGTACTGGCTCTTGGGAAACGACACGCCAATGGATTCATGGTTGTTGAACACTCTTATTGGATTGTTATCGATCAAGAAACTGAACCACAAAAGGTAGAAAAACAGGACTCATGTTATTAGAAGGTAAATTAATTAACATGGAAATTAAAACTGAGATAAATTAGAAAGAATTGGAAAGAAAAAAAATGAGGGAGGAGAGATTAAATAATTACTTACATGATTCGTTGAGAATTCCAAACGATGGAGTAGGTGTGGAAGGAAGAAGTTGGATCGAACCATAGCCGGAATTGCTGCTCTTTGTCACCTTTGCCTTGAGAATAAACATTTGTGTGGATGGTATATGGATTCCCAGACGAGTTTCCGAGGAACTCGAAATCAATTTCATCATGTGCTGGTCCTTGAGAAGATAGCTGCATCACCACAAGACATATACACTTAGCATATGTAAGAACATAGATAATTATATGCGCACTAATAGCTGTGAATTAAATATTAATAACTGTACACTAATGGAAGAGAAAATAGTACAAACTAAGAAAAGAAAGAAAAATGGTACTAACATAAAAAGTGGTAACAGTGCCAGCAGAGTTGCCGGGGACAAGCTTGAGCTGCATGTCAAACCTTCCGAACAAATACTCATTCTTGGACTGGAATCCTGCACCGGAAATTTGGTCTAAGGATAATGTGAGAACTTGACCGCCGTTCAATATTTTAGCGCGCTGATCACCGCCCCAAGTGATGTCAACATCTTTGTAGAAATTTCCGACGGCTGAGGACGCCAACAGAGAAATCATTATGGAAAGCAGCAGGAGCATTGCATTTGCTGGAGCTCTATAGTGTGACATTTTTAGTGCTTGGCAATGCAATTAATTAGAGAAAGATATAGAAAGAGAGATTGAGATTAATTTGTAGTTGTTGTGGTAGGGATGTTAAGGATATATATATATAGAGAGAGGGGGAGAGAGAGAGAGAGAGAGAGAGGAGAGGAAAGGAAGTATCAGAGAAGTTGACAGATATTGGTACAGCTTGTAAAGTGAAATTTGGAATTCTATTCAAGAATTAAGTACGCGTTACTTTTTGTTGAGTGAGGAATTCTATTTAAGAATTAAGTGCGCGTTACTTTTTGATGATAAAACCTTCCTAAGACTCATGATGGGCATTTCTCTAGATAATGCAGGAATCTCAATTATTTTTATTTTAAATGTATTTAAAATAATGCGGCATTATATAAAATAAAAGTTCTGTTATTATGGATTAAGAAAATTTTCTGTCAAATTATAATTGCACAATACACTAATATATATGATTAAATAGAATTATAAGGATAACCTATCATATTACATATCTTAAAACTTTTTTTTTAAAATTATTTGTCTTAAATGTAGCTTAATTAATGACGTATTATTGAATAAGATAAATGATATTTAATTTGTGTCATAATCAATACAAATAATGTATATTCATGTATTCATTTAATATAGAGATAAAAAATAAATTATATAAGAATGACATATAAACCTAGTCATCCAATAACAACATGTTACGCAGAAAATTTAAAAGGAAATCAAGAAATTTAAAATTTAATATGATTAATTAAACAACTTTACAATGATAAATAATAATTACATGTACAATCTGTTAATTCATTTTAAATTTATTGATTTTCTCTTAAATTTTTTACATTGTATGTTACTATTAAATGGTGTAAAACATTAACTTATAAATATATATATATATATAATTTATTTTTCAACTGGTAACATATGATTTGAGACCCATAATAATAGTATTATATAAGTATATTATAAAAAAACTAGTTTTGTTTTATCAAAGGACACAGGATGAGCTGTTATGAATGAACGTACCTTGGTTTGTCGGGCAGCTCTTCTTTATGGGACGGTTCTAAAACCAACCCTAGATTACCAGGCTTTACTTTTTGATTCATGACTGACTATTCATTCCCATACCAACCAACTGGATACGCGTACAATTTCTAATTACTACATCAGTTGACAAGAATTTCGTAATTCAATTTGCAACCTACATTTCCATTTTCCACTCTTTTCTCCCCTCCCCCAGATGATATGATTTTCACAACCCCCCAACTCACCCCAACCCCACCACTATAGATCCATAATCAATTAATACAGTCCCACGCCAAATTCTTAATTTCAAAACTCATTAAGTGTGTTGTATAAAAACTTTAGTAGTATAAATTTATTCAAAAATTTAAAATTAATCTAAATTTATTTGATTTCAATATAAAAATTATAACTATTGTAAATTAATTAAAAAATATTATTAATTATCATATTTGAAGTTTTCAAAATTTTAAAGAATTCATATAAAAATTTTAATTTAAATATTTCGCAACTAAGTTCAAACAGTCAAATGTATATCTATTTTGAAAGTAAAACTATCATCGTTTGCAAAAATATAGATGGAATGAGACTATTTGTATTAATTTAACACTATTCTAAATTATATTATTCTATAATTATTTCTTTATTTAATTACATGAAATATTTTTCAAAAAAATAAAAAAAATAATACCTTAAAAAAGAGATTATATAATACCATAATTAACAGCAAACATTGAGGACGAAACAATAGACACTATTCTTTTTAGATAAAGTGGAGATCCTCGGGCCAGATTACTGATTACCCACACACTTCATAATCCATGATTGGCCCAAACCCAATAGGAAGTCGAGTTAACCGGTTGGACCCTATCCATAGTTTAAACTATTAACAATTATATTAATTAAAATTAAATAAATTCACATTTTAAAATTTTATAAGTTGAGTAAAAAAATAATTAAATGAGTCTGAAATGGAGGGAGTACTAATTTTAATATTATTTATTACTAACATTGAATCTAATTATCTTTATAATAAAATTAAGAGCTCTCTGTTTTATTTAAAAAATAAATTTGTTACAAAATTTGGTGATCTAAACAAAAAAAAATAAAAATTCATCAAGAAATAACCGACAGATACATGTTGCATTCCACATTTAATTTTAAATATATTTACAATCATCCATCACCCGTCACTACGGACAAAAATTACTTTTCACATAAAGAGAATTAGTGTTTTTAAAAAGAGAAAAACGATGAAAAAATTAATTTTATTAGGATAGAATAAAATCCCACACAAATAAAGAGAAAACAACTATAAAATAGGAAAAGGTTGATAGTGAGATTTGAAGGTGAGATTTCAGCTGGGGAGAAAAAAGATATTAATTTTATTTAGTGTATATTTGGTTATAATGTGTGAAGTATTTGGTGAATTTAAAAATTCAGCTACATTTAAAAATTTTATTTATTTAATAATAATTTATTTAAATATAATTTAAAAATAACTTATAAACTCAAAACACAAGCGTAACACATTAAAAATAATACAGTACTTTTAAAAATTCAGACAGTACAAACACCGCAAACTATAGTAGTTTGGTTATTAACATTGAGTAACAAAAACTGGGAAATTCAAAGTGCCTGCCTAGTCGGAGATAACTAAAGTACGTGACCATATGATTAAATAATGGGAGGCGTAAAATTTTAATTAATTTATAAGAGAGAAAAAGGTAAGTTGGAAATGCAGTCCGCCACCTCGATTGCTCCATGGCAACACGTCTGCAATTATCCAATCCCTAACTTTCAAATCCATCGTCTTCATCATCTCTCCCACACTCCCAAAATCAGCTCTTCTCCTCAAGCTCTCAATTACCAAACCAAGACAAACCACCTCCATTTTCTAAACAACGATTTGTTCCCTCTTTCTGCAACAACAAGCAGTTGTAGCAAAGAGCAAGAAAATAACAACACCAACACTTCATACCCACATCAAAATCATTCCTTTTTAGAACAATCGTGCTCCTTAAATCAAACCCACAAAACCGAATCCCAGAAAACCCGAAAGATTGAAGATAAAAGGGATAAAGAGGATAAGGTAATTTTGAGAAACATGTGGTGGGCAGATTTGAAAGCAGCCGTAGGGCAGAGAATTAACTTGGAGGGGATTTCTTGTGCAGCTGGGGTTATTACCAAGGACCGGCATTTAGTTGTGCCCCATGTTGCCCTCCCAGATATAAGGTACATTGATTGGGCTGACTTGAAGAGAAGAGGGTTTCAGGGTGTTGTCTTTGATAAGGATAATACTTTAACTGTCCCTTATTCTTTGGCCTTGTGGGGACCTCTCAAGTCGTCTGTGGAAGAGTGTAAATCTGTTTTTGGTAACAATATTGCTGTGTTCAGCAATTCTGCTGGTAATTTTTGAATCAGATATACATGTATTTTGTGTTGTTTAGTTTTTGGGTGAAATTATTATTTACAATTGTGTAAATGCGCTTAAATTTTATGAATTAGGTCTCCATGAGTATGACCCTGATGGTAGGAAAGCAAGAGCTCTGGAGTTCAAGATTGGAATCAAAGTAGTAAGGCACAGTGAGTAGTCTTTCTCATTTTAATTTTTTACATCTTTGTTTACGAGACGTGTGCTTGTCTATGTTGTTTTTGCGGGTAGTTTGGATGAACTAAGTGATGTATTAGCTTAAAGTTTATGTCAAGGTGTTTGGATGCATTCAATTTTAACTCAATTTTGGTTATTTATCATGTATTTAATGTTGTGCTTTCATTTTGTTAATTTTAGGGGTGAAGAAGCCTGCTGGATCAGCTGAAGAAATTGAAACACATTTTGGATGTGAATCCTCAAGACTAATTATGGTAGGTAGTTGACTGTTAAATTAATCAACTTATCTGTTTACTCTGTGGTTTTGTATTGAATGGATGAAATTGTTATGCATGTTGCAGGTGGGTGATCGACCCTTCACGGACATTGTCTATGGAAACCGAAATGGTTTCCTCACTATTTTAACTAATCCATTGAGTCCCGCTGAGGAGCCTTTCATTGTTAGGCAGGTTGGTTATCTTTTCATATTGATTTACTCTTTTAGGAGCCTTTTTTTGTCACTGAAAGAATAATGTTAGAATACATTTTTTTTATTTTTTGTTCTATTTTTGTAAGTCATAATGTTGGATCAACTGAATTTATCAAGGAGTTTAAATTAAAATCCTCAGAGAACATATACTCACGTTGGTAGAGGAATTCAACTTGTAGCGGGAAAAAAAATTCCGATAATTGTGTCTTATACAATAATGATAGAATGTATGGGGACGTCGAGCTGCATTGCCCAACTCTCTTGAGGGTTGTCTTTTGATCTGGATTTTCAAACTATTGCTTATAAATTGGGGTAAATATCATTCTCTGTTTTTTGTTTTTATTTTATTTTATTTTTAACAAACTCGTTCAGCTATGTTCTGGTTCTGCACTGATGTCCCCTCTTCAATAGAACATCTCAGGGTGTGGAGATATCTTTAATTCTTTATAACTAGATGATAGAAGAATCTCAATAAGCATGAGCTCCTGGTCAGACGAGAATAGAACGTGCCAAGTTGTTCATCAATCACTATCCTTGATCAGCTTTCAGTATTGATATACAAGCCCTTGAAAAATCCTGATTTAAGAAAAAAAGATGGAAATACGAAAATATACTACAATTAAGGACACAGAAATCTGCCATTTCCTTGGATCAGCCAAAAGAGTCCCCAAATCAAGGAAAAAATGAGCTGATGTTCCCTGCTTTATTGGCATTAATACACATTTGCCTTATTTCTTCTTGGAATGTTGATCGCTTCTAATTCAATATAACATGTTTACAGGTGAGGAAACTAGAGGTTGCCCTTGTAAAACGATGGTCTAAGAAAGGGTTTCAGCCAACCAATCACCAGCTACTTCCAGATTCGTTAGAGTGTGTGAAAGATCAGCCTTCTCTGTAAGAAATTTTGTGTACGTTAAGTGAGATCAATTTGTAGCTATCAGTGGTCCTTTTGTTATATCATTTTACATTTTATCCCATGATTGCTTTTTGTTGATCAAGGAAACAATATAAGAGTGAGTGAGCAAGCATAGGTAAAACCATAAAGAAAAAGATAAAGAACATAAAAAAGAAAGGAGGAAACAGAAGTAAACACTGATGGTGAACTCTCTCTCCATTATTACTCTTCATTCTTTGATAAGAAGTTGAGGACAAGTACTTTATAATGAAGAAAATGCTGATCATAGTGGATTTCTGTAAACTAGTAAACAATATCAATGAATTGATACATTGGGTTTCTGAGTATCAGATTTCAAAGAGAGAACTGGATGGCCTTTACTATTGGTTTTGCTAAACAAATTAGTGGTTATCACATTACCTAATTGATGATGTTTTAATCATCTTATTACCGTACTGATAAACCTCTACCATAAATTATCTTGAGTCAAATCCTCTTGATAAAAGCTTTTACTAGTAGGAATAATATTTTGCTTCCTTCTAAGAACTAGTAATATTTTACAAGCTCCAGATATAGATGATATCATTTTGTTTTTTTAAACCCTTTCAAGTGAGTCTGAAGAGAATGTGGTTTTTAATCAAAAGCAAACTATGTACCTTTTTATTTTTTTTCTCAATATATTTGTTCCCTAAAGGATACCTCTGAGCACTGAATATTTCAAAGAAGTAAATGCTACTTGTTGGGAAACATACCTGGGTTTATTTTCTTGTTAATCTGTTAAAGCATCAAACCTTCTGCATCCATATACTTCTAGGCCTCTTCTTAGTGGCATAACCTCTTACAGTAGACACAAGTCCTTCAAAAATATAAAGCTTGCACATTTCATTTGATCTTTTTGAGTTGATACACATAAACACACTTGGATGTAGGAAAGAAAAGCATATGGTTGAACAGGTTCCTCACTCCTACGTAGTTATAACTTCATGGATTCCTGGAAATATTCTTCATTATTGTGTGTTCCCTTTGCAGTCCACAACACCTGCAGATAGCCACAATAATAAAGACAATTTGAAGGTATATTTTGTATAAGAAATGCAGATAGGTCTTTTATTGAGATTCTAGGGAAGTTAAATTGAGTTCTGATATGTTATTGTGAGTAAATTAAGTAGAAAAGCAAGATAGAATTAGCACCTTCCACCCACGGGGAATGGTAAACCTTCATATCCGATGTCCAAAACCATGTTTCAGAATGAACTAGAAATGGGAGGGAACAGCCTCATGCTTTCAGACGCAACTTGCGGTGTACTACATCTTCTTCATGTCTTTGAGTGTCAAACTTTCACTAGGTCTATTGTTGCTCATTATTTCAATATGTTCTGGCAATATGAGAAAACATACTAGTTTAATTGTCAAAATTGCATCTCTATTGCAAAAGAAGAAAAAGAAAATGAGAGAAAGTTACAGAGTTGGGAACTTCCGGATGCTATCCTGATCTATATCATCAGTTTGTATGTAAAAATGGTGAAAGAACAGCATGAAAGCTAGAGATGTAATACCCTGAAGAAGAATAGAACAGCAATTTGGGTGGTGATCCAACATTCTATCAGTACTTTTGTCATACGCTAACTGTTTCTGAACTGTTCCAGTTCTTTACTAGGTGCAATTGAATTGAGTAGCACATTTTTGGCATTATAGCCCCTAGCCCAGTAGAGCCAGGCTTGGGGTGATAACCCAATGAAGGAACTGGGAACCTCGTCTTGTTTTTCCATGATCGAGTTCTTCCTTATAATCTGAATCATCAGAATTACCTGAAAATTTTCATCTGAAAGACTCGCTAATCTTTTCCTCTCTCCTCATCTTCTGCCATCAAACTTCCCAAATTAAGCGATTCTCTTAGTCAGCACTTTAATTGTGCGGACGGGATATTATTTTTACCGTTAGATCTTCGGATGGACGGTCACAATCTGTTGTAAGGATAATCTTAAATTTTTAGCATTAGTTATGGATCGGTCTCCATATATATATATATACGAGTGAGGATCAGGTCCGGACTCCCGGACCTGACCAAAATCCGTACCAGGAATTTTTTTTTTTTTTTTTTTTTTTTTTTTTTTTTGCAAAACAGTTAATAAAAAATGGTATAATGAATTTTTGGTATTGAAAAAAATTATTAAAAAATAGTGTTTTGGGTTTGATTTGGATACATGTAAACAAACATGTTTGTGTACCTGACTGTATAACACTGTTTGTTATATGTATCCAAATCAAACCCAAAACACTGTTTTAATAATTTTTTTCAATACCAAAAATCATTATATATTTTTTATTAACTGTTTTGCAAAAAAAAAAAAAAAAAAAAAAAATTTCCGGGTCCGGATTTTATCAGGTCCGGGAGTCCGGACCTGATCTTAACCCTATATATATATATATATTATACTTAATATGAAAAGGTGAAAGAAAGAGGCTAAATTAAGAATATTATTTGGAGGGTAAAAGAGAGTTTTCCAACACTTTGGAGGGTAAGAGAGGGAGTAAGAATCAAATATGTAAAAATCACTAAATTTGGAGGGTAAAATGGGAAAGCGTCAGACTTTATATAATGGTTAAGATTTTGTTGAACTTATTGGATTTTTTCATGGCTGATATGATTTGTGAATCAGGTTCGAAGCAAACGGTGCTGTAATACTATTTATTATGTAGGAGAAATAATTACTACGACGGCAATAAAAACTTGTTCTCTTTGTATATACAGGGTGTGCCCATCACTCCACTTGTTGCAAATGTAAAAATTACACGCGGCATTGCCAAACCTAACTGATGAATTACTTGATTTGATTTTCCTTTTGAACTTTTAGTTAATTAGTTCGGCTGATTAACTGAGTCGAGCCATTAGCAAAACCAAGAATTAGTAGGTCCCGGTTTGGAAATTAGAATTCCCACCTTTACACCTTCTATTTTTTTAATCTAATTTTTCATAATATACAATAGTAACAAAAATATTAAATTTAATAACATAATAATATTTGTCACAATTATATAGTAACACTAATATTGTAGTGACATTGAATCATAAGGGACCCTAATTAGATTTATGGGAGGACAGATGGTAATTTGAGTAATGTTAAGAGTCTCAAATTTTAAGACCTCTAAATAATTTGAGATTCTAAATTTAGAACTTATTATTACCCCCCAATAATTTACCCGTATTATGCAAGTAGGGTAAGTAAATGCACCAACACACCAAACCAACTGGCCCTCCCTCCTTCCTGTTAGGTAAAACTTGAATGAAGTGGACCGACGCGCTCAAAGAGTTTACAATTCCAGCCCAGATTTTCAAAGGAAGTCGTAAACAGACGTTGCTCAATAGTTCTCTTATTTACTGCTGCAATGTAACCTCCTTTCTCTTTTGTGCTTCTTCACCTACTTCTCTGTCACACCCATTAAGTTGGGAATGAGGGGGGGGGGGGGGGGGAATCCCATTTTATCCTTTGCCTTTATATGCTTCTTTTTTTAAAAAAAATAAATAAATAAATAAAATATTCTTTTGTTGATATTTATGCTTTTATATGTTTATGTATCATGTTTTGGGTGCTCATTTTGTTTATATAATATTGGATGTGTAATATAGCCTCCTAGTGGGATCCCGATTACATACCAATTAAAATTATTGCATTAAAACTTTTAACATTTGTAATATCTAGTAAAAAAAAATATAAACAAGACGGACTGAAAGAATTTAACTAAGAATTCGTGGCATCGGGTGGAGAAGGGTTCTAAGATCATACATACATACCCGCCTCGTTGTCGGCCTACTTGCAAATGTTTATAAGGAAATTTTAATCTCCAATATCAAGTTGGAGATGTTTCATTGGAAAAAGGTATTGGACCGGACGGACGATTCTTTGCCATACTTACTAGTACTAAACAAATATATACGTGAGTGGTAGCATAAATGCACCCTGCAACACATTCAATTAGCCACATACTACTTCACCTGCTTATATTTACTTCACTCCATCATCATCACTCCCTTATATACACATACAGACACCACTCTTCTCTGCAGCACTACCATCTCCCACTTCTCTCTCTCTCTCTCTTTCTTTCCAAAAAAGCACACAAAAATGGCGAAGGCGAAGCAGCAGCAGCAGCAGACTTCTCTGCTGATTTTGAGTTTGGTTGCTGGGCTACTTTCTCAGAGCTTGGTCCTTCCTGTAATGTCCGCTGCAAGTCTTGAAGGTGATCAAAAGAACTATTACCACTCTCCAGACCCACATGCAGGAGCAAGGCCTCCCAGGGGTACACTCTTTTCTCCACATGTTGTCTACTGTTTTTAACTCTACTTGGTTATCGACTTTTATGTACCTAAAAATTATTGGCTGTTTGTACACTCATTTTATAGACGACATCCTTTTACCGCATGTAGCTTAGAACTTGTATGTGACTGGAGTATCAATATTGATGTCAGCAGGATGAAATCCCTACCATTTGGAACTTGGAAAACTGCATCAAGGAAAAGGAAATGAAATCTAAAATTGTATTAGACTTCTTTTTTTCACACTATATTTTAACATTGCTAACATTGAATTTTTTAAAGTATAGATGGTTTGAGTTTAACCGTTTCCTATTTAGAATATTTTTTTGGTAAAAAAATATACATATGCATTCAAGGGAGTTCACGCGCGCACAAAATTAAAAGACAATTAATCAAATTACAAAGATTTTTGTTATCAGTTCACAATGTGTAGGGATAATAATTTGTCCTGGCCGTACCAGGTTCTCACCATACTCCATCACATGGCTCAGGAGGTAACCATGGAGGCACGCCACCCTATCATAGAACACCATCACATGGAGGGGGCAGCCGCAGCCATGGAAGCTCACCGCCTTCTAACTGCGGAACACCGCCGAGTGGAGGATATCATGACCCTACACCTCCAACTGCTGGCGGCAGTCCGCCCATTGTCACTCCCGTTACCCCTTCAACACCAACATACGGAAGCCCACCAACCATCATTAGTCCACCAACCCCTTCAACACCAACATACGGAAGCCCACCAACCACTCCCTCTATCGATCCAGGCACCCCTTCAACACCAACATACGGAAGCCCACCAACTACTCCATCTATTGACCCAGGCACCCCTTCAACACCAACATACAGAAGCCCACCAACCACTCCATCTATCGACCCAGGCACCCCTTCAACACCAACATACGGCAGCCCACCAACTACTCCATCTATTGACCCAGGCACCCCTTCAATACCAACTTATGGCAGCCCACCAACTACTCCATCTATTGACCCAGGCACCCCTTCAATACCAACTTACGGCAGCCCACCAACTACTCCATCTATTGACCCAGGCACCCCAACAATTCCCGGCATCTCAGTACCATCACCACCGTTTTTCATTTGATCCAAATTCACCACCATTTTCATTTGATCCAAATTCACCACCCTTCCCGTGCAAGTAAGTCACAATTATGTAGCCAGAGTATAAACACTGAACGACTACATGCAAATTAGCATGCTATGAAGTAGTATCATTACTAAATGTTACATTTTCATGACTTCAAATAATGCAGTTACTGGAGTACTCACCCGACATTGATATGGGGTCTGCTTGGCTTCTGGGGTGCAACCTTAGGCGGAGCATTCGGCCTAACCAGCAGCGGCATTCCAGGGATTGGGTCACACCTTAGCTTGGAACAAGCACTTTCAAACACCCGTACTGATGGTTATGGGGCACTCTATCGAGAAGGAACAGCTTCTTTGCTGAATTCAATGGTGAGCGAGAGATTCCCTTTCACAACCGAGCAAGTCAGGGATAATTTTATCACGTCACTTAGTTCCAACAAGGCTGCTGCAGCACAGGCACATGTTTTCAAGCTGGCTAACGAGGCTCAACTAAAGCCCAGAACCTAGTTGACCTTTTAAGTTACTATTGCTACATTTTGGTTACTTTCGTTGTAATTTTGTGATGCATTATATTTGGTAGTGTTTTTGTGTGCGTGTATGTTTTACTTCAGATATTTATTATCAGTTACTTGTAATGTTAAAGCGTATGCCGAATTATGATAAATACTTATTAATAATATTAGTTTGGTTTTAGTTACGCATCTATGTCAAGTTACACTAACAGTGAGGTTTTGCAGTAAATATCAACAAGAGAATAGATGCAAGTAGCATTAGTCGGATGATTTATTGATAATTCATTTTAATGAGTCTGTAATACCAAAGTCTTACAAATCCAAGCAATTGATACATCAACTTTACTCGGACCATTAAACCGACAATTGGAAATGCTAGCAATTACATATGCAGGGAAAGCACAAGGATCTTCCATGAAATAATCATCAAACCAAAGACCATTCTGCCTTTATACACAAAACTAAAATGACAGCCTGCTTTCACTACTTTATCGCAAAAGACTATAGAATTAATGAATGAGGAGCTAAAAACTTAATGCAAAGCAGTAATGATAGGAAACTAAAGCAAAGACAGAATGCATAACATAGCAGGTTAATATTTAGTAAATTGTTTCTTCGAACAGTTGGGAATTGAGATAAGGCTGACAGTTTGTCATAACATTAAAGCTGGCATTTGATTCTACATAGTTCAACCAGTGCCACATTATGACCAATTAATTATTATAGAAGACCTTTTGAAAAATCTTAAGGGTAAAATCTGGAATTGATCCCGGTCAGTTCTAAAACAGTAAGTATTTTAGATACCCATAGAGAGCTTTTAGCTTTTCTAGCCTCAAAATTAGGCTGCATGTGAAATAACTACAACAAGAAAATATCAAAGTTAATCGAAACAGTGAGGAAAGAATTGCATGTGTCAATGAGCCAATTAAAATACTACCATCAAGTAAGTAAATAAAAACAACAGCTTTTGATTTGGTTCTGTGGCTGCTGGTCAGTTGGTAGTATTTTTTTTACCTACTGTTAATGTGTCCATTGTAATATGATTTGATGTTGATAACACCGAAACTATAAAACGAAAGTTATTGAACTCCAAATTCTCGTGAAATATTCAGTTAATACATAAAGATGGGAAAGTGAAAGTTTACAAATATAATCCCTCCATTTCAAAATATAAGATCAATATTAACTTTTTAAAAGTTGATTTAGACACTTTCAAATTTAAAATTGACATGATTCATTTAAGTTTTAAAACACTAAATCTCAGAATTAATAGTACATTTTAGATAATTTATACTATTCATAATTGCATTAATAAAAACTAAATTATTCCTATCAATTTTGAATTTGAATTTCTTTAAAATTGACCTTTAAAAAATCAATATTGATCTTATATTTTAGAAATCAGAATGGAGGGAATTTAATAGTCAATGACAGATCTAAGTATACAAGGTTTTAGAAGTTTCACTGCTAGACTTGACATTCAAGAAGAAGTCGAGATTTTCTGTTAATATTTACTGCAACTTACAGAACCTAACACTGAAGTCAAGAACTTGCAATGATAACTGTCCAATTTAAGCTTTAGAATCTATTTAAGTACTACAGTCTGTCTGCCACTGAATTTTCAATTGGCTAAGTCTCTAAGGATTATATCAGAATTAATATAACACTCGGCCTATCCTAGTAACCAAGAATTAATATTGATACAACAAAACAGTGTCTACATAACATAATTGATCAACCAGCAACACTCAGGTTTTTGGCTCCAAATTTTTAAGGATCCTAAAGACTAGTTAAGAGACCACTCGATGCAAGATAGAAGTCTTAACAGATGGAAGTTGCTTCTGCATGAATGCATATAAATATTAGACTGATTACTCTATTCCTATACCTAAGCATAAACAGCACAACCACCGGTCCATGTATGAGATATCAAGTTTAGCTTCTTGTTTACTTTCCCAATATATAAATCTTATAAGGTTCTCCGCTATAATGCAAGTCTAAGCAATGCCAAAAGGAAAAAATGACATTATCAAAGAAACGAACGAATGGTCAAATCTTTGGGAAGTATAAACAGGAAAAATAGGGGGGGAGGGGGGGAGGAGAGATGCTATTTTATGTTTTAAGAGGAAGGTATCTGCCAACAACAACCAACTTTATGGAAAAGCTTAAATGACATGATTTGATATCTTCTCCATCATGTTATGCGCATTTATATTGGCAAGAGAAATAATTTACTACAAACAATAAATGCAGACCAACCACACCAAAGAGAAGATGAAAGGAAATTACCAACACCTTCTTTGAGCAGCAAGAAAGATTGATCTGGCTCCCATAAGCTGTAAAAAGATTACATGATGATAACCAATCAACTGTTTCACCATTTCAGATTACTCCATGAAATATAATAAGAATAATACTAGGGCCCAAATGTGATGCCACATTTTGGGTACCAAGTTGATATGTCATTATTAAATTGGTTGGTCAATAATTGATTGATATTTATAACATAATCAATCAACATAACATGGTCAACCAACGCAATGATGAAAAGTTTTGGTACCCAATTTTTGTCACCCGTTTGGAACCACTAGCATTATCCATATAATAAAGGAAAATTTTAACGAGGTAAATAAATAAGCAATAAAGAATAAAAGAAAAAAAAAACTGCACATATAGCTGAATGGGACCAGGCAACTAATGAGCATCAAAAGGCCAAGAATGTTAAAGTCACGTAACCTGCATTTCAAGAAACAAATAACTAGTCATCAGTAAGCCAAACTCGAGCTATAATTGAAAAAACAACATATGCATGTCCTGTATAATGTCACTGTGTATGTTGACAGGTGTGCTTTAAGTCTACCATAAGAAATGTAATTGATGGACAATAGGCATGGTACAACCTACAGAGTTGACATACAGAGGAAGTAAATATCCTGCCTGCGTGTCCTCTATCAATAAACACAAACTATCATGTGCAGTGTTGATGGGGAAGGCCATTAGATTCTACTGATTTAAATGAGTCTCAAAGCCTCAAGTCTGTCACCAAGTATTGCGTTCACAAGGAGGCAAAATACACTGACATATACTTGAAACCTCATGAAAAAAATAAATAAATAAATAAAATCAGGTTGATGCTTTGAGAATCAATTTTCTGAAAGTAAGATTGCCAGCACCATCAGAGTCTTGTCATTTCCTACAGCGAGTCAGCTTTCTGAAATTATCGGATACAGTACTGTTATTTGATAAACACTGATACTACAAAAGGATATCTAGAATTCTTTACACCAAGTTATTATTTTACAGAGACCAAAAATGCTTGACACGCACATACATGATACATATATATACTTATTAGAAATAACAGATAATTATAAAAGATGAAAATATATGAGATGACAGAGAAGAAAAGCATCCAAAAACAATAGAAAGAACAAATGAAGATTGCTTAAAAACTCAAAACAGAAGCTGGCCCAGAAAATATACTTGTACAATTCAACTGCTCAATCCATCTGGATCTATACAACAGTCTAAAGAAACTATATTATCACAGCGGACAGATAGCTTTTCAGATCAAGATAGATCGCTAACTAGAGAAAATATAGTAGAAATTAAACAATTTGCTCTAACATAGTAAGCATGTTGAGATCTCTGCTCACAGTTCAGAAGTATACTTTGTATAAGTATTTCCATCAGATGTGCGCAAAATGTGTGCAAATTATAATCAAATCTTCCTGGTGTCAAGGCCCACTATATTACATCATAATAAAGGTATATGCATGCACAACCTCTTCAAGTGAGAATGGGGCATCTTATATTAAAATTAACTTACATTTTTCTAATGTAGAGATTAAAGAGTCACAACTTTATAAACTAATCTGATTTGCTCCTAGAGATGGTGGAAATAAGTTCATCTAAATTATTGTCAGGAGATGGTGTCTTCTTGACACAGACACCATCCATAATGTTGTTCTGAGGTCCACCAAAGGAAAAATGACAACATGGAGTCTTGATCAGTTCATATGAGATTCAAACCACTGGAAAATCTGCTCAGACTGCAAGCTAGTCATTTCATGATATGCAAAAGCTAGATTCAGTTCCTCCTGAATGTGATTGACTAAACTCTTATCTGGCAAAAGGATATTTCTCTCCCTGAGAGCTGCTTGCCAAAGTGTTGCACGCCCATCATTCCTCATATAACCATTCTTGTCAATGAAGCCCTTCTCCTGGAAGAGTCTAAACAACTCCACAGAAATGGTCTGATCAAGGCCTGGAATCCTGTCTGCTAGAAAATTAGGCGACAATTGGAACTCCGTGCATTTAATCTCTGCAACATCAATACCTTTCTCCCTTAGAGCTTTCATATTTTCATCAATGCTCAGTTTCCTAGCTTTGTCTTTGGGCATGTGCACAAAAAGGGTAGGCGGATAGTCCTTTGAAATATCCATCCGACTAAACAACCCTTCAGCAATCATTATTGTGATACTATTCAACCTCAGATCAGTGGCTAGTGCAGAAACAAAGTACCCACCAGAGGAAGCCCCCAAAGCTACTAGAGGTAGCTTCTCAAGCTTTTTGCTCCTCAATCCACCATCTGATGATTCCCGCAACGAGCAACCTTTCTTCCCCAAATGACCAGCATCTACTCACACTTGATACCGTGAGAACAGCAAACTTCCGGGCAAGAGCATGAAGGACAATTAGCCTTTCTTCAGGCAAACCAACACAGTTTGGGCAGTTAGGAGTTTTATCCCAAAAATTAGCTGCTCTGCCATCACACCCATGAGCTAAAAAGAGAACTGCCTTGGGCGAATCAGGTATTTGCCATATCAAATCTGTTCCATTCCTGAACTCCACTGTGGGTTGAAACTGAACCAAGGAACCAAAGCTATTCCATTTTTCGGTTGCAAGGGTAGCTACAGAATTATGTTTCTCTCTATCTTCACCAAATAACAGTATCAAAGTTACAAAGACCAGAATCAGAAATGTAACTATAACTGCCACTCGACTATTCATAAAACCATTCCATGTCTTTGACAATCTGTTTCCGCGCTTAAACATTGCAAAGGAATGCGATCGCACTTCCTCTTCCTCTCTGAATGACCTCGCAACAAATAAATGTCACAAAATTTAAAAAGGGCACATTAGATGCAGTTCTCAAGTACCTAATGGGTTAAACTGCAAATGGCACAGGTGTTGATGAAATTTTTAACAAGCAACCAAAGGATATAAAAGCATTTTATTCATCATAAATTTGATAAAATCGAGTAAAAAATCCACCAATGAAAAGAAAGCAAAATCATCCACCAAATGTTAATTTGCAGCCTTTTAGCTGGGATGATCATAATGTTGTATTAATCACAAATAAAACCGCCCACTTAATTAATATTTTTAATCACTAGCATCTCGTTGAACAACAGAACAACATATTCCAAGTAGTATAGCATATGTATACTTCTATTTTGTGTGCGTAACTGTAACATTTAAAAGTGGATAATTGTTCTAGATTTGATAGATGAAAGAGCCAGAATACCTGGAGATTTCGGGAGAGAGAAACGGAGATCCGTAAACCCTATCTATCTATAACAAAATATAACAAGGCTCACTTTGGTGAGTTAACTCACTATCCAACTTTGGTGACTCGGTAGAGCAGCTTCCCGAACTCGAATTTTGAAAAAAGTCAGGGCCCTTTTATCAAGTCTACCAGATAGAAGATGATAGAGGGCCAACTATCGTTGCGTTGCACCTCTTGCCCTGCCGATCTATGCTACCTCGTGTGGTACTGTCTTTCTCGCTGCGTGCTTTTCTACAGGGAGCATCCCAACCAGCAGCTTAAGAAGGAATTCCGGGCGAAGTTTAGGAGAGAGAGGGAGATCCAGCAGCTGCTGACTAGTCCAACATTGGGGACACGGTAGAGTTAACTCAGTAGTACAATTTTAGTGACGCAGGAATTCAAAATATTTTTTTGTCGTTGATTTTCATATTTTTTTTTAATTGATCATAAATATTGATATTCTCAAAAATTAATTTAAAAACTTCAAAATTATATTTTTTTTACAAAATATATAATAAGACAAATATCGAATCACTTTAGTTGATCCTGAATCAACTTAGTAGTTTAATTTTGGAGACTCGGTAGCTCAAAAGACTTTCTTTTTTTTTTGTTGATTTTCATGTCTTTTAATTAGTCATAAATTTTGATATTCCTACAAGTCAACTCAAAAATTATGTTTTTTCACAAAATTTTAATACACATTTATTATTAAAGATACAATGTACCATTTGTTACTAAGAATTGAGTAAAGATAAAAAATAAAATAAAGGAAAGGAAAAAAATTGAATTATCAAGTCACCAAATTTAAACTGTTGAGTTGACTTAAAATCAATTAAAATGTTGTTTAAAAATGTTATATATAAAATTTACTTGATTAGTCATTTTTAAGCTTATGCGTGCTTTGCACAGGTTATATTATGTTATTTTTGACAAAATTTTAGTTCACATTTACTATTAAAGATACAATGTATCATTTGTCACTAAAAATTGAGTTAAGATAAAAATAAAATAAAAATTAAGCTATCAAGTCACCAATTTTAGATTATCGAGTTGACTTGAGAACAATTAAAATATCGTTTAAAAATGTTATATATAAAAATTTACTTGACTAATCGTTTTTCAATTTACTTGTATTTTGTACGGGTTAATAAGCTTGTAGTCATCAAGAGCAATAGAAAGTTTATTTTGGTGTCTTCCTTCCTTTCTCTGGGTGAAAACATATAGCTCCGGTCGGTTTCTTTTACTTGTATAAGACTACAAAAAGAGCAAACTCTAACAAAGAGCAAACGAGAGTGACGCAATATTCAATGACACAAATATGATATTTAACATTGACAAGGTATAATGTTAAGAGTCTTAATTTTTTGTGTGTCAATAATGTGTTATAGGATAAGACAAAATATATTTTATGACATAGTCAATAAAAAGAGATTTTCACGATTAATATAATGAGGATAAATCATTTGAGACAAAAAATTAACATTACTCTTATACAAAAAAAATGTACAGGTGGATTTTTTTTTTTTTTTTTGGGTTCATGTGGAAAAAGAATTACATTTGAAGAACATTGACATCAATTTTAAATGGAAAACTTTTACATTTGAAGAACAAGCCAAGTATACGATTGAGGCTGAGATATACTATTTATTACTAATAAGTTCACCACATTCTTAAACGGCAGACTGGGCCTAAGGCGTGTAGGATTCAGTGGTTGCCTGGTTGTCAAGTAATTTAGATCACAACACATTTTAGACGGTGTATTAGACAAGGATCTTAGCCTTTTAAGAATAATTTAAAAAAAAATTTAAATAGTAGACATATATAATATACGATTGTGAAGTCTTAAGGTTCATACAGGACATATTCATTCATTTTTTATTTATTTTTTTGGTATTATTAAAGTACAATTTATTGGACAGGGAAGTGAGAATTGAATCTCAATAACTATTATGGAGTGTTGGATCGTTGTCAATATTGTCAGTCTGATTCTCAAATATATTCATTATTTGCAGTAAAATATAGTAAGAGTTTACCAAAATAATAGAGGACTAATATTTCCGGAGCAAATACTTTGCAGACTTGACAAAATTGTCCCTAAATAGTTATTACCATTCTTCGTGTTTACATTTTATTTTTTATTTTTTTTTACTAATTCGGGGGTGTGGGTTGAATCCAAGACCTTTTATTTTACTACACATGAGATAAGGCCAGTTGATAAAAATAAAATTGCATTCATCTACCTTAATTTACTTCCAATTTCTTATTTGGTCTATTAACCATGTACGTATCTTTTCCTTTCATACTTGTTATTTTCATAATTTTGACACCCTTCTCTCTATATTTATAATCTTTAACGAAATTTGATAGCTTGGAAGGTGAAAAAAAAAACAGAAAATCAAAATCAAATTCCTCAAGTGGTCATATATATAGTCAGAGTATTGACGATTGGCAAGTAAAGAAGATGTATTTGAAGAAACCCAAAATAGTCAATTAGCAGATTCCTTGTTGGTTGATTTGATGTTCTTTATCCAATGTTTAGAGTTACGAAAATAGAGAGAGATCTGTGATAGATTTCAAAGTTTCTCTTGGTAATCCACATGTAATGATAATAAATGGAAAAGATTCCTTGGTTTTGCTTATTTTACCTTTGCTCGTTGACTGCCTTCTTGACATCATACATGGTATTAGGAGAATTGATAAGCAATTGAGAGTGAAATAAGGAAGATAGGTGAAAAATGATGTGTAAACAAACAAGGAAATTAAAGTAAAAATAGAAAAGGTAAAAGAAAAAAGAGGAGGGCAGTAACTATGGGGCAATTTTGTCTATTGCATATTTTTTTTAATTGCTCTCACGGGCAATATCAGTCCCCAACACCACAAATTTACATCAGATTGGACCACACATAATGGGAGCTTTGATGCCAAACACAAAACATCCAAAACTAATGGGTCAAAATATGAGCATACCAAACCAAACTACACAGTTTGTTAACGTTTACGACAGCCCAACAATTGAGTCCATGATTATGGTGTTGAAGCCCAAAATGGAAACAATTACTACTCATCTATTGGAAAATTTCAATTTCAATTATAATAATTCTAGTTATTCTTGGAATTTCAGCATCAACCTTAGAATAATAATAATAATAATAATCATTTATATCATGGATCCCACTTGACCAAAAGTGTAGAGACAACTTCTCCAAATCATCTTTACTCAGTTTATTGATTAGGGAACATGAGGGATAGTGATGCTGAAATTGCATGTTACAAGGCCTAATTTCCGCTAGACATTGGTGAAGAGCCACGTCCCCTTAGCACCATTAATTCCACTTTGACTTTGATCGGAAAAGTCATTGTGATTTGGATTTGCCTTAAATTCTATGGCTCATCGGCCTACATCAACAATATATATGTGGAAGCCAATGAACATTAGTTATTGCCAGATTTCTGCGGCAGTGTTTAGTTTGATGCTTTCACATCACGTTGTACAACCGCATAACAATATTATCTTGTTCCACATGTCTCATTTGTAATTTTTTTTTAATTTGTAAAAAAATTATAATGATATAAAATAGCCTGATGTCTATAAATTAATTAACAAAATTTAAATTAAACTATAACTTATTATTTGTGAGAGTAAAAATTAAATAAAGACACATTATTAATGTTTCTAAATTTTGTAAATAAGACTTTTTATGCTGTATGGACCAAGAAGTTTGTTATTTCACCCTATTTTAGTTTCACTTTTTAATATCCAACCATATCAAGTCCAAGCCGTGAAGCGGGATCAAACTGAACAGTCTGATTTCATCTTTTGTTCTTGATATAGCTTGGTTTGGCTTGGATTTTGAACATTCTCAGTCATATATACAGCTCGGTTTATGGCTTTATATAATATCCTCAAGCCATGGCTAGCGAAGTCAGTTTCAACTTTCAACAGCTACTCTAATTGTTTGTTTGAAACGTTTTATAAGGAAAGAAAAACTCCTTAAAATAAGACAGTTGAAAAATTATGAATAACCCCAAAGAGTTTTGGTGGTCAAAAAGATTTACTCTTGAATTCAAACCTTAGGGCCAGCACGCAGGAGAAAATCTCCTGAATGCATCAAGACGCCAAAAAAAAAAGAAAGAAGAAAAATTACGAATATATATATAGAAGTCCATTTATATCTTGAGAGACTGGCCTGTTTATGTTGACTCAGATATTTAAACATGGAGAGCTGCATTCTTAGATTTCTGTCGGTGTGAATTACAATTTAAATGAATTTAACAAATATTTAATAACTCTCATATGCAAACTTAGACAGCAGGAATAATTAAACAGATTGACCAGTTTCAATTTTTCAGTGTTATTTTCTTAATCTTTATAAAACCTTAGTCGGATTAAATACATATGGCATTGCTACATCTCCTGCACAATGCATACATCTTCAGGGTATTTATTTCTATCTTTTACTCTCTTTTTTTTAATTTCTTTTTTTTGTCCCGTGAGTATTACTATTATTGTACTTATGATAAAGACAGACTACTCAAACAAGACGAGACTTCCATAGAAACAAGAGGATAATATTAAGCATTTCATCTTTTCCAATGCATTATTATCACATTCATGCTCACATGTCAATATTCATGTATTTTTCAGGGTTTAGGATTATTATCTTTATGGAAATAATACTAAGTTGTACTTTTATATATACCCCTCTGCCTGGATAAAAGAGTACTATTGTAATTTTTAATGAAAGTTATATAAATAAATAGAATTCTCTTTCCGGATCAGAGTACGTACATATATATGAACCAACAAATTTTTATACTTTAAAAATAAGAAAATGGAAAACATGCATGTATGTAAAAGATAAATTAAAATAAAGTTTGATGCTTGCACTTTGAAGTGCGAAATGAACATAATTAAGGAGCTAATTAACATCTTTTTTTCTTCATATTATTGCGAACAAACAAGACCAGAAGATAAAAAGAAATATAAAAGAACATTAAATGCGTAAGGTTTCTATGTGAGGTATATATGTTTGGGACTTGAAAATTCAAGAGAAAAAGAAAAGAAAAGGAAATCTAAAAGTTTGTTAGTTTTTACTAACCATCTATTTCACTATATAGGTGCTAAGGAAGAACCGGAGAGATTTAGTACACATGTTTGGAACTCAATCAGACTTAAAAATTTATCCTTCTGATATAAGACTCTAAATCACTTACGATATTCTAATAATATTTTGTCCTCACAAGGGAATTTATTACATCAAGAGCTCCTCTCACTTTAACCTTTCTTTTCAATCATTGCATTCACCAATTCTTAATGGGCTATAGCCACTTTTAGCTTTGTCAGGATCAATCTTCCGCAATTCAGATACCATTGAGAAGAACCAGAGAGCCCAATTAAGCGTCACATATGTATACACAAGCAGTGACAGACGCAAATTTTTTGTCAAGGGTGGTTAAAATATGAATTACTAAAAACACTATGATATATATAATCCTAAATTAATGTCACGAGTTTTTTACTCTTTCATTATATCTTCAATACGAAACTCCTACTCACTTATAATATTCTAATCATAAGTTTTCTGTTTTTTAATTTATTTATCTTTCTCTTCTTTTTCTCCTTCATATTTGTTTTCCAAGTGCGAAATATATGTACTTACCCCAAGTCTTGTAATAAGTAGCAACATTTGGATCAAATGTAAGAATCTTACGAATATGTTTAGTACTCCCTCCGTCCCAAATTAATTGCTTTTCTAAGACTTTTTTAAGTCAAATTGACTATTTTTAAAATTAATAATTAAGCATATATAAATATATTTGTAAAATTATAAAAATTAAAATTAGTAATAAATTGTATATACTTTCTTAATTTTGGTTATAATATCTTCACCTATATGTTAGCAAAAATAGTAAAAAGATTAGTTTTAAAAATAGTCAATTTGACTTTAAAAAGTCCTAAAAATACAATTAATTTGGAACGGAGAGAATAATATCTTTTCATTATTTATTCCCTCAATAATATTATCTGTATATACCAAATGGAATCCTAGGGAAAGAAATATTCTAGAATTTACTGTAGTTATACAGAAATAAAACGTTAAGAACATGTTAAGTTATGAAGTGATGTGATTTATACATCACTCGGTCTCCTAGGTTGTTGTCATTGAATAGGATATCCGATTAACCATATGCCGTTGTCTCTTTCTCTCTCTCTCTCTCTATATATATATATTTTATCAGCAAAGATAATTTTATTAAAAATTTCACAAAAGTACCAAAAAATTCACAGCCCATGATAAGCCTCCTTGCAAAACAGAACACGTCTTAATGTATCACTACCATGCCTCGCAGAGATCTCAGCCGTTTTGTTATAACATCCTTTCTTCTTCACTTCCAAAGCTCTTAATGTAAAACCTTCTTTCCCCTTGTGCACATTTCATGTCCTTTTGAAGAAAACTCCATGTCGTCATCAGCTTCCTTATACTCAAGATTGACAATAAACAAAACATTTGTAGCATATAAACCAAAGTTGCAACCTCTGAGCTGAGCAAAAACAGTACCTTCTCCAAAAAATCTATTGCATACGATCAATTTTCCCCCATAATTCATTCATAGTAGCCCAAATGTGCGTAGAAACTCGATCTAATTTTCTTTTATCGCCCCTTGCGCCGCTCACATTCTGTAAAAGAATCAACATATTAGATGTTTATCTGCATGCATCTACAACTGGTTACATGAATTTTTCAAATTGTTTCTTTATCAATTCCTCCTGCTGTTTCTCATCCCCTATTAAGCCCAAAAACGCATTTCTGTTTCTTTCTGTCTTCTGTATAAAAGAAACACCCCTATGAAATTATATAAGCATGGTAATGGTCATGTCTGCATGAATTCATCCTTTGTTAAAGCCTCAAATTTTTGTAATATCATTAATTAAGCATCATTGTTAATTTTGATTTTCCCTTAATAAGCATCAAAAGCATATGGGTGGTCTTCTTTAATCAAGGCCTTAAGAAGAAATTTTTATATAAATGCATTTCAAAATTATCAGTTGAAAAACTGATTTTTTTTTTTTAACTAGACAATCAAGTTCTAATGATAAAAAAAATCCCAACGCATTTATCATCCATCTTTCATAACAATTTAACTTTTTTTAAAAAAAATAAATACAAAATTCACTTTTGAAAATTAATATTGAAAAAGTATTATAGGATTTATAATATCTAAGTGTTAGATGTGTGAAAAATTGTCAAAAATTAAAAGATAATATTTCTTGATGGAGAGTATATAGGTTTATGATTTCATCTAATTGCTATTAACACCAAAAAGATTAATCCATGACCTGGCGAAGCATTGAGCTACAATTATTTTTCCTTAACATTCAAGTAATGTGATAAATGGTAATAGCGCTTAAGGTTCTTAATTGATCATTAAGACCACTAGTACTTTAAACAAGCTCAGAGATAGCACACATTAGCTAGCTAGGTGTATAATGTTATTCAATTCTTAATTATAATGGGAACATAAATATATATTTAATAGTAAAGAATCAAGTGGCCTGGTGCATTTTATTTAATATGGTACGTACTATTCTTTTTGTCTTTTCCCTCACTGGTCTACTTAGAAATATATACTCTTTATGTTTTAAAATAAAAGATAAAATTAAATTTTTTTTAAGTTATATAAGTTTTTATGACAATTTTATTATAAAAATTATAAATTATTTAAAAATTATTATTATTTTAAAAAAATTTGTGAATCACATAAAAATTAAATAGAAAATATGTTAAAGTGATTTTAAAATATCAAAATTAATCTTGTATTTTGAAAATGAGGTAATACCATATAGTTAAATTTTGTTTTATAATGAAATACAACTGATAAATCTATATACTGCCTTTATCAGTTATCTTCTAAAATTTTGCTTCATTTTTCATACAAATTAGATAATTTACTAATGTATCTTTATAAAAGAAAATATGAAGAATAAGAAATCATGGGGAGTCTGATTTTGCCAGTTAATTTTTTTTTTTAATAATGATAATAAATTTATACTAGTTGGATAAAACTTACGTCATCAACAATTTAATTTACTTGCAAAACAATATTATTGGGGTGAAAAAGGTGATTAACTGAACCCATGAACTTACAAAAAGGAAAAAGATGGAATTTTTATTTATTCGAATAAAATTGGGAAAATAAAATTAAAAATTAAAAAAGAAGCATAGTTGGGTTATAAGCTAAGCATTATCCTAATCATTATTGTAGTCAATGCTTAACTGCTGTTATGCTTGGTCGTTTACTATTTCTTATTGACAACATGGCAGAATATTATTGGTACATGGAACTGATTTTCAAACCTAATCATAGTGTTACTGGTCTTCTAATAGAAAGAAAGTGACAACATGTGTGGCCAAGTGTCGGTGATATAGATGGGGAGAGAAAGGTAAATTTGCATCCGGAGAAGGAATGAATAGATATAATTTTCTGATGCTTAGGGGCTGTTTGAAACCATAAAAAACATTGTAGTACTCCCCGCCCCTTTTTTCCTTTCAAGTAAAAATACTAGTGTTTTGAAAAAATGATCTTACTTATAAATTAAGTAAATGAATTAATTGAACAAATAAAATACAAACCCAATTTATTTTAGACATCACATCATCATGACATTCATTTTTAAGTATTAGAAGTAATGTATAAAGTTTCTTTTAAGTGTTTTTTACATAATAATATTAATTAGATAAGTCGGTAAAATTTCTGAGTGAATTTTATTTTATTTATTAAAAAAAGTATTAGGCATGAAATATTTTTTGATTAATTTAATTTGTTTACAATTTAAGGTTACATTTGAAAACAGAAAAATTAACAAAAAAGTATAGAAAGAAAATAAATTAAAACACTACCTTAACAAATGTAACTCTATTTATAGTTACTACTTTAAAATTAGCACACCCACTCCTTACATCCAACGTAAGAATATCCATTATTGTGATAAGAAGATTGTTTGTTTTAAAAAATTGCCAATTTAAACTAAATTCCAAAAATTTATATATTTATATATACAATAATAGTATATTAAATCAAAGTAAGTTTAATCATTTAATCGATTTTTAATTTAGAAGATAACCAAACAGGCTTAGTAAGTAAGTGGAGTATATTTTATACGGCTGCCCATCTATTTCCCGCGGCCTTTGGTTCTTGGCTTTTTCGCCCCTCCGCCACAAACCCCCAACCACCATATTCTCTCTTAACTGACTGAGCACCCATAGTTTGTGATTACAGAGCTCGATCACATTCCATTACATATACATATATACATTTATCCATCCAAATCTTACTTCTATCATACTCTTTCTTCTCTGTGTACGGACAAAAAAGTTGAGTGGATGAATAATCACAGATCTCAAAATAAGATATGAGACTTTTCTTCTTCAAGAGGAAGAAACGCAAATCCAAGCTCCGAATGCTAGAGTAGCGACAAGAGATCAAATGAAGTTCTATATATCCACGACGGGGATTAAGAGATTGACTATATCCGGCGCGGACGCCGGAGTTGTCGCGGGTGGAGGAGGACGCGGTGGTGGTGGTTTTTGGGAGGTGATGAAGGGGAAAGGAACTCCGGCCGCGAATCGCCGGATTTCTCAAAGGGCAGTGATGCTGCCGATTGTGTTGATGCTTGCGATTGTTTTGCCCTTTCTGTTCGTTAGAGTTGCATATCTTGTTCTTGAATCCGCCACCATTTGCACCTCTGCTCTTGGTAATTCTATTTCTTTTCCTTCTTTTTTTTCTGCTCAATTGATTGAGTAATTAATTAATTACGTATTTTGTATTTATTCATGTATTTTCGGGTAATTAAATGTTTTGGGATGTATTCGTAATATTGCAGATTGTATGGGCCTGAGGTTTTTCGGCGGGAGTGATCCGTCTTTGGTAAGTACTTTTACCTTTTTACCAAATTACCCCCTGAAAATAAATTTAGAATTTTTGATATTTCGGTACGAGAATAAAATTTTGAGGAAATGATGTAAGCACTCCATCATGCATTAACAAGCTCATCAGTTATATTATTATATAGGAGTACTTTTTAAAGGAACATGTACCCCTTTATTTTCAGTTCATTTTCTTTTTAAAAAAATTCTTTTAGTTATTTTTTATAAGTGATGAGCCGTAACCGAATTAAATGACTTGCCAGTCCTTTTAGAAAAAAGACACTCCTCATGGTGTCCACTCTATAATGTCATCTATGTTTATTTGGTTTGGCCTATAATATGACCTCTACCCACTTGAAATTGGTTTCCATCTATCATCTATATACATATAGTATGGTTTGTGTAACATTGGACCCGAACCTATGACTATTTCTAGCTTGTCATAGTGACCAATTGATCTTGTAATTTTCTTTCCCCCAATAATTCTTCTGTCATTACCTTTTGAGTATGCAATAGATAAGCCCCGCAAAAGTTTTATTTGAACAACACAATTTACTAGTGTTTTCTTATGGATCAAGTAGTGTGCTCAAGGTTAATTGTACTTGAGAAAAGGAAAAAACATTTTTCCATTCACGGGTGACGTTTTCATCCAAAATTGATGATTATTTTGACGTTGAACTTCTATTGGATAAGAATATTATAAATGCTATACAGCCCATGGATGACCGCATTTTGGGACAGTCTCTCTATTATCTACTTCCACTAGTTGCTCTGATGACAGGTGGCTTCTTTGTCTAGTTGTTCTGCCATCATAATATTCTAAACCCACTTGTCTTTAAAAAGGAACAATCCACCCAACCTCAAAAATTAGTGTCATTAAGTAGTCTGTAGATGGCTACATCCATTATCCAGGCTTAGGCTGAAAGCAGCCAAATTTTCTTTTTGCTAAATGCAAAGGCTGAATCTTCAGTTTGTAAAATTTAGACTTTCAGTTCTTATCTTGAAACTAATTGATGTTCACTTCAAAACTCCATTGAGCAAAAAATAAATAATAAAAAATCTTAGGAAAGTGAATATCCAAAAAGTGCTAACAATTGAATAAAACAAAACCCGTTGGGGACTGTATTAGTTTATTACTTTAATTGATTGACGATGTAAGAAACTTGTTGCAGTCACATGTCAACACGGTTTTGACAAAAATTCAAGGGTATAGGATAAATTCTGTTTGTGACTATGATTGACTCTTTTGTCTGGTGGTGTGTGGTGTGTGGTGTGTGGTGGTGTTACTATAATGCAGCTGAGAGAAGAGCTGATAAGGGCATTAATGGAAGCAAACAATGATGATGAAATGAGAAATGGTATAGTAGGGGTTTCTCCGGAGTCATTCAACGATCTTGTGAAGGATATGACGTCAAAAAGACAGGACATCAAGGCCTTCGCTTTCAAGACTAAGGCAATGGTAACCACAATCCACCACTACTTATTTTCCAACTTTGTTTTCTTTTCTTGCTTTTGGGTTGTGTCTTTTCTTCGAGTGTAGAACACCACTGGTTTATGGTTGTTGCCCACATGGTAACCTTTGAAGCTGGCCCAATGTTGCCCAACTTTTGGGGTTAACCCACATGGGGTTGGGCTCCTACTTATCTGATTTAACATGTTGGATTTAAAGCTATTGTTCAACGTGAAAACATTTGTACTTTTGGCTATTACCATCACTTTTTAATTTTTTTAAAAGAGTATATGTTAGATTTTTTAGTTTATCATTAAAACTGAAAGTCAAACATGTTTTTTACTTAAAGTTCTATCTAAAATGTTTTTAGGCAAGTGACTCAGTTCTTTTGAGGTAGATGTTAGAGAATAATCCTCCTTCAATTCCCGTGAAGCCAGAATTGAATAGGCAGAAAAACCAATTTAAATAGGCTGCAAACTAATCAAGTGAAACGGACTCATCCTTACTTCTGGCTCCACTCATATGGTAATAAGAATATTACTGTTACCTTTGAACTTTTCTTAAGCAATGAATAATCTCACCATCAGGAGAAAAAAACAAAGAGAAAAAATAACAACAATAACAATGAATAAAATTGAGTCCAACTTCTTATGCATCTGAGTTATCTTAACAATTTTAACTCAACATATCTGAAGAGCTCTACAACATTTTATTTTATTTTATTGAATTTTATTTTAAATTTTTACTATTTTAGCATTAGAGCATCACAAAATGACATCTAGTGACGCAGTTTTGAAGAGATTAACATTAAATGTCTAAGAAGTATAATAAAATAAAATTATATAGATTATGTTAGAATCTGCCAGAATTGTAAATATAGGAAGTTTCCTAAATTATAGCTAATTATAACTGATGTACAACTCTCTAATTACATAGCTTGATTGTAGCCTTGAATGTAAAATCCTTATTATAAATAATATGATATGACAAGAAGAATGATCACCTCTCATTCACCAATTTCCTGTTTTTCTCTCAATTCTAGTATAGGTTTCTACAAAGTTTAGTAACTTGGATAAGAATGACTTATAATATAACACAGTTGTTATTTTATACCTATTCATGTTAATGAATCACCTCATCCTAGTCAGGTTTGCGTTCATGTCCTGTTTATAGGAATGAGCCAAACCTCCAACTATTAGTGGACCCGCTTATCTTACTTGCAATTCAAATCTTATTTGTTACAGAAACATGCCCTTACTAAGCTCTATCTCCATTTGTGGAGTCACTTCATCATAGAACGACATTTTCCAGATTTTGATGACCATTTAGTAAACATTTTAGTCTATATTGGTTTAATGATTTAATCAACCCTTTGTTTTTTAACTGGTTTTCCTTTGTGTAAGGTTTTGTGAGTACTTGAAGGGTTTGGTCCAGTTTGCATTTTTGGAGTGTCATAACATCAAAAGTCAATTGAAGTCTAATATTGTTTCCAACTTGAGTAATTTTGGACGTAGTAGTAAATTCAATATGTTAAAATGTCTCCTCTAGAAATTTCTGGCAGTATAAGCATCGGTAGTTTTTAAAAGCCCCACCTTTTTATCTGAATCTGAATAGAAAATATATTGGCAGTCAATCAGTAGACTGACCATTTCTCCTAAATCTGTAAAATAGAACTTTAATTTGAAGAATAATGCTGCTATTGAAGTTATTAATCTTCAGATTGACTTTCTTTTTTGGCATGCATAAAAAGGAGAAAGCAACAGGAATGAGTTTGATTGGGAAATTTGAATCTTTCAAAAATTTGTTGAAATGTAAGGTTCTTAGAAACAGGTTTAAGTGATTCCTGTCTAGTAACTTGCATTATGTACATGACTGTATTTGTATGGTACAATATACTTATGCATAATGTTGCACGGTTTGATTGGGAAAACATGAATCGTTCAAAAACTTATTTAAATGCAAGGTTATAAGAAAAACAGGTGTAAGTGGTTCCTGTCCAGCAACTTGAATTTTTATATACATGACTGTGGTTCTGATGTGTTATGACAAACTATGTCAAACACAATAAATCAACGCAGAAAGATAAAGACAATAACACAAGGTTTTACGTGGAAACCCAAATCGAAAAAAAACCACGGAGAAAGCAGAAGAAATCCACTAAATAAATATTTGAAGAGTACAAGATAAAGAGAGAGAATTATGAGAATTCTTAGAATGTTTCTGAATGAATCTGAATATCTCTTCTCCAAAATCCTAGCACCTATATTTATAGGCTATAGAAAATTCCATAACCAAATAGGATAAGAAATACTGAATTGAGTATAACTAGGAAAGATAATTTTTCTTAAACCAAAACGGATTCTAGGTAATACCTAAATCCAAATCCAATAAGGAATCATGTCATACCTAACAAATCTCCACATTGACTTGAATCCTCCAAATATAGCACAAACAGTGAACTTTCTCCTCTTCTCAAATGCACAACTCAAGTGCATCGAACACTAACCAGGTCCAAGCAATGTTCGAACTTGGTATGTGGTAATGGCTTTGTTAATATGTCAACTGGATTGTCTACAGTACCAATCTTCAAGACCTTAATGTCACCATCTTCAACAATGTCTCGAACAAAATGATACCTGACATCAATATGCTTCGTCCTCTCATGATACATCTGATCCTTAGTCAAATGTATAGCACTTTGACTATCACAGTGGACAATAGTAACTCCATGATCCATGATGATCTCTCCAAACAAGCCTCACAACCAAATAGCTTCTTTAACAGCCTCTGTAATAGCCATATATTCTGCCTCTGTAGTAGAGAGAGCAACCGTATGCTGTAAAGTAGCTCTCCAACTAATTGCACAACCTCCAAGGGTAAATATATAACCAGTCAACGACCTCCTCCTATCAAGATCACCAACATAGTCTGAATCAACATACCCTATAAGGGTATCGCCATTTCTTCCAAACTCTAAACCAACATCAGAGGTACCTCGCAAGTATCTTAAAATCCATTTCACAGCTTCCCAATGAATTTTACCTGGACGTGATAAGTATCTACTTACCACACTAATGACATGTGAAATATCTAGACGAGTACAAATCATAGCGTACATGAGGCTACCAACTGCACTAGAATAGGGAACACTTGACATATACCTAACCTCCTCATCTGTCTGAGGAGATAATTCAGCTGATAATTTGAAGTGAGCAACAAGAGGAGTACTTACTGGTTTAGCATCCTTCATACCAAAACGATCTAACACCTTCGCGATGTAGTCTTTCTGAGATAAGTACAATTTCTTAATTCCGCGATCTCACTGAATCTCCATGCCAAGAATCTTCTTAGCAGCCCCTAAATCTTTCATCTCAAACTCAATGCTCAACTGTGATTTCAGTTTACCAATCTCTGAACTATCTTTTGCTGCAATCAACATAAAGCAACAAATAGATAAATGAGCCATCCTGAAGTTTCCTGAAGTACACACAACTATCATATTGACTCCTGCTATATTCAATCCCAACCATAAATGAGTGAAATCGTTTATACCACTGCTTGGGAGATTGCTTTAAACCGTATAAGGACTTTTTCAACAAGCAAACGTGGTCTTCCTTTCCTTGAATCTGAAATCCCTGAGGTTGACGCATAAATCTTTTCATCAAGTTCACCATGCAAGAAAGCTGTTTTCACATCGAGTTGTTCCAACTCCAAATCATGCATAGCAACCAAACCAAGTAATACTCGAATAGAGCTGTGTTTCACAACTGGTGAAAACACATCATTGAAGTCAATTCCCTCGACTTGACTGAATCCTTTAGCTACTAGTCGAGCCTTGTACCTAGCGTCTTCAACTCCTGGGATGCCTTTCTTTTTCTTAAATATTCATTTGCAGCCCACAATTTTCTTACCTTTAGGTGGTTTCACAAGCTCCCAAGTTTGATTTTTCTGAAGAGATTCCATCTCCTCATTCATAGCGAACAACCATTTTTCTGAATCATTCGAGGAAACATCATCTTTATAAGTCACAGGGTCACTATACTCAAATGTCTCGGCAACTGATAAGGCATAAGCAACATAATCTGAATACCCATATCTCTGTGGTGGTCACACTGTCCTCTTTGCCCTGTCTCTAGTGAGACTATACTGATTGTCCACATGTTCCTCCTCTGGAACTATATTTTCATTTGCAACAGTTAGGGGTGCTCATCGGTAAAAAACCGAACCGGTACCGAAAATACCGAACCGGTACCGAACCGAAAATACCGGAAAAACAAGAACCGGTACCGGTACCGAATTACCGGTTCGGTACCGGTTCGGTACGAAATTAGTATCGGTTTTTTCGGTTCGGTTTTCGGTTATACCGCATGGTAATATATATTTATTAATAATAATTAAATATATATTTTTTTATATTAACAAGTTTTTTTAAAACTAAGAAATCATCTATATAATTGATTAATTGTAATTTGAATAATTTGAAGGCGTAGCTGGAGCTTGGATGTCATATTGGTTACTAGTTAGACCGGATGCAGATTTAACCTTTGGTATTATTAGCATGAAGCAGTTGTTCATGCTTCTTATTATAATCAAACCCTCTTTCTCCACTTGACAGTGGACACTCCCTAGCTTTAACATTTCAATTTCTTGTACAATTATATATATATAATATGTAACATTGAAGATTGCATATTAGAGTTCTACCAGTGATTATTTGGAATGTCATATACTGATATACTTGATGAAATAGAGATTTTTTTTATTTGTTTGGAATTAAAGGCCAATTTATACTTATATAATATGTAACATTACAATTTTTAAAGTCATATATATAAAGTCATATATATATATATAATATGTAACATTTCAATTTTATGACACAAGTCAGTCTGGAGTCTGGATCATATTCTATATATATGATCTTAGCCTCTGTATTATCACATACATGTTACTAAAGCAAGAAACAAGAAACAACTCTAACTGAACATGACAAATATTAGAAGCAACAGATAACTCCAACGTGCATCATCACTCATCATCAATTCAGCACATGATTTATCTACATTCTTCATAATCCAAAAAAACAAAACATTTTAAAATATGTTTTCCCATGTCCAGGCAGCTTATTCTGACACATTTATACTCAAAACTACTATTAGACTATTAGTTAGGCAGAATGAAATTGTAAATCAAATCTATGAAGGCAAAAAATCAATAAAAGACAACAGATTCCAATAAACAACTATCAAATCTCCGGTCTCCAAACAAACCAACCATATTACATATCCAGTACAAAGTTTGATCTAAATTCACATAAATTAAAAACAAACAACGCACAATTCTCTCAACTATCAAGTCTTCAGCCTCCAACAAATCAACCATATTACATATCCAAGATTGATGCATCTAAATCGTCTGCTGAAAATTCTGCAATTTTTAAAAGACAAATCTGAGCAAATCATAATTTATGAATTGAAACCACATTACAAAAATATATATAAACAATACAAAGTGTTACTGTGATATACCTTTTTCAATTTCTTCAAGGGATTCCAACTTTTCTTCAATATCAATTGGTTCGTTGCTTCGACGAAGCCAATCTTGAGCACAAATAATTCCTTGCACCATCCTAGGAGTTAAAGAGCTCCTAAAGGAATCAAGGATGCGTCCTCCTGTGCTAAATGCTGATTCGGAAGCCACGGTAGAAATGGGAATCGCTAAGACATCTCTAGCCATTAATGAAAGAACGGGAAATCTATGAGTGTTGGATCTCCACCAAGCTAAAAGGTTAAATTTTTCATCCTTTCTTTCAACTCGATCCTTTAAATACATTTCTAACTCAGTTTGAACTTCCCCACCTTGAACATCCTCAACATGTTGTTCAAACAGGCTATCAATTTTTCTTTTTTTTTTTGACATACTTTCTACTAATGATGAGCCACCACTTTGAGTTAAGCTTCCACTCCCACTTGGAGTTTGAGATGAATGACCTTGGGAAGATAAATGAATGAGATTATAATAATTGAACAACTCAAATAATACATCTTTAGCCCCTCTAGTCATTTTGATAGTCAAATCACTTTCTTTACCATACATGTGATTAAATACAAACTCAACAAAAGTGAATTTGTGTCTTGGGTCAAGAACCACGGCAATGTATAACAACTTGTTCATTTTATCAACATCCCCCCAATATTTCTTCAACTTTGATCTCATCCTCGTAGCCATTTCTCTCATTTGAAAATCATCATCATCTTCCATTTCTTTCAAAAGACCATCAACTTCCACAAACTCATGAACAAATCCATTGGATGTAACATATAAGGAGCCGGAGATTCTAAGTGTTAATTCATAGAAATGTTTCAAAAATAAAACAATTCTTCTCACATTACCCCAATCCTCCACCGTTGGCCACCCTTCACCTGAGATCATTTCTTGTTTAAACAAAGGATCCCTACTCCCAAGCCTATTAAAAGCACGTTCAAAATGTTGAGCAACATTCAACATTGAATATGTGGAGTTCCATCTAGTAGCAACATCTAGGATTAATGAAGATTTATTTTCAATTTTTTCAAAGTCAACACACTCCTTGAACTTTCTAATCCTAGATGGAGATTGTCTTACCCACCTAATCAATGCCCGAACACGTGCTACCGAAATATTAACATCTTTCAACCCATCAACTACGACCAAGTTTAAAATATGAGCAACACATCGAACATGAATGAATTTATTTTCACAAACACTATGTCCCCATACTTGCAATTGATTTTTTAAATAAGATACCGCAACATCATTTGAACTGGCATTATCAACAGTTATAGTAAAAACTCTCTTAATCCCCCATTCTATCAAACAATTCTCAATTGCCATTCCAATGGCCTCACCCTTGTGACTCAAAATTGGAACAAAGTTTATAATTTTTTTTCTCAATCTCCATTTCTCATCAATGTAATGAGCTGTCACAACCATATAATTAAGTCTATGCATTGATGTCCATGTGTCAGTTGTAATACATATCCTTTGAGAAGATGAGTTAAAAATAGATTTTAACTTCTTTTTCTCTTCCATATATATTTTAAAACAATCTCTTGTAATTGTGTGACGCGAAGGAACATTGAACCTAGGACATGCAATGGACATAAAATGTCGAAATCCCTCATTTTCCACAAATTTGAAAGGAAGTTCATCAACTAGAATCATATATGCTAAAGCAGCCCGAATTAGATCCCCATCAAACTTCCAAATACAATTATTTGTTGACTCCCCTTCCATGGTCTCATCATCATTATTAGTACTTGCAGATTTAAAGTTTAAGATTGCTTGCTTCCTTAACTCCACATTTGGGGGGTAATTTTTACATCTCCTATTGTGAGCATTAAGACCACTAGTCCCATTATTTTTTGGATCGGCACTTAAAATAGCTCCACAATATTTGCATTTAGCTTTAATTTGACCATTTTGCTTAAATCTTGTATAATGACCCCAAATTTTAGCACGAGTCTTACCGGCATCAAGTTGCTCAATTTCACCTTCATTCAACTCCTCTTCATCAATATGAATTGGATCTTCAGCATTCGAGTCCACGTTGATGGGTGTCTCGGACTGCTCCTCAGCCATTATAATTTATAACCTACACTGCTACACATGCTCAAAAAAATGAGACTTAATTTTTTCACAAAATAATGAACTATGATAACAAAAGATTATATTAACAGAAAGCTTCCAAAGTAGTTTAGTATTCAAATATGCAATGAACTTTTGTCTGTAAAAATGGGTTCATAGTTCTGAGGTTTGCTTTAATACGGACATAATAAAACTTTGTCACAGTAATACCCAATTTTACTTTGTAGTTAGAAGAAGTAATATTTATGAAATTCACATATACTTGCTTAGACTTAAATAAGTGCTCCTGTGGCCAAACTCCAACCATAGAAATCAAGAAGAGACAGAAAGTCAAAAACAAAAGGAAAATGGAAAGCAAACAACCAGTGGTTCGGAAAACATATAACAAATTTGATTTCCTCAACTAAATGTTTTTCTAAAGCAAAAGCAAGTGGAAACAAAAAAGAAATTAATTAAAGAAAAAGAACAAGAAAATTATCTTTTTTGGAGAAAGTAGAAACTGATATTGGGTTTCTTATTCCAAATTGGGTTTCTTATTCCAAATTACTGAATTCACTTTTACTTGAGCTCACTGCTCACATACATGATACATGTGTTTATCAATAAAAAAAATGCACTAACTGGGTTTTATAGGAAATTTGAAAGAACATAACTACAAAGGCGTTCCATCATAATAGATTAAAACAAGAAAATTTGTACAGATTCACGAAACAGTTTTATTATAACAGGCACACAATCAAGAATTTAGCTCCTCCAAAGACAAGAAGAATCAAATAAAAGCAGTTACATTGGGTGTGCAAATCGATTAATGACACGAAACAAAAAGATGTGTCTGAAAATAGAATCAAATATTAGGTAGTAAATAAATAGAGAGATCACATAAATCAAACACATCCTTTTGTTCTCTTTTGCAAATCCTAACTTACCGTTGGCGTCTACCCATGAACAAATCTTAGATCTGGTGCAGAACGTGCTGGTAGTCAGAGATGGAGGATTCGATGGACGATGGGATGGATGAACAGATCTCAGATCTCAGATCTGGGTGCAGCCGTGCAGAAGATCTCAAGGTTTTGCTTTGGATGGTGATGATGTTTGAACTAAAGACTGAAGCAGTGAAGACTGAAGAGTGAAATCTGTAGTAGGCTAGTAGCCACTAGCCTGTCTAGCCACTAGCCAGGCTCTCCCGCTCCCGTGCTTCACTCGTGAATAACTATTAAATATTATATTATTAAATTTCGGTATTTTCGGTATTTCGGTTTTTACCGAATTCAAAAATTTTTATACCGTTACCGGTACCGAAAATCATTAAAATACCGAAAAACCGGTACCGAAAAAACCGATACCGAAAAAAACCGGTACCGCCGGTACCGGTATCAACCGGTTCGGTAAAAAACCGAAAAAACCGAATTTTTTGAGCACCCCTAGCAACAGTAGTAGTAGGCACATGATCTGAACTCTGCTGTGATTTCTGAACCTGAGGAGAAGTTACTTCAAGCTCCACCTTCTGACTAACACTATCAAAACTATCAATACAAGGAACAGAGGATTTCTTGTTCTTATGAAGCATAACGGACTCATCAAAAGTAACCTCTCTGCTAATGATGACCTTTGCTGACTTCTGATCAGCACACCAAAGTCTATAACCCTTCACACCAGGACCATAACCAAGAAAGATGCATTTCTTGACTCTAGGTTCGAATTTTCCCTCATTCACATGTGCATATGCAGGACAACCAAACACCCTAAGAAATGAATAATCTGCAGGATTACCTGACCAAACCTCTTCAGGGGTCTTACATTCTATAGTTGTGCAAGGAGAACGATTCACCAAGAAAGAAGCTGTGTTCACTGCTTCTGCCCAAAATTCCCTGCCCAAACCTGCATTTAACAATATACACCTATCCTTCTCTATCAAGGTTCTGTTCATCCATTCTGCAACTCCATTCTGTTGTGGTGTCTTCACAACTGTACGATGTCTAACAATTCTTTCATTTTTGCAGAACTCATTAAACTCAGTCTCGCAAAACTCAAGGCCATTATCTGATATAAACCTCTTAATCTGCTTTCTTGTCTGCTTCTCAACCAAAGTCTTCCACTGTTTGAAAGTCACAAAAACGTCATTCTTATATTTCAAGAAGTAGACCCAAACCTTCCTGGAGTAATCATCAATGGAGGTTAGCAGATAATGTGCACCGCTACTTTTGGAAGGAACCCGTGAAGGGCTCCAAAGGTCTGAATGAATATAGTCCAAAGTCCCTTTTGTTCTATGAACCGGAGTCTTGAAACTAACTCGTTTATGCTTCCCCAAGACACAATGCTCACAGAAATCCAACTTTCCTATTTTCTGTCCAGATAAAAGACCTCTTTTACTTAAAGCATCCATGCCTCTTTCACTCATATGGCCTAACCTCATATGCCACGACCTGTGGTGTCATCTGCAGTAACCAAAAAACAAATTGCATCTGAATCTGTAGTTGTAGAACCCTCCAACTTATATAAAGTGCCGACCTTGATTCCTTTCATCAACACAAAAGAGCATCTACTAATCTTCATAACTCCACCTTCAGTTGTGTACTTGCACCCATTTTCATCTAGTGTACCCAAAGATATGAGATTCTTCTTCAAACCTGGAACATGTCTAATATCTGACAATGTCCTGATTATGCCATCATGCATCTTAATTTTAATTGTGTCAATGCTAATTACTTTACATTTAGAATTATTTCCCATCAAAACAATTCTACTATCAAATGGTTCATATGTGGAGAACCAATCACGAGTAGGACACATATGATAAGAACACCCAGAATCCAAAATCCAATCACTGCGAAGTCTTTCTCTATCATCGGCTACTAACAGAAGATCATCACTATCCTCAGCAACGCTAGCCTGAACAGGCTTTCTTGCTCCCTGATTCTGCTGGTTCTGCACATTCTGTCCACTATTAATCTGACCATGATTGTCTCCTCGCTGTTCTTTATTTTTCAACTTCGGACAATTACGCTTTATATGCCCCTTTGCATGACAATAGTTACAGCTGAAATTCTTATTCCGAGATTTTGATCTGTGTGTACTACCACTTTTTGAACTTCTCTCAACTGACCTCCCCCTGACAAACAACCCAACACCTTGATCATCATTTTTCCCAAAAGTCATCTCAGAATCTAGTTTTTGTTTACTTATAAGATTCGTCTTAACATCCTCAATTGAGATAGTGTCTCTACCATAGATCATACTGTCTATAAAGTGCTTATATGAAGGAGGTAATGAGACTAACAACAATAGGGCTTGATCTTTATCATCAATCTTAACATCAATATTCTGCAACTCAGTTACAATTGAATTAAATTCAGTGATATGAGATTTGATTTGAGTACCTTCTGACATATGCAAGGTGTAAAGACGTTGTTTAAGTCTCAATCTATTGGTGAGGGACTTCGTCAAATAGAGAGACTCTAATTTCTTCCACAAATCAGCAACTGTAGTTTTCGCTAACACCTCTTGCAACACATCATTCGAAAGGCACAACTGAATTGCCGAAAGTGCTTTATCATCCATAGTTTCCCATTCTGACTTAGACATCTCGCTAGCTTTCTTCGTCTCCCAATCCGTATCAGACATATCTACAGGCTTCACTGGCTTCCCTACAATAGCTTTCTTCAAGCCTTACTAAGTAAGAACAGCCTTTATCCGAACCTGCCAAAGACTGAAACTAATATTCCCATCGAATTTGTCAATATCAAATTTCGTTGATGAAGTCGAACTCAACGCCATAGTATGGATCGATAATAACTAGGCTCTGATACCAGTTTGTTATGACAAACTATGACAAACACAATAAATCAACGCAGAAAGATAAAGACAATAACACAAGGTTTTACGTGGAAACCCAAATCGGGAAAAAACCACGGAGAAAGCAGAAGAAATCCACTAAATAAATATCTGAAGAGTACAAGATAAAGAGAGAGAATTATGAGAATTCTTAGAATGTTTCTGAATGAATCTGAATATCTCCTCTCCAAAATCCTAGCACCTATATTTATAGGCTATAGGAAATTTCATAACCAAATAGGATAAGAAATATTGAATTGAGTATAACTAGGAAAGATAACTTTTCTTAAACCAAAACGAATTCTAGGTAATACCTAAATCCAAATCCAATAAGGAATCATGCCATACCCAACATGATGTATCCGAGTACAATGTACGTATGCATAAATCGTCACTTGACAAAAATAAATTATTATACCATCACTAGTAATAATGGATTCTTACTAGCAAACAGTTTGAAGTATGCATGTAGTAGTGAGTCGCTATGTTGAACGGGCATTATAAGCTAATCCTCAAGGAATTTGGAATCTTCTTTTCTTTATGCAGATTTTAAACATGGAGCGGAAGTTGCAGTCAGCTAGACGGCGAGAGTCCATTTACTGGCATTTAGCTTCACATGGAGTACCTAAAAGCCTGCATTGCCTGTACCTCAAGTTGGCTGAAGAGTATGCTGTAAATGCCGCGGCGAGGTCTTCCTTACCATCACCTGAATACATTTCCCGACTCACTGACCCTTCATTCCATCATGTTGTTCTCCTAACAGACAATGTCTTTGCTGCCTCTGTTGTCATCACTTCTACTGTCAATAACTTTGTCAACCCAGAGAAATTGGTATTCCATGTAGTCACGGATAAAAAGACTTACACCCCAATGCATGCTTGGTTTGCAATAAACAAGATTAATTCAGCAGTTGTGGAGGTTAAAGGATTGCATCAGTATGATTGGTCTCGCGAAGTGAATTTTGGGGTTAAGGATATGCTTGAGATTCATCGCCTTATTTGGAGCCATAGATATGAAAATTTGAAGGAAGAAGACTTTGAATCGGTGGGAGATCACGAAAGAAATTTAGAGGTTCTAAGCCCTAGCTGTATTTCTCTTTTGAATCATCTCCGTATATATATCCCTGAGGTAATTACTAAATTTCTCATTGCTTGTTGACCAATCATCGGGATGATTGAGAATGTAAATTTTTAATGAAGATTAATGTTTATCTGATTTCATGGGATCCAGTTGTTTCCAGATCTGAACAAGATTGTTTTCTTGGACGATGATGTTGTAGTTCAACGTGACCTATCATCCCTCTGGCAATTGGATCTCAATGGAAAAGTTGTTGGTGCAGTTGTTGAATCATTCTGCGGACTTGACTGTTGTCCTGGAAGGAAATACAAGGATTACTTCAATTTTACTGACCCATTTATAGCATCTAACTTGGATTATGACCACTGTGGATGGTTGTATGGGATGAACATCTTTGATCTGGATGTTTGGAGGAAGAACAATATCACCTCAACATATCATCGATGGCTTAAGTTTGTAAGTTCATTCTGTATACTTGGTCTACTCTGCTGCAACTGCTTTGCTACTGTAACTGCAGGCTGATTCCTACATTTTAATTTGTGTTTTTTCCCCTTAAATCTGAAGTTGTGAAGGGATTAATAAGTTGTCTGGTGTTGCTATCACTCTACTGAGAATAAATCTACACTTCATTTAATAGGTGAGAGAGATCAAAGAGAAAGGACCTTAATTTTATTTTTTCAACTTGAAAACACGTTATTGAAGATTATAAATAAGCAATACGTAAAATAAAGGCATTAATTTGAGAAGAAAAAAGCATAGTTTTCTGAAATATCAGTAGTCAAAATATTTGGTTATCCTCCTTTTGGATGCTTTTCTGTTTTTTGAGTAACTAGAGAAAGTTGTTTGAATTTTTGAGAATTTCTTCTACTCAATCTTTGAATATCCCAATATAACTTTTCAATCCTTTGTGTCACAAGCCTTTAATTTGTTTTGCAGAACCTCAACTCTGGGTTGGCATTATGGAATCCCGGAGCACTTCCTCCAGCCTTGATTGCATTCAATGGTCTTGTGCATCACATCGATCCTTCATGGCATGTGGCAGGTTTAGGCTATCGATTTCCTCAAGTTAGCCTAGAGAAACTGGAAACGGCAGCTGTTATACATTTCAGTGGACCAGCTAAGCCGTGGTTGGAGATTGGGGTTCCTGAGGTACGAAGCTTATGGACTAGACATGTAAATTTCTCAAACGAATTCTTTAGGAAATGTAGAATCGTAGAGTGAAGAGGACAAAGTTCTTTCACTCTCTGATACTTATTTTGAGAGTAAACCAGAGGGAAGAAGGTTATACCTTCAGTCTCTGATCACGCCAGGCTTGTATAATATGATAATGTTATTCCTTGTCCAGAAACGCATGATATATGAAGGTAACAAGTAATACCTTAAAAAGTTAGATAGTTGACCTTCAACAGACATTAGGGTCATGGATATAGCAGTATATGTAATTGTAAATTGAGTCATTTTAGTCAGATTTCTATTATTACTTTATCTCAATATATACACTTGTTTAAGTAGTTCATATTTTTGGCTTGTGCATACATAACCCTTTTCATTTCATTTTCATCCAAAACATGGTCTTTTTCAGTTGTGTTTATTTACTAGTAAAAACTCAATTTTATGAATCATGTAGCTATCAATGTTGAACCAAATGATCTCAGAGGGGAAGAAGGAACATGACATCTAAACTTAAGACATTCGACTTGCTTGTACCTTCTTCGTTTCACTTGCATTTATAACTCCAAAGAATATATCCTTTCAAGTTTAATTAACTTTCTGTTTCTGTTTGTCATTTATCAATGAACTAAACAGGATAATAAACATTTGGTTTAATCCAAAACAACTGATATAAACAAAAAATTACTACAATAATTGCAATGCCATCTAGAAGCTGTGTTATCACAACTTCTGCAGCAAATGAGTGATTAACGTATTGGAAGCTTGATAAGGCTTGAGCCAAATTAAAGACCCTGACCGAGTTAGAAAATGATTCTCTCTCTTACGGTACTACCATATATAATATTTGAGTACTTTATACAGGACTTGTCCTATAATAATAGTAGAAAGTCATACATGAGCCTCATCTGAGTGAATTGAAGGCGCTTAGTTTAATCTTGCAAAATTACAAAATTATTGGTTTTGGGCAGTGCCCAGTGGAGAGAATAAGAAGATGGAACCACCAGATATAGTAGGAAGGACCTCAGGAGGATATTATTAACTGCACCAAAACATCAAAAGAAGCATTTCAGCAACTCGATAGTATGCATATGGTAGTAATTCTTCTAATAGTGATGGAACTGATCACTAATACATTAGAAAGCAGGACCAATGTTTATATGCCTAAGGGAGGTATAAGTAACAACCTTTTCAGGGAAAGTTGGAAAGAATACAAAGATCACATGATTAATGAGTTAGTACCAAACACTTAATTTTGATTTCTTTCCTGTTTTCTTCTCATAATTTTCCTTTCACCCTTGTCACCTTTATGTGAAATTCTTCTAACAAATGTAGCAGAGGCAACCTTTTCTTCCAGTTTTCCTTTACTCGTTAAATCTTCCGTCCGTCCGTCCGTCAGGGATATATATATATATATATATATATATATATATATATATATATATATATATATATATATAGTATGTTATTTTATACGTAGCACGTACTATGGTTTCTACTGAAATAGCTAGCTAGCTAGTAATTGCAGATGTGAAATCATGCATGCATGTTGTGGTAAGTGGAGAATTATATTAGAGATGAAGAATCTTACACAAGTTGGAGAGCCGTTTGATCTTGGCGAGAGTAATGATGATTAGGTTCTAGGAAGTTAACTGGAAGGAAATTCCGAGCATCCTGATAATGCTGTGAACCCATAGTCTGGTACTCATGAGATCCTCCTCCTGCAGGCATCATATTCATTTGTTGTTCTGCTCTCTCGTTCTCAGATATCTGCAGCATACGAAATATATTAATCAACCACAGAACCAACCACCTATACCGCATACAAAATATATTATAGCTAGATATATGTTGAGAGAAAGAGAAAGACCTTCGCTCGTAGATACATGTTAGCATGCTGCAGCTCAATCTCCTACACAAAAGTTGTGCAATGCTATATTAATCGTTGTCATAAGAACATACATAGTTTCAACGGTTAGTTTGACTCACCAGTCTTACATCAGAACATGTAAGATGGACTGGACTGTATATAATACCAATAACTTGTCATGATTTGCGAAAATTTGTATATAATTTGTTATTTTCATTTTTCTAGAAACGTGCAAAAATCAAAAACTGGTGAAGGAGGCTGCTGGGATTGGGAATGTCAAGTTTATGAAGCTATAAGCTAAGCTGAAATGCTAAACATATATATTATGCATGGATTTACAAGGATTGAAGTAGAAAGAGTAGGATTATAGTTACCCTTTTCTGCATGAGCTCGATTTCAGCAAATAACAGTTCATTCTGTTAGAAACTAAGCCATATCAGTACCATAATAATAGAAGTACGTACTAATCAGCAATATTATAATCATATAATATAATAAAATAGCAAAAAATCAATAATTGAACAATATTCGAAAATCGCTTTATAATGCAGTCCAAGTCTCTAATGGATCGCGCGTCTTATTTACCTTCTTTGATCGAATTTTACTAATGGCTTTCTCCAATCTGCCCTCAAGATTCTTAAGTTCCTTGAAGCTCAGAGATCCAAGTCCCTCACCAACAATGTTCCTAATTAACAATTAATGGCAATCTGTAAATTTCATATTCAAATTCAAATTTCCCTTTGTGTCTACATTTTCGTAGGAAAATATACCTGTTTGAATTCTGTATACTCTTGATATCGCGCCGCAGCTTTGAGGCTTCTTGCTGGTAAAACTGGGAATCAGTAAACATGTAAATTAATTGGTGTCAAGATATCACACATGAATGTGTGTGTGTATGTATGTATATGTATGTGTGTGTGTGTGTGTATATATATATATATATATATATATATATATATATATATATATTATATATATATATTGCTAAATGAATTTAATGATATTTGTTTATGTGAATGTAGTTATATGTATTCATAAGTGATTTAACCATTAAAACCATGAATACTGATTATTTATCTCCAGTATTAATCTAAGACTAACATTGTTACTATTGTTACGTTTGGATTGGAGGAATAAGAGTGAGAATGGAATGAATTATTCTTATAGAATGAAAAAAATTGTGTTTGGTTACTCTATTAGAATGGAATGAACCATTCTCATTTCTCCCAAATTTATGAATTTGGAATGACTCATTTCAGCTAGAATGGAATGAATCATTTTACTCTCCATTTCATTCCTTCAATCCAAACGCTTATGGTTTTTTAAAAAACCTCTACCCTATGAATCTAACTGATTTTAAGTATTACAACAACATTGTAGTGTAATGACACATATATGTCTTGGACAAGCTATAGAATATTAGTACTCCCTCCTTTTCAAAATTTTATTTTCCAAACATATTTTTAAAATATTTGGTAGAAATGTAGTGGTGATGACATGAGTACTCAGTCAATTAATAATAAAAGTAATGTGTGTTAAAATTAATTTCATAACACTTTATAATCCAAAAATAAAATTAATGAATTTATAATTTTGGAACAGACTAAAAAGTAATATGTATCTCTAATTTTGGAATTGAGAGAGTAATATACGATGATAATTGAAACGATAAATGTAAAAATGTTTGTTATAATAATTTCACTACTTAATTCGTTTCCTCAACTAATCATGTGTGAAAATAGGGTTTAGAATGCTGCATGCAGCCAATATATACATTTTAATTAAGAAGTAATTAAACGGTACTTGTATAATCGATCAATTTATAATTGTTGTCAGGGACTAATTATAAATTATGATAACTTATTAATTAAGGAACTTATTATACCTGGGTGTTAGCTTCGGAAACAGATCTTGTATTCGAGGAATCAGCACACACTTTCTTGTACCTGTCAATAGTCGATCTAACACTGCAAAACATGTAAATATATGTATACCATAATATATATGAGTCTCGTGTAATTAATGTCATCTACAACGATAATTATAGATTTTTTCCGTATTAAATTATAAGGTCATTATTGATTTTTGAATCTCATATATTTTTTAACTAACTGAAAATTAGTGTGATTTATTTACAATTACGAGACTTTTTTCATAATCTAGCAACAATGTCTTATTATACCGACTAAAATTTAATTAATCATTGTCAATTTTAAATTTAAAAATGTCTCAAATTAATTTCAAAAAATTAATAATTATCTTATATTTTGGGATAGAGGGAATACTATGTAATTGTGATAAAAGCAAAAATAAATGATATTTGCTAGTTCCATAACGAAATTGTGATTATAAAAGCAAAAACAAAAGGTATTTGCTAGTTCCATAACGAAATCCAGTAAATGGACGAACAAAAAGGGCACCTGAAATGGGATTGCTTATGCCCGAGTACTTTTATTCATATATTATATATATATATGTATCTCCTTGCTCAAATTAACCATGCATTATAGCTAGTTATATTAAATAATAATTAGATAATGAATATCTCAACTCAGATGAAGTCCCATTGATCTGACACATATTTCTGATAGTAATTTTACTCTCACTTGATGTGGGAACTGTTTTTTTTTATGAGACTTTGTTTTCTCTTTTTTATGGGACTTTGTTTTCTCTGTGAGAATATTGATTTCTTGCTCTTGTGAGATTGTTTTTTTAGTTTATAATAATTATTTTTTAGTGTTAACTAGCGATATTAAATATCTTGAGATTTGGGTGTAAAATCATCATACTGATTTATTATATCGTTGTTTGTGTTAAACAACTTCTAAAATATGTATATTTTGTTAGTATTTTTAGAGATGGACTGTATTTGAGAAATATTTGTAATCTCAACTAACTGTTACTACTCTCTTATTTAATTAAAAAAATTATCATTTAAATTCTTTTTACTATTTTTATAATTTGTAACAGATTATAGTTAGTCTTCATATATTTTAGTTATTTAGATTGTTTCAAAAAAAAATACCTCTTGCTTATTAAGCAACTAAATTAAACTAAAAGTATTTAAAATAATCAAATTTTGGAAGATGATGTACCATTAATTAATTTAATCAATATTTGAATTTATTCCTTTTATTAGATGATTAGTTACTTTCATTTGCCAGATTCCTCGTGTTAGTATTTTTCCTTTTTTTCATTTATTATCCTAGTCCATATTTTTTTATTGGCAAAAACATTTAGTAATGTCCAGTCAACACAGTAAAGCAGCAGTTTCAGTCGGGATAAGCAGCAACCTTAATTTCATCGAGCCACTGATTGGCTGTCTCCTGCCACGCTGGCAAAAGATCCCACAATATGATTGTCTCAAAAACCTCTACTTAAATATCCGCAAGGAGTCACTCAACCCAGTAACACCAAGTGTAATACCCGAGAGTCAACCCTATTACCCACCTCGATTCTTCCATAAAATCCCGGACAATTCAATTCTTATACATTATTTTAATCATAAAAGAATATACAATATGAAAAAGAATTATAAATGTGTAGGTCATTTTTTTGTGTATCAACTGAGTCGTACTGTGGAGTGCATCAGTGGAATTGTCTTTTTCAGAGCAGCAGCAGCTGCTATTCAAATTCACTGTTATGCGTACACCTTTCCCCATGCAACTTATTAGCCTTAGCCTAGCTTAAATTACGTACAAAAATCCCATTGGCTGGCTATCTAGTCTCTGATCATTTGTTCTTATATATTTACTTTCTCTTTTATCATTGGTGGAATCACTCTCTAATCTATGTTAGTGTGAGCCATTTACAATATTAATAAGTTATACGATGTAATAATTAATGTTTTATTTAAGTAAATTAACTTATTATCTAGCATTATTCCTCTCACCTCATCCTTTATCTCTCTCTCTAAAAAAAAGAAAAACGTACTTGTTGATTATTACTATAATGAGTTCTAGCTAATCGATTTCTTAAAATGAATTAGCTTTCAAAATCCCATTTTCGTGTAAATTTCAATTGATTTTCTCTGTCTCTCTCTCCCTCTCTCAAATGGAGGGGTAAATCTATGTAAGAGGGGGGTAAATCTATGTAAGAAGCTGGATACCAACTTCCGGTGTGATCTCTTTATGTTATTTTCTGAATAGAAAAAGGGTATTATTTTGCACCATTTGGGTTAAAATTTAAATGAAGAGAGAAATTAAAAGAAAGGGATCCCCAAGGAAAAGGAATATGACAAACCCCTCTTCTTGCTGTCAATTACAAGTGTTTATAGAACTGAAATATCATGATTGAAGTGACCAAAGGTTCGCTACTTTTTTTTTTTTGGCTTGCAGTGACAAAAGATATATTCTAGGCTATCTAACACATTGATCCATCAAACCCTAACTTGTTAGATTTCCAAACAAGGGTAAAATGGTCAAAAGAACCGGCAAAAGTCAAGCTTACACGATCGAATTAGCTAAACAAAACCCTAATCTAGTTTTTTCACTAGCTGTATATAGGCATTACCCATTTGGGTTTTGCAAACCCTAATGATCTCGAAATTAGGGTATGATATTATTAAGGATCGGAAGTGTCATGTAGATCGAAGAAAACGGGCAAATGAGAGCTTGACAGCTTAGTACCAACCTTTTAATTTCGTAAGTTGAATATCAACGACATGTATGTATGATCCAGAAGAGAGAGAAAAAGAGAGAAGAAAATGAGAGAGTAAACAATGGAAACACAAATAAGCTCATTTCCAAAACTTCCGTATCCTCTTAACTTATTATCTCAAATATATATATATATATATATATATATATATATATCACTACAACAGATCTATGTATGTTATGTATGAAACAATGAAAAGTAGTAAGAATGAGCACAAAAGAAAGAGGAATTTTACAGCTAGATGAGCTCGATCACAAGGGAAGGAAACAAAAAATAAAACGAAAGAAAAAATACAAAGTTAATCTTGTTATGAATTAGATCTCTATAAATCTAAACTGCAACCTGCATCATTATATATATACGTTTCTATGCCAAAGAATCCATCTAAAATTTACCATCGCAGTAGTTTAAATTTATAAATAATCACCTTATACCACCAAGATATCAAAATTAAGAAATTAAAAGACCACATAAAAAATGGATCTTGAAATGATATATATATATATATAGTAATTAAGATGTTGATGTAAAACCTGTTGTTAGCATATTCGTAAAGGCGGCCGCGGGTGGAGAAGACGATAAGGGCAACCTCAGCATCACAAAGCACAGACAATTCATAGGCCTTCTTGAGCAACCCATTACGGCGCTTACAGAAAGTGACTTGTCTATTAGTCGTGTTTTCGATCCTCTTAATCTCGATCTTTCCCCTTCCCACTTGCTGTTGCTGTTGTTGTTGTTGTTGTTGTTGTTGTATCCCTAGCCCTTGAATGAAGGACTCGGATTCTTGAAGGGAAAACTCCATGCCTCAAAAATCAAAGCTGAAATAAGCAAAACCAATTTGGTGATTTTTTTGGCAAAAGGGGATAAGGATTGGGCCTGAATTTGGAAGTTGTTGCAGATTCAGAAAAAAAGTAGTGGTATATATTTATATACAAACCATAATAAGTAAAGCAAGAATTAATTAATTGAAATTAAGAGTTGCGTAAATTTGATTGCTTTCACTCACTAACTAACCTGGTATGGAAGTTAACACTAAATATTGAGAAGATAATATGGTAAAGAATATAGCTAGTTAGCTAGGAGAGAGATCATTATATAACAAACAAGAAAAGAACAATTAATATTCTCTCGTTGAATTATTTCTATCACTCTATTCTCTGAGTATTTGTTCTATCTCTATCTCTGCACAGGAGAGTTGCAGAAAATGGAAGTGTGTTGAATGAGCTGGTGAGTATTTATAGATAGAAAAATAGACATTCCAACTCGCACTATTATTTTGATTGTATAAATACAGATGCATCTTAATTTGTTGGTGAGTTGTAATGATCAACCTTACATACCAAGATTAATTAGTTACGTGGTCAATAACTCTTGTAAAGAGTCCGAAAAATGAGTCTTTGGTGGAGAGATCGATAACCATTTAAAACAATGATCTTAATTTATGTGGCCACAGAAAACTAAGGTAATGTAGTTATATATAATTGTTTGATACGTGTAGAATCTACTATATATATATATATATATATATATATATATATATATATATATATGATGTAGTCACTAGTCTAGTGTAGCATACGAACGGATAAATTTTTTGTTAGCAATAAATAAATATAGAAAATATAAATTGTATTAAAAAAAAAAGAATAAATGATACTGATAATGTCAACTTTTAAGAGTCTTTTAACCGTCCATTAATTTTTCTCTAGTATGGGAAAAAGGGTTAGATATAATGAGAGGCTCTTTTGGAAAGGGACTATCAATTAATAGGTTTGAATATGACTTTGGAGAAGTTGCACTCAAGATTTCAATGGGGGGATGGAGTAAAGAGTCAAAACAAAATGAGAGAAACTTTCATGTTAATTACTTTTTGGATTTTGAGTTGCTTTTATTCAAGATTTCTTTTCTGACTTTACCTTATGGTTGAAAAAGTTTTCATTTCCCCCATCCCTCTCTGCCTCTCATTCATTATTGGAATTCAAATTAAATATTGTATGAAAAATGAATTTGTGACGTTAGTGAAGATGACAGGCATGTTATGTGTTTTAAAGACTTCCCATTCTTGAGTTCATTTATAGTAACTTTAGAGAAACCTCATGATACACTTAGCTGCAATTTGTTACCATCCAACAGTTGAGGGCCATATGTGGGATCCACCATGCATGCCAAATATATTTCCAAATTATATTCTCAATTTTAGATAGAAATATAGTTGTAATGGCATAATATCACTTACTCTATATCTATCTATATTATTAAGGGAAGCAGGAGAAAATAACTATTTTTTTGAGACTGTATCACTAATTTTTATCCTTCTATTTTACTCTAGTATCTCTATTTTTACTCTCACACTCTCTCCTAACCTCTTTTTCTTTTAACTGTTATTTTCTTCTTCTTCTTTTTCACACACGTAATTTGTGAATGTCAATGTCAGATTAATAGTAGAGTATAAGTAATAACCTGTTAATTAGAACTTTAGGCTACTTTATAATTTAAAACAAAAAATGTAGTTCTAACTTTAGAATGAAAAAAAATATTATATTTTTAATTTTGGAAGGTAAGTAGTTAGTAACTCGGAAGCTAAATATGGTGCAGTGAGCAACACAGGGAAGTTAAAATTGTTCATCTGCCTTTAACTAATTAAACATATATCCTGTTGGTAGAAAATTCATTGAATTGAAGTAAAGAAAATGAGAATGCAAAAATAATTCATGTTTCCACCTTTGGTTTTATGAAAAAGGGCCAAAAGGAGAAGAACTAATTAATTAAGAAGACAAGAAGTACTGTAGTAATTAACTTTGATAATTCTTGACTACTTGAAAAATAATGAGAGAATCTGAAAGAAATAATTTTTTACATAATGGTGGAGAGAGTACTATAGAAGTTCCTTCATCGGAAAGTAATGGAACTGTGACAAATCGAGTAGTAGATATTGATAGTCCCATGACTTCTTCTTTTTTTTATTCTTTTTTTTTTTATTTATCTATTTAAAATGTCAAGATACAGTTCGAGGCATACATGTGTATTAAAAGCATGATTGTAACTCGTAAGCGATATAGAAGGGTTAGTGATAAACTGTTGTTCTTCATATTTTTATCATTTTATGCAATGAAAGTTTCACAAAATGAGACTTTCTTTTCCCTCAAAAAGTTCAAAATTTGTATTATACATTCTCTGAATACATAATCTTGGATATTTAATTGTCTAATTACCTAGTACTCCCTCCGTCCCAAATTAATTGCTTTTTTAGGATTTTTTTAAGTCAAATTGACTATTTTAAAAATTAATAATTAAGCATATATAAATATATTTCTAAAATTATAAAAATTGAAAGTAATAATAAATTGTATATACTTTCTTTTGGTTATAATATCTTCACCTATATGTTAGCAAAAATAGTAAAAAGATTAGTTTTAAAAATAGTCAATTTGACTTTAAAAAGTCCTAGAAATACAATTAATTTGGGACGGAAGGAATATCATTTTAAGGAGTACGTACTTTCAGCATTGAATATAACACCTCTCATCTACTATTTTTCCTTTTTCTCAAATCACAAAACTTAAGGAAGGGATGAAACTTGAACCAACATCTCCGTTAAAATATGACAATGCAGTCAATAGGACTACATGCAAGCCACCTTTGTTTAACCTCTCCTATAAAATTTGTGTTTCCTTGTGTAAGAGAAAAGGCAAAAATAAAAACAAATAAAGAGGGTGAATGAATATGTTTGTACCATTATTTTTTATATATTTATATTTATACATAATTTTAGGCTGAATGGCACATATGTCCTTTCAAATTGCTACTCACTTTCAAAATCGTCCTTAAAGTACATTTTTTGTCAGTTAAGTCCTTAAAGTGATATTTTTTGGCATTTCTGTTCCTTTTACCCAATTTAACCATAATCCGACCCATTTTAACTAAATTTTGACCCAACCTGACCCGACCCAATTTCACCAATCAAATTTTTAAAAAAAAAACAAAAACGTTTTAAAATTATTTTAAAAATAATTATTATTTTAAAATTCTTTTAAAAATACTATTTTGTTTTAAAATATAAAAAATAATTATTATTTTAAATATTTTTAAAATTTATTAATATTTTAAAAATAATATTTTATTTTAAAATATTAAAAATAATTGTTATTTTAAATATTTATGTAAAATAAAATAAGAGTAAAAGATAAATAAAAAACATATTCAATTTTTTTAAAAAAAAAGAAATTAAAATTAATTATTATTTTCCTGAAAAAAATTAGAAAAATGTTCAATTTTTTAAAAAATGAGTAAAGTTTAATAAAATATAGATTCAAAAAAACTAAACTTTATT